>JAYESD010000008.1:29285750-30485750 GCA_036927565.1 Tuctoria greenei | reverse complement strand
AATTGATTTGGAGCAAAACCGCACTTAAAATGCAGGAAAGTGCGGACTAGTCCGATTTTACTGAGGACTAGTCCGATTTCTCTCTGACTAAAAACGGACTTGTCCGTTTTTGCTGCGGACTAGTCCGATTTTGGCTCTGGAAACTTTCGGACTTGTCCGATTTTGTGCGGACTAGTCCGATATTCCATGAATCCTTGAAAATTTGCTAAGTCCCTGGACTTTTCCGGACTAGTCCGGTGTTCCAGCGGACTTGTCCGTTTTCCTTTCTGACTAAGATCGGACTTGTCCGATTTTTGGCCAGACTTGTCCGATTTTCTCTCTGGACGACTTCGGACTAGTCCGGTCCTGTCCGGACTTGTCCGATATTTCGTGACTCCGAGATTGACCTTTTGTTTTACGACTTGTTTCTTGGGTTTCACGTCAAGTGAGCCTAGGGACGTCGTGCCCAACTCTTTTAGAGCCCATGTGGGACTCTAAACCGGCCTCTACTCATCCCAAAACTCGAAATCCATCTAACCCTAGCCTCCACCCCTATATAAACAGCCCCACCCCTTGGTTGGACATCTATTTGCCACTTTTCCACCCACCCAAACCCTAGTTCGTGGGGAGCCACCATCAAGGAGGGAGGAGAAGATTCCAAACAAGAAGAAGAAGAGGAGGAAACGAAGGAGGATCAAGATCTCCACCAAGTTTCGTTCTTCACCACCAATTCATCTCCAAGATCATCGCCAACCCTAGATCATCAAGATCCAAGTGTTACCTCCAAGTTTCTTGGTTCATTGGAGTTCTAAACACCTGGTATACCTTCTATTCTATTTTCCTTATGTAAATTCAACCCCTAATCTCCGAATTTACGTCGATCTAGAAAACCCTAATCTGCTGATCTCGTCAAGTGCGGACTTGTCCGGTCCCTAGCGGACTAGTCCGATCTTTCTGGTTAAATTGTGTTGAATTAATTCTAAAATTTGATTTAATCAACTTCAAACCTGTATAAACTTGTTAAAATCTATCAGAGCTAGTTAGTGATCATTAAAAGCAATCTAGTAACAAGTTCTACCTTGCATTTGCATCGATCATGCATGTCATGTCATATTGAGTAATATTTGTGCACTCTTTGATTGTGTTTCTTGTCTTGTATGTTTATTGTGTGGATTAGACGGATTTGCGCTAGAGAGTGCCACGGAGGATCTACAACCTCAGGAGTTTGAAGGCTTTGACCCTGATCAACAGCAAGAGCAAGGCAAGTGTCCTTGAAGCATATTGATCCTGTTTTTAAAATAAAGGTTTTGTTTGCAAAACTGCATGCTTGTGTCAAATTGATGGGAATCCTATGGTAGGAAGTTTACTAGTTTTGTTTGACCACCCTTGTCACTTGGAATTTATGGTAGAGAGTCGGGAAGGGTTTTACCTTTTTGCTTCGCTTAATCAACTGGGATGGGAAACAACTATATCACTCAATTTAATTATGCATGGATGAGATTATGGTTAACATGAACTGGTTAAACATGGTATGGTAATGGATGCTCTAAGCAAGCCTGGTATGTGGATGGGTTGGATGTTATGGTGGGTTGCTTGCTTTAGATCTAAGGACCGGTTCATGCGAGAATAAGCCAGGACTACAGTGCCACCACGAGGCCAAGTATGGGTGCGGCGTAGCTGATTAATTAGGGCTTTGCTAGTGCTATTTGGACCATTGTGGATGCTCGGGGAAGGGGTAGTCGGATTGGGTTTGTTGATGATTGGTGGGACTACCCTGGGATCCGAATGGCTCAAGAGGGGGCCCTTGGTTGAAGATGTGCTCAGTTGGAGGCATCGCCACCGGTGAAACCTCAGTGGGGTCTAAATAGGCTAGTAATCCCTTTGTAAAGGCTATTTTGTGATCTCTTGGCCACACACCAACGGAAGTGTGTAATGTGACCGACGGGTCATGGGCATAAGGGAGGTTCTTAGTCGCTGAAAGGTGATGAAATCACGAACACGTGGGTAAAGAGGTACAAACTCTGCAGAGTGTTAACTAAAACTATCATGATAGCCGTGCTCCCGGTTATGAGCACCTGGACAACTTCCATGATTAGAGGGAAATTGGAATTTGGGATGGTTATGGTTTGGTAATGGTTATGGATTAATCTCTGGTAATGAATATGGTTATTGACAATAGTGAAATCTGGAATTATTGATGATGGTTATGAATTCAGTTTGGTATTATGGTATTACTTATGATTATGATGGGTTTACTTCACATACATAAGATATATTGCTTTTCAAATGTTTTACCGTACTTTTCAGCACTTTACCATTATTATTGTCGACATTTGAATCAGCCACATGTCACACTTTCCGCACTTGCTGAGTACGACATGTACTCACTCTTGCAATCCCCCACCCCAACAATTGCAGGTCAGGACTGGGATTTTAATGGCGATAATACGGAGTTCTAGGCCGTGTCTACCGTCAGCTTTGTCTGTGGTGTTGGTTGGAGCTGCGCATACATACCCTGTCGCTTATGCTGCATAGTTGCTTAGTTTGCTTAATTAGTTTATTTCCGCTGCATTAGTTGAACTTGTCATTAATATTCATTAGAGCTTGTATTCGAGGATAATCTGGTTTGTGTAATAAAATTTGGTTAATTAATCTTGTCTTGTGGTAATTTTCTGTATACTCTTTTGTGATTTCACTCGTGTATGTGTGATGAACATCCTGGGCACACATATGCGTTAGCTTGGTTCATTTTCGGAACCGGGCGTCACAGTCCCTTGCCAAGAGAAGCAATATCAAGAGCATTAATTTCCTCAATAAGCACATTCAAGCGAGAAAACATTTCATTGACATTTTCATGAGGTAGCATTTTGAACTTATCATATTTGGCCTTAAGCATGTGATACTTTAGTTCTTTAACACGAGAAGAACCCTCAGGAATTTAAATCAAGCAAGCCCAAATTTCACAAGCCTTTTCTTTGCTAGCAATCCTAGCAAACACATCTTGACTAATGCATTCGTAAATAGCATTTCTAGCCTTGGCATCCCACTTGATTTGATCACCTATGTAGTTATGCTCACCAAACCCCGCATGGGTCGCTTCCCATACCTCGGGAGCAATAGCCTCTAGATAAGCACACATACGTGCTTTCCAATAGGCAAAGTTCTTGCCCTCGAAGATGGGAACCGAACCCCCAATCTTGGCCATTTCGGCTCTCTAGCGGTGAAGCTAGAATGATCCAATGAGCAACCTTGCTCTGATACCAATTGTAAGGATCGAATGCCCAAGAGGGGGGGTGAATTGGGCTTCTTTTTTAAAAATTAAAGCAATAAAAACTCAACTATTAAAATCCCAATTCCCTATGCACACAACCTATGCATTCAAATGAATAATAAGTTTGCGGTATATTAAATGCATAAGTATAGCGGGAAAGGAAGAGTATGCAAACTCCCAAGAAGACACGAAGACACGGTGATTTATCCCGTGGTTCGGCAAGATCATAAAGACCCTCCTACATCCATGTTGTGGCACCCTCCAAGGGTGTATCCACTCCCAAGTCACCAAGACCAGGGATCTTCAATAAGAGTCTCTGTTCACCATCTCCGGCAAGGTGGAGCTCAAGCCTTGTACAAGTTTGATCTTTCGGGCTTCCACAACCGACTTGGCAAGCTCCGGAAGGATCTCTCCAATCACCGACTGATACACGGTGAATGCAATCACCAAGAGACACTCCCTTACAACTCTCACTAGACTAGAGACTCCAATCACCAAGAATGGAAGCACACAAGCATCATCTCTAGTAAGTTCTAGCCTATCTCTTGGTGTACAAGTGGTGTAAATGATGTGGAAGTGGTTGCTTAATGTCTTGAATGCTTGATAATGTGTAGAGTAGCTCTAGGCATCAAGACTTGTCCAAATGACTGGTTGAAGGGGTATAAATAGCCAACGTCCACGAGATAGCCGTTGGAGAAGTAGGCTGACATCACTGTTCTGCAAACACCGGATGATCTGATATTCTCCCTTCAGCTGTCATCGGTCAAATAGAAATTAGTTGAGGTCACTATGTCAGATATGACCGTTGATCGACCGATGTTGTATACACCTGTACATCGGATAATCCGGTGACACTTGGTCCAGGATGGTCCAGAAATAATGCTTACTGGAGTGATCGACCGATGTGGCATATTTGTACATCAGATGGTCCTGTGTTACTTGGTCCAGGGAAATTGCTTACTGGAACGATCGACCGATGTAACACATGCTTCCACATCGGATGATACGGTGTATACTCAAGACTGAGGTCTTCTTCTACTGCAGAGCTAACTCGACCGATGTAGTGTTTTCTGGATACATCGGATGATCCGGTGAATTGATTTTGTCTGCTTTGAGTTGTTCTAAGTGATTCTTTTGGAATTCGTCCAAGTGACCTCTTAGACATTGGTTTGAAATGTTTTTCTTATGACGACTAAGTCTCGTGTGCTGTTAATTTTGATGGAATAATTTTGACATATATGTTTTTCTTTTCAGTCTCTATGAAAATCGATTGACCTCGTAAAATAGTTTGTTGAGGGGTCTCCAATTGTATCCAATGAGCAGTAGATTATATAAATATAGAGTCCATTAAGTGTGATGGGTGATATGAGAGACCTTGAAATCCACAAACTTATTAGTAATATCCAACGGTTGTCATTAATCACCGAAACCATACCTTATGGGGGCCTAGATGCTTTCAGCCGGGGCTTCAAATACTTCTAGCTCAGCAGCCAGGGCTTCAACAACTTCTGGCTCAAAAGCCAGAACTTCTGGAATCACCGGTGCTGGAGCATCAACCTCCGCCACCATCACCAGGGGTACATATTCAACTTCTCTCTTGTGGTTCAACGCTACCACTGGAGCTTCGGGCGAGGACTCCGAGTCCAAGCTCACGACAGCTGGCGCCAGAGCTGTCACGACTTCCGCATTCGCTTGACGAGGAGGCTCAACGCTTGAAGCCGAAGCTTCAGCAGACGCAGCCCTGGTCGCAACAACATGTGCCAAAGTTCTCGACCCTTTCTTCGACACCCTAGAAATAAAGGTAAAAGAAGATTAAAAACACATTAAAAACAAGACTGGCATGTCAGGGCGAGCAACCAATGCTTACCTAGGGATGCTGCCACCCCAGTCGCCTCTGAACCTTTTCTTCTGAGGCCCATAGCTAGAGCCCACCAAGTCTGGTCAGACTACAGCTTCAGACCTCAGTTGAGGGCCACTTGCAGCATCCGGAGTCTTCTGAGCTGGAGCTTCTTTTGGCTGGAAAGAACTCTCGGGCTTGGAGCTTTTAGCCAGCACTGAGGCCGGGGTTGACTGCTGGAGCTGACGCCTCTTGAAGATGCTTGCACCGGAGCAGGAGTAGTTGCAGAAGACCTCCTCCGCCGGGGAGAAGGGGCCTTCGTGGAAGGAGCAGGTCTGACGGACCTCCCATTAGCGTGCTTCAACTTCCTCTTCCGGCTGGAGGGCTCAGCTGGCTCTTTGCCCTTGCCCATGCCGGTGTTTTCAGTCTTCCGGCTCGGGGCAGAGACAGGACCACCCTCAGAAGCTTCGGGGATCACCAATCTGGTGGTCGGATGCCTCTCTACCTCGCCAAGGTCGTCAAGCACCGGCATACTCCTCCGAAGCTCCCTACTGAACTGTGCCTCCATGTTCATGGGGAGGAAGGCTGCTGGCAGAACCAAGTCGTCGCCGTTGACGTTAATCCCATGCTGGAATTTCTTCAAATGAAACTCCAAGGATTCATCATCCAAGTTGGATTTCAGACCGGTTTCAATCCGTTCGTCATCCATCACACTGTTGAGGGCCCATGCGAGCTTCTCCCTTTTCTTCAGCGGAGCCCACCTGTTGACCAGGAAGTTGCAGAAGACCATCTAGCGGGTCACTCCACCGTCCACGCACTCGCGGATCCTGGTCAAGACAGGGTTGAAGGCATCTGACAGCACCGGAACTACACTCCAAGCATCAGTGTCAACATTGGGGAGACCTTCGGGCAACTCCAACTTCTCGTGCTCCTCCGCCGCAATGATGATCCAATCCTTCTTCTAGTCGTCCCACTTGCCGAAAGGAAACAACTTCAAGTATTTGTAAGGGCAGTTCTTGCACTTCACAAAATAGTAGAAGCCAAGAAACTCGGACCCCTTGCCGGTGGTGTGGATGGTGAAGAAGGTGCGGAAAAGCTCGACGTAGGGGGGAATACCCACCCACATCTTGCAAAAGTGGACGAATGTCACCACAAGAAGAAGAGAATGGGGGCCAAGGTGATACAACTGGAAACCATAAAAGTCTAGCAGCATCAAAAGAAAGGAAAAGAAAGGTGGAATGAACCCCACCATGGCGTACACTGTGAAGTACACCATATCGCCATTGCGCTCCTTCTTGAACGGGATCTTGCCGGCATGGACCAAATGGTTGAAGGAGTCGCTGGACCACCCCATGTAGGTCCGGACCTTCTTCAAATCATCATCGCTCTTGAGGCGGCTCATGTGGAGACCCAACTCCATCGTAGGAAAACAGAGCAGAGGAAGAGAAGTTAGGCAGAGTTTGGGAGGCTCTGAGCACAAAGATGATAGAAGGCGTAAAGAGTCCTCAAACAGTGGGCACTTTCCTTCTTAAGTAAGCCTCCGCGACGCTTGGATGGAAACCGCAGTGAGATCAAAGGCACTTTTCAAAAATCTACCCCGTCAATGATGAGTGCACCTGGGGCCACCTCGACGAAGAGATCGGGGTTCTTACCCAAGGCAAACCGTTGTCATGATGAGCAGCGGAAAACCCAAAGTCGGCGCTCTGATAGGGTGCGCAGAACCAAGACAGTTTTCGTATTGTGAATCGACGACCTTCAATTGCGTGAGATCCGCACTCAAGGATCTCATCTGCCGTATTCATAACAAGCCACACGTCGAAGGTTCACACCCGAACCGTCACTCTATCGGCGCATCAAAGGACTTTTGAAAATTGAAGCGCGAGAATCGAGAATGGCCCCACCTCCGACAGAGTAATTTAAGCCAAAGGGTTTCTCCCAGAGGTGGGCGTGGGGGACCACTGTCGGTACCCTACGTACCGGGCACCCCGCGATACCGCAAAAAGTGCAAGAAAGTTCCACCCGCAAGAGTCAAAGGCCCTTTCAGGTCCCACATGTCACGCTGCACCGGACCCGCTTCCCTCACATGGCTGGCTCCCGGGTTAACACGTGTAAAAGAAGACCGGAACTGAACTCCCAACCAAGGGAAGCTCCGACAACTACACGTGTACAACAGCTCCAGACCTAGCCCCTGTTCGAGAGGAGCTCGATGCTGACACGTATACAGCGACCCCGGACCTATCCTCCCGCAAGGGAAAGCTCCGGATCTGCCACATGTGGAGCCTCCAGACCTTCATTGCCAACTGAAATACAAGAAGATCACATCCATTACAAATATTCAAGGACGGTTAAAGCGGCAGTTACAAGGCCTGATAACGTGTCATTAATGCAGTATTAATGACACACGATCATTGCATTGTTAATAGGGGTAACGCGGCCATTAAGGCACGTTATCACACAACTAGTTGTACTTAATACTCTTTAGACAGTGTTTTAGGTCATTAAATAAGCCAGGGCCACATGTCGGGCTAGGCAAGCTTTGTAACGGTCAGTCCTTAGAACTATAAAAAGGTTGTACCGCACGAACATCGGGGGACATCTGATTTGACCTGATCCCAGCTGACTAGCTTGCAATACAGCAACAAAAACCCCGTGGAGTAGGGTGTTACGCTCTGGCGGCCCGAACCACGCAAATCTCTTGTGTCATCATCTTGATCTTGATCTCTGCGTTCCCCAACCATAAAAGAACCTCCGCGGGCTGCTTCTCAGCGGGTCTGGGGGAAGTGTCGTATCAAACACTTCGACAATGTTATTAAACCATTCTGTCTCTCTCTTTATATATATATATATATATATATATATATATATATATATCCAATAGTTCATCTTTGTTTTGCTGTCAAAACCTTTATAGCATTATGATTGACAAGAGTCATCGTTGATACAAAAGAGACTCGCTACTAGAGCATTGAAGGGATACTAATTTCGTCTCAGTGTCTAGTAGTAATTTGACAACCTACACTGTAATTAGCCATTGACTAAACAGTACACTTCTGATGTTTGCTAACTAAAAGGACGTGTCATGCATGCTTAGGCCTTAAACATTCCATCATCTTAGTTCTCATAAAATACTGAGACACCTTTTTTTTCAGAGGGGAGAACAGTGCAAATTCTATTCTCTCTACAGCTTCTGCAAGTTTGGCGCCATTTGCAAATTTGACCATCCAATGGCTACTACTCCAAGATTTTTATTATTAATATACATTTTAAAAATAATTTAATATAAATAACCTCCGAATTTGAAAAATTTGAAAACTAACCTAGGTTTGTATGTGCCTCATACGAAATGACACGTGGGCCACGAATTTCGTATGAGGCACATACGAAATTGACATGGCGTGCCACGCTGTCTCGGGATTCCCGAGGCGGCTGACCTGTTCCCGAGGCCGAGCGAATATTATATGTGCCTCATACGACATTCGGCCCCGGAGAGAATTTCGTATGTGGCACATACGAAATTCGTCGAGCTGTGGGGCCCGCCCGAGCTGTCGTATGTGTCATGGATGACTTTCGTCGTCTTTAAAACGGTGCCGGCTTCTTCTTCTCGGCACACCGTCGCGCCTCCACACCACCGCGCCCGCGTCGCTGCGCCCGCGCCGCCACTCCACCGCCGCTCAGCCACCTCCCGCTCGGCCACCGCTCCGCCGCCTCCCGCGTCTTTGGTATTTTCTGTTCCTATGTATTTTGTATTCCTCTTTAGTGGTATTATGTGTTATTAGGTTTTGATAGTTATTTTAGGTATTTTAGTTAGTGATTCCTCTTTAGGTATTTTAGTTAGTGATTCCTCTTTAGGTATTTTAAGTAGTGATAGTTATGTGTTATTCCTCTTTTTGTATTTTAGGTATTTGTCTACATTTTACACTAGTTTTGATAGTTATTTTAGGTATTCGTATGTTACTAGGTTCTAATAGTTCTAGTTTTTAGGTTTATATTTGTATGTTATTTTTAGTTAATGTTGTTTATTTTAGAAGTAATAACATGTGATAAATGTTTAGTGTTTGGAAGTGCACTTCTCCAATTCATACATTATTCATAATGTAATTTTTAGGTTTCTATTTATTTTTAGATAATAAGACTGTAAATAGGCATTCTTAACATGCAATTACTTTTATTTGTTTTTATAAATTCCAATAGGAATGTCACAGAATTTAGTGTTTCGGATATTTTATGGAGAAGGCACAATTGTTTATGGCTCTAATGGGATTGATTTGTGTGGGTTCACGTCGTGTGATGGAGGGATAACAAGAGCAAATGAGAGGACATTTAGTGGTGTCGTAAACTGGTTGATGAAAATAACCTTGATCCACAACAACATCAGTTGACATTGAAAGGAATGATTAATCGCGCAAGAAATGGATTTTATTGGGATTTGATTGTTATTAAGGGAACACAGAATTGGAGAAAATTTGTAGATTTAGTTGTGGAGCGGGGTTGGCCTCTAGTGCTTCTTGCGCAAGCGGAAATGAAAGAAGTAGAGATTGCAGCAGAAGCTGATGAAGCAAATAGTGTGGAAAATGATGTAGGAATGGGAGAAGCTTGAAAGAACTCGATACATATACAAGCATGTGTTGTGGCAGATGAAGGAGAGCACAGCGAGAACATAGTTGAACAAATTAGGATCGAAGATATGGAACACGAAAATGTTACAGAAGTTGACTCTTCTGATGATGAGAATGAGAATGATACTATTGTTCCTGCAGAGTGGAACAATTCGATCTCGAGTAATTTATCAGCTACAGAAAAGTATTGTGTCCTATCAGGATACCATGAGAATCAGTTAACAAAAGGAGATATTGTTAAAGACAAAGATAGTTTGAAGGATGCAGTGAAATATTGGTCTCTCTGTGCAGAGATCATTTACAGTTTACAAGTCAAGTAAAAAATATTATGATGTGAAATGTGTGTTCTCAAGTTGTCCTTTTCGGGTCCATGGTTTTGAGGAGAAGTGGACGAAGCTATGAAGAGTATAAAAATGATTGATCACACATGCGAGTTGCATGAATTGAAGAAGTACAATAGTGCTCTTAAATCGCAGTTTATTGCGAATCACATGTACGCCCAAATTGTGGATAACATTTGATTTGAACCAAAATCAATAATAAACACTATTGAGGAGGAGTTCAAGTACACCATAAGTTACTCCAAAGCGTGAAAGGCCAAACAGAAGGTGATTGAGCAAATATTTGGTTCATTTGAAGGTTCATTTGAGCAAATCTTCCAAAGTTTTTGCACACCATCCAGGAGAGGAATGTTGATACTTATTATGATATTATGGATGTGTCGAATAGAGATATGTCTGGGAAGTTGTTTCTCCATCGTGCATTCTTTGCATTAGATCAATGTATTGCTGCATTCAGACATTCCAGGCCTATCCTCTGCATTGATGGTACTTTTTTAACTGGAAAGTACAAAGATCAAATTCTAATAGCTATTGTAGTTGATGGGAATCAACAGGTGTTGCCTGTGGCTTTTTCTTTTGTCGAAAGCGAGAACACTGACACCTGGTATTGATTTCTTAGTTCGGGTAAAGATGGCCGTAGTGCAAGAACGTCCTGATGTTTGTCTGACACACAATCGTCATGCTGGATTGCTTAAAGCAATATCTGATTTGAAACATGGTTCCTCCGTGCGTGGGTAAGAACTTTATTGGACAGACATTCAATCAAGATATTGCATGAGGCATTTAGGCGCAAACTTTTTCAGTCACTTCAAGAACAAACAACTTATGAATTTTTTCAAGATGTTGTTTAGTAAAAATCAAGAGAGGTAGTTTATTGCTCTATGGTTCACAGAGTGTGATCACAAAGCTACAGAGGAGGAACGCGTCGCAACACAAGCACGAGAGGCTGAGCAAGAACGCATGCGCGAGAGAGCTCATCGCGCAAGAGAAGCCGGTCTGGATGCTTTGCGTAAGGGAAAATGCCCCCGTTGCACTCAATAGAAACTTGGGTAAACTATGCTCGACGTTTAATTCAACTAAGGCGTGTTAGGATTAGATCGACGCATCTTAGTGTGTCGTACACACGCCATTTGTATTACCTATTTTATGTTTTCTCCAAAAATATGTGTATGTATGTTTTGCCTCATGTACCGTAGTAGTAGAGTGGCAAACAACATGCACATATTTTCAGAACTATGTAATTTCATTTCATGTAACCGGCGCTGAGTTTTTTAATTTTAGTACAATTAATTCTATACTTTTCGAAGCAATGCGATTGTTATCGCAATATGATTTTAAAAAATTTGTAGATCCCATTAAACTCCCATAAAATATATTGATAACTTATTTTTTATACTCAATGAAACTTACATTAAAATAACTTTTATGAACATTTCTACAAATTCTAACTCCGAGTGTTTCTAAACAAAAAACAAAAACTGAATACATTTTACAAGCGTGCAGAAATGTGATCGTATTGCTTAATAACACATTCAATTACTCTTGTTTCTACATGCTAAATATGTAAGAACTCCATTAAATTCAAAACTACAGAATATATGCTCTATTTTATACTTTGGAAATTTCTAGCAAATCGGTCTATAAATTTTGATAAACTTATGTATAAAATGGATCAAATGCAATGCCAAAATTGGGCACAGACGAATTTTGTACGTGCCTCGTACGAAGGTACTGTTCACTTCATATGAGGCACGTACGAAATTCATACGTGTCCCTTTCTTCCACCGTGGCCAACATTTTCTCCACTGTGGCACGCACCAACTGACGTGGCACAGACGAAATGCGCATTTCGTATGAGCCTCATACGAAATGCAAATTTCGTATGCGGCACGTACGACACTGGGTCATTTTGCCCAAATCGTCATTCCGTGTGATATTTATATTAAATTATTTTTTAAAAGGTATATTAAAAAAATTCACTACTCCAATGGGAGTTGATGCATCTGGTTCCTCTGCCTCGCCTCTGCTTCTCCCGCGGCTACTTCAACTGATGCCCCTATGGTTGTTCGATGTCTTCAGGGATCGTCATCTGGTTCTGGAGATACATCCTAAGTGTCTTTCCCTGTTGACCTGCTTTGATATATAAATTCCACCGCGCTGCCTCATGCGCTGTGAATATCCCTTACATCCTTGGAATCGGGTTATGTAATTTGAGTTGCTGCAGGAGATGAACGACCGTGTTTCGTTAATTTGGGTATTTGGGTTACCATGAACCAAACTATATTACTGTATTGACATGATTGAGACCTCTATCCAGTTGTATCGCTATATATGAAGACAATATATAGTACAATTTCTTCTGTGGTTTGGGAGAGTTTATATTGATAACCTGCTCTCTAGCTTGTCTCTATGAGCTACCGTAGTGCCGATCCTGGAGGTTGTGGACTCATATCTGTCACCGACATGAGAACTCATGAGACATCGAATCCACATATCAGTGATAGTTACTGCACCTACAATACTGTATAGAATTTCAACTCGAAACTTGCAAGGTCGGTTGTCATATGACCACGATTATTTTGCACGTGTTTCTCTAAAGTGAACCATCACTGCAGCCAAACAACTAAAATTAGTGCCGACATGATAAGGTGAGCATACATATCTGCATCAAAAATAAGGTAATGTTGCTAGAAAAGGCTACGGACATCTCTCCAAAGATCGTGTGCAAAGCTTGTCCCTCTGCCTTTCTATTCAACGACCCATCACGTTCTTGACTCGTCTACTCTCTATCAGGACGAGCGTGGTTGTCTTGCAAATTTCGGAGAAATTAATCCGAGTAGGTACTACTCCCTCCTTCCAACAATAATTGTCATTTTGGAAAAGATTTTTAGTTCAAGATGATCACGCTTAATAGGGTGGATTGATCTTCAGTTTAGAGTCGATTGCAAGACCGAGCCCAACATGTCATTAAGAATAGGGCCCTGCTCACAACCAGGGGCACACCGTCCACACTTTGGCTAAACCCACATCTCACGTTGAACCATAGAAAAAGGTAAGCGGGCCCCCAATGACCAACCAATGTCAGCTGAACGGAAAACACGCTTCCGACCCAATCATTAAAGGCACGAAAGTGAGGGGAATCGCCCAACCACCACCACCACAACGTCATTCGCCCCGCCGTTGCCGCACTAAATCTACACCAACCCACCATCACCGACCCTAAGATTAGAGTCGATCGCAAGACTGAGTCCAACATGTCAATTAGAATAGGGCCCTTCTTGGAACGGGGGGCACGCCGTCCATGCTTGGGCTAAACTCACGTCTCACGTTGCGTCGTAGAAAAAGGGAAGCAGGCCCCAGTGGCCAACCAACATCAGCCTGACTCAAAACGTGCTCCCGACTCGATCATCAAAGGCACAGAAGGGAGGGGAATCGCCCAATCACCACCACCACAATGTATTTCGCTTCATCATAACCGCGCTAGATCTTCACCAACCCATCGATCGTCACCGATTCTACTCCGTCCATCTCCATGGCATCCTCATCCGCTGAAGTTCAAGGTAGTCCCCCAAGATCAATCTGTTTTCACTTATTCCTAAGATCTATATGTTCATGACTTTATTATCCAAGAGACCCAATAGAAGATACACCTAATGGGTCTCTTCTACATGGGATAAAGTTTCAAAGTACGTAGAAAGAGGGGATAAAACAACCCTAATCCGAAGTCCCCTATCCCAAATCAAATAGGTCTTCTCTACATGGGATAAAGTTTCAAAATATGTAGAAGGAGGGGATCAAACACCCGTAATCCAAAGTCCCCCACCCCAAATCAAATTTCAAACCCTAATCCTAGCTCATGTAGGATCAAGGGCAGCGAAGGAAGAAGTACCTACATCACAGGGTTCTCCGAGACAATATTTTTGATATATTAATTAATGTGAGAAGTACCATAGTTTTATATTTATTTATCTATTTTACATATTTTTGGTTTTTAACTATGTACGCTTTGGAATTCAATATAACTGTGCTTGAATCTTTAAATGAACTTGGAGCATCAAAGATACTTCTTCCGTACAACACAGAAGGCGTGTCCTTGTGTCATCACGAAAATGCGCGAGTGCACATAGCACACCACATCCCGAAAAGGAAGAGAAGGAGAGGGTAGAAATAAATAGATATGAGAGGCAAGACCACCTCACTTTTCTTCTTTGTTCCCCACACCGATCGCTCACTCCCCTCATCTTCCCCCGTTGGAGCTTCGAGATGGCGGCAGCTCCGCCCCTACCATGATCATGTGATGGCCTCCGCCACTGTTGGAGTCTGGTTCCGGCAATTCTCCCGGTACTATCGTTGGTAGCCCGCGGAGTTTGTAGTTCGGTAATGGGCGCACAGAGATTCAGAACACGATGGCAAGTAGACACAAGGATTTATGTGGTTCGGGCCGCTTAAGCGTAATACCCTTCTCCACGGGGTGTGTGATTGTTGTATTGAGCATCTGAGCACTTGTGAATGTGTGTTAGAGTCGAGTATGGAAGAGGTCTGGAAGAACCGAGATCGAGAGAGCCCTGTGTATCGCTCGACCAGCCCTTTTATAGTACAAGGACTGGTCATTACACCGTTACCCTGGCCCGACATGTGGCCCTGGCAATTACTGATGCTTAATACACAATTAATGAGGTTAATTACCCATAATAGTGTGGTAATGTGCCTTGATAGTGCCGTTACTGGTATTAAGGGCCTTCCGATCGTGTGTCATTAATATGGTATTAATGACACTTAATCGGGTCTTGAAGTCTTTGATTGCCCCTTGAAGGTCCGATCCGTTGGGGGTACACCAGTCTGATTGTTGAGGTTGAAGGTCCGGCGGTTGGACACATGGCAACTCCGGAGCTTACCGTCTCAGACGGGTAGGTCTGGTGTAGTTGTACACATGTCAGTACTGGAGCTTCCCTCTGTCGGGGGTTAGGTCCGGGGGTGTTTAGCCCGGAGCTATCCCATGTGTGGGATTTAGGTCCGGTTGCAATATACATGTGGCAGCACCGGGACTAACCATAGATGGGAGGCAAGTCCGGTCCCGTATGACACGTGGGGCCTTCGCAGGTCTTCAACTCAGACAGGTGAAGTTCATTTGGTCTTTTTGCAGTCCCAAGGGGTATTCGGTACGCAGGGTACCGACAGTGGCCCCCTGGGCCCACCTCTGGGAGAGACCTTTTGGATGAAGTCGTTCTATCGGAGGTGGGTCCATCCTTCGGTTTTTGAGTTGTGTCTTCAAGGGTCTTTGGAGGTGCCGTTGGTGGTAGTTCGCAGTTGAACCATCGCCGTGTGGCATATCCAGGGTGCGGTAGGTGAGGTCTGAGTGTGCGGATCTCACGCAATTGAAGGTCGCCGGTTCCCGATATGAAAACCGTATCGGTTCCGCGCGCCCTGTCATGCCGCCACCCTCGGGCTTCCCGCCTTTCATGATGACAACCGTTCGCCTGGGGAAAGGACCTCTACTTGATCGTCAAGGTGGCCCCGGGCCCCCTTTTCATTGGCAGGGTGAAGTTTTTGAACTGTGTCATTGGCTCCTCTGCGGTTTCCATCCAAGCGTTGTGGGGGCTTACTTAAGAAGGAAAGCGCGCACCACTTGGGGATTCTTTATGCCTTCATTTGAACTTGCGCTCGAATCCTCCAAACTTTAGCCTGCTTTTCATCTCTCGCCCTGCTGTGCTGCGATGAAGTTGGGACTCCCCAAGAGCCGCATTGGGAGCAAGAAGGGGTTGTCTAGGGTCCGGGCCTACATGGGATGGTCCAGGGACTCCTTTGACAATGACATTTGCTGCGGCAAGCTTCCCTTCGAGAAGGAGCGAGCCGGAGATATGGTGTACTTCCTTGGGTACGCCATGGCGGCTTTGATCCCGCCTTTCTCCACTTTCTTTCTGATGCTGCTTGATTTCTATGGTCTGCAGCTCCACCATCTGGGACCCCACTCAATCTTGCTAGTGGCGACTTTCGTCCACTTTTGTGAGATGTGGGTGGGCGTGCCCCCTTGTGTGGAGTTGTTCAATACTTTCTTCACTGTCCATCCGACCGGGAAAAGTGATGAGTTCATTGGCTTCTATTACTTTGTGAAGCGGAAAAACTCCCCCCTCAACTACTTGAGGTCCTTCCCTTCCGGCAAGTGGGACGACTGGAAGAAAGACTTGGTGGTCATCACCGTCGAGAGACAAGAGAGGTTGGAGCTACCTAAAGGCCTTCCTCGCGTCGACACCGACACATGGAGTGATGTGCTGGAGTTGTCGAGGGAGTACATGCCCATCTTGGACAGAATCCAGGAATGTGTCAAAGGTGGGGTGACCCCGTAGATGGTGTTTGGCAACTTCTTGACGAACAGGTGGGCCCTGCTGAGGGCTAGGAGCCGACCTACCTAGGCATTCAACAGTGAGATAGACACCAATCGCATTGAGGTTGGCTTGGACACCAACTTGACCGGTGAAGCCATGAAGACCCATCTTAAGAAGTTCCAGCCTGGGAACATTGGCCCTGGCGATGTGTCTTCACCGGCGGCCTTCCTGCCTCTCAATATGATACCAGACGAGTGCAGAGAACTCAGGAGGAAGATGCCGCTGTTGGATGACTTGGGCTTGATGGAGAGGCAATCAACCTCCGGGGTGGCGATCCCCGGAGCTTCGGAGGATGGCTCCGCTCTCGCCCCGAAGCCAAGAACCGAAGTCGTAGGCAAGGGCAAGGAGTTGGCCGAGCCCTCGAGCCGCAAGAGGAAGTTGAAGCATGCTGACGGGAGGTCCGTCATACCTGCTCCTTCCACGACGGCTCCTTCTCCCCAACGGAGGAGGTCTTCGACAGCGGCGACCACTCCAGCATCGACATCTCCTCGAGGTGCTGGCTCCAGCCATGTGGCTTCGGTACTAGTTCCTGCTGAGGGCTCCAGGTCCAGGGGTCCTTCTTAGTCGAGGGGGGACTCAACCAAGGCGATGCCGATGGCAGCAGCAAGCTCTGGGGAACCTTCCGGAGCTACCACACCAGTGGCGACAGGGTCCAGCCCCGAGCGTCTAGGGAAGAGGTTCCGCGCTAGCTTGAGCGGAAGCCTTCCGAGGTAAATTTTGTTTTTTACTTCAGTTGGTTGTTTTTGCTATAATCATGTTTTGAGTTTCCTTGTCCTTCATCGCAGGGTCCCCAAGAAAGGGGCTGAAGCTCTAGTTTATGCAGCAGCAGCTGAGGCTGTGTAGGCGGAGACTCCGGCTCCAATCACAGCATCGCCCCCGGTGGTGGCTGAGGTCGCGGCAGCCCCGGCGCCGGCTGTCCTGGTCCTGGACCTTGACTCATCCCCTGATGCTCCCGTGGTATCACGGAATCAATATGTACCAGCGGCACCAGCCCCAGAGGTTGAAGCTCTAGGTTTGGATGCCGAGATGACAGATGCTCCAGCCTCAAAGCCGGAGATAACTGCAGTCCCGACCCTATAGCCGGATGTTGATGAAGCCCCGGTAGCAGAGCTGGTGGTTGATGAAGTTCCGGCGCCTGAGCCAGTCGTCGAAGAAGTGCTGGCGCCTGAGCCGATTGCTGCAGAAGTGCCAGCGCCCGAGCCCATGATTATCGAAGCGCCAGCGCCTGAGCCGGCCGTGAAAGAGGCGCCAGCGTCAGAGCCAGAAGTGGCTTCAGCTCTCGCCGGACCTTCAACGCCTGCCCCAGAGGTGCCCGTGTCTGAGCCAGGGTGCCAAGATGAAGTTGTCGGTCCCCCGCCTGAGGGACCAGTTGTTGATGACCCGGTGGCGGGACCTTCGGAGCCAACTCTAGAGGTCGAAACTTCTGTTGTAGGACCTTTCTCGGCGGCGGCCGAGGCCATCCCGGAGGGTGGCGCTAGTGCTGTGGAGGCTCAGGGGACCACTTTTGTAGAGTGGGACCCGATTTTTGTTGTAGAGAACCCGCTGGAGCCAGCGGAGAGGACCCCGATGGGTCCAGAGCCGATCCCTTTGTCGTTGTCTATCGATAACGCCTCCTCCATTCTTTGTCAAGTGTAGCTGGCCTTTTACCACGACAGCAAGGCCCTCGAGGAGGAGTGCAAAACCCTTAGGAGGTGGCGCAACCGGCTCCAATTCGAGACCAAGCTGGCGCAAACCAGGCTAGCTGACGACAGGGAGTGGGTGAAGAGGGAGAAGGTCCGGTTGGAGTACTGGGGTCAGCTGCTGGACAAAGGGGAATGCATGGTGCGATCCCTTGACAACTAGTCCTGGGCCATCCATGAACAGGCCGTAGTTGCTAATAATGCAGCGAATGATCACGAAGAGAGGCTCAGCGCCATCCACGACAGCCTCGTCAAGCGCCGGGAGGCTCTTGAGGAGCTGGAGAAAAAGCTCGAAGATGAAGAGCAAAAACTCCTAGAGTTGCGGGATGACCTGAAAGCATCTAGGCCCCCGTGAGGTATGGTTTCGGTGATTAATGACAACCGTTCGTAATTACTAATGAGTTTGTGGATGCAAGGTTTCACGTATATCACATCAAGCATTTACGACTATCTATTCAAATCATCTACTACTCATTGGATACGAATGGAGACCCCTCAACGACCTATTCTAAGGGGGTTATTCAATTCTCATGAAGGCTAAATGAAGAACTCACACAACAACTCTATTCTATCAAAATTGGCAACACAAGAAGATCAATATTCATCAGAACATTATTTGCAACAAGTGTCAAAGAGGTCACTCGAGAAGATTCTAAAAGTTCAACTCGAAGCAAACAAATTACACTCACCGGATCGTCCGATGTTCTGGAAAATGCACACATCGGTCGATTGGGGCTCAACAAGAAGAAGAAGACCTCAGAATGAAGTGCACACCGGATCATACGATGCTAGAGACAAGTGGACATCGGTGAAGTTCAACAGAAAGATTAATTTGTCTCAACAATTCTGGAGAAACACTCACCGGATCATCCGATGCAGAAGCAAAGTGAACATCGGTCTAATTCAACAGAAACATTATTTCTGGACCAAGTCTGAAGACAAAGCTCACCGGATCATCCGATGATTAAGAAGGTGCATCATCGGTCGAATAACGGTCACTTCTGACACAGTGACGTCAGCTAATCTAATTAGACCGATGCTCAGAAAAGGGGGTCATCAGATCATCTGATGTACACAGAAAAAGTAATCAGCCCACTTTTTCAACGGCTAATTCAGTTGGGCTGGCTATTTAACCCCCTTCCACCAGTCATTTCGACAACACTTGACAACCAGATCATGCCCACACATCCTCAAGTGTCCAAGACCTAGAACAATCATTTACACACCCTTTTCGTCCATCTACACCTCAAGATATAGGCTAGACCTAGCTAGAGAGAAGCTTGTGTGCGTCCTCTCTGGGTGAGTGGAGTCTCTAGACCAGTGAGAGCCGTGAGGGAGTGCATTCTTGGTGATTGCATTCACCTTGTATCAAGAGGAGAGTAGAGAGATTGCTCCGGAGCTTGCCGAGACAATTGTGGAAGCCCGGAGGATCGAAGTTGTACAAGGCTTGAGCTCCACCTCGCCGGAGATGGCGAACGGAGAAAGTTAGTGGATTTCCTCGTCTTGGTGACTTGGGAGTGGCAATACCCTTTGGTGGGTGCCACAACGTGGATGTAGGAAGATCCTAGTGATCTTACCGAACCACGGGAAAAATCGCCGTGTCTCCGTGTCTTCGAGCATTTGCATTCCTCTCCCTACCCCTTTACGATTACGCTTTACTATTCCGCACTTAACTCTCTTGATTGCGTAGTTGACTTGCATAGGGAATTGGGGCTTAACAATTAAAATTTTTAAATTGCCTTAAAATTTGAAAAAGCCCAATTCACCCCCCCTCTTGGGCATTTCGATCCTTACAATTGGTATCAGAGCCTTGTTGCTCATTGGATCGTTCTAGCCTCACCGCTAGGAGCTAAAATGGCCAAGAATGGGGGTTCGGTTCCCACCTTCGAGGGTAAGAACTTTGCCTATTGGAAAGCACGCATGTGTGCTTATCTAGAGGCTATTGCTCCCGAAGTTTGGGAAGCGACCCATGCGGGGTTTGGTAACCATGACTATATTGGTGATCAACTAAAATGGGATGCTAAAGCTAGGAATGCTATCTATGAGTGCATTAGTCAAGATGTTTTTGCTAGAATTGCTAGTAAGGAGAAAGCTTGTGAAATTTGGGCTTGTTTGATTGAAATCCATGAGGGTTCCTCTCGTGTCAAAGAGCTCAAATATCACTTGCTTAAATCCAAGTATGATGATTTTAAAATGCTTCCTCATGAGAGTGTTAATCAAATGTTTTCTCGCTTAAATGTGCTCATTGAGGAAATTAATGCACTTGACATTGCTTCTCTTGGCAAGGGACTCATCAACCGCAAGATCCTCATGCTTCTTCCCAAGCCCAAGTACATCATCATCAACTCGATGCTCCAAAAAGAGTCACTTGACAACATTGAAGTTTCGGAGCTCATTGGAGAGATTCATGCTCATGAGATGAGTGTGCTTGGAATGATGGAGGAGTCATCATCAAAGACCATTGCTCTCAAGGCCTCAACCAAGAAAACACATATCAAGAAGAAGAAAGTGGTTGAGCCTAGCTCAAGTGAAGAAGAGCAAACTACAAGTGAAGATGATGATGATGAGCTTGCGTTGATGATGAGGAAGTTCTCACGTCTCAACTCAAAGATCGCCAAGAAGGGATACTCGTTTGATCCCAAGAAGAAAGCCTTCATGCCAAGAAAAGATGAAAACAAGACGTGCTATAATTGTGGTGATCAAGGTCACATTTCATATGATTGTCCAAGACCGGACAAGAGGAAGGACAACCACAAAGGCAAGCATCGCAAGCTAGAAGAGAGTGATGATGATGAAGATGCCAAGCCCAAGCGCTCATTTGGAAAGAAGAAATTTGACAAAGGCAAGAAGACCAAGCTCTTTCCAAAGAAGAGAAGAGGGCCTCAAAAGGTCTTCATGTGCGAAGCCAATGAGTGGGTCACCGATGAGGAAACAAGTGACGATAAAAGTGAAGATGAGGAAGAAAACTTGGCAAGCCTCGCTATCGTCAACAAGGATGACTCACCTCTTCCCCCACCACCCATGTGCCTCATGGCGAAAGGTAACACCAAGGTATGTGATGACTCTAGTGATGATGATGAACTTTCTCCCGATGAATTAGCATCTATGATTAATGAATATCATGCCATCATAAAAAGGGAAAAGGGCAAGGTTAAGGCACTTGAACAAGCTCGTGCTAAGCTTGAGAGTGCTAACCTCAATTTGCATGACAAGTATGAAAGCATACTTAAGGAGCATGACACGCTCAAATCTCATGTCAAGCAAATTGAGGAAGAGAAGGCATGAGCTTGATCACCATGAGCTTGACTTAGCTCATCAAGCACTCTTGGGCAAGCACAATGAGTTGGTTCAAGAGCATCAAGTACTTAATTGAGGAAGAGAAGGCATGAGCTTGATCACCATGAGCTTGACTTAGCTCATCAAGCACTCTTGGGCAAGCACAATGAGTTGGTTCAAGAGCATCAAGTACTTAACCTTGCTTATGAAGCTATTGAACTAAAATTGAAAAACTTGGAGAAAGAAACCCTTGATGGCAAAATACCCGCTAGTTCACATGCCACTAACAATTTGCATGAGTCTTTGCCGTTGAAAGCAAATGCTAGGGAGAAGGAGCTAATGGACGAGATTGAAAGTCTCCATGCTAGCGTGGCAAGACTAACCAAGGGAGAGGACAAGCATAAGGAAATCCTCTTCCAACAAGCCAAAGGCTTCAACAAGAGAGGACTTGGATCCTTCCCGGTGCCAAACAAAGGGAAGGTGCCCTCACCGGAGCTTAGGACAAGCTTCATCAAGGAAGTTGGTTCCTATTGCCAACATTGTGAGGTCACCGGACATCACACAAGGGAGTGTCCTCTTCCTAATCGTCCTTCTCCCAAATTGCCTCCTAACTATACATCTACCTTTGATAATCACTATTATCTATTGAGCAAAGTAGGTGCGAAGGTGAAGGCAAAGTTCATTGGCAAAGACATCAAGGGCATGAAGGGGAAGCTCCCCAAGCAACTTTGGGTCCCAAAATCACTTGTATCACACATACAAGGACCTAAGTTGGCTTGGGTTCCTAAACTCAAACACTAACTTCATGTGTGTAGGTGAACTACAAAGCCGGAGGAAAACATTGGGTACTTGATAGTGGGTGCACTCAACACATGACCGGCAATGATGGTATGTTCACCTCCATAGAGGACCCCGGCAATCACGAACAAGTCACCTTTGGTGATAACTCAAAGGGGAAGGTAATTGGTTTAGGTAAAATTGCTATTTCTAATGATTTGTCTATCTCTAACGTGCTTTATGTTAAGTCTCTTAGTTTCAATTTACTCTTTATTGCTCAATTATGTGATCTTGGACTAACGTGCACATTTGACAAGAATGGTGTTGTGGTGTCTAGTGAGTCTAGCAAAGAACTAATCTTCAAGGGGTTTAGGCATGGACATCTTTACTTGGTGGACTTCTCCAACAAGAACGCTAGCATGACCACTTGTCTTTTCACCAAGACAAGTTTGGGTTGGCTATGGCATCGATGCATTGCTCACATAGGGATGAGCAAGCTCAAGAAGTCATTCAAGATTGGGATGGTGACCGGCGTGAAGGACGTCACATTTGAGAAGAACAAGCTTTGTAGCGCATGTCAAGCCGGGAAGCAAGTTGCCTTGCACCATCCGATGAAGACAATGGTGTCAACCTCCAAGCCACTTGAACTGCTTCACATGGACCTCTTCGGACCGTCCACATACCAAAGTCTTGGTGGTAACCTCTATTGTCTTGTTATTGTTGATGATTATTCTCGATATGCTTGGACTTTGTTTCTAGGTGACAAGGGTGAAACTTCGGAAGTCTTCAAGACCTTTGCAAAACGAGCTCAAAGGGAATTTCAACTTCCCATTATCAAGGTCCGGAGTGACAACGGCACCGAGTTCAAGAACTACAACATTGGGGAGTGGTGTGACCGTGAAGGCGTGAAGCACGAGTTTTCGGCCACATACACCCCTCAACAAAATGGTGTTGTTGAAAGGAAGAACAAGACTCTCATCACCCTTGCAAGAGCAATGCTTGATGACTATGGCACGTCGGAGAAGTTTTGGGCCGAAGCAAACAACACGGCGTGCCATGCCACTAATAGGATCTATCTTCATCGACTACTTCAAAAGACCCCCTATGAGCTCCTCATTGGGAGAAAGCCCAACATCTCCTACTTCCGAGTCTTCGGATGCAAGTGCTACATCTACCGCAAGAAGAGGCTTGGTAAGTTTGAAAGAAGGTGTGATGTTGGTATTTTTCTTGGTTATGCATCAAACTCAAAAGCATATCGAGTATTCAACCAAACCTCCGGGTTAGTTGAAGAAAGTTGTGATGTTGAGTTTGATGAGACTAATGGCTCCCAAGAGGAGAGTTTTGGTCATGATGATATAGATGATGAGCCTCTACGAGAAGCTATGAAGAACATGACCATTGGAGACATCAAGCCCGAAGTTGAGGAGAGCCATGATCAAGGGGGAGTCTCAAATGCTAACATCGACACCTCCATGGCGCCTCAAGTTGACGAAGAAGAAGAAAAAGATGATCCATTGCCTACGCAAGATTCACAAGTCCTACAACATCAAGACGAAGAAGAAGAAGTCCAAGATCAAGTCCATCCACAAGACGAGCAAAACGCATCACCACCACCAAGTGTTTCACAACCACTCATGAGGCATGGGCGCATCTCCAAGGCACATCCGATGGATCAAATCATCGGAAGTCCGTCACGGGGAGTAAGTACTCGTTCTCGCCATGTCGCTTCGTTTTGTGAGCACTACTCGTTTGTTTCGTGTGTAGAACCCACTCGCATCGAGGAAGCACTTCAAGATCCAAATTGGGGTATGGCAATGCAAGAAGAACTCAACAACTTCACCCGCAACGAAGTTTGGGTGTTGGAGGAGCGACCCAAGGACAAGAACGTCATCGGAACGAAGTGGGTGTACCGCAACAAGCAAGACGAGAATGGCGTTGTGGTCCGCAACAAGGCAAGACTTGTGGCCAAGGGTTTTGCGCAAGTTGAAGGACTAGACTTTGGAGAGACATTCGCTCCGGTCGCTCGGTTAGAAGCTATTCGTATACTCCTTGCTTTTGCTTCACATCATAACATAATGCTTTATCAAATGGATGTGAAAAGTGCCTTTCTTAATGGCTATATTAACGAGCTTGTTTATGTTGAGCAACCTCCCGGGTTTGAAGATCCGAGGAATCCTAATCATGTGTATAGGTTACACAAGGCGCTCTACGGACTCAAGCAAGCACCTAGGGCGTGGTATGAACGACTAAGGGATTTCCTAGTCATGCAAGGATTCAAGATCGGGAGGGTGGATACTACACTCTTCACCAAGGACATCGACGGAGATTTATTTCTTTGTCAAATTTACGTTGATGACATTATTTTTGGCTCAACTAACATAGCTCTTAGCCATGAGTTTGGCAAAATGATGTCTAGGGAATTCGAGATGTCAATGATTGGAGAGCTCAACTTCTTCCTAGGATTTCAAATCAAGCAACTTCAAGAGGGGACCTTCATCTATCAAGAGAAGTACACAAAGGATCTCTTGAAGAAATTTGAGATGGGAGATTGTAGCTCAAGAAGCACTCCAATGGCGACAAATTGTCATCTCGACGCGGACATGGACGGTAAACCTATTGATCAATCTCATTACCATTCCATGATTGGCTCATTGTTATATCTTACCGCATCTAGGCCCGATATTATGTTTAGTGTGTGCTTGTGTGCTCGCTTTCAAGCGGCACCTAAAGAATCGCACAAGAAGGCGGTCTTTAGGATACTTCGGTATCTCAAGCATACCCCAAGTGTAGGTTTGTGGTACCCCAAGAACGCTAGTTTTCATCTCTTAGGCTACTCGGATTCGGACTTTGCCGGATGTCGTGTGGACCGCAAGAGTACCTCCGGTGGGTGCCACTTACTTGGGCGTTCCCTAGTATCTTGGTTTAGCAAAAAGCAAAATTCCGTGGCTTTGTCCACCGCGGAGGCGGAGTATATAGCGGCCGGTGCATGTTGTGCCCAAATTCTATATATGAAGCAAACCCTTTTGGACTTTAGAATTAAGTTTGGTTGTGTGCCTCTCCTTTGTGACAATGAAAGTGCGGTTAAGATAGCTAGAAACCCCGTTCAACACTCCCGCACCAAGCACATTGATATTCGCCATCACTTCTTGCGGGACCATGAGGCTAAGGGAGACATCTCATTGCAAGGTGTTAGGTTCGAAGAACAATTGGCGGATATCTTCACCAAACCACTTGATGAGAAAACTTTTTCTAGGCTTAGAAGTGAATTAAATGTGCTAGATGCATCTAACGTCATGTAAGTTGCCATGTTCATGTAAGGTTGCATATCATATAGGTCTTGCCTAACTCCCAAAGGATAGGGGCGAGCTAGAAATAGTTTTCCCTGAGGAAGCCTTTGGAAGGTTTAAACTTGGCAAGATAGATTTATTTTATGCCTTGCATGATTCCTGCCATATAAACTTGCACTCATTTAATATCTTGCATTAACTTGTTTGGCATTGCATATGGTAGATTGTCACAAAGGGTAACCCACATCATGAGAAGAAGACTTGTTTGAAATGCAATATCTCAACTCATATGATGTGGAAAGAGCAAAATTCTAAAGGAACATGCTTTAAAGAGATAGAAGTTTCCATACTCTAGCTCACAAAGCATGGACCTTACATTTTCTTGGATTTTCCCTCCTAATTTTCCTTGTGTGCTCTATTTGCCTTAGGGCTTAGCCAATATGTGGCACTATATCGAAAAGCCTATTTTTAGGGGTTAGGAGGTGCCCAAAAAGTCCTAAGACTCGTTTTTCTTTGTGTGTTTAAAGTCAACGGACATATATGGGCATTCTTAGGATTTCTGGAGTCATCGGATTATTCGATGCTAGGGTTAGCAGCTACATCGGATCAATTGGTGCTTCAGTTCATCGAACAGATCAGTCAGAACCAGAAATCGACCGATGAGTTCATTTCAGGAAACATCGGAGCATCCGATGTTCAATCCTCTGTTACCCTGCATAATTCGACCGATGATCGACGTAGCAACGTCGGATCATCCGATGTGCAAAGAGAGTTTTTGGACCAACTCTCTGTTGAACTCGACCGATGACCCCCCCGATGCGCATCGGTCGATCCGGTGTTCGCGTAACGGTTAGGTCATCGGGTTCCTATTTAACAATTGTACGGCCGCTTCGTCTGTCCACGCCGCCACCCCTCCATCGCCGCCGCCTCAGCCCTCGCGCCGCCACCTCAGGCCGCGCCGCCGCCGCGCCTCCATCGCCGCCGCTCGCGCCGCCACCTCAGGCTGCGCCGCCGCCGTCGCCTCTGCTGGCTGCCGCCGCCGCCGTCGCCGCCTCTGCTGGCTGCAGCCGCCGCTGCCGCAGCCACCGCCGCCGCCGCCGCCGCAGCCGCCGCCGCCGCCGCCGCCTCTTCAGGGCGCCCTCGTCGTCTCTCCACCTCACCGCCGGCAGCCCTCCTTCCGTTCGACGATCTTCGTCGCTAGGGTTCCCACGAACCACGCGACATCGTCCCAATCGCTGCGTCGCCGTTCGTCGTTCGTGTGATCCTTTTCGTCGCTAAGGTTTGTACCGTGCCGTGCGACATCCGTCCTTGTTTCTCGTCGATCATCTTTCTGCTAACCCTAGCCCTCTCTTTTGCATCAAGATGGGTCGTGATCGCAAGGGAAAAGGCAAGGCCATCGAGGAGCCCGCAGCGAAGAAACAAAAGCTCTCGAAGGAAGCTCGCCGGGCAGAGTTGGCCGCTCGCGCCGCTGAGGAGCGTGAGCGCAGCCATCGCGGTTCCTTGCGGCTCCGCGAGTCTCGGCAGAGGCAGCAACGGCCCACAGTGCAGCCCGTGCCGCCCGACGACTCTGAGGATGAGGAGGAGACTGCGGTGACGCCACTGATTCGCCGGCGCACCATTAGGACCCGAGGGGGAGGTCAGACCCCCACCGCGAGTCAGCGCCCCACTGCTGCCGACCGCGCAGAGGACAGAGAGGCCCAGAGGGCCATCTACGAGATGGATACCGCTGCCAGAGTTGCTGAGGATGTCAGGCTTACAGACTATCGCAAGTTCAAGGCAAAACAACTGAAGAAGCTCAGATGGACAGCATTGCCAGAGGAGTGGTTCCCGCAGCCCAGGGACACTCGGGTTGATCCCCGCTTTTGGACCCTGACACAGGCGTCCCTGTACGAGACGTACAGGCGTCGGGGCCATAAGCTTTTCCAGCACACTTACATCGACTGGAATCAGCTTGCAACAGCAGTTGGACACGGGATCAGGCCATACTTTGAGAGGTACAAAGGCCTTGTGGAGCTGCTCTCACGCCAGAGGAGCGCTTACGTGGAGGAGTGGGTTCGAGTCTTCTATGCCACTCTCTATATCTCAGAGGGTCGGCGCTCGATCCACTTCATGTTTCTGGGGCAGCAGCACACCGTGTCTCGAGAGCGACTGGCACAACTGCTTGGAGTGGACACACACCTCACTTGTCTGCACGAGGTGGTCTACGGAGGAGCCGACCCGCCGAGGAGGCCGCTGACAGGGGGAGTGTCACCGCCGTTTGAGGAGATCAGAGGTCTGTTCACCCCTCCTTTCACGCCAGACCAGCCGAGGGTGCCAGCTCTCCTCACTCCAGCCGGTCGGACAGTTCACCACATCCTCAGGCGTATCCTTCTACCGAGGTCCGGCTACCTAGAGGGCTTCACGAGCCTCCAGCAGACCATCCTGTTCTATGTGATGAACGGGATGGAGTTTGATATCGTGGACATCTTGATCTGCGAAATGGAGGACATGATCACTGACGGAGTTGGGATGTTGAGGCAGTTGGTCTACGGGCATTGGATATGCCGTCTGCTGTTCCTGCTAGCACCTGAGGACTCGCCAGCCACTGCTCCCCTGACAGAGCTCCATGCCACTCGGTTCGGCCACTACCGAGTGCCTACTCCTGGAGACCGCCGCCTTGGCCGTCCAGTCGAGCGTCAGGTCAGAGCTCGACTCTCCGAGGAGGACTGGACCGAGCTAGCCCAGGAGGACGAGGCGCTCGCCGAGGCAGAGGCACAGGGTGGAGGACTGGAGCACGTCTGGTCGGACAGCGACACCAGCGACAGCGTCGAGGAGTACTTCCCTCCTCCACCTCCTTCTCCGAGGCAGCACGACGCGGAGGCGGGAGGTTCGACTGCTCCACCACCTCCAGTGTCCGAGGCTCAGGTGTCACAGCCGTCAGAGCTCACCTCGCTGCTCCAGCAGATGGTCGAGCAGCAGCGCCAGGATAGGCTTGCAACTGAGCAGGCCCGAGCAGAGCAGGCTGCACGGCTCGCGGAGCTACAGAGACAGCAGCAGGAGATGCAGTTGGAGATCGCCCGCCAGAGGCGAGAGGACACTGACCGCTTCACGAGCCTGGTGGATCAGATGCACCGGAGGACCCTGGACCAGCAGCAGCAGACTCAGCAGGCTATGATGGGCATCCTGGGGTTGATCACCAACCTCTACCAGCAGACCGGGATAGCCCTTCCGCCTCAGCAGCCGGGTCTTGGTCAGGCTCCAGCAGCTTCTCCACTGGCACCTACTGCAGCTCCAGCACCGGCGTCGCCTATACCAAGCTTCAGCATGTCACCTCTACTAGCCTCGACAGTGCCGTTCCAGTTCTCACCTCCACCGGCAGTACCTTCTCCACCGGCGCCAGCAGCCCCAGCAGATCCCCCAGCAGCGTCAGCAGCTCCAGCTCCTCCCGCTCCAGCGCCAGCACCTGCGACCTCCACCTCGAGCAGCTCCGACGACAGCACCGCCGACGTCGACCGCTTCACCGTCGCCCCGAGTGCTCCGGAGTCCTAGGTACTCATCTTCCCTTTTTGGTGTCTTGATGCCAAAGGGGGAGAAGAGTTAGAGTTAGGGGGAGTTTAGCTCTTGGGGGAGTCAGTCTTGGACTTAGGGGGAGTTTTACCTTTACCTTTTGGACTTATTGTCATTTGCTACGATTTGAGTTTTGCTTGTTATCTTTTGCTTCTATTGTAATTCAGTGTGCTATTTCATGGCTTATTTGATCACCGTTTGAGCCTTCAAGCTCCTTGTGTTGCATTTTGTTCCAGTTATAATCTTTTATGAGCATTGCGTTATTAAATTCATTACTTCTATGCTCTACTCGTTGTGTTGTCATCAATCACCAAAAAGGGGGAGATTGAAAGCATCTAGGCCCCCGTGAGGTATGGTTTCGGTGATTAATGACAACCATTCGTAATTACTAATGAGTTTGTGGATGCAAGGTTTCACGTATATCACATCAAGCGTTTACGACTATCTATTCAAATCATCTACTACTCATTGGATACGAATGGAGACCCCTCAACGACTTATTCTAAGGGGGTTATTCAATTCTCATGAAGGCTAAATGAAGAACTCACACAACGACTCTATTCTATCAAAATTGGCAACACAAGAAGATCAATATTCATCAGAACATTATTTGCAACAAGTGTCAAAGAGGTCACTCGAGAAGATTCTAAAAGTTCAACTCGAAGCAAACAAATTACACTCACCGGATCGTCCGATGTTCTGGAAAATGCACACATCGGTCGATTGGGGCTCAACAGAAGAAGAAGACCTCAGAATGAAGTGCACACCGGATCATCCGATGCTAGAGACAAGTGGACATCGGTGAAGTTCAACAGAAAGATTAATTTGTCTCAACAATTCTGGAGAAACACTCACCGGATCATCCGATGCAGAAGCAAAGTGAACATCGGTCTAATTCAACAGAAACATTATTTCTGGACCAAGTCTGAAGACAAAGCTCACCGGATCATCCGATGATTAAGAAGGTGCATCATCGGTCGAATAACGGTCACTTCTGACACAGTGACGTCAGCTAATCTAATTAGACCGATGCTCAGAAAAGGGGGTCATCGGATCATCCGATGTACACAGAAAAAGTAATCAGCCCACTTTTTCAACGGCTAATTCAGTTGGGCTGGCTATTTAACCCCCTTCCACCAGTCATTTCGACAACACTTGACAACCAGAGCATGCCCACACATCCTCAAGTGTCCAAGACCTAGAACAATCATTTACACACCCTTTTCGTCCATCTACACCTCAAGATATAGGCTAGACCTAGCTAGAGAGAAGCTTGTGTGCGTCCTCTCTGGGTGAGTGGAGTCTCTAGACCAGTGAGAGCCGTGAGGGAGTGCATTCTTGGTGATTGCATTCACCTTGTATCAAGAGGAGAGTAGAGAGATTGCTCCGGAGCTTGCCGAGACAATTGTGGAAGCCCGGAGGATCGAAGTTGTACAAGGCTTGAGCTCCACCTTGCCGGAGATGGCGAACGGAGAAAGTTAGTGGATTCCCTCGTCTTGGTGACTTGGGAGTGGCAATACCCTTTGGTGGGTGCCACAACGTGGATGTAGGAAGATCCTAGTGATCTTACCGAACCACGGGAAAAATCGCCGTGTCTTCGTGTCTTCGAGCGTTTGCATTCCTCTCCCTACCCCTTTACGATTACGCTTTACTATTCCGCACTTAACTCTCTTGATTGCGTAGTTGACTTGCATAGGGAATTGGGGCTTAACAATTAAAATTTTTAAATTGCCTTAAAATTTGAAAAAGCCCAATTCACCCCCCTCTTGGGCGTTTCGATCCTTACATGACCTCGTGAAGAGGGAGGAGGAGCTCACTCAGAGGCTAACTCTGGGTGACAAGAGTCTCGCGGAGCGCACCAAGAAGCTGGAGGAGCGCTGCGAGAAGGAGGAGAAGAAGGCCTGGCAGCGAGGATAGGACCTCCACAAGAGGGAGGATGAAATTGCTGCCAAAGAGAAGAAGGTGCGGGGTTGGGAGAAGGACCTGGTCGACTGCCGGAACAAGATCCACCTCCAGGAGGAGGAGCTCAGTAAACTCGAAAGGAAGGTTGCTGGAAAGATTCAGCAGAACGCCAAAGAGGTTGAGCACCTTGCCTGGGAGAATTCGGAGCTTGCGGCGACCAGAAGATCCCTGAAAGAGATGTGAGGCTCGAGGGTTGCGGAGTCCCAACAAGTTTGGGACTTCTTGGGAAAAGCCAACAACGCGCTGACGCTGATGGGTTTTAGTCCCGTGCGTCCGGATGATCCAGAGTCGGAGCTGGACCAGGCGTTGCAAGCGTTGAGCTCGGCAGGCAACAAGCTCACCAAGATGGGCGATGTCATCGCGGACCAGCTAGAAACTGAAGGACAATCCCTAGCGAAGAACGTCGCAGAGTTCATGCTGACATGCTACACAAGTCGTGACCCTCACTTCCCACTGGACCCGGTGCTTGAAGGCCCCAATGACGAAGAGGGAGAAGCCGCCAGAGCTAGCGTGTCGGAGGTTGCCCGGAAGGTCGCCTCATTCTTCCATAGGGTCTAGGACTCTCTCGTTGTAGCTCCCGCTTGTATTCTCTCTTCTTTTTCTCCAATTTTGTAATCTCTTTTCTCTAGATTAATGAAATCCAAGAATTTTATGAATTTCATTTTTTGTCTTCAACACCTTTGTCCCAATTGGCCCCTGGTAGATGTACACAATTTGATTGTGAACATGTACCATGAGGATGTAGCCTTTTGTTGAAGACTTGCACACTTCGAACTTGTAATTTGTAGGTCTGAAGTCGCCGATAGTAGGGGCCCCCTGAGGTTGTCGGAGCTTAGTAGCTCCGGCAGTGACCCTTGTCAATATGTAGGGCATTGACGGTTGGTCCTCCGGGGATGTCGGAGCTTGGTAGCTCCGGCAGTGACCAATGTCAACACGCGGTGCGTCGACAGCAGACCCCACTGGGGAGTATTCCCACCATCTTATCTTCACGTTGATGGCTAGCCCCCTGGATTTGCCAGAACTTTGTAGCTCCAGTGATGTCTATTATCAATTTTTGAAACATCGACAGTAGACCACCTTAGGGGGTGTCGGAGCTTTGATAGCTCCGGCTTCATCCACCATCATCATGATATCTTTATTTTTCCTGCACACTAGAGTCAAGAAAAATAGTAAAATTCATTTCCTATCTATAACTCATTTGCGGCTTACTATTCCCAAAAGAAATTTTTAGGTCGAACGCAATTCTAAATGCAATCAAGTGTACTGACTTGTTTTCTCCAGGTCCGATCATTTCTGGACTCGCCTTACTTCGGCCTGCTGGGGTATAGGTAGAGTGGCGTACTTAGGGTGCGGGACTAGGCTAAGTCGATAGCACACTCCGGACCTAGATTGGCTTGGCGGCATTCAGACGAGTAGACCATTAACAACGTTTAGACCCAGAATAATTGACAATGCAACTTGAATTATATATTAATTGGTCGAACTAAAGTTTCTTAAGAATTGCACAACCTTGTTATAGGCAAGAAAGAGAAAATTAAAAAATATTGAGCCTATACAAAATAAATGCACGTGGAGTCTGTTTTCACACTGATGTCTTTCATTATAGGTCCGGGGTACAGGGGAAACAAGTACACTCTTAGGGTACGGAACCAGGCTAAGTGTGTTTCATTTCTTGTTTCACCCAAAGTAGCTAGCTACACTTTTAGTTCTGAGACTGTGATAAGTGTTGCCTGAATTTTGCGGACCTTCCGGGGAAGGTCCTGCTGTTCTCCCGGAGGAGCTACCCAACTCTGTACAATGACTCTATAACATACATCACATGTAACTACAGACTCACCTCCGTGATATTAAGCGTAGAACTTACGGAGGTGTCTATGTTCCAAGGATTAGGGAGCGGTGTCCCATCCTCAGTTGCCAAGCGAACGCATCTGGGACGGGATACTTTGATCACTCAAAAGGGTCCTTCCCAGCTGGGAGAGAGTTTGTTTAACCCTTCTCGAGTTTGTATTCTCCGTAGCACCAGATCGCCTTCCTCGAGCTGTCGACTGTGAACATGCCTTTGGTGATAGCGCCGAAGAGCTTGGCGATATCGAACATTCCGAACAGCTGCTCGGCACCTTCCCTCTTCAAGGAGGTCAAGGTCTTCACGCCGGAGCTGGTCCTGCATGGCATCATCGAAGGTCCGGACCCAGAGTGACCCCAAGGTGATTTCTGGAGGAAGGACTGCTTCAGCTCCATACACCAGGAAGAAGGGTGTCTCTCCAGTTGACCGATTTGGAGTTGTCCTGTTGGCCCATAGTGTGGGCAGAAGCGCTTCAATCCAGTTGGATCCATGTTTTTTCAGGCGCTCATATGTGCGCGTCTTGAGTCCTTTTAGGATTTCTGCATTTTCTCTCAGCTTGGTCATTACTTGCCGGGTGAGCTGCAGAAGCGTAGCTGACCTAAATGTCGAGGTCTTCGCAATATCCTTGGAATGCAGAGCTTGTGAATTGGGTCCCGTTATCAGTTATGATCTTGTTTGGGACTCCAAATCTACATACGATGGAACGCAAGAAGTTGATAGCTGATTGCTTGTTTATTGTCACAACTGGAGTTGCTTCCGGCCATTTGGTGAACTTGTCGATGGCAACGTACAGGAACTTGTAACCTCCCACGGCTCTTGGAAAAGGTCCCATGATATCCATCCCCCACAAAGTGAACAACCATGTAGGAGGTATCATTTGTAGAGGTTAAGCTGGTGTGTTAATTTGCTTTGCATGGAACTGGCATGCTTCACATTTCTTCACTAGCTCAGTTGCATTCTGGAGTGCTGTAGGCCAGTAGAAGCCATGCCGGAAGGCTTTACCGACCAGCGTGCGGGAAGACGCGTGGTTCCCACACTCGTCTCCATGGATTTCTGCGAGAAGCTTGCAACCTTCTTCCCTTGTAATGCACCGCATTAGGATGCCGTTGGCACCACACCGGTAGAGATCTCCTTCTACCAGTGTGTATCTTTTAGCCAATCTGACTATCCGGTCAGCGGATACATTATCTTCAGGAAGGGAATTGTCTTTCAAGTAGCTCCGGATCTCTGAGATCTATGCATCAGAGCTAGCTTGAGGATTTGAGTCTTGCGTGTTGGGTTGCTCGGAGCTTCCTGCAGCACCTACGACCCTTGATGGATGCCATGGTAACAGGGCCATCGGGACCGCCAGCTTCGAGGTGCTGGTTTTGCCCCCTTCGCTCAGTTCGGCAGGTTGAGCTGTTGGTCTTGACAATCTCTGGACGAAGGTTCCGTCAGGAGCCGGAGCTCTGGTTGAAGCTTTCGTCGAGAGTTCGTTGGCTTCAGCGTTGTTGAGACGCTGGACATGGCAAAGATCCAGGACGTCGAAGTCCTTCTGAAGCTTCTGGACTTCAAGTAGGTATGCAGCTAGTTGAGGTTTATTGCAGCAACATTCACCTTTGACTTGTTTTACAACAAGCTGTGAATCACCCTTTACCAACAGCTGCTTGACACCATATGATGGTGCCACCCTGAGCCCATAGGTTAGTGCTTCATACTTCGCCATGTTATTGGTTGCCTTGAAGTCAAGGTGAACCATGTATTTGACCTTCTCCCCGGTCGGAGCGAGGATAAGGACTCTAGCTCCAGCCCCCTGCTTTTGCACGGAGCCATCGAAGTATAGAGTCCAGTGAGGCTCGGTGAAGACTGGAACCTTGGGTTCCAGCTTCAGCTCACTGGAGCACCCATGATTTGATGGAGAAGGGGTCCATTCCGCCATGAAGTACGCCAATGCTTGACTCTTGATCGCTTGTCTTGGGACAAAGTCAAGGTCGAACTCGGCCAATTCTGCTGCTCACTTTGCAATGTTCTCAGTAGAGTTGGGATTATGCAAGATTGCACACAATGGATAAGAAGTTACCACTGAAATCTTGTGAGCTTGGAAGTAGTGTTGGAGCTTCCTAGAAGCAATAAGAACTGCGTAGAGTAGCTTATACACCTCCAGGTACCGAGTCTTGGCGTCATGGAGTACTTCGCTGATGAAGTACACTGGGTGTTGGATTGTCAGGACCCTCCTGAATAGGGATGGCAACGGGTCGGGTTCGGGTCGGGTAGAGCAAATACCCGCTCGAAATGAAAATGTGTGCGGGTAAATTTTCGTACCTGAACACGTACCTGCGGGTAAAAAATGATACCCGAACCCGTACCTGATGGGTTTTTGACGGGTTTCGGGTACCCGTCGGGTACCCGCTTTTAACATCCAAAGACATCAAACGCCTTGTCTGACATTACATCGAACACCATGTGGGCGGCGGTCATACGTTGGCAGCGCCTTGTCTGTCATTTCGTCGAATACTATGTGGGCAGTGGGCAGCGGCCAAGTCACTGCGCGCGACGAGGGACTTGAGCAGGACGTTGTAAGAGACGATTCCTGGCTTGAAGTTGAGCTGGCTATGAGGGTGCTGGAGCTTGGACAGTGGTTGTCATGGTAGACGGAGAGTAGGGCGGAGAGGGCAGAAGGTCGTGAGGGACGACAGTGGATGGGCAGCTACGACAGACAGACGAGCGGCAGCGAACGCTCGGGAGGTGGAGGCATATCAACAGAATCGGGTGGCGGCTGCTAGGTTTGCTGGACGAGGGAGTTGTGGACAAGAAGGAGCACCTCGTCAGTTCCTGCACGGGAGATGACAGATGACATCGGTCAAGGCTATTATATGGGCCACCTGCTATGGATATGGGTCGGTTCAGCTGCTTTATAATGGGCCAAAATATGTTTTTGTAACATCTCAGGTACCCGACGGGTACAAGCGGGTAAGAAATAAAACCTGTACCCACAATGTTTCGGGTCGGATATGGGTCATACCCACGGGTAAAAATTCTCACCCGTACCCGTACCCGTCGGGTGCAATACCTGACGGGTACCCGAACCCGCGGGTACGATTGCCATCCCTACTCTCGAAGGGGCCCGGAGCTTCCTCCTCATCAACCTAGACCCTCCTGGAGGGGTCCGGACCTTGTTCGGGGACATCTGGGTTCCTATTGGAGGAACCCAGAGCTTCTTCTGCAGCGAACTAGACCTTCCCGGAGGGGTCCGGATCTTGTTGCTCAGCAACAACAACTTCTTCATTTGAAGGAAGTTGATCCTCTGGCATCTCGCCTTGAGGATCCGGGTCTGGGAGCTGGGACCCAGACTCAACTTCAGGTAGCTCCGGACCCTCCCGAAGAGGTATGGATTCTTGAACTGGAGATGGTTCTGGTCTTTCCGCAACTAGGACAATGCTGACAACTTCGTCAGTTGCAGAAATGTAAAGTAGTAATGGCTAGCCAGGATTCGGAGCTACCAAGGTTAGTAGAGTGGTGAGGAGCTGCTTCAGCTTCTGGAATGCCTTTTCTGCTTCTTCAGACCATTGGAATGGTCCGGACTTCCTCAATAACTTGAAGAAGGGTAGCGCCCGTTCCGCCAGTCTTGAGATGAACCGGTTGAGAGCAGCTAGACATCCAGTTTGCTTCTGGACGTCCTTGATGCGGGCTGGTGGCCGCATGTCTTCAATAGATTTTATCTTCGCCGGATTTGCTTCTATCCCTCGGTGGTTCACCAGGAATCCAAGAAGCTTTCCAGAGCTAACCCTGAAGACACACTTGTCAGGGTTCAACTTCGTGCATGTGACTCGCAACTTGTCGAGACAGCTTGCAAGGTGTCAAGGAATGACTCCTTGTTCTTGATCTTGACGACGATGTCATCGAGGTACACTTCCACTACGTCTATGATAAGCTCTCCAAAAGTTTTGTACATAGCTCGTACAAATGTTGAAGCAACATATTTGAGACCGAATGGCATGGCTATGTAACAATATAATCCATCTACTGTGATGAAGGAAGTATGCTCTTCATCTTCCCTAGACATTCTGATTTGATGATACCCAGAATATGCGTCTAGGAAACACAGTAATTCACACCCGGAGGTGGAATCCACTATTTGATCTATTCTAGGTAGTGGGAATGGATCTTTTGGACATGCCTTATTCAGTGTAGTGTAGTCGATACACATCCGAAGCTTCCCGCCAGCCTTGGGTACAACGACTGGGTTTGCCAGCCATTTTGGGTGGAACACTTCTCGGATGAATCCAGCTTCAAGCAACTTCTTCACTTCTTGACGTATGAAGTTTTGTCGCTCTATTGATTGTTTTTGAGGCTTCTGATGTACAGGCCCAGCGTCGGGATATATCTTCAGATTATGCTCGATCACTTCCCTAGGGATCCCAGGCATTTGTGACGGTTTCCAGGCAAACACGTCGACATTAGCCCAGAGGAAAGTGACGAGCACGAGTTCCTATTTGTCATTCAGACCTCCCGATATACCGGTGGTCTGAGCAGCGTCTGAACTGATTTGGATGACTTTGACGGGAATGTCGGTGTCGCCGCTTGGTTGCACACGAGGTGCAGAGGTTGAGCCTCGATGACGAATGCTCGGGGGTTTCGAAGGTTGCTCCTTTCTGGATTCTTCCTCCTGCGCTGTAGCAAGCGCATGGAGTTCTTCCAGAGCACTCATTCCGGCGGTGCGATCTCTGCGGATCCGAAGAACACCTGCTAGTGTTGGAATCTTCAACACCAAGTAGCCATAATCAGCAGCAGCCATGAACTAGTACAAGGCTGGCCTTCCCAAGATGGCGTTGAAGGGTAAGTTGATCTATGCCACATTGAAGACCAACTTCTCAGTACGGTAATTCTTCCGAGTCCCGAAGGTCACCAGGAGAGTAATAGCACCGAGTGGAGTTATGGCCCCCGGACCTACTCCGGAGAAAGGTCGGGAGGGGCGAAGATCTGAAAGTCATAGCTGAAGCTTGATGAAAGCTTCAAAGCTTATGAGTGTAAGACCTATATGTGTTGAATACATTGGCTTGTAGTGAATACACTTGGTTTTGATGATAAAAGTTTTGAATATCACCAAAACACCTTTTTATCAAGGTCCGACTCTAGCTCTGAGCTACAGCAAGGTCCGACGGTACGTCCGGCTTGGTTTGGGTAGCTCCAGTTACGTTCGATGCTAGGTCCGACTAGCTTTGGTCAGCTCCGGTGAAGTTTTGTCTTTAGCCCCGACATGTCTTTGATAGCTCCGGCGTGTTTTTGCTAAGCTCCGAGTTGATTTTTCTAGCTCCGGTTTTTGGGTTTACTAGTTCCGACTAGTTCTGGTTAGCTCCGGCGCTTGGTCCTGCTAGTTTTGTAAGCTCTGGCGGGAGCTTGGTTATACTAGTTCTGGTAAGTTCCGGCGCTAGGTTCTACTAGCTTTTGTAAGCTTCGGCTCAAGGTCCGGTTTGCTCTGGCAATGTCCGGAACTTGACCGCAGTGCTTCTGCTTTTCATTTGCAATGTTTTGTACTTGCTTTACATTGTTGGAAAGGTTGCTTAGTATTCTTTTACTAAGTTTTTGGTGCGTTTTGGATGATATGGCTGATATCGTTTTGCTATGCTTTGCAACATGCTTATGTGAGGTTCTCACGTAAGGTGTTGTGTTGGGAACTAACTTGAGTCAAGTCAAGGACTTGGGCTCGTATGAATTGGTTGTTTATTCATGTGCACGTGTTGCTTGAGTTCAAGACATGTCTGGTGATGGGATCCATTGGCCTAGTCTCAGGGAGGAGATGAGGTTCCAACAACCAAATTCAGGAGGAATTGTGGTTAAGCTGATCAGGAGGTTGCGCAGCATGATTGAATCAAGAACAATGCATATGAAGGTATCGTGGACGTCATTGGAAGATGTTTGCACGTGTGCAAGGAGTGCATGGACGTGGCTACATGGTTCCGAGATGTGATGAAGAGATGTGGACATAAAGAGTTGGTCGGAAAGGTCCAACCGACTAGGTTATGGACTCAGGTTGCGGCTGAGTCGGGTTTGACTCAAATATGGAAAGATTTGATTTGGTTATGATAGGATTTCGTGTGGGTCACGAATTTGAGTTGTTTAGAAATGTGGTATACGTTCCTAAGGTGTTTGGAAGTCTTAAGATTGCTTCTATATGCGTATAGAAGAATCTTGAGCAGTTATGGAAAGTTACGATTTGTGATCTGAGTAGGATTGAAGTCCTAGTTGATATTGGGTTGGCCTAAGGGCTGGTTATATAAGCAAGGGAGCCCAGAGCTCATGGTGCACGACTTTGGGACTGTTCCTCTTGTGTTTTATTGAATAAAATTCGTAGTTTGAAGGAACTTTTGTGCCTTGTTCGTCCGACTTGTTCCATACAAGTTTTACTCTTCAAGTTTCTGGACGGCACTACCTTTCGTCGGTGATTTTATCATAACTCGAGTTTTACAGATCCAATTGACGTGATCTTTTTGGGTTATCTTCAGAACTTGATTATATATCCTATGTCAAAATTTCACGATCATTTGATTTGTGGTTTCTGATCTACATGAGTTTCTTTGCAGCATTCCAGAACTGTTTTTTCTCTGGTAGGGCAGATTGACCTTGTTTGATCTTTCGATCATAGCTTGAGTTTTTCTCGACGGATTTGAGTGATTCCTTTTGTGTTGTCTTCGTGACTTGATTCTCTCTGATATACATCACTTTTGTCACGGTGAAAAACATTTAGATTAGTCTCACACACGATTTCTTTAAGAGACTGTTTTTCTGCCGAAGGGGTTGGGGTTTAATTGTTTCCGCTGCGTAAGATTTTTAAATATACCATTCACCCCCCCTCTGGTAGATTTTCACGTGCTCTTTGATCCTACAATTGGTATCAGAGCCACAGTGCTCTAATCTTTGATATTTGCACGTGTTTTTGACTAATCATCATGGAGAAGAACTCCGTCAAACCTTGTGTGTTTGCTGGTATTGATTTCCAGGTTTGGAAGGCACGCATGGAGGCTTTCATCCAGGCACAAGGCTTTGCAATATGGGAGAAGGTATACAATCCTTACGAAGTGCCATCAAACGATCAAGTTACAGCTACAAATCTGAGAGATGTCGACAACAACAACAAGGCTCGGAACTTGATCATACAAGGATTAACACAAAGCGACTTCGACCGTGTTGCACACCTCCGATCTGCATACGATGTGTGGAAAGCACTTTGTGACTACCACGAAGGATCCAACACGATCAAAGAGGTAAGGCAAGACATGTTCAAGAAAGAATACATGCGCTTCGAGATGCAACCCGGTGAGTCTATTGATGACCTGTTTGCTCGCTTTAATAAGATTCTCAGCAACTTGCGTAGTGTCAATATTAATTTTTCAGATGATGAAAATGCTAGGCAATTGCTAAGTGCATTAGATATGTCAATTTGGGAGATGAAAGTCACATCTATTCGTGAATCTACTGTCATGAGTTCACTTACTTTAGATGTGCTATATTCCAAGTTAAAAACTCATGAAATTGACATAATATCACGTAAGAACCCCAATAAGTCTATTGCATTTGTTTCACAACGTGATATGTCTAGCTCCGGCCAATAATCATCCTGCAATACTCTTGCTTTGTTGTCCTCACTAACCCTGGAGCAGATCGAAGAATTTCCAGAAGAGGAGTTGGCACTCATCTCTACTAGATTCTCAAAAGCATTGCAAAATGTGAGAACTAGAAGGAGAGGAAGCTCCGGACCTCAACGCTGTTTTGAATGTGGTAAAATAAGACACTTTCATACAGAATGCCCTAACCTTTTAGGTCCGACCACCCGGGAAGAAAAACAAAGCCAGGTTCGGACCTCCTCTGGAAATTCTAACAAGAAGAAGAAAGGTACCATAGGACGCAAGATGATCAACAGTTTCATCACCGCGCTTCAAGAGTTCAGTTCAAGCGACGTGGACATTGGAAGTGATGAAGATGAAGATGATTTGGCAAACTTGTGCTTTATGGCGGGCAAGTCAAGATCAAGTATGGAGGAGGCAGAACACAACAGTGACAATGAAGAGGTATGTCCTACTTGCGAAGAAATGTGTGATGCCATTTCTCGCGCCACTATTATTGTTAAGAAAAAGGACAAAAAGCTTAGGGATAGTGCTGCTAAAATTGAATCACTAGAATCTGAAATCAACCGTTTAAAAACTTTGATTCCTAGTGATGATGCATGTTCCTCATGTGATTTAATATATGAACAATTGTCCTTATTAAGAAGTGCGCACACCTCCACAGTTGATAAACTTGAGTTAGAAATTGAAAAGAACAAAGAGCTTGCTGCACTTAATGATAAAAACTTGAAAGATGCTAGCTGTTCTACAATTGATTTGCATTGTTCTACTTGTGATGATCTTGATAAGAAACTACAAGATGCTATGAATGAAATTTCTATATTGAACAATGCTTTACGTTCTCATAAAGTTAAATTTTGTTCCAATTGCAAACTAAAAGGAAAAACTTCATGTGAAAATTGCCTTGATCTGTCCAATAAACTTGATGACATACATAGGACATTAGATCGGTTTTGTAATGGGAATAAGAACCTAAAATTACTGCTGAATTCTTCCAAGTCTTGCAATGATAAAACTGGTTTAGGTCTTGATTCTCATGCTCATGCTAAGGCACATCCACCTAAAATTGTAAAGTCATTAGGAAGTGGTTTGATTCAAACAGTTCCTAAACAAAAAGGAGTGGTTTTTAAATCTGCAGGAGTGTTGTCTCATTCGGTTTCAAATAAAAATATTGCTTGCTCATCTAGACATGAACACAAAGTTAAATTTCATTGTACCTTCTGTGGTAGAGATGGTCATGTCATAGATTTTTGTTATAAACTAGCTAAACAATAGAAAAGGGAAAGAATGGTTGCTAGATCTCATAACTTTCATGCAAAATTTGCTGCACACATTGAACCGAATGTACAACCTGCTGTTTTGAGTCAAAAACATTCAAAGTTTACCTCCGGACCTTCTATTTTTGCCTCCGGAGCTACTGATTTTTGTGCTACACAAGTAACACCTTATAGGTCAGTATTTAAGAATAAAAAATCTCAAACTTTGACTCATAAACCTACTGTTTTGTCTCAGCTTTCGCGTGTTTTTCCTACTGCACGTCGCGTGACTCAGTACTGGATTCCTAAATGCCTTTTGACTAACCCCAGTATTGAGTCATCGACGTATTGTTCTTCTATGTAGGTTACACGTCTGAGGAAGGAGAACATTTGGATTGTGGATTCAGGTTGCTCACGCCACATGACCGGTAACAAAGATTGGTTCTCCTCCCTCTCTTTTGTGTCACGTGTAGAGAATGTTACTTTTGCCGATAATTCTTCAACTCTTATAATTGCTAAGGGTTCGATTAGAGTAAATGATCACTACACTTTGAAGGATGTGGCACTTGTCAAAAATTTGAAATACAACTTGCTTTCTGTTGCACAATTGCTAGATGAAAATCTAGAAATTATTTTCAATAAAAACTGCTGCAAAGTTGTAGGTTCAAATAGTGAGCTTATTTTTAACATGTCTCTGTTTGGAAGAGTTTTTAAAGCTGATTTTGATATGTCTTCCTCTAAGCATAGGTGTCTAGTTGCTAATGATTCAAAGGACTTATATTTTTGGCATCATAGACTTGGTCACGTAGGCTTTGATCACCTAACGCGTGTTAGTGCTCTTGATCGCATACGTGGGCTGCCTAAGCTTAAAGGGGACAAAGAAATTGTGTGCTCTTCTTGTAGACATGCTAAGATGGTTGCAGGTTCACATACTCCTCTCACAATGATCATGAAAACTGAACCATGTCAACTTTTGCATCTTGACACCGTAGGACCTTCACGTGTTCAATCCTTCAGAGGTAAATGGTATGTTCTTGTTATTGTTGATGATTATTCTAGATACTCTTGGGTTTACTTTATGGCATCTAAGAATGAAATTTTTAGTCACTTTAGAACTTTATTTCTTAGATTATCAATTGATTACCCAGGATCTTTAAAAGCAATTAGAAGTGATAATGGAACTGAATTTAAAAATCAATCTTTTGGTCACTTTTGTGCTGAAAATGGAATAGATCATCAACTTTCTTCCCCATATGTACCTCAACAAAACGGTGTTGTAGAAAGAAAGAACAGAACCTTAGTTGAGATGGCTAGGACTATGCTTGATGAATATCAAACTCCTAGGAAATTTCGGGCTGATGAGTTAACAACCGCTTGTTATGTCTCAAATTGTGTTTTCTTGCGTGCTAAGCTAGGTAAAACACCATATGAGCTTCGGTTTGGACATAGGTCTAGTGTTACACACTTTCGGGTCTTTGGTTGCAAATGCTTTGTTAAGAAACATGGTAATCTTGATAAATTTGAACCTCGATCCATTGATGGCTTGTTTCTTGGTTATCCATCTCATACTAGAGGCTATCGTGTGCTTTTACTTGACACTAACAAAATTGTGGAGACTTGTGAAGTGTCTTTTGATGAATCTAGCCCAGGTACTAGCTCAAACATTGCAGGTCCAGATCCATATCCGCAGGGGGAGAGCATTTTCATTGAAGATGAGGAAGAATTGGAGTTGCTGCCAGAAAATTCAGCAGCTAAAGACTTTGGTTTAGCTCCGGATGTTAATTCTCAACCAGCACCGAAAACCATCAATGCTGATTCAAATCATCCTCAAGCCACAAGCTCATCGATTTGTGATGAACATGAAGAAGAAGAAGAAGCTTGTGAGACATCTGTTCCCCTACGGTTTTACAAAGATCATCCCCCACAACAGATGATTGGAAGCTTGCACGAACGAGTCACACAGTCCAGGTTTTGCGATCCAAACTCTTATGCTCATTCTGCTTTTGTTGCTTCTTTTGAACCCAAAGATATATCACACGCACTCACTAATGAATCTTGGATTATTGCCATGGAAGAAGAGTTAGAAAATTTTGAAAGAAATAATGTTTGGAAACTTATACCTCCATCTCAAGGTCACACTTTAATTGGAACTAAATGGGTATATAAAAATAAACAAAGTGAGGATGGGGTTGTGGTTAGGAATAAGGCTAGGTTGGTTGCTCAAGGTTTCACTAAAGGTCTAGATTTTGATGAAACTTTTGCTCCTGTCGCTAGATTAGAAGCCATAAGAATTTTGTTAGCTATTGCAGCATCTAAAGGTTTTAAGCTATTTCAAATGGATGTTAAAAGTGCTTTTCTTAATGGCTACATACATGAGGAGGTTTATGTCAAACAACCACCGGGTTTTGAAAATCCAAATTTTCCTAATCATGTTTACAAACTGTCCAAAGCCTTATACGGTCTCAAACAAGCCCCTAGAGCATGGTATGATAGGTTAAAAACATTCTTACTTGAAAAAGGGTTTACCATGGGCAAGGTTGATACAACTCTTTTTGTGCTTAAGCATGGCAATGCTCATTATTCGTTCAAGTGTATGTGGATGATATTATCTTTGGTTGTGCTTCTTATGATCTTGTGTCCAAGTTTTCAGCAATGATGAGTTCCGAATTTGAAATGAGTATGATGGGTGAACTCACTTACTTTTTGGGGCTGCAAATCAAGCAAACCAAGGAGGGTACCTTTGTGCATCAAACGAAGTATACCACAGACCTCCTAAGGCGTTTCAACATGGACAAAAGCAAGCCTCTTCGAACACCAATGGGAACAGCAACAACACTTGAACTTGATGAAGATGGTGAACCTGTGAATCAAAAAGGAATATAGACACATGATCGGATCACTTTTGTACCTCACTGCATCAAGACCGGACATACAATTCAGCGTATGTCTTTATGCACGGTTTCAAGCCTCCCCACGTGCTTCACATCGTCAAGCAATCAAAAGGATTCTCAGGTACTTACATGGAACTCAAGAATTTGGCATTTTTCTTCCTTCTTCCTCAACCGTTACTTTGAAAGCTTTTTCGGATGCTGATTTTGGGGGTTGTAGGATTGATAGGAAAAGTACATCTGGTGCTTGTCACTTTCTTGGTAATTCTCTTGTTGCTTGGTCCTCTAGAAAACATAATTCAGTTGCTCAATCCACAGCCGAATCTGAATATGTAGCTGCTGCTAGTGCTTGCTCACAAATTCTTTGGATTGTTCAAACACTTAAGGACTATGGGGTTGATCTAGATAGTGTTCCACTGTTCTATGATAACACTAGTGCCATTTACATTGCTAAAAACCCCGTGCAACATTCTAGAACTAAGCACATTGACATTAGGTATAACTTTTTCCGAGATAACGTTGAAAAAGGAAACATTGTGCTTCACCTTGTAGATACCGAACAACAATTGGCTGACATTTTTACAAAACCTTTGGATTTCACTCATTTTTGTTACATTCGTAGTGAAATAGGGGTTATGCATCCTCATGGCTTAAATTGAGGGGGAGTTTTTTGAAACTTGGGAAGTCTATGTGTGAATCTGAAATTAAAATAATATGAGCATAGTATTTCATATGTTGAATGGCTTAAATGGTGAATGATAGATTTAAAAATCTTACGCAGCGGAAATAATTAAACCCCAAACCCTTCGGCAGAAAAACGATATGTTGAAGAAATCGTGTGTGAGACTAATCTAAACGTTTTTCACCATGACAAAAGTGATAGATATCATAGAGAATCAAGTCACGAAGACAACACAAAAAGAATCACTCAAATCCGTCGATAAAAGCTCAAGTTATGATCAAAAGATCAAACAATAGTCAATCAGCCCTACCCGAGAAAAAACAGTTCTGGAACGCTGCAAAGAAACTCGTGTAGATCATAGACCACAAATCCAATGACCGTGAAAGTTTTATAGATGATAGACAATCAAGTTGTGAAGACAACCCAAAAAGAATCACGTCAATTGGATCAGTAAAACTCGAGTTATGATAAAACCACCGACGAAAGGTAGTGCTGTCCAAAAACTCGACGAGTAAAACTTGTCTGGAACAAGTCGGACGAACAAGGCACAAAAGTTCCTTCAAACTTCGAATTTTATTCAATAGAACACAAGAGGAACAGCCCCCAAAGTCGTCTCTCACGAGCTTTGGCCTTCCCTCGCTTATATAACCAGCCCTTAGGCCATCACAATCTCAACTAGGACTCCAATCCTAATCCGATCACAATCGGAATTTTCCATAACTGCTTATGACTCTTCTATACGCAAATAGAAGCAATCTTAAGACTTCCAAACACCTTAGGAACGTATCCCACATTCCTAAACAACTCAAATTCGTGACACACACAAAATCCTAACATAACCAACTCGATACTTTCCATACCGAGCCATAACCGACTCAGCTAGCAGCCTAAGTCTTCAACCGATACGATCTGATCCTTCCGATCAGATCTTCCTTCCATAATCCGTCTCTAGAAGCATATTGACACGTCATGCACCTCATGCACACGTGCGAACACCTTTCTTTGACCTTCATATGAACTGCCCTTGATTCAATCATCCTGCACGACCTCCTGACCCGCTCAACCACAGTTCCTCCCAAACTTGGTTGTTGGAACCTCATCTCCTCCTGAGACTAGTCCAATGGATCCAGTCACCAGTCATGACTTGAACTCAAGCAACACCTGCACATGAACAAATTAACAATCCATACGAGCCCAAGTCCTCGACTTAACTCAAGTTAGTTCCAAACACAACACCTTATGTGAGAACCTCACATAAGCATGTTGCAAAAACACAGTAGAAACGATATCAACCATATCAACCAAAACGCATCAAAAACTTAGCAAATGAATACTAAGCAATCTTTCCAATCATGTAAAGCAAGTATGAAACAAGGAAAATGAAAAGCAGAAGCACTTCGGTCAAGTTCCGGACCTTGCGAGAGCAACCCGGAGCTTGAGCCGGAGCTATCAAAAGCTAGTAGAACCTAGCGTCAGAGCTTTCCAAAACTAGTAGATCCTAGCACCGGAGCTTACCAAAAACTAGTCAAAACTAGTCAACCCAAAACCGGAGCTAGACAAAGTACGTCGGAGCTTAGCAAAAGCATGCCGGAGCTATCAAGTATATGCCGGAGCTATCAAAGACATGCCGGATCTAACAAAGACATGCCAGAGCTAAATATAAAGCTCACCGGAGCTAACCAAAGCTAGTCGGACCTTACCAAGAAGCCGGACCTAGCATCTAACATAGCCGGAGCTACCCAAAACAAGTCGGACCTACCGTCGGACCTTGCTGTAGCTCAGAGCTAGAGTCGGACCTTGATAATAAGGTGTTTTGGTGATATTCAAAACTTTTATCATCAAATCCAAGTGTATTCACTACAAGCCAATGTATTCAGCACACATAGGTCTTACAATCTCCCCCTTGATGAATGCATTGGCAACACCATCTAAAATCCGAACATTGGCTTATTCACATAAAAGTTTTGAAAGCAATTTCTCCCCCTTTGTAAATCAAAAGTAAAATGAGAAGAAAAATTATAAGAAAAATTATCCCATATTATCTGTCATTATCTCTCCCCCTTTATTATCTCTCCTTATTCTCTTTCTTTTCATGCTTATCTCTCCCCCTTTGACAATGTATTCAGCAAGTCATGAGCATATAAACAAATTATCTCTCCCTCTTTAGTTGTTATGAGCATATTATAACATATACATATAAACAAAGCTCATCCAAGTCATACTATCAAATACCTTACATTATCACATCAATGAAATACATAAGGTAGTGTAAGCCATGCTAGAGATCAAATGTAATTTTTTCAATTTAAGCAAGTCATGATCTCACAAACTTAACTATTTAAAAACCTGAAAGCATGACACTAGTTGCTGCATTTTATTATTTTTTAAAGCATCAATTTAGATCATATTATATTTGCAAGAGATTATATGCGCATCTGCCTTATTGTAACCAACCAAGTCAAGCCTATGTCATTTGACAATCAGAAGCTTAAGGACATGGTTTTAGTCATACACAACTTCTTCCAAGTTCATATCTAAGTGCAATGACAAGCCATCTCAAAAGAAGAAGTGTGATGCATGCATATTCTATTGATCTTTTCTCAATTTATATTTGTTCATAAAAACTCAACATGTGAGTTGATTACTTGATGAATTCTTAATGATTAAAAACACTTGTGAACATGTAACAAGTTCAAAACAGCAAGAATGTTCGACCATGACCAGTTTTAGTGTAAGTAATTATTCCAATTACTAGGCATGGCAAAAACTACAAAATGTATAACACGAGTAATGTAGTAAGAACTTTCAGTATGTAAAAGGAATCACAGAGTCATATATGTATGAAATACTATGCTCATATTATTTTAATTTCAGATTCACACATAGACTTCCCAAAGTTTCAAAAAACTCCCTCAATTTAAGCCATGAGGATGCATAACCGCTATTTCGCTACGAATGTAACAAAAATGAGTGAAATCCAAAGGTTTTGTAAAAATGTCAGCCAATTGTTGTTCGATATCTACATGGTGAAGCACAATGTTTCCTTTTTCAACATTATCTCAGAGAAAGTGATACCTAATGTCAATGTGCTTAGTTCTAGAATGTTGCACGGGGTTTTTAGCAATGCAAATGACACTAGTGTTATCACAGAATAGTGGAACACTATCTAGATCAACCTCATAGTCCTTAAGTGTTTGAACAATCCAAAGAATTTGTGAGCAAGCACTAGCAACAGCTACATATTCAGATTCGGCTGTGGATTGTGCAACTGAATTTTGTTTTCTAGAGGACCAAGCAACAAGAGAATTACCAATAAAATGACAAGCACTGGAAGTACTTTTCCTATCAATCCTACAACCCCCAAAATCAGCATCCGAAAAAGCTTTCAAAGTAACGGTTGAGGAAGAAGGAAGAAAAATGCCAAATTCTTGAGTTCCATGTAAGTACCTGAGAATCCTTTTGACGGCTTGACGATGTGAAACACGTGGGGAGGCTTGAAACTGTGCACAAAGACATACGCTGAATTGTATGTCCGGTCTTGATGCCGTGAGGTACAAAAGTGATCCAATCATGCTTCTATATTCTTTTTGATTCACAAATTCACCATCTTCATCAAGTTCAAGTGTTGTTGCTGTTCCCATTGGTGTCCGAAGAGGCTTGCTTTTGTCCATGTTGAAGCGCCTTAGGAGGTCTTTGGTATACTTCGTTTGATGCACAAAGGTACCCTCCTTGGTTTGCTTGATTTGCAGCCCCAAAAAGTAAGTGAGTTCACCCATCATACTCATTTCAAATTCGGAACTCATCATTGCTGAAAACTTGGACACAAGATCATGAGAAGCACAACCAAAGATAATATCATCCACATACACTTGAACGAATAATGAGCATTGCCATGCTTAAGCACAAAAAGAGTTTTATCAACCTTGCCCATGGTAAACCCCTTTTCAAGTAAAAATGTTTTTAACCTGTCATACCATGCTCTAGGGGCTTGTTTGAGACCGTATAAGGCTTTGGACAGTTTGTAAACATGATTAGGAAAATCTGGATTTTCAAAACCTGGTGGTTGTTTGACATAAACCTCCTCATCTATGTAGCCATTAAGAAAAGCACTTTTAACATCCATTTGAAATAGCTTAAAAACTTTAGATGCTGCAAAAGCTAACAAAATCCTTATGGCTTCTAATCTAGCGACAGGAGCAAAAGTTTCATCAAAATCTAGACCTTCAACTTGAGTGAAACCTTGAGCAACCAACCTAGCCTTATTCCTAACCACAACCCCATCCTCACTTTGTTTATTTTTAAATACCCATTTAGTTCCAATTAAAGTGTGACCTTGAGGTGGAGGTACAAGTTTCCAAACATTATTTCTTTCAAAATTTTCTAACTCTTCTTGCATGGCAATATCTAAGATTCATTAGTGAGTGCGTGTGATATATCTTTGGGTTCAAAAGAAGCAACAAAAGCAGAATGAGCATGAGAGTTTGGATCACAAAACCTGGACCGTGTGACTCGTTCGTGCAAGCTTCCAATCATCTGTTGTGGGGGATGATCTTTGTAAAAACGTAGGGGAACAGATGTCTCACAAGCTTCTTCTTCATTAGGTTCATCGTAGATTGATGAGCTTGTGACTTCTGGACGATCAGGACCAATAGAGGTGATAGCCGGAGCTTGTTCAATGTCCGGAGTTGGACACGTGTCAGCTTCGAAACTACCAGGCAGTATCACCGGCTCTTCTTCATCTTCGAAAATACCCTCCCCCTGAGGATACGGATCTGGCCCTGCAACACCGGAGCTAGTACCTGGGCTAGCTTCATCAAAAGACACTTCACAAGTCTCCACAATTTTGTTAGTGTCAATTAAAAGCACACGGTAGCCTCTAGTATGAGATGGATAACCAAGAAACATGCCATCAATGGATCTAGGTTCAAATTTATCAAGATTACCATGTTTCTTAACAAAGCATTTGCAACCAAAGACCCGAAAGTGTGTAACACTAGGCCTATGTTCAAACCGGAGCTCATATGGTGTTTTACCTAGCTTAGCACGCAAGAAAACACGATTTGAGACATAACAAGCGGTTGCTAACGCATCAGCCCAAAATTTCCTAGGAGTTTGATATTCATCAAGCATAGTCCTAGCCATCTCAACTAAGGTTCTGTTCTTTCTTTCTACAACACCGTTTTGTTGGGGTACATATGGTGAAGAAAGTTGATGATCTATTCCATTTTCAGCACAAAAGTGATCAAAAGATTGATTTTTAAATTCAGTTCCGTTATCACTTCTAATTGCCTTTAAAGATCCTGGGTGATCAATTGATAATCTAAGAAATAAAGTCCTAAAGTGACTAAAAGCTTCATTCTTAGACGCCATAAAGTAAACCCAAGAGTATCTAGAATAATCATCAACAATAACCAGAACATACCATTTACCTCCGAAGGATTGAACACGTGAAGGTCCTACGGTGTCAAGATGCAAAAGTTGACATAGTTCAGTTGTCATGATCATTGTGAGAGGAGTATGTGAACCTGCAACCATCTTAGCATGTCTACAAGAAGAGCACACAATTTCTTTGTCCCCTTTAAGCTTAGGCAACCCACGTATGCGATCAAGAGCACTAACACACGTTAGGTGATCAAAGCCTACGTGACCAAGTCTACGATGCCAAAAATATAAGTCCTTTGAATCATTAGCAACTAGACACCTATGCTTAGAGGAAGACATATCAAAATCAGCTTTAAAAACTCTTCCAAACCGAGACATGTTAAAAATAAGCTCACTATTTGAACCTACAACTTTGCAGCAGTTTTTATTGAAAATAATTTCTAGATTTTCATCTAGCAATTGTGCAACAGAAAGCAAGTTGTATTTCAAATTTTTGACAAGTGCCACATCCTTCAAAGTGTAGTGATCATTTACTCTAACCGAACCCTTAGCAATTATAGGAGTTGAAGAATTATCGGCAAAAGTAACATTTTCTACACGTGACACAAAAGAGAGGGAGGAGAACCAATCTTTGTTACCAGTCATGTGGCGTGAGCAACCTGAATCCACAATCCAAATGTTCTCCTTCCTCAAACGTGTAACCTACATAGAAGCACAATACATCGATGACTCAATACTGGGGTTAGTCAAAAGGCATTTAGGTATCCAGTACTGAGTCACACGACGTGCAGCAGGAAAAACACGCGAAAGCTGAGACAAAACAGCAGGTTTATGAGTCAAATGTTGAGGTTTTATGTTCTTAACAGTTGATTTAGAAGTTGTTACTTGTTTAGAGTGAAAACCAATAGCCCCGGAGGTAAAAGCAGAAGGTCCGGAGGCAAAACTGAAGCTCTGGAGGGAACAACAGAAGATCCGGGAGCTCTTGGAGCTATCAGAACTACCGGAGCTGCCTTTGTAGATTTCTTGCCAAAAGTTCCAGAAGCTACCTTTTCAAATTTCTGACTCATTAAAGCAGGTTGCATGTTTCTAATTTTCGGTTTAGCATGAAAGTTATGAGATCTAGCAGACATTCTTTCCCTTTTCTGTTGCTTAGCTAGTCTATAACAAAAATCTATGACATGACCATCTTTACCATAGAAGGTACAATGAAATTTAATTTTGTGTTCATGTCTAGATGAGCACCCAACATTAGAAACAGAATTAGAAAGCACTCCTGCAGATTTGAAAACCACTTCTTTTTGTTTAGGAACTATTTGAATCAAACCACTTCCTAATGACTTTAGAATTTTAGGTGGATGTGCCTTAGCGTGAGCATGAGAATCAAAACCTAAACCAGTTTTAGTATTGCAAGACTTGGAAGAATTCAGCAGCAAGTTTAGATTCTTATTCCCATTATAAAACCGACCTAGTGTCCTATTCATGTCATCAAGTTTATTGGACAGATCAAGGCAATTTTCACATGAATTTTTTCTTTTTAGTTTGCAATTGGAACAAAATTTAACTTCATGAGAACGTAAAGCATTGTTCAATATAGAAATTTCATTCATAGCATCCTGTAGTTTCTTATCAAGATCATCACAAGTAGAACAATGCAAATCAATTGTAGAACAAGAAGCATCTTTTAAGTTTTTATCACTAAGTGCAGCAAGCTTTTTGTTCTTTTCAATTTCTTCATCAAGTTTGTCTAGAGTGGAGGAATGTGCACTTCTTAGTGTGGACAATTGTTCATAGATTAAGTCACACGAGGGACATGCATCATCACTAGGAATCAAAGTTTTTAAACGGTTGATTTCAGATTCTAGTGATTCAATTTTAGCAGCATTATCCCTAAGCTTTTTGTCCTTTTTCTTGACAATAATAGTTGCACGAGAAATAGCATCACACATTTCATTGCAGGTAGAACATACCTCATCGTCTTCACTGCTGTGTTCTGCATCCTCCTGACTTGATCTTGATCTTATTTTGCCCGCCATGAAGCATAAGTTGTCCAGATCGTCATCATCTTCATCACTTTCAAAGTCTACATCACTTGAACTAAGTTCTTGAAGTGCGGTGATGAAGCTGTTAATCATCTTGCGTCCTATGGTACCCTTCTTCTTCTTGTTGGAGTTTCCAGAGGAGGTCCGGACCTTGCTTTGTTTTTCTTCCCGGGTGGTCGGACCTGAAAGGTTAAGGCATTCTGTACGAAAGTGTCCTATTTTACCACATTCAAAACAGCGTTGAGGTCCGGAGCTTCCTCTCCTTCTAGTTCTCACATTTTGCAATGCTTTTGAGAATCTAGTAGAGATGAGTGCCAACTCCTCTTCTGGTAATTCTTCGATCTGTTCCAGGGTTAGCAAGGACAACAAAGCAAGAGTATTGCAGGATGATGATTGGACGGAGCTAGACATATCACGTTGTGAAACAAATGCAATAGACTTATTTGGGTTCTTACGTGCTAGGATGTCAATTTCATGAGTTTTTAGTTTAGAATAAAGTACATCTAATGTAAGAGAACTCATGACAGTAGATTCACGAATATATGTTACTTTCATTTCCCAAATTGACATGTCTAATGCACTAAGAAGTTGCCTAGCATTCTCAGCATCAGAAAAATTAACATTGACACTACGCAAGTTGCTGAGAATTTTATTGAACCGAGCAAAGAGGTCATCGATAGACTCACCTGGTTGCATCTCAAAACGCATATATTCCTTTTTGAACATATCTTGTTTTACCTCCTTGATTGTGTTGGAGCCTTCATGATAATCACAGAGAGCTCTCCAAACATCGTATGCTGACCGGAGGTGCGCGACATGATCAAAGTCGCTTTGAGTGAGTCCTTGGATAATCAAGTTTCGGGCTTTGTTGTTGTTGTCGACGTCCCGTAGGTTTGTGGCCGTGACTTGATCATTATGTGGCACTTCATAAGGCTTATACACCTTCTCCCATATTGCAAAGCCTTGCGCCTGGATGAAAGCCTCCATGTGTGCCTTCCAAACCTGAAAATCAATACCAGCAAACATACAAGGTTTGGCAGAATACTTCTCCATGATGATTAGTCAAAAACACGTGCAAATCAAAAAGACTAGAGCAACCTCGTTCTGATACCAATTGTAGGATCGAAGAGCACGTGAAAAACTACCAGAGGGGGGGTGAATGGTAGATTTAAAAATCTTACGCAGCGGAAATAATTAAACCCCAAACCCTTCGGCAGAAAAACGATCTGTTGAAGAAATCGTGTGTGAGACTAATATAAACGTGTTTCACCGTGACAAAAGTGATATATATCAGAGAGAATCAAGTCACGAAGACAACACAAAAAGAATCACTCAAATCCGTCGAGAAAAACTCAAGTTATGATCAAAAGATCAAACAATGGTCAATCAGCCCTACCCGAGAAAAAACAGTTCTGGAACGCTGCAAAGAAACTCGTGTAGATCATAGACCACAAATCCAATGACCGTGAAATTTTGAAAGATGATAGACAATCAAGTTGTGAAGACAACCCAAAAACAATCACGTCAATTAGATCAGTAAAACTCGAGTTATGATAAAACCACCGACAAAAGGTAGTGCTGTCCAGAAACTCGACGAGTAAAACTTGTCTGGAACAAGTCGATCGAACAAGGCACAAAAGTTCCTTCAAACTTCGAATTTTATTTAATAGAACACAAGAGGAACAGCCCCAAAAGTCGCCTCTCACGAGCTTTGGCCTTCCCTCGCTTATATAACCAGCCCTTAGGCCATCCCAATCTCAACTAGGACTCCAATCCTAATCCGATCACAATCGGAACTTTCCATAACTGCTTAGGACTCTTCTATACGCAGATAGAAGCAATCTTAAGACTTCCAAACACCATAGAAACGTATCCCACATTCCTAAACAACTCAAATTCGTGACACACACGAAATCCTAACATAACCAACTCGATACTTTCCATACCGAGCCATAACCGACTCAGCTAGCAGCCTAAGTCTTCAACCGATACGATCCGATCCTTCCGATCAGATCTTCCTTCCATAATCCGTCTCTAGAAGCATATTGCCACGTCAAGCACCTCATGCACACGTGTGAACACCTTCCTTTGACCTTCATATGCACTGCCCTTGATTCAATCATCCTGCGCGACCTCCTGACCCGCTCAACCACAGTTCCTCCCGAACTTGGTTGTTGGAACCTCATCTCCTCCTGAGACTAGTCCAATGGATCCTGTCACCAGCCATGACTTGAACTCAAGCAACACCTGCACATGAACAAACAAACAATCCATACGAGCCCAAGTCCTCGACTTGACTCAAGTTAGTTCCAAACACAACACCTTACGTGAGAACCTCACATAAGCATGTTGCAAAAACACAGTAGAAACGATATCAACCATATCATCCAAAACGCATCAAAAACTTAGCAAATGAATACTAAGCAATCAAGTATGAAATAAGGCAAATGAAAAGCAAAAGCACTTCGGTCAAGTTCCGGACCTTGCCAGAGCAACCCGGAGCTTGAGCCGGAGCTATCAAAAGCTAGTAGAACCTAGCGTCAGAGCTTTCCAAAACTAGTAGATCCTAGCACCAGAGCTTACCAAAAACTAGTCAACCCAAAACCGGAGCTAGACAAAGTACGTCGGAGCTTAGCAAAAGCATGCCGGAGCTATCAAGTGTATGCCGGAGCTATCAAAGACATGCCGGAGCTAACAAAGACATGCCGGAGCTAAAGATAAAGCTCACCGGAGCTAACCAAAGCTAGTCGGACCTTACCAAGAAGCCGGACCTAGCATCTAACATAGCCGGAGCTACCCAAAACAAGCCGGACCTACCGTCGGACCTTGCTGTAGCTCAGAGCTAGAGTCAGACCTTGATAATAAGGTGTTTTGGTGATATTCAAAACTTTTATCATCAAAGCCAAGTGTATCCACTACAAGCCAATGTATTCAGCACACATAGGTCTTACACAATCATGTTCCGAGGGCAGTCTGAAGCATCGAAGGTGATGGCAGTGTCCATCCACTTCCGGTGCGGCTCCGCCCTGGCAGTGGGAGCTACTGAGGCCATGTCCCGCCGCATTGTCTTGAGGACACGGCGGGAGGTGATGTCCCACGAACCACCAAAGATGGTGTTCACGGTTTTTCTATATTCATTGTCGGAGACGTCAGAGACGTCGGAGTCGTCGGAGTCGGAGGTGTAAACAGCCTTCAGGACCTTTTTAGGGTCCTAAAAGCCTAACTCCTCTTCAGGCGGAGCTTCGTCGACTTTTTGTTTCCCTTCCCTTTGATGGAAAGGAACTTCATCTCGGCGCTTGTTGTAGCGCTCGACAAGGTTCTGGACCTCTCAGCAGCCTTCCAAGTTGTGGTTGTTCGTCTTGTGTATAGGACACCACTTGTGGGGACCGGAATCCCGACCTCCAAGGATCTCATTGGGTGGTGTCGTGCGATGCGACACCCAACAATATACAAGAAAAAGAACGAGAACAAATTACAATACTAAGTCTTTATTGAAAAGCATAGCGGAAGTTTAAAAGTACTAACAGAAGGAAAGAGAACTATACATCATAGCTACGCTCTCGGCACTAACTATGCAAAAGCAAAGTCATCCATGTCCTGGATACTTTGCACTAGCAACACACAATTCATGGCGGCGTGCAGGGTTCCCACTCGGCTATAAACCCTGTTGAAAGTGCATCTAGGAATCCCTTGTGAGTTTTGGATGATTCATGACAAGCAAATGAGATCCTAACCTATTTGTTGAGATGAGCACAGGTTTTAATAGCAAAATAAGCAAAGTGCCAAAAAGAAGGGAGAATGAGGAGCAAAGTGGAAATGAGCTCAAGGAAGAAGAATAGTAGATCATTGTGTATGGAGTGTGTTAAGAAAACACACCCCAAGAGCTCAATCACAATTAAACACACACATTGCACAAAGTTATACAGGACCGGACTAGTCCGACTGACACCGGACTAGTCCGATATCCTCTCTGCACAAAATCGGACAAGTCAGATATCCATCGGACTAGTTTGATATCTCTCTGACTAGAATCGGACTAGTCCTCCCCAGTGCGGACTAGTCCTCAAAACACTTCACAAGTCTCACAAAATCGGACAAGTCCGATCACCACCGGACTAGTCCGATATTCGTTCTGTTCTAAATCGGACAAGTCCGATATTAGCACGGACTAGTCCGAAAAACTCTCTGACCTAAATCGGACAAGTCCTCCAAGTGTGGACTTGTCCCGATAACCACTTAGGGTTTCAATGTACAGACAAGTCGATGTCCATCGGACTAGTCCGAAGATTTCCAGAAGCGAAATCGGACAAGTCCGCTCCTAGCCAGACTAGTCCGATATTTCGGGACACTTACGGTTTGCTACACACAGAACACCGGACTAGTCCGGTGTCCACCACGGACTAGTCCGATCTTTCTAAATCCTAACAGTCACTTTTAGAAACCCCATATAAATAGAGGTGCACGGCCCAACTTCACACTTTCTCGAACCCTAGCGCTGTCACACCTCCCAAGAGCCTCAAAAACTCATCTCTCCACGAATTTAAGTGCAAAAAAGATCAATCCTTTGAGGATACACTCTAGATCATTGGAGAGACACGTTCAACACTCATTGAGCTCTTGGTTTGATTCTCTAACACACTCCTATGATTTCATTGTAATCTTTTGAGTGTGTTCTTGGTGGTATTTTGTGTTGTAATCTAAGGGAGCCCTCAACGTGTGAGAAGGCCCCTTTGAATTCGGTTATTCACCCCTTTGTGATAAGTGGAAGAGGATTGGCCTTCGTGGCGGTCCGACGAGGGTAGGGTTGGAGAAGACCCGGTCCTTTTGTGGACTCCTCAACGTGGACGTAGGTTGCCTTTGTCGGATCCGAACCACGGGATAAATCCTTGTGTCTTTCTTGGTGTTCATCGTTCTTATTCATCACAACAATCTAGGGTTTCAATCATTACTACATAATTTATGTTGAATCATTAAATATAATATTGAATTGTGATATACCCTAGTCCATAATCTTGCAACACTTTATTTGACGGTATATTTCCGCTGCATACATCGAAGAATCAAATTAATCGATCAAACTTAATCAACCTAGTCGGTACACACCAGACTAGTCAACACTTTACCGGACTAGTCCGATATCTCTGGTTTTGAACTGGTTGTTAAGTGTTGCAGGTTCCGACAAATTTCAAAAAGGCCTATTCACCCCCCTCTAGGCCACATTCAATTGGTATCAAAGCAGGTTCTTCAAGAAAGAGACTAATTGCTCGAAGAAGATCATGTCGGACATGAAGGACATCCACAAGAGCAACAACCAAGAAAAGGTTGATGATGACAAGAACCTAAAGGTGGAAAAGCTCCTCGAAGCCATTCAAGACTTCGAGGACGACGATGAGGAGACGCTAGAACTAAAGGCGCTCCTATGAAAGAAGACACTTTCCAAAGGGAAAGTGATGATTGAAGAAAATAAGAAGGGGAGTAGTCACACCGACTACTCCCGATATCCTTTTAACTATGATCGTCTAAATTCCAGCAATAATCATTACTTGTCTATCCCACTTGGAAAAGCCCCACACTTCGATGGAAGTGATTACTCAATGTGGAGGCAAAATATGAAAATGCATCTAATTTCCCTCAATCCAAGTTTATGGCATATTGTGTGCACAGGGATAGATATCCCGGACGACGACGAAGAGCTCACACCAACTCAAGAGCAGGCAATTCACCGAAATGCTCAAGCTGCGGCCGTAATTACCTCTTCGCTTAGTCGGGACGAGTTCACCAAGGTGGATGGACTCGAGATTGCTAAGGAGATATGGGACACACTGCAAACTGCACATGAAGGTGGCCGATATGTGCGTGAAGCAAAGATCGAAATGATCGAAGGCGAATTAGGAAGATTCGCAATCGAAGAAGACGAGTCACCTCAAGATATGTACAACCGATTAAAGACACTCGTTAACAAGGTTCTATCTTATGGAAGCAAGAAGTGGAATGACCACGAGGTGGTGAAGCTCATCCTTAGAACTTTCATGCCTCGCAACGTCACCCTATGCTCAATGATTAGAGAAAGCCCCGAATACAAGAAAATGACTCCGGATGAATTGCTTGGAAAAATTATTAATTTTGAGATGATGGAAAAACAAGCAAATCATGTCAAGGAAATTGATGACCTCACCTCGGCAAAGAAGAAAGGGGTTGCTTTGAAGTCCACCCTCAAGCCCCTATCTAAAGAAGCTCGAGAAGCTCAGCTAGAAGAAGACAGTGATGATGAGAGTAGTGAATTAGACGAAGAAGACATGATATTGTTCATGAAGAAATTTAAGAGAATAATGAATAAGAGACAAGGTGCTAAAACAAGTGAAGGAAAGTACAAGGAAAGAACAAAGCCAAAGTTGAGGCGGGCATGCTATAATTGTGGTGAGTATAGCCACTTTATAGTTGATTGCCCATATGAAGAGAACAAGAAGAAGACTAAAGAGGCCAAGCCTCAACCCAAGAAATTCTTCAAGAATAAGAAAAAAGCCGAACAAGTGCACATAGGGAAAGAATGGGACTCAAATGATGAGTCCTCATCATCCGAAGAAGAAGAGATGGCTAGCATAGCCATTGAGAAGACATCCAAGAAGTCTATTCTCTTTCCTAGACTCGGCACATGGAAGGGAGATGGCACTTGTCTTATGGCAAAGGAAGGTAAACGCAAGGTGACCATTAAACCCCCTTCCGTGCATTCCTATTCTAGTGATGATGAAATCAATAGTGATAATGAGGATATGCTTGTTGGACTAGATAGGAAAACTGCCACAAAAATGAAATTTTTACTTGATCAGCTTGTTGAGAAGAAGAGGTTGATACATCGTCAAGAGGACATGATCATCTCCTAAAAGGAGGAATATGTCGAACTTGACAAGCTTATAGAACTTGAAATAGGACAAAGCAATTCACTAGAGCTTGAGTTAGCCTCAAGCAAGGAAACTTGCTTGGAGTTAACCGACTAAACTGCTGCAATCAAGAACCAACTTGCTGACCTGATCAAGGTTAACAAGATCCTTGAAGTGCAAGTTGAGTCACTCAAGCAAGGTGAACCTTCATCCTCTTCAAGTTCACCTTCTCAACCCACTAAAACTGAGGTTGCTTATGCTTGTACTTGTAATAAAGTTGACCCCAGTTTGAAGGAAAAGCCAACCTCTACAAAGGATAAACATCCTGCCCAAAGTGGCATATTTGACAAGGAGAAGATCAAATATGCACGTAGTGCATACTTGGTCAAAAGACCTCCAAATGTCAAATATGGCATTGGTTACTCTTATGGTGAAAAGCAACATGCTAGAAGCCATAAGAATAACAAGGAGAGGATTACCTTTGTAAAGGGAAGACCCTCTCAAACTGGAAAGTCAAATATTAATACATTAATCACACATGAACACCGGACTAGTCCGGTCGGGGTCCGGACAAATCCGACCTCTCAGACTAGTCCTGTACATAAACAACAACAGTTATTGTTTAGAACCTTTGATGCCTCGTATGTCTTAATGAGAAATAATTTTGGCAAGGTTTATGCTCATTATGTTGGGCCACACCATGAGAACACCAAGTCTCATGTGTGGGTGCCCAAATGTCGTGTAACTAACCTCCAAAGACCCAAGCAAGCTTGGGTACCTAAAACCAAGGCATAAATTGTTTTTGCAGGCCTATTCCTCTGGTGGATCTAAATGGGTGTTAGACAGTGGCTGCACCAACCATATGACCGGAGAAAGAAGAATGCTCGTGGAATATGAAGAGAATGAGGATCCAAATGAGGGCATCTATTTTGGAGATAATAGCCAAGGAAAGGTGCTCGATACCGGTAAAATTGCCATATCATCTAAACACACACTTTCTCATGTATTATATGTTGAATCCTTAGATTATAACCTGCTGCCCATATCTCAATTATGTGACAAAGGTTATAATTGCTTGTTCACTAACGAGGGTGTGATCGTCTCTAGGAGGAGTGATGATTCCATTGCATTCAAGGGTACATTAAAGGGATAGCTTTATCTTGTTGACTTCAACAAGGATAAAGCTGAACTTGACACATGTTTGATTGCAAAGACCAACATGGGTTGGCTGTGGCATAGACGGCTAGCGCATGTTGGTATGAGGAATCTTCAAAAACTCCTCAAGGGCGATCACATCCGAGGTTTGAAGGATGTTGTTTTTGAGAAAGACAGGCCTTGTAGCACGTGCCAAGCCGGGAAGTAAGTTGGAGCACCTCACCCCGCCAAGAACGTCATGACTACAACAAGACCGCTCGAGCTACTTCACATGGACTTATTTGGTCCAATTGCCTACATAAGCATCAGCGGTAACAAATATGGTTTAATAGTTGTTGATGATTTTCTCGCTTCACTTGGGTTTTCTTTTTGCATGATAAGTCAGAAACACAAGGAATACTCAAGAATTTCTTCAAGAGAGCTCAAAACGAATTCTCATTGACGATCAAGAACATTCGAAGCGACAACGGCACGGAGTTCAAGAACACACAAGTGGAGGAGTACCTTGATGAAGAAGGCATAAAGCACGAGTTTTCAGCTCCGTACTCCCCTCAACAAAACGAAGTTGCCAAAAGAAAGAACCGAACTCTCATAGAGATGGCAAGAACAATGCTTGATGAGTACAAGACCTCGGATTGATTTTGGGCGGAAGCGATTAACACCGCTTGCCACGCCGTAAATCGAATTTATCTTCATCGACTACTCAAGAAGACATCCTATGAGCTACTCACCGGTAACAAGACAAATATTTCATATTTTCGAGTTGTTGGTTCTCCATGTTATATTTTAAACAAGAAGCCCAGGACTTCAAAGTTCGCTTCGAAGTCCAATAAAGGTTTCTTGCTTGGTTATGATTCGAACACTTACGCCTATCGTGTGTTCAACAAGACCTCTGGACTTGTTGAAATAGCACGTGACGTAGTGTTCGATGAGACTAATGGCTCCCAAAAGGAGCAAGTTGATCCATGTGTACTAGGTAAAGAAGAAGCTCCTTGTCAAGCATTGAAAAGAATGGCCTTAGGTGAAGTTCGATCACAAGAGTCACCTCTACACGTGTACGAGGAAGATGAGCCACAAGAGGAGGTCAATGATCAAGGGGGAGCTTCCACACAAGATCAACCACAAGAATACAAAGATAATCAACAAGCCAACAAAGGCAACCATTTAGGGGGAGAAGAAGATGATCATTAAGATACAACGCCTCAAGTGCCACACCCAAGAGTACACCAATGCGTCCAAAGGGATCACCCAATCGACAATATCATCGATAACATCCAAAAGGGAGTAACCACTAGATCTCACATAGATAACTTTTGTGAGCACTATTCGTTTGTATCCTTTTTGGAACCACACAGGGTTGAGGATGCATTGAATGATCCGGACTGGGTGGTGGCAATGCAAGAAGAATTGAATAACTTCAAGCGGAACGAGGTGTGGGAACTCATGGCAAGACCCAATGCGAACATCGTCGGCACCAAGTGGGTCTTCCGCAACAAACAAGATGAACACGGGGTGGTGACAAGGAACAAGGCACGACTTGTGGCAAAAAGGGTATTCTCAAGTTGAAGGTTTGGATTTCTATGAAACCTTTGCTCCCGTAGCTAGACTTGAATCTATTAGAATATTACTTGCATATGCTAATCACCATGATTTCAAGCTGTATCAAATGGATGTGAAAAGCGCCTTCCTCAACGGACCAATCAAGGAGGTGTATGTGGAGCAACCCCCCCCCCCCCCCCGGGTTTGAAGACGAAGAGTTTCCCGACCACGTGTTTAAATTGTGTAAGGCTCTCTACGGCCTCAAACAAGCTCCTAGAGCTTGGTATGAGTGTCTTAGACATTTCTTAATTGAAAATGGTTTTAAGATTGGCAAAGTAGATTATACACTATTTACAAAAAATTTTGACAATGATCTTTTTATTTGTCAAATTTACGTTGATGATATAATCTTTGGATCAACTAATCAATCTTTTTGTGAGGAATTTAGTAAAATCATGACAGATAGGTTTGAAATGTAAATGATGGGAGAACTAAAGTACTTCTTGGGATTCCAAGTGCGGCAACAAAAGGAAGGGACGTTCATAAGCCAAACCAAGTACACGCAAGACATACTCAAGAAGTTTGGTATGGACAAGGCGAAGCCTATAAAGACTCCCATGGCAACAAATGTCCACTTGGATCTCAATGAAGATGGAACTAGCATCGACCAAAAGGTACATTGCTCCATGATTGGATCTCTACTCTATTTATGTGCATCTAGGCCAGATATTATGTTGAGTGTATGTTTGTGTGCAAGATTTCAAGCCAATCCTAAGGAGTGTCACTTGACAGCCGTAAAAAGGATCTTGAGATATTTAGTTCATACACCCAACCTTGGTCTTTGGCACCCAAAAGGCTCAAAATTCAATCTCATTGGTTACTCCGATGCAGATTATGCCGGATGCAAAGTAGATAGAAAAAGTACCTCCAGTACATGCCAATTCCTAGGGAGATCCTTAGTTTCTTGGTCCTCCAAGAAACAAAACTACATTGCCTTATCCACAACCGAAGCGGAGTATGTTGCATCCGGGAGTTGTTGTGCACAAATCCTTTGGATGCGACAAACTCTAAGGGATTACGGTTACAATATGAACCGTATTCCACTCCTTTGTGATAATGAGAGTGCCATTAAAATTGTTCATAATCCCGTTGAGCACTCTAGAACCAAACACATAGACATAAGGCGTCACTTCTTGAGAGACCACTCCGTGAAAGGAGATATAGCCATTTCACATGTCAATACCCAAAAGCAATTGGCCGACATATTCACCAAGCCACTTGATGAAAACCGCTTTTGTGAACTCCGAAATGAACTAAATATCCTTGATGCTCGGAATGTGGCTTTAAATTTTGCATACCTGTATGAATTTTTCAAAATATGTTGACTGGATTGTGAAAATCATCTCTCTCAAGTTTCTCCAGAAAACTATGTCAATTACTAGATCTTGGTGAATTATGATCATTGCTTGATTGTTGTATGCTTACTGATCATATTCATCAAGATTATTTGATTTGATTTGCCTCCCTATTTTCTAAATATGTACCTTCAAATATATATGAATGGGCTAAGAAATTCTTACCTGATGAACACAGACTAGTCCGTGGTTACCCGGACTAGTCCGCCCATGCATACTAGTCCGCGGAGTGCCGGTTAGGCCGGACTAGTCCGGTAGACCACGGACTAGTCCGATATATCCTCTGGAAAAGTTCAGACTAGTCCAGTCATCTTCGGACTTGTTCGATTTTTCGTGTCCATAACCCTAGCCGCCGCCAAACCCTAATTTCCTCACCTCCACTCTTGCCTCACGTGTTCTCTCTCTCATACTCGAGCTCCCAAGGCGATTCCTTGATTTCTCCATCGGAACTTCGCAAGTTTGGGTGGAATTTGATCGTCATCGCATCAGGATTGAAGTTCTCGGACAAGTCCGGCCTTCAACACCCTCATCTCCAAGTTCCAATCGATTTCTTCGGTAATTTTCACTCAAACCCTAGAAATTCCAAATTTCTTCATTGTTGATCGAATAGCCTAGCATATTTCACTATATACATGCCTCCTTGATGTATTACATTTATGCTATGCTTGTTGTGCATTAGGAATCACCATTCGTCTAGTTGCTTAGGTTTTTGAGGATGAATACCGGACTAGTCCGTGCCTGTACACCGCACAAGTCCGATTTTTCTGAACTCGAAAACCTAATTTTTCAATTCCTCAATGCAACTCCTTGCTATCCATTTCACACCTATGCCTTGTATCATTCATTCTCATTAATTCCTCACTCAACTCATTCTCAGGGTATGTCGAGCTCAAACAACGAAGTTTCCGACTTTGAGGCCGAGGTGAACCATGAGGTGGCACCTCGGACCTCGACGAGTCTTGGCAAGAAGCGCCAAGAGATACCTTTCGAGCTAGCTCCGTCTCCTCCACAGGCTCAGAGGAAAGTGCTAGCGAAGAAGTCGGCCTCCAAGGTGCCATCTTATAGGGCTACCACCTGCGGTGGCCCTAGCTCCGCAAGTGCCCTCCCAACCAAAGGCAAGGGCAAAGGGATAGCAACGGGTCCAGTTGGCCCGTTGAAGCTGCATGCTCCGAGGGAAGGGGTCCGAGACCTCACTGAAGAGAAGTTCAATGGGAAAGGCAGTGATTCGGCAGCAAAGTTTAGAAGCATTGATTGGTATGGCCGACCAAAGCAAGCTGCCGATGGAAGATTTTGGTGCAACTTACATGCATATTTCTACAAATATATGTATCTCCCAATGAAGACACCAGTTGTGCGCAGTCAATTGATTGATTGGGCACACTTTGAGAAGAAGAGATGCTCCCCGTTCACTGAAGTGGTGGAAGCTATTGAGAGGCATGGCCTGAAGGATCTCTTTGCCTTCAGGAACAACTGGAATGATGAGGTCATAGAAAAATTCTTTGCAACATGCCATTTCTCAAGTGAAGATGAGGAAAGTGTTACTTGGATGACTCATGGATCCAAGTACAGTATCACTCAAGAAGATTTTGCAAGTCTGCTTCATCTTGACACCTCTGGACGTGACAACTTAATCATCCATAACATAGGTGTCATTGAGAAGGATAGGATGAAGTTCCTATATGAACCAAACTCCAAGTTCAACCCTCCATCCACAAATAACATGAAGCCGTTCTTTGTGGTGCTCAATAGAGTCTTGAGGAAGACCATCGCTCCAAAGGATGGAGATGCCGGGAGTGTGCAGGGTTATCTCCGGACATTGATGAGAGTGATAATCAAGGACCGCCAGTTTGATGTGGCGGACTACATCTGGAATGACATGGTCAACATATCCTGCACACCCAACAGGTCTTGTGGATATGCCCCATATCTGATGTTTGTGATCGAGAAGGTCACCGGGATTGAATTCGTCAAGGATGTGGAGCATCTACCCTCGAGGCCTCAGAAGCCAAGCATCCAGGATGCTCCCCTCGCCGGCCTCCAGTCCTGAGGCACCGGCAAGAAGAACTGAAGATGCCAGAGCTGCCCCTGCCAGTAGGAAAGCCCCTCAAAGGGGGAGAGATTGAGGGCGAGTCTTAGCCTTAGTTGTAGGAAGCGAGGAGAGAGCTCTCTTGTATGCTTTTTTACTATTTCTTGGGTTGTAAAGCTTTAACTATGTTCTTAAGTAAATTATGGTTCTGTGATGCAATGCTTGATCTATTTGAGAAGTATTTGTTGAAATATGTGATTTTGCTCCTAGAATGTCATATATGCTTGCTTTTGGTTAAATAATGTCAATTATGTCATTCTCACTGTTTAAATGTACTTAGTTATGCATCCCACCATAAAGAATGCACATTGGATTATGTTTTCACTACTTGATGTATTTTAGACTCATATGTGCATACTTTAAGAAAATCTCAATTTTTATCATATTTTGTGAAATCTCAATTGGTTGTCATCAATCACCAGAAAGGGGGAGATTGAAAGTGCATCTAGGAATCCCTTGTGGGTTTTGGATGATTTATGACAAGCAAATGAGATCCTAACCTATTTGTTGAGATGAGCACAGGTTTTAATAGCAAAATAAGCAAAGTGCCAAAAAGAAGGGAGAATGAGGAGCAAAGTGGAAATGAGCTCAAGGAAGAAGAATAGTAGATCATTGTGTATGGAGTGTGTTAAGGAAACACACACCAAGAGCTGAATCACAATTAAACACACACATTGCACAAAGTTATACAGGACCGGACTAGTCCAACTGACACCGGACTAGTCCGATATCCTCTCTGCACAAAATCAGACAAGTCCGATATCTCTCTGACTAGAATTGGACTAGTCCTCCCCAGTGCGAACTAGTCCTCAAAACACTTCACAAGTCTCACAAAATCGGACAAGTCCGATCACCATCGGACTAGTCCGATATTCGTTCTGTTCTAAATCAGACAAGTCCGATATTAGCACGGACTAGTCCAAAAAACTCTCTGACCTAAATCAGACATGTCCTCCAAGTGCGTACTTGTCCCCATAACCACTTAGGGTTTCACTATACGGACAAGTCCGATGTCAATCGGACTAGTCCGAAGATTTCCAGAAGCGAAATCAGACAAGTCCGCTCCTAGCCGGACTAGTCCGATATTTCGGGACACTTAGGGTTTGCTACACACAGCACACCGGACTAGTCCGGTGTCCACCACGGACTAGTCTGATCTTTCTAAACCCTAACGTTCACTTTTAGAAACCCCATATAAATAGAGGTGCACGGCCCAACTTCACACTCTCTCGAACCCTAGTGCCATCACACCTCCCAAGAGCCTCAAAAACATATATCTCCACGAATTTAAGTGCAAAAAAGATCAATCCTTTGAGGATACACTCTAGATCATTGGAGAGACACGTTCAACACTCATTGAGCTCTTGGTTTGATTCTCTAACACACTCCTGTGATTTCATTGTAATCTTTTGAGTGTGTTCTTGGTGGTATTTTGTGTTGTAATCTAAGGGAGCCCTCAATGTGTGAGAAGGCTCCTTTGAATTCGGTTATTCACCCCCTTTGTGATAAGTGGAAGAGGATTGGCCTTCGTGGCGATCCGACAAGGGTAGGGTTGGAGAAGACCCGGTCCTTTTGTGGACTCCTCAACGTGGACATATGTTGCCTTTGTGGGAGCCGAACCACAACCACGGGATAAATCCTTGTGTCTTTCTTAGTGTTCATCGCTCTTATTCATCACAACAATCTAGGGTTTCAATCATTACTGCATAATTTATGTTGAATCATTAAATATAATATTGAATTGTGATATAACCTAGTCCATAATCTTGCGACACTTCATTTGACTATATATTTCCGCTGCATACATCGAAGAATCAAATTAATCGATCAAACTTAATCAACCTAGTCGGTACACACCGGCCTAGTCCGCACTTTACCGGACTAGTCCGATATCTCTGGTTTTGAACTGGTTGTTAAGTGTTGCAGGTTCTGACAAATTTCAAAAAGGCCTATTCACACCCCCCCTCTAGGCCACATTCACCTGTAGGGGGTGCAACCTCGTCATAAAACTCGTCATGAGTTGTATAATCTGCAAAAACTCGTTAACTACAAACGTGAGCATAAGGCTCAGCAAGACTAACCAGTCTCACTAGACATATGCAAGGGTGAATACTAAGCATAGGTAAGTAAAGCATAAGGACTCACCTACAAGTGGATTCTTATAGTCATGTTTTATTTAGCACATGACATTCCTCAGGCACGACACATCATAGACTCCACAATCAAACAAGAAACGCATTGTCGATGATATGACGTGCACAAAGCACATAATGCTATTACAGGTAAAGTATGGGGAATCTGTAAACTTTTAATTGTTCTATCTCTAAGCCAAACAAGGTTGTTCAAGCAATTTGTAAACCAATATATCATATTCTCCTGACTTCTTCAGTATTTACTACGTCACAGCGCAGTGAACAAGTAGTACTCAATTACCGTGAGGGATGGTGATTGCAATCAGGATTCACCCGGAACAACATGACACATACACACTTTCGGAAATGCCAGCGAGTACTTTCGGCGGTACCTACATAACAATTCAGTACTAGTCGTATATGGCCACCTTTCACTAAACACTCGAATGTCGAACCGGTCGATCCATCACGAGCAGGAGGTCACTGCGTGGGCCGTACACTGACGTGCCCACCAGCTGATTTACACCTTGCTGCCATCAACCCACGCATATAAAACGGAACGGAATGCCTCGACAAACCATTCCTCCAGTATGCCGCCGGCACACGAAATAGTCCTCAATCGACACAAGCAGGACTACGCACGTGAGACCACATCTCACTGCATCATATCCACTGCTCGGTCTCAATTTCATATTCATACACCATTTTATTATTCCCGTATCTCCCGTATGATAAAATTCCTATCTCGCGAATAGATTCCAACTACTCGTCTTCTACCGAATTCCTATGAGTATAAGCATAGTAGTGTCTACTCAATGGGCCATAGACTTACCCAAGACTCCATAGGATTTGTGGGCCATGCAAGTGGATGCCAAACACCTTAAACGTAATGCAAAATCATCTGAAGACGTAAGGTGAATGAAAACTGTAAAAACACTGTAAGGAACTTAAATGCAAACCGAGGCTTGCTTGAATGCGAGTTTGAGTCTATGTTAGTTTCTGGCAGCTGGACCTCCAAAGCTTTCGGCTGCTCCTCAATTTCAGCTACTACACGATATGCATATACTAGGTATAAATGATTTTGTGAATAATTAAGATGCTTAAGGTGGGGTGAGTATATAAAGATAAAATTTTGATATTTATCTTAGTTGACTTTGGGATTTTTATGGTGGATTAGAGATTATAGAGAAGACTCTTGCAAAGAACAGGAGATGATAAAGGATGTTTGTTATTCTTAACAATTATTGTAAGAAATAATCTTCTCTAAATTTTGGTTGAAATTTTTGGAGATGTATTATGGCTACCGAGGGGTGTATCATGTAGAGGGGGTCTCACTGGTTCTAGGAAAATTTGTTTCACAATTTTCTGAGCTTCATTCAGGGAGAAATTGATTTTTCAAGTTTGGGTCAATTTCTAGAAATTGATTTTTTTCCATTTTTCTCAATTTATAACTACATAGAGATTTGGAATTTGGATCAACCTAGTATTTTAAGTCTAAAGAGCTTGAAACTTTTACTGGATATCAAAGGTATTAATAATAGTGTTCTGACCAAAATTGGAAATTTTCCAATTAACAGAACTATGGAAATAAATTCTTTAAGCATTTTTCTTATCTAAATTATGGAGGAATGTCTATGGCTTTTCATACAAATCCAAGTGAACCACTGGACAGTATTCTTCATGCTGGTTCTAACGAAATTTATTTGGGAATTTTTGGATAATTTTACTGGAAGTTATGGATTTTCTAAGTTTGGATTGAATCTGGATTTATTTTCCTATTGGAAATTTCAAATAAAAGGGACCGGTCCCACTTTATTTGAATGGGCCAATCGGATCTGAGCCACACCGGGAGCCACGGGGTTCAACCGCGCAGCTGCACCAGATCCAGTGCCGCAGCTGATCCTGGGCGTTCGAATAGGCGCTGACAAGTGGGCCCATAGGCCTTCGTCTACCTCGCGACGCGACGGGGCTTCTCGCCGGAACCGCGGTAGTGCTTCGCCGAACTTAGATGCGTCAACCTCCTTTCGGCCTCGCCGTGACCGCTCAACCCTAAAATCGACCGCGCAAGCCGATGGTGGTGTCCAATCACGCCGGCGATGGCCGGAGACGGTGGAGCGACGGTGATGGCGGAGCTAGGGTTTCGGCCTTCATCGTAAATGCTAGGGAATGGCTCAATAGGCTCGGGAAAAGGTCAGGGAGGTTTCTGGGAGCACTAGGAGTATAATTTGGGGGTCAGATTGGGGTCAAATCGCCGGCAAGGTTGAGTTCGACGGTGAAGTGTGGTTTTTCAACTGGCGGCCGCGAAAAATTGAAATCTAAGATGCTCGGTTGATAACTTTCAGGTTTTTTTTGGCATGGATCTTCCTTAGGACACATAGAAGCTATCTGCTAACCAGATTAAAGGATGATTGCAAGAATGAAATGAATTTAAGCGCGAAGCTTTGCTGTTCTATTGAGAAATCGTTCGGTTCTCGAACAAGAACTCAAGTTACACTGCAGGTCATAAGCTTAGATTCTGTGAGCATGAACTAGAGAGGATTGCGAACCTTTTTGCTTAAAGGATTGAGGTTGGAGATGGCCTAGAACTGGAGTTCGACGGCGAGACAGGGAAGGTTCTCGGCGGCTTCCTCGACGACGACTAGGAAACTTCAAAATATGCCAAGCAGAAGCTATGTCACGATCAAGGACTGAAGAGAATACGTAGAAGAGTTTGTGACACGCCTTTTATCTACTTACAGCTCGGGAAGAAACGGCTGCAATCGCCAGCGAGAGCTCGATCGAACAGGGGCGGCGAAAATGGCATGAAACGGGATGGAGTCCAATGGCGACGGCCATGGGGTATTTATAGGGACGGAGGGGAGAGGGGAGCGTGCCACGGCGCAAGCAAGCAGCTCGGTGGATGCATGCGCGTCGCGGTGTCGCGCGCTGCCAACGTCGATCGGCGGGGCGAGCTGGAGACATAGCACCCCCCCCCCCCCCCCCCCCCGTGGGTTTCACTCGAGTGCTTCGGCTGTTAGTGGGCCCCACCTCCTCTTATGTACTTCCCTTCTCTGTAACTTCAATTCTCATACCAAAATTTGTCCAAAAATTCTAGATTTTTGTGGGAAGGCTCAAATAAATATCTAGAATTTGATTCTGCAATTGGATTTTGATTTGGAGCAAGTTTCAATTGAATTTCAAATTCAAATTTGAATTTGGATGAAATTCAATGGTGTCACTGATTTAAATAGCAATTGAGTTCCAAAAATTGTGAAACTTGAGGAAGAATCTCGTCTCGAGATTACAAAAGGAAGGATAAAAGGAGAAGATCTAATGAACATATGATGTTAACAGGTCCGGATAATTGTCTTTAAGATATTCCTTGCTTTCCCACGTTGCTTCATGAGCGGTGTGGTTTCCCCACAAGATCTTGTAGAAACGCAAGGTGCAGTTTCTTGTGGTACGAGTCTTCTCATCAATTATCTGGGTTGGATATTCGGAGTAAGTAAGATCTGGTTGGAGATCTTCCAAATCCTCCATACGGACTTTCGTTAGGGCCTGGAGACATTTTATCAATTGTGAAATGTGAAACACATTGTGCACCCCTGACAGCGATGCTGGCAGCTCTAGCCGATAGGCTACAGGTCCGTATTTCTCACTTATTGTGAATGGTCCGATGAAACGTAGAGCCAGCTTCCCTTTTACTCTGAAGTGGTGAATCCCTTTCATTGGAGATACACGAAGGTAAACGTGATCCCCGAAATTAAAATGAAACGGTCGACGTCGTTTGTCCGCATAGCTTTTCTGGCGAGACTGAGCAGCCTTGAGGTTGGATTGAATAACTCGTACTCGATCTTCGGCTTCCTTTACCAAGTCTATACCATATCTTACTTGTTCACCAGATTCACACTAGTTCAACGGTGTGCGGCACTTCCGGCCATAAAGAGCTTCATATGGTGTCATTTGAATGCTAGTCTGATAACTATTGTTGTATGAAAACTCCACCAATGGTAGATGATCATCCCAATTCTTACCATGGTGAATGGCACAGGAGCGGAGCATATCCTCTAGTACTTGGTTTACTCGTTCCCTTTGACCATCAGTCTGTGGATGGTAAGCTGAGCTTCGAATCAATTTGGTACCCAGAGATGCGTGGAGCTACTCCCAAAATCAAGCAACAAACAAGGTTCCACGATTTGATATGATAGTGCGGGGTACTCCGTGTAAGCATAAGATCCTGGCAATATACAGCTCTGCATATTGTCGTGCCAAATACTTGACATTGACTGGAATAAAGTGAGCCGACTTGGTGCGTCGGTCGACTATCACCCAAATCGAGTCATGTTTGTGAAAAGTGAGAGGTAATCGAACAATGAAATCCATGTTGATGTCCTCCCATTTCCAGGCAGGTATGCTTAACGGTTGTAATTGTCCGGCTGCTTTTAGATGGTCGGCTCTCACTCGTCGACATGTATCACATTCGGATACATACTTCACTATTTCCCTCTTCATCCGAGTCCACCAAAATTTCTTCTTCAAGTCTTGGTACAATTTGTTACTCCCCGGATGAATAGAATATTTGGACAAATGAGCCTTGTCCAAAATTTTCTTCCGAAGTGCCACATTGCGAGGTACCACGATGCGGTCTTTGAACCAGATGGTACTGTCATCGTCACCTCGGGAACACTTCATTTCCCCTTTTTTCATTCATTGACGAATATGGGATATGCCCTTGTCCTACTTCTGAGCCTCCATAATTTCCTCCCTTATGGTAGGAATGAGGGCTAGGTTGTAGAGCGCCCCATACGGAACCAAGTAGAGACTTGGTTCTTCTTCCTCTACCAAGGTGATAGAAAGGTTATTGATATGGGACTTGCGACTTAGTGCATCTACGACTACATTTTCCTTTCTAGGATGGTAGTGGATCTCAATCTCATAGTCTTTGATTAACTCCAACCATCTTCGTTGTCACATATTCAATTCTTTTTGGGTGAAGATGTACTTCAAGCTTTTGTGATCGGTGTAGAGATGTACTAGGTTGCCCCATAGATAGTGTCTCCACATCTTTAATGCTAGTACCATGGCAGCGAGTTCAAGATCATGAGTCGGATAATGTAGCTCATGGTTTTTGAAGCTGTCGTGATCCATAATCGATCACCCTTCTGTCTTGCATTAATACGCAACCCAGACAAATTCTAGATGCATCACAATAAACATCAAAGGATCTTGTTGTGTCTGGTTGGGCTAATACTAGTGCTATTGTGAGGTGTTTTACCAACCCTCCTCACATTCCTTTGTCCAGGTATATCTCTTTTCTTTCTTCAGAAGTTCCGTCATTGGTTTAGCTATCTTGAAAAAGCTTGGGATGAACCTCCGATAATATCCAGCTAAACCCAGGAAACTTCAAACTTCATGCACAGACTTGGGAGACTCCCATTTGAGTACATTCTTAATCTTGCTTGGATCAACTGCAATCCCTTAGGCAGAGATGATGTGCCCTAGAAATGGCACTTGGTTGATCTAGAACTCACATTTGCTGAACTTAGAGTACAGCTTGTGGTCCCGCAATTGCTGAAGCACGATGTGCAAATGTTGTGCATGTTCTTCTTTGGATTTTGAGTATACAAGGATGTCGTCAATGATGACCACGACAAACTTGTCCAAATCCGGCATGAATACTGAATTCATGAGATACATGAAATGGGCCGGTGCGTTGGTTAATCCGAAGGACATGACAAGGTACTCATATAATCCATACCTCGTCGAGAATGTTGTCTTAGGTATATCCTCTGGTCGAATCCTGATCTGATGATAAGCAGAGCGAAGATCCATCTTCGAAAATACCCGAGCACCTACCAACTAATCGAACAGAATATCGATGCGGGGTAGTGCATACTTGTTCTTGATCATGACAGCATTGAGTGGACCATAGTCCACACATAGTCTCAATGTTTTATCCTTCTTTTCAATGAACAATGCAGAACAGCCCCAAGGTGACGAACTTGGACGAATGAAACCCTTGTCCAAAAGTTCCTTCAGCTGCTCTTTCAGTTCTGCAAGTTCTTTAGGTGCCATCTTATACGACTTTCTCGAGATTGGCACTGTTCCCGGTACAAGTTCAATCTTAAACTTGACATCTCTTTCTGGTGGCATACCAAGAAGATCTTCGGGAAAAACGTTCGGATACTCACATACTACTGGGATAACTTCGAGTTTACAAGCTTCGGTGTTATCAGCAGTTGGAAGTACGTGGATATTACTCTCAAGAGTGAGAATTTGGGAAGAGTGGACCGTAAAATTTAGATATATTCTCCGAGGAATGATGTCAATAATAGCACCGTTGTATTGCAACCATGCCATTCCTAAGATGACATCTAATTTTTGATGCTCCAATATAATGAGAGAGATAGGGTATATGTTCCCACCCAGATTAAGAGGTACCCTATGGACCATCTTATCTGCTACTACTTTGCCTCCCGGAGAACAAATCATATATGGGGTTTTTGTGGAAATGATAAGCAATTGGTATTGATTGACATAAGACTTGCTAATAAAGTTATGGGAAGCACTCGAGTCAAAAAGGATGACTACGGGATGGCCAATGAGAGAGAACATAGCCGTGAGTACGGGTGCACCTTCCGGAACATCCTCGATGGCGAGGTGGTGGACGTTGCTGGTTCTGGTGGCTGGCTTCTTGGGCTGGTTGTGAGGCTGGTTCGCCCCCTGGTACGATGACTGTCCTCCGCTCTGCGGGCAGTCCTTGGCGAAGTGCCCTGTACGTCCACACGTATAGCATGTGTACGGGGTATGACCGGTACGGAGTGGAGGACGGAATCCCGGTGCACGCGGTGGAGGTAGAGGTGCACGTGGAATCATCCCCTGTTGCTGTTGTTGGCGGAAGCCAGCGTTTTTGAATGGGTGACCACGAAACATCGATGGTCGTGATGGCGGCAGCCACCTCTGTTCGGATGGTGATCGATACACCATGTGGAATTTCTGAGGAGTGCCTCCTCCGCTGCCCTACAGAGCACTCCTTTTCTTCTTGTCAGAGAACAGCTCCCTAGTAGCGTCCTCCTGTACAATTGTGGCATTGACCATATTGTTGAAACTGCCGTTGTTGAACAACGCAAGCTTGTCCTTCATCTTGGGGTTCAAACCCCGATAGAAGCATTCCCGCTTCCGATCTTCAGTACTCACTTGGTCCTGAGCATATTGAGCCAAGTGGTTGAATATCTTGGAGTACTCGTAAGCACTCCTTCCCCTTGCTTCAGCTCCAAGAACTCTTGAAGCTTCCTTCTCATCACACCAAAAGGTATGTGATAGGCGCGAAATGCATCCCGAAACTCCTCCCAGCTGGCGGCATACCCGGCTGGTCGTGCGGCAAGGTAATTTGCCCACCACACACCAGCAGACCCTTGTAAATTTTGGGCCGCGAACAGGGTCTTCTGATGTTCGGTCACTCGTAGAAAACCGAACTTCCCTTCAATGGAGCGGAGCCAGTTGTCCGCCTCCAATGGTTCACCGGCCTCCACGAAGACCGGCGGGTGCGTTGCATAAAATCCGAGTACGAACTCGAAGAAGGTTTTCGTGGACCCGCATCTGGTCGCCCTCCTTGATGGGACGAATGTTGGACCAAAGTTCGCAGTAATTATGTTTGCTTCTCGCGCAAGCCAAGCACTGCGGCGAGAACCTCCGCTAGACTCCTTGGAAGTTCAGGAGGTGGTGGTGGAGGGACATGTTGCTGCGGCGTTGCAGCTGTCTCCTGGGTCGGAGATTCGTCCTCACGACCACGACTGGATCCTCCCATTTTTGGCGTCGAGCGCGTACGTACCATTCTGCATCCAAATGACTTAAAATCAGCACATGTTTTCTTTTCCTTTATCCATATCATTTTTCAGTAGCACGACTATTGCCAAGGGAATAAGTGCATAACATTCACATATATTGATAAAGTACGAACTTTATACAAGATATATTATCTCATGACCAAGTTTACAGTAGTAAACTCCAAAATGATGGACTCCCACTATGGAAATACATTTCTACCATACTTGGTTCTCATGAGATGTCATACACATCCTATCATCTTAGACATACCCACTACTATTCTTAATATGACACAAACATGGTCACAAAAGAAAAACACGAGCAACTATTAAACTATATGTTGCCCCGTGACGGCAGAAGTGCTGCCACATCCCACTCCAATACATCCTACTCGACGTACTCGAGTTCCTCGGGATCTTCTTCTTCGTCGTCGTCATTCGAAGGCAATTGTTCACCTATAATTAGTGGCATATTATGGGCTGGTGGATACACCACTGGTTGCAATTGTGCTTCGGCCTCAATCACATTATCCTGAAGTTGTTCTGCCTCATACTCCCAATTCTGAGATGTCTCCGTGGCGGTGTCCCACTCTTCAGTGACTACTAACAGCTGCTCCTGCTATTGTTGCACCTCTAACTGAATCGCTTGCAACTGACCACGAACTTGTTGCAGTTCATTGTGAGTGTGCCGTTGTTCGGCATGAGATTTCCATAGTCTAATGCAAGCGTAATGCAGCTGACTCTCGCACTTATTTAGCCGGTGATTTGCCGGAGCTAGGAGCGAACGTAGATTCTCGTTGATATAATCAAGGGTATCTCCCCGCTCCGTCGCTTCCCGCAAGGCTTCGGCTTGCTCCAAAATAATTGTGCCTTGTGTAGAAACCACCATATTGGATGCAGCCGCATATGTCCCAAGTGTCGTCGAGGTGGTGTCGCCATACGGTGTATAGGCAGCAACCATATGACGTTGCCACAGAAATCCAGCCATACCATGGACCAGAATAAGGGCAAATTGAGTCCCAGCCATGGCATCTTGATGAAGCTCACAAAGCTTCATAAGAGCTTCGCCTGCAGCTATTGTCCAAGTGTCCTCTAAATGAGCCCCCTCGATGGTAACCAAGAAAGGAGCCCATCCATAACAACGTGGACTATCTGGGACGTCTACCAAAATGGTGCAGGACTGAACACCCCTGTCAATCGTTTCTCTACCCCAATAGCCTGGCATCTCGATGAAACTAAACTGTTGGAGTACTTCCCGCAACATACTTGCGAAACCCGGATGGCTAGCGCAAGTGGAAAATATCCATCTGTCCGGTAATAGCATCATCACATCCGTCATCTATAGAAAAGAATACTGGAACAATGAGAATGTTTCCAACTCTCAACAGTTTAAGAAAATTTAAAACTGGAGTTGTAATCACAGTCTGTTCCAGCTGACCTTCCTGTATAAATTCAAAATTTTCACACAGGAAACGTCTGAACCAGATGTTGGTTTGGATACAAAAGGTGTAGTACACTTTCCAAACTTTCCAGATTGTACTCATACAGCTCCAGGTGAGCTAGGAAATAGAATCTATACAGGTTTTAAGTTGACCCATATTTTCTGGAAATTTTGACAGAACCTCTCCTGTATATGTGGTGATTTCCACCACTTATACAGGTATATCATGACAATATCTTGAGGTAATGACAAAATAAACGTTGTATAACATCATGTTCACAATCCAGAGGTAAAATATTTTGGCGATGGAACATTTGCTACATAGGTATAGTGTGCTAATTCTAAACTATGTGCCAACTATTCAAGTTCTGATCTGCCAGAACCAAGTTTGCAACCATAGTAATTTAACACGGCTATACCAAGATTTAGGCCACGAGTACAACACGGAGTTGATAGAGGACTTGCTAAGATTTCCAGAAAGGTATATATATATATATATATATATATATATATATATATATATATATATATATATATGACCATGTCACTATTATGGATCAAGCTAAAGCTACCTAAACTTGACAGATGAACTGACGGTTGTTCAACAGCAGCCCTGCAGTTCACTGTTTTGAGCTCAAAATTTGAATTGCCTCCAATTTGAATAAAGAGGAACTTTAAATAACAAAACTGTAGATCTGCTTCTCCCCTTTTCATATATATATCACAATAAGGCATAAGATTTTTCTACAGTGAGTTATAGCCAAATTTCAATAGATTATCAAGCTTTTATGCCTTGATGGTCAACAGAAAAGTTGTAGAGGACTTTGAGAGATTTTCATACATATATCCTAACCCTATGTTTATTTTAAACTAACCAAGATTACAACCTGGCGAAGTTGAGCAAACTTTAGCCAGAAATCAAGAATCTTGGTGCTAACTCCATGTTGAATTGAATTTTTATCTTTGCGGAGTCCAAACCTACCAGCACGTGATAGTCGGACTTTCCAAAATATAATGCATCCAATTTTGTCGTTGTTGGGGGTGGTCAAGTATCAAAGTTGATACCGACGGTACTACGTGCCTCACCAAAGAAAATTCTAACCGGTTATTTCCGGATACATTTATAGGTGGTCCTAGTATCGTTCTCTCGCAAACGTGTGCTACACGGGTCGCTACCGTAGTCAATGCTGCAAAAGACAAAAAATCCCCTTTCACACATTCACACCTCAAGGGCGGCACGGGGAAACACAACAGACAGTCACAATAATACATATGAAAATAAATGCATACGACTCTGGTGTGAGTCGCCCTCGAGCGAGGTCATGTCTCGAGGTACATGGCTGTAAATACGTCTGTACAGCAAAGACTCCGGTACGAACCGGCTTATACACGCTCGGGCATACGTGTTTCGCATGCTTCCATAGAATATGAATGATTCTAGAGAGGCATACTATCGGGTTATACACCACCCGATGGGGGCTCCCACTAACTTTGAAGCACGTTGGAGTACTGCGTGTCATAGGTTCTCAGAAACATAGAAAGCTTCAGAGACTCCTATTAACATTTCTGTGCCAAGCCACGGAAAACTTCCATGCTACCTCTCACATGGTGAGCTTACCGCAATTGATCCGCTTACGGTGGCGTACCTTACCTCTTACCTGACGTCGGAGCGTCGTTACAGAATTAATAACATATAAGTTAGTTTACCACCTTTATATCTTATACTAATAATACTCCTTATAAGGGCATATATCTAATTCCTCACTCAAATCCTAATTTTTGAAAATATGTTCTTTTCGAGTACACGGTTCTCAATGAAGCTCTGATACCATGCCTGTGGGGACTGGAATCCCGACCTCCAAGGATCTCATTGGGTGGTGTCGTGCGATGCGACACCCAACAGTATACAAGAAAAAGAACGAGAACAAATTACAATACCAAGTCTTTATTGAAAAGCACAGTGGAAGTTTAAAAGTACAAATGGAAGGAAAGAGAACTATACATCATAGCTACGCTCTCAGCACTAGCTATGCAAAAGAAAAGTCATCCATGTCCTGGATACTTTGCACTAGCAACACACAATTCACGGCGGTGTGCAGGGTTCCCACTCGGCTGTAAACACTGTAGGGGGTGCAGCCTCGTCATCAAACCCGTCATCAGTTGTATAATCTGCAAAAACTTGTTAAGTGCAAACGTGGGCATAAGGCTCAGCAAGACTAACCCGTCTCACTAGACATATGCAAGGGTGAATACTAAGCATACGTAAGTAAAGCATAAGGACTCACCTACAAGTGGATCCTTATAGTCATGTTTTATTTAGCACATGACATTCCTCAGGCACGGCACATCATAGGCCCCCTTTGGTACAACTCTCAGCTACTGATTCTTCAGATTCACTTCTGATTCTCTGTGGAAGCTGATTCTCCGAATTCTCAACGTGAATCAAAAGCTGTTCAAAAAAATCGTTTGGCAGGAAAATTGATTCTCGATTGTTGCGTGTAGAAAATGACTATATTGCCCCTGGTCTAGCTTTTTTTGTAAAAACACAAATAAATAGGTGGTACAGATTTTGTACATATTAGTAAATATGTTTGTCATGTTGAACTGTATGTTTTAGTCAATTTTTTTAGCAGTGTTTAATTTTTTTGTTATCATTATATAAATGAGAAAAACATAGATGACAAATAAATGAAAAATACAATGTAAGCACACAATCGAACTTTGCATTCCAAAACACATATCAGATGATAAGGACTCATATTAGGTACAATATTCAAGACATTGTATAATATAGACAATAATGTACTAATAATATAAATTGACTGAGACAATCAACTATGACGTGAAATTGCACTAGCTAGATCATCACGGAACCTATCCATATTCCTTGAACTAGATGCGGTGGTGCTTGTGTCTGATGCATTATGAGGAACATGTCTCCTATATCTCGTTGGAATAATAGGCATGTAATCTGGATCACGATCACATCTTTGAAAATCCTCGTCAAGAGCATTATTCTCACGAATAAAATTGTGTAGGCACATTGTAGCTGCAACAATCATCTTCTGCTTGTCCATTGGATATGTTGGCATTTTAAATAAAATTCACCATTTCATCTTCCATATACCAAAGGTGCGCTCAATAACATTTCGTAAACTTGCGTGCAAGTAATTAAATTTTTCTTGCTCACCATGAGGTGAAGGACCGCTTCTCCAACCTGGAACATGATATCGCTGACCTTTATATGGTGCTAAGTAGCCGTCTCTATTTGGGTAGCCAGCATCAACAAGATAATATTTTCCTGCAACAACACATGCATGATATATATATATATATAACATATTGGTGGAACGTACCAAGTGGAGTATGCGGAAAAATATCTTCATCAGCTTCAATTGCATGGTACAAAACAGTTGTATCATGCATAGAACCCGGTTGTCCAATAGATGCATAAATAAAACGCATATCAAAATCAACAACTGCCATTACAGTTTGAGTAGTTTTACCAGATCTTCCAATGTATCTAATGCACTCATCTTTTGGTGGAGTTGCATTAAGATGAGTCCCATCTATGGCACCAATGTAGTCTTTAAAGTGAGGCCACATCCGTTGATCATTTGTGATTCTACTATGCACATTGCGAAAATTAGGATCCTTGGGTCGTATGTATTTTGAAGATATTGTCACCACACAATTTAAAACTTCACTAAATTTTCTACTAATGGTCTCACTAGAATGCTTGAAATCTTTCATGACCGCTGAGTTGGACCAACAATGACCACAGATAACAAGAAATAATCCAAGAGATTCCATTGAACTCATGTGAACAGTAGATGTAAGACAATATTCATTCACTAACTCATCATGCAATTTCTGAAATAGTGTTGGATCCATCCGAAAAATATTGTATGACTCACCTGTTGTGTTCAATGCTTCCATGACCCAATCCAAACCCGAAAATGAAGTAGTCCTTCTTTCATTCTTATCAACATATGTTGTATAATAACAACAAAGTAAGGATGCAGCAACAGAAATGTTTTTTTGATTCTCTTTCATTATGTGCATGATCCTGACATCATCCTCTTCTGAATCACTTGTGACCATATCACTATCATCTTTATCACTCTCAGAAGAAGACATCTGTACATTAGAAAAAAGAAATGAAGAGAAAATAAAAAATATAATACTTTACAACAACAGTTCATGAGAACAAAGACAAAATAATAGTCTCACGTTGGTACATACAGTACATAACAATAAAATATAAATCACAATATGAGTACATAAAAGTACACTTGGTTCACAATGTGAATCCATAACAATAAAAAAGTTCATAAGGACATCATAATAGTCTCAAACTGATAAAGAATAATAGAAACAAAAAAAGATACACAAGTCCATGACACATGCATGTGTCGCACACTACTTCGCCACATCATTCCTTGTGACCCATTCAAATTTCATTTTAAGGTACTGTAATCGTTCTTCTGGTGTCTCCAGTGTCATAAAAATTTCTCTCTCGGCCCTCTTCACAAAAAGATTGCAAGCCATTAAGTGCTCTTTTGTTCCTGCAGCAGCACCACATTCCTTAACCAATGTCATGCAATCTTTGATTGAAAATCCTGAAGTATCCTCTCTTTTTGCAAAAGATTCACAAGATGATGTAGTCTTCTCACTACACGACACAAGTTTAGTTATTTGATCTTGCATCCAAAGTGCGCTTGAGGACTTCGGTTTCTTGCCCTTGTCCTTTTGAATAAGACGAGCAAGTCGCTTTCCTTTAACAGTACAAGGTGTAACCTCAGCACAATCATCACTAGGGACATAATCATCATCCTGGACATCCTCATCATGTGGAATTTCAGCTTCCGAAGCCTGAGGTGCAACACCACTTGTAGGTGCCCAGTGGTCATCTCCCGTATTACTAATATCCTCAAATATGATAATCAATTGTTCTTCATGGGCAAGAGGCTTGTCTTTAAACTTGGCAATGCCTTTGTATTGCTGCATCACAAAAAAATGTTAGACATATAAAGCAAGTACATAACACATGATGAACATAAATATGAACCTTAGATAATCAAGTTACCTTATTAGCCTTCTTCCACCAGTCATCTGGTGCTTTATATGTCTTCTTTTCAGGATCCCACCATATACCTGTTTCCTTTTCTAATCTTTTCCAATGGTTGTAATCTTTTCGCAACTTATCCCATTTATTCTTGAACTGCATTTTTGTATAAGACAACTCTGTCTTCTCTTTAAACTTATCTATCAGATTTTGATATCCAACCCTATTTAAATGTGTACTAGAACGATTGTGTGCTAACACTTGTTCAGCGAACAACTCACAAACTATCCTAGTGTTTTCTTCATTCCAATCAGCATTATCTGCCATTGTGCTGTCCAAAAAAATATTGCATGGTGACATAAATATCGAGATTACAAAATTTACATACTGACTGCTGAAGGTTGCTCACAATCAAACTCTATGCAATAGCAATAATTCTCATCATAGTTCACAGTACCAACCATGAAGATCAATGACAAAATACAAGGGGGATCGATGATAGTCGCAGTATACCTTAGCAAATCAAGACGACAATGTATTCAGCAACTGGCAGCAAGGGTTGAGGTCGACTTGTGCCTGCAATATTTGAGTAACCATGTTACAGATGCATCAACCGAGCATTACTATAATATTGAGTAACCATGTTACTTTTACTAGTAGCAGCGTGCAGGATTTAGCTTGCGTGCTTGCTTGCTGCCTGTGTGAGACACTTCAAGACGTGCAGTTTGGCAGCATAGGAAAGACTGTCTCTCTGAGGGCATAGGAAAGGCAGGTGCTTTGGGACAGTATTGTTCAGCAGCTAATAAAATACATAATCAATATAGCTAGAACAGTGGTAATAGGATTAGCACTTCAGATCGATATGGTAATAGGATTAGCTAGAACAGTGGTAATAGGATTATCATCTCCAGGGTCCCCTTCCTCCCAGAAAACAGTGGTAATAGGATATGCTCATTCAAACTTCAGATCTCGGAGGAATTGTAATACTTGTAAAAAAAACAGTACAATATTTTCTCTGTTCAACACAAAACTTGGAAAAATTTCGAAATAGGCACCTCCCAATGCAAGTAGACAGATCACAATGCTGATTCCTAATTTTCTTTTTGAACTAATTTTTTTCACAATGCAGTCAGATCTATGACAAAAATACAAAGGAGAGAAATCAGTGGCACAATACCTTCACAACTGTGATGAAAACAACAAAAAAGTCAACTCGTTAGTCTTTAGGAACTGGCAGGGGACTGGTACGGGCGATGTGGTCTTGTTCCTGCAAGAAAATTGTGGATCCAAGCCTTAAGAAAACAGGAGGACGTCGGAGGAGGCAGATTACAGGTTGTGGATTGCCGGATTACCGTCAGATGAAACAGCAACAAGTGCGGCGGCGGAATCGAATGTTCGACGGTGAGGACGCGGATTAACGTCGGGGAACGGCCGGGCAGAGGGAAAGACTGGCAGGGGCACTCCGGCGGCCGGCGTTGGAGGCCAAAATCGGCCAGAGGTGGGAGGTTCGGGCACGCCGCCACCCAAACCCTAGGGCGCCGCCTGGATCGCCTCTGGGGAGGAAGGACCGAGGACCTCCCGGGAACTCACGAAGCGGTACGGGGCTGAGGCTGCGGCTGGGGATTTCCGGGTTTTGTTTGGTGGCAGTGCGGGTAATTTCATGACAAGTCCAGGGTTAGTTCTATTTTTTGCTTGCTGAGAAGCTGTTTTGGACTCTGGTGAAGCAGGTTTTTTCTGATTCATGGTTCTTTCACAAAAAGGAGAATTGATTCCCCCTGATTCACACCAGAATCAGGTGTCCGAAACATCCGTTTGGTACAGCTTCATGAATTCTCAGTCAGAATCAGTAGCTGGAAGCTGTACCAAAGGGGACCATAGACTCCACAATCAAACAAGAAACGCTTTGTCGGTGATATGACGTGCACAAAGCACATAATGCTATTACAGGTAAAGTACGGGGAAACTGTAAACTTTTAATTGTACTATCTCTAAGCCAAACAAGGTTGTTCAAGCAATTTGTAAACCAATATATCATATTCTCCTAACTTCTTCAGTATTTACTACATCACAGCGTAGTGAACAAGTGGTACTCTAGTACCGCGAGGGACGGTGATTGCAATCAGGATTCACCCGGAACAACACAAGACATACGCCCTTTCGGAAATGTCAGCGAGTACTTTCAGCAGTACCTACATAACAATTTTGTAGTAGTTGTATATGGCCACCTTTCACTAAACACTCGAATGTCGAACTGGTCGATCCGTCACGAGCAGGAGGTCACTGCGTGGGGCGTACACTGACGTGCCCACCAGCTTATTTACACCTTGCTGCCCTCAACCCACGCCTATAAAACAGAACGGAATGCCTCGACAAAACAGTATCAAGCTACGTTAGTTTACTCGAGTCCATTCCTCTAGTATGACGCCGGTACAATTCGAGCTTGTCCAGCAGGGCGCACGTGAGACCACATCTCACTGCATCCTATCCACTACTCGGTCTCAATTTAATATTCATACACCATTTTCTTATTCCCGTATCTCCCGTATGATAAAATTCCTATCTCACGAATAGATTCTAACTACTCGTCGTCTACCGAATTCCTATGAGTATAAGCATAGCAGTGTCTACTCAACGGGCCGTAGACCTACCCAAGACTCCATAGGATTTGTGGGCCATGCAAGTGGATGCCAAACACCTTAAGCGTAATGCACAATCATCTGAAGACGTAAGGTGAATGAAAACTGTAAAAACACTGTAAAGAACTTAAATACAAACCGAGGCTTGCCTGAATGCGAGTTTGAGTCTATGTTAGTTTCTGGCAGCTGGACCTCCAAAGCTTTCGGCTGCTCCTCAACTTCAGCTACTACACGATATGCATATACTAGGTATAAATGATTTTGTGAATAATTAAGATGCTTAAGGTGGGGTGAGTATATTAAGATAAAATTTTGATAATTATCTTAGTTGACTTTGGGATTTTTATGGTGGATACTAGAGATTATAGAGAAGACTCTTGCAAAGAACAGGAGATGATAAAGGATGTTTGTTATTCTTAACAATTATTGTAAGAAATAATCTTCTCTAAATTTTGGTTGAAATTTTTGGAGATGTATTATGGCTACCAAGGGTTGTATCATGTATAGGGGGTCTCACTGGTTCTAGGAAAATTTGTTTCACAAATTTCTGAGCTTCCTTCAGGGAGAAATTGATTTTTCAAGTTTGGGTAAATTTCTGGAAATTGATTTTTTTTCCATTTTTCTCAATTTTTAACTACATAGAGATTTGGAATTTAGACCAACCTAGTATTTTAAGTCTAAAGACCTTGAAACTTTTACTGGAGATCAAAGATATTAACAATAGTGTTAAAATTGGAAATTTTCCAAATAAAAGAACTGTGGAAATAAATTCTTTAAGCATTTTGCTTATCTGAATTATGGAGGAATTTCTATTGCTTTTCATACAAATACAAGTGAACCACTGGACTGTATTCTTCATCCTGGTTCTAACGAAATTTATTTGGGAATTTTTGGATAACTCTACTGGAAGTTATGGATTTTCTAAATTTGGATTGAATCTGGATTTATTTTCCTATTGGAAATTTCAAATAAAAGGGGCCGGTCCCACTTTATTTGAATGGGCCAATCGCATCTGGGCCACACCGGGGGCCACGGGGTTCAACCGTGCAGCCGCACTGGACCCAGTGCCACAGCTGATCCCGGACGTTCGAATAAGCGCTAACAAGTGGGGCCCATAGGCCATCGTCTACCTCGCGACACGACGGTGCTTCTTGCCGGAACCGCGGCGGTGCTTCACCGGACTTAGGTGCGTCGACCTCCTTTCGGCCTCGCCGTGACCGCTCAACACTAAAATCGACCGCGCAAGCCGGTGGTGGTGTCCAATCACGCCGGCGATGGCCGGAGACGGCGGCGCGACGGAGACGGCGGAGCTAGGGTTTCGGCCTTCGTCGGAAATGCTCGGGAATGGCTCAATAGGCTCGGTAAAAGGTCGGGGAGGTTTCTGGGAGCACCAGGAGTATAATTTGGGGGTCAGATTTGGGTGAAATCGCCAGCAAGGCTGAGTTCAACGGCGAAGTGCGGTTTTTCAACTGGCAGCCGCGAAAACATGAAATCTAAGATACTCGGTTGATAACCTTCAGGATTTTTGGGCATGGAGCTTCCTTAGGACACAGAGAAGCTATCTGCTAACCAGATTAAAGGATGATTGCAAGAATGAAATGAATTTAAGTGCAAAGCTTTGCTGTTCTATTGAGAAATCGTTCGGTTCTCGAACAAGAACTCAAGTTACGCTGCAGGTCATAAGCTTAGATTCTGTGAGCATGAACTAGAGAGGATTGTGAACCTTTTTGCTTAAAGGATCGAGGCTGGAGATGGCCCAGAACTGGAGTTCGACGGCGATACAGAGAAGGTTCTCGGCGGCTTCCTCGATGGCGACTAGGAAACTTCAAAATATGCCCAGCAGAAGCTATGTCACGATCAACGACTGAAGAGAATACGTAGAGGAGTTTGTGACACGCCTTTTATCTACTTACAGCTCGGGAAGAAACGGCTGCAATCGTCGGCAAGAGCTCGATCGAACAGGGGCGGCGAAAATGGCGTGAACCGGGATGGAGTCCAACGGTGGCGGCCAAGGGGTATTTATAGGAACGGAGGGGAGAGGGGAGCGCGCCACGGCGCAAGCAAGCAAGCAACTCAGTGGATGCATGCGTGTCGCGGTGTCGCGCGCTACCGGCGTCGATCAGCGGGGCGAGCTGGAGACAGAGCACCCCCCCCCCCCCCCCCGTGGGTTTCACTCGAGTGCTTCAGCTGACAGTGGGCCCCACCTCCTCTTATCCACTTCCCTTCTCTGTAACTTCAATTCTCCTACCAAATTTTGTCCAAAAATTCTAGATTTTTCTGGGGAGGCTCAAATAAATATCTAGAATTTTATTCTGCAATTGGATTTTGAATTGGAGCAAGTTTCAATTGAATTTCAAATTCAAAATTGAATTTGGATGAAATTCAATGGTGTCACTGATTTAAATAGCAATTGAGTTCCAAAAAATGTGAAACTATGAGGATAAGTCAAGCAAGTTATGCTGACGATGAGAGTGTGTTCAAATCTTAATGTTCAAACTAGGTGAACAGAATTCAAAATTTGAATTCAAAACATGGTTTGAATTTGCTAGGCGTCTCAATTAAAATAGCAAATGGAGTTCAAAATTTATGACTTTTCAAGAAGTCCATTTGGAATATTAGAAAACCATAGAAAAATTTATGGCCTCTGAATTGAATAATTTTGACAGGGCCAAATATACAGTAGTATATATTCAATTTATATTAATTTGAATATCTATTTGGTACTGCATATTTAATTTGGCCTAGCAATCTTTCTTCAAATAATTCCAAACTTTGAAGAGAGGTCGAAAGAATTAATCTAAGTTTATTGGTGAAGTTCATTCCTCATGTTAATAAATTTAAGCATGAGTAGAAGAAAAGATTTGATGAGATCAAGTTTATAAGCATGGTTATAATTGGTCTCCAGTAGGGTTAACAACCAACTTACAACTGAACCTCATATGAAGAAAAATGTGGGATTTTACAAAAGATAAGAAGTACTTCAAGAAGAAGAAGAAATCCGGACATGCCCACCTAGAAAAGGAGTGGGATTCAAATGGGGAATCCTCCTCCGATGAAGAAGAGAAGATAGCAACCATTGCTATGAAGAAGATAACTACGGAGAACAAGCTCTTCTCAAACTTGGAGACTTCAAGGCCAACATGTCTCATGGCCAAGGGGGTGGGGGGGGGGGGGAAGAAGGTTAAATCCAAAACCTCATCTTCAATTTCTTCTCATAATGATTTTGATAGTAGTAGTGAAAATGAACATATGCTTAAGGACATGAGTAGAAGTACTTTGAAAAGATTGAGATTGTTGACGGAGGAAATATTTGAGAAGGAAGAGCGCATCAACCGTCAAGAGGACATGCTCATCCAACAAAAGGAGAGATGTCAATAGGTTGAGGAGCTCTTGGAGCTTGAAAGAGAAAGAAACAAGGCACTTGAGCGTGAACTCGCTTTGAGCAAGGAAACTTGATCAAACCTTGAGAACACTATAATTGTTCTCAAGGATGAACTTGTTAGATTGACACAAGCTAACAAGATCCTTCAGACACAAGTGAAGTCTCTCAAGGTCAATGCACCTTCTTCCTCTACAAGTTCATCTTCACCAAATGTTAAATATGAAGCATCTCAACCTTTTAAATGCTCAAACTTGATCATAAAGCTTAAAGATGAGCTTAAGTTGGCACAAACAAATCAAGCACCAAAGGGTGTCATCTTTGACAAGGATAAGGTGGCATATGCACGTAGTGCATATACCAACACAAGACATCTCCTTGTCAAGGATGGTCTTGGTTATTCTAGGGAGATGAGGTTAAACACTAAAACTCCCAAGAATGGCAAAGACTTGATTGTTTTTGTCAAAGGAGGCTCATACAACAATAAAGGGAAGAACATTTCTACTTCACCCAAAATGCCTAAGAAAGAACCTCATCCCTTGTTCCATGATTTTGATGCTTCATATGTTTTATTGAGGAACAAGTTTGGAAAGGCCTATGCTAGGTATGTTGGGCCACACCGCAAGAGTCCTAAACCTTGTGTGTGGGTGCGCAAGTGCCTCTTGACTAACATCAAAGGACCCAACACCGCTTGGGTACCTAAAGCCAAGGCTTAAATATTTCTTGTAGGCATACTCCTCTGGTGGAACCAAATGAGTTCTTGATAGCGGGTGCACTAACCATATGACTGGATAGAGGAAGATGTTTGTGGAGTATGAGCTAAATGAAGATCCAAGTGAAGGAATCTATTTTGGGGACAATAGCCAAGGAAAATCCTTGGCACCGGTAAAATTGCTATATCCCCTAATCACACTATTTCAAATGTTTTACATGTTGCTTCACTTGATTATAACCTTTTGTACATATCACAACTATATGACAAAAGTTATAATTGTTTATTCACTAATGAGGGTGTGACCGTCACAAGGAGAAGATATGACTCAATTGCCTTTAAGGGTGTACTCAAGGGAAAGCTCTATCTTGTGGATTTTTCTGCGGATAAAGCCCAAATTGATACATGCTTAACTGAAAAAACTAACATGGGATGGTTGTGGCATAGAAGACTAGCCCATGTTGGGATGAGGAATTTGCAAAAACTCTTTAAGGACAAGCACATACGTGGTTTAAAGAATGTTGTGTTTGAAAAGGATAGGCCATGTAGCGCATGCCAAGCGAGAAAGCAAGTTGGAGCACCACATCCATCCAATAAAATTATGACAACAACAAGACCATTGGAGCTTCTACACATGGATCTCTTCGGTCCAATCACCTACATAAGTATTGGCGGTAACAAACATGGTCTTGTTATTGTTGATGATTTTTCACGTTTCACTTGGATATTCTTTTTGCATGATAAGAGTGAGACTCAAGGTGTCCTCAAGAAATACTTGAAGAGAGCTCAAAATGAGTTATCCTTAAGTATCAAGACAATAAGGTGTGACAACGGCACCGAATTCAAGAATACTCAAGTTGAAGAATTTTTGGATGAAGAAGGCATCAAGCATGAGTTCTCGCTCCCTTACTCCCCTCAACAAAATGGGGTGGCCGAAAGGAAGAATAGAACTCTAATTGAGATGTCAAGAACCATGCTTGATGAGTACAAGATGTCGGACCGATTTTGGGTGGAAGCGGTTAACACCGCTTTTGCCATGCCATATTCACCGCATACTTAAGAATACGTCTTATGAATTTCTAACCGGTAACAAGCCCAACATTTCCTACTTTCATGTTTTTGGGAGCAAATGCTACATTCTTAACAAGAAGCCTAGGACTTTGAAGTTCGCTTCTAAGTCCGAAGAAGGTTTCTTAATTGGTTATAACTCAAACACTTACGCCTATCGTGTCTTTAACAAATCCTCCGGAATTGTTGAATTAGCACGTGACATAGTGTTTGATGAGACTAAAGGCTCACAATTGGAGCAAGTTCATTGTCATGTGCTAGATCAACAAGAAGCTCCACGGGTGGTGATAGGAAGAATGACACTTGGAGATATACGACCACAAGAACAACCTCAAGATTTAAGTGACCATCTCACACATCAAGCAAGCTCCTCCTCAAATAATCAAGGACAAGTTTCCCAAGATGCGCTCCAATAAGATTAAAATGGAGGCATCAATCAAGGGGGAGACAATGAAGATGAGGAAGACCAAGATGAAGATTCAAGACCTCAAGCGCCTCACCCAAGAGTGCACCAAAGCATTCAACGGGACCATCACGTTGACAACATACTTGGAGACATCTCCAAGGGTCTAACTACTTGATCTCGTGTTGCAAACTTTTGTGAACATTACTCTTTTGTTTCTTCCTTGGAGCCCCACAAGGTTGAAGAAGCACTACGAGATCCGGATTGGGTGATGGCCATGCAAGAAGAGCTCAACAACTTCGAAAGAAATCAAGTATGGGAGCTTGTGAAGAGCCTAATGCGAATGTTGTAGGAACCAAGTGGGTGTTCTGCAACAAACAAGATGAGCACGGGGTAGTTACAAGGAACAAGGCACGACTTGTGGCCAAAGGGTATTCACAAGTTGAAGGTTTGGATTTCGAAGAAACATTTGCTCCCGTTGCTAGGTTTGAATCAATTCATATATTACTTGCCTTTGCTACTCACCATGATTTTAAGCTATATCGAATGGACGTCAAGAGCGCATACCTCAATGGTCCAATCAAAGAAGAGGTGTATGTGGAGCAACCCCCCGGGTTTGAAGATGAAGAATTCCCAAACCATGTGTACAAATTGCGTAAGGCTCTCTATGGACTCAAACAAGCTCCTAGAGCTTGGTATGAGTGCCTTAGAGATTTTCTAACTCAAAATGGTTTCAAAATTGGGAAGGCAGATTACACTTTATTCACTAAGCACTTTAATGATTATTTGTTTGTTTGCCAAATATATGTCGATGACATTATATTTGGTTCTACTAACAAAGCTTTTTGTGATGAGTTTTCCAAGATGATGACTGAAAGATTTGAGATGTCTATGATGGAGGAGTTGAAGTTCTTCCTAGGTTTTCAAGTGAAGCAACTCAAGGAAGGCACGTTCATTAGTCAAACCAAGTACACACAAGACATACTCAAAAAGTTTGACATGGACAAGGGCAAACCCATCAAGACTCTAATGGCAACTAATGGGCATCTCGATCTTAATGAAGATGGTCCAAGTGTGGACCAAAAGGTATATCGTTCCATGATAGGCTCATTACTTTACTTATGTGCATCTAGGCCCGATATCATGCTTAGTGTGTGTATGTGTGCTAGGTTTCAAGCTGCTCCTAAGGTGTGTCATTTGACCGCCACTAAGAGAATTCTAAGATATTTGGTTCACACACCAAGCCTAGGACTTTGGTAACCCAAAGGTTCTAAGTTTAACCTCATTGGATATTCCGATGCGGACTATGCGGGGTGCAAAGTTGATAGGAAGAGTACATTGGGAACTTGCCAATTCCTTGGTAGATCTCTAGTGTATTGGTCCTCAAAGAAACAAAACTCCATTGCTCTTTCTACAGTCGAAGCAGAGTATGTCCCCGCTGGAAGTTGTTGTGCACAACTTCTTTGGATGCGACAAACTCTTAAGGACTATGGCATAAACTTGCGCCATATTACCCTCCTATGTGACGATGAGAGTGCCATCAAAACAGCCCACAATCCAGTTGAACACTCAAGGACCAAACACATCGATATTCGACACCATTTCTTGAGAGATCACTCCATCAAAGGAGACATTGCAATTTCACATGTGAGAACCAAAAAACAATTGGTTGATATATTTACCAAACCCTTAGATGAGAAAAGATTTTGCGAACTTAGGAGTGAGTTCAATATCTTAGATTCTCGAAATGTGGCTTGAGTCTTGCACATCTGATTGTCATATTCAAAATTCACACATGCTTGAGAAAAACTCATCCTCCTCAATTTTCTACAAATTATTTTGAAATTATTGAATCTTTGTGAACCATGGTCATAGTTTGATTGTTGACTGCTTACTGACCATGTTTACAAAGATCTTTTGTGAAATCTAGTCCAAAAGGATCAAATCTCTACTGAAAACTGAATAATTAGGATTTTTCAGCCTTAGGACCGGACTAGTCCGCTCTATGACTAGACTAGTCTGGTGGCTCAGAGTAGTTCGGACCCAGTCCGCTGGCCGTACAAGTCCGGGTATCTGGCTGGACTAGTCTGGCCCTTGGGGACATAACCTCCTTAGGGAGCCCTCGACCTCTCCACTTCCACTCAAACCCTCTCTCTCTCCAACACGCACGAAAATCGCCCCCAAACGGCGATTTTTGATTCCCACCAACAAATCTCGACTCCAATCCGTGGATTGAAGCCCTAAGGTGCTAGGGGCCGATTATTCATCCACATTTCATCGATTTGAACATTTGAAGAGGTATTATGGACCTAACCCAAAACCCTTGAAATTCAATTCTTTTGGGTCTATTGATAGAAACTTCTTCACAAATGTTGTTGTCCACATCATTATGATCATGTACCTCCATTTTTGTGGTAGGATCTGTAGTTTTTTGCAAAATTTTCTAGATTAGGGTTCTTGCTGTGTGAACCGGACTAGTCCGGCCGTAGGGAGGACAAGTCCGATTTGGTACGGACTAGTTCAGGCCATGGGCGGACAAGTACGGGTTACACAGTGAAAACCCTAACCTAGGTTGATTTTGTGAATTCTGCCACTACCCCTTAACTTCCTTGGACTCATATACTTTCCCTTGCATCTCTTGTCAGCAATCATGTCAGATTCTGAGTATGTTCCCCTCTCCGACTCCGAGGTCGAGGCAGGAAGGCAAGCTTTTTACCGTCGCAAGCGCGAGGAGGACCAGCTTTTCATGGCATATCTCAACTCTCAGGCCGAAGCAAGAAGAGCAAAGAAGACACAACGGGAAGCTCACAACTCTGCTGCAGTCGAGGCAGTCCCAAAGAAGAAGAGGCTTGTGACTGTGGGGGAGCAAGCTAGAATCCAAGAGGTGAGGACCTCCAAGGACAAGGGAAAGGCCCCATCAGATGCTGCACCCAAGAAAAGGGTCATAGTGGCCAAGAAGGCAGCAAGCAAGGCCAAGAAGGGTGCCTCTCAACCCATTGGTCCCTTGAAGATGCCATCTCCTGCACGGAACCCAAACCGTGCAGCTGCCTTCGATGCCAACATTTTCAAAGGCAAAGGGGCTGAGAAAGCAAGAAAGCTCTGAAAGATCAATGTCTATCAGAGGGACAGGAGCATAGTGGATCCCTGCTTCTGGTGTGACTTCCACTGTGATTATTACTGAACTATCTACATGTCCAAGTAAACCTCGACCACCAATGCTCAGTGGATCGATTGGGACTATATGGCCCAGAAGGATCATGTGGCCTTCAATGCTGTGATTGAGGCCGTAGAGCGACATGGTATGAAGAAATTCATGACCTTTCAGTATGATTGGAATGTGGAGGTGATTGCTCAATTCTACTCCACTATCTATTTCCACACTGATGGGGACAGAAGGATCACCTGGATGACCCATGGAGAGCAATACTCCACCACCTACTCGGAGTTTGCTCAGTTCCTTGACTTGCAGGATCAACTGGACAATGAGATCATTATCTCTAACTTAAGGCCAGTTGATCGCGATACCCTAAAGTACATGTATCCTAGCCATGTACCCTTTGAGGTCGGGCACATAAGGAACATCAAGCCGTTCTACAGTGTCCTCAACAGGGTGCTCCGGAAGACCATTGCCCCCAAGGACGGAGATGCGGGGATAATCTAAGGAAACTTAAGGCACTTGATGGTGCTAATTGATGGAGATGTCCGCTTCAATGTAGTGGACTACATCTTCGATGACATCTTCAACATCTCCCATACTCCAAACCGATCATGTGGATATGCTCCTTACATCATGTACATGATCGAGAAGTTCTCCGGACTCAACTTCAAGAAATACATCACTCACCGGAGGCTTCAACCTCAACTTCCTCCTCTGGAGCCTTCTGCCCCTAGGAGAAGGAATGTGGATCATCCCGCTTCTTCTTCTCGCTTTGTACCATCTCCTCCTCCACCTCCGCATTCATCACAATGCGAGAGTGGATTTCTCAAGTGCTTCAAAGCCATATTCACCTCTTGTCGGAAGGCGGAAGTTCGGCAACGTCACATGGAATGGCGCCAAGAGAAGTATCTCAAGGTGGTGTGCGACAAGTTGGACATCCCCATGTCTCCCACTGAGGAGAGTGATGGGAAGATCACTCCATTCCCGGAGTTCACCGCCGAGGAGCTCGCTCAATTTGGTGAAGATGGTAGTTCCACCGCGACCCCGTTCGATGATGATGCTCATATTGATCCGGAGGCCACGGAGAGCGATAGCAGGCACCAAGACGGAGACGGCAACAATGACGCTGATGATGATGAAGAGTAGACCTAAGGAATCTTCCTTCCTTCTTTTCCTTTTTGGTGTCTTGATGCCAAAGGGGGGAGATTGATGGATGCAGTACTTAGAGAGGGGGGAGAGTTTGAAAAAGGGGAAAGATGTTCTACTTAGTTGTATGGGGGAGAGATTGATCCAATATGGACTTATGTTTTAAAACTCTCACTTCAATTGTTGTAAGACTTAATTCATGTCAATTGTGATGTTATGCTTGAGTTACATGCTTATCTTGCATATTTGTTACTTTATCACAATTTATAAGCACATCACTTAGGCACCCCACCATAACATGTATATGTATGAGAACTCTCTCAATTACTCTTTACTCATGATGCATACATTGAGGGGGAATCACTCATACAAATACATGTTATGAAAACAAACTATTATCCTTTTGTTGAAATCTTAATGTGTTGTCATCAATCACCAAAAAGGGGGAGATTGAAAGTGCATCTAGGCATCCCCGTGGGTTTTGGATGATTGATGATGACAATTAAGAGGCCAATGAGCTTAATTGATCTTAAGCACATGAATGATGGATAAAATGTGATGAAATCCCTCAAAAAGGAAAAAGGATAAAACGGGCGTCAAAGGCTCAAGCGTAGAAATTAGGGTTTCTATGGAGTTGAGCTTATATAAGCCATGTCATATGAGAGGGTGGATGTATCATGTGCATTGAGATAATTCTAAGGGGCTCAAAGTGGTGATTGAGAGAAAAACCTAAGTGAGAAGCCAAAAATGAGAAAAGACCCTAGGAGGCTCGGACTAGTCCGACCCTCAAGGCCGGACTAGTCCAGCCACGCAAACCACTCCATTTTGAGATGGACCAAACGTCTCTTGAGTGATTCTCAATGAATTTGGAGCTAAGTCCCAGAAGACCGGACTTGTCCGTTTTTGGATGGACCAAAGCTCTCTGAAAAGGTTCGGACATGTCCGTTTGGGTACGGATTAGTCCGTTTGAGACTTAGTGAGATAAACCAAGAGAAACCCTAGAGGGCCGGACTAGTGCGGGCCTACCCAGATGAGTCCGTTTTGTGACGGACAAAACCCTTGTGTCCTACTTCAGACTAGTCCATTTTGGACCAGACTAGTCCGTTGTTTAGTGACCGTTAGAATTTGGAAATTTGGCGGGTAGCATGACGATCGTCGCGCAGAGTGGCAGTTGTCGGGACCTGACCAGAGGTCACTGGTCCCATTGGGCTGGACTAGTCCAGGGCCAGTGGTCGGACTGGTCCGCCCTTCTGCTGAGGTCAGCAGAAGGGGCTCGGGACCCCTATAAAAAGGGGACCCCCGACCTCATTTGAATGTGTATTGAACCCTAGCGCCGCCACAAGTGACCTAGATCCATCCGAAGCCTTCTACTCGTCCTACTAGCCTTCTAAGACCAAATCTTGAAGAGATTAGGGTTTGGGGAGGAGAGTGAAGGAAGATCATCGCGCTTTGGCTCTCGGTTTGATCTCTTTGCACATTGTGATTGTGTTTTGTGACTTGTGTGAGTTGAGATTCGTGTGCTCCTCATTGTATTGATTTGTGGGAGCCTCAACTTGTGAGCAGCCCCATCAAACTTGGTGATTACCCATTGATATAGTGGAAACCAAGGCGGCCATTGTGGTTACTTGGTGAGAGAAGTGTCAAGTGAGACCCGGTACTTGTGTAGACTTCTCAACGTGGATGTAGGCTTCTTTGTGGAGCTGAACCACGGGATAAATCTTGTCTCACTTGTCTTTTACTTTTTGTGATCACTAGTATTGCTATTAGGGTTCATATTGTTGATATTGTTTTTCACTTTTGATCTTTGTTAAAATCTTGTGATCTAAGTACTTAAATCTTCCAATCTTAGTTGTACTAAGTTACTATACATTGTTCACATCTTGGTTGAACTTAAATTCTGAAAATAACTTGTCGAAACCAAGTTTTTAGGTTTTCACCCTGTGCTGAGCGGACTAGTCCAGCCCTGTCCAGACAAGTCCGGCCTCAGGAGTTTAATCTCGTTTGATTAAGCCATTTTAGGTCTTATTGCCTATTCACCCCTGTCGGAGTCTGATTCCGACAATTCTCCCGGTACTACCGTTGGTAGCCCGCGGAGTTTTGTAGTTCGGTTAGGGCGCACGGAGATTCAGAGAAAGATGGTGATTTTACACGAGTATTTACATGGTTCGGGCCGCCTGAGCGTAATACCCTACTCTACGGGTGTGTGTTGTTGTTGTATTGAGCGTCTCAGCGCTTAAGTGTGAGAGACTAGAGTGTCTGGGAGTCTTAGGCGCGTGTGGAAGCCCCCTGTGTATCGCTTGGCCAGTACTTTTATAGTACAAGGGCTGACCGTTACATCATAAGTCTGGCCCAACATGTGGCCCTAGCGGTTACTGATGCCTAATACAAAGTTAATGTACTTAATTCTCCTTAACAGCGTGGTAACGCGCCTTGATGGTGCGTTACTGGTATTAAGGGTCCTCCGATCGTGTGTCATTGAGATAGCATTAATGACACATAATCAGGTCTTGAAGTCTTTAATGTTCCTTGAAGGTCCGAGCCGTTGGAGGTCCACCAATCTGCCTGTTTAGGTTGAAGGTCCGGCGGTTGGACGTGTGGCAGCTTCAGAGCTTACTGTCTTGGATGAGTAGGTCCGGTGTTGTTGTACACATGTCGGTACCGAAGCTTCCCTCTGTCGGGGGTTAGGTCCGGGGGTGCCACACAGGTATCTAGTCCGGAGCTATCCCATGTATGGAATGTAGCTCTGATTTTATGATACACGTGGCGGCACTGGGACTAACCATAGAAGGGAGGCAGGTCCGGTTCCGTGTGACACGTGGGGCCTTCGGAGGTCTTCAACTCAGATAGGTGGAGTTTCTTTACACTATTCGCAGTTCCAAGAGGTATCCGGTACGCAGGGTACTGACAACCCCCCCTCTAGGCGACTTTCAATTTTGCATGTGTCCGATGATGGTTCATGGTTGACGAGAATGACATGCATGAATGAAACTAGAAATTCTGATATCTCATGATTGATGGTTTAAAGGCATTGATAAAAGAGTATGGTTTTGTGAGCATGGAGGCATGTGTCCACCTTACTTTAATCATGTTAAATGTATTTTTAAATCTATGATTGTACTATTAAATATATATCCACATTTTTTATCAATATGTCGAAATCTTAATTTGACATACAGAAATGTCAGATTTAAACAATTTAGATCAAATTGTGATCAAAATGCTGTCAGATTGTCCACGTCACCTTAGGACATATGCCTTATACTCATAGAAATATTTACATTGATACAAAAATATAGTTTATCATTGTCTTAGATCACTTGTCGATACCCTGCATACCAGGTATCCCTTCGTACCAGAAGAAAACGCGTTGAGTTCCACCTTCTAGAGTTGTGGACTTTCGGAGGCAACACGTGTCCTACAGTGCTGGATTTGCCTCCCTCCTTAGAGAAGCTCCAGCGCTGCTACGTGTCCCGCAGTGTCGGACCTGCCTCCCTCCTTAGGGTGACTTTGGTGCTGCCACATGCGCCTGGGTACCGGATTTGCCTCCCCTACAAGAGATGCTCCGGTGCTCCCACGTGTTCAGTAGCTCCGGATCTACCTCTCTGCAGAGGAAAGCTCTAGAGTTGCCACGTGTCACATGTCTGAATTTATGTTTACAACGGGAAGACACTGAGATCTCCAATGGCGCGAACATTCAAAGGCTATCAATCGGCCGTTACAAGGTTTGGTTAACGCTCATTAATGTCATATTAATGATGCACGATCAGAGCACTATCAAGACCAGTAACGCTGCTATTAAGACATGTTATCACACTATTAACCCCCATTAACACCCGTAGATCGTGTATAGGGCGGTTATTACAGCCAGTGTCACCTGTCAAGTCACGGTACATATTATAACAACCAGTTTTTAGCATATAAAAGGATTGTGTTGTACGGTAGAACTCAAGCAATTCAAGACATCCAATGCCGAAGTCATTCAATCTAGCTCAGGCAATCCAATACACAAACACCCCGTAAAGTAGGATATTACGATCAGGCGGCCTGAACCACGTAAAACTCCTCATGTCACCTTGGTCTTGGATCTTGATTTTGCTTTCTGCCTAAATACGAAACTCCACGGACTACTTTTTATTAGTACTGGAGGAAGTATCGTTGGCACACTTCAACACCACTCCCAAGCCAAAAATAAGAGAAAACTCATGAGCGAAAAGAGTAAAACCGTCTGATGTAACTTTTGCTCAGCAAAGTTTTGGCTCCTATTATTACAACACAAATGCATCTTTTACTGTCAAAATATGGGCATCCTAGGTCAAAATATATACAAAAACTGCTTAAATTAATGACTCCTAGCGCGAACAAATATATTTGTTTAAACGAGGGTGAGCACACCTGTCAGGAATTTAAGCTTAAACTATGTTCCAGTATCAGTAACCATCTTATACAAAGGATAAGTAGTGTCGGCACAAAGTTTTTATCTTTTTCTTTCGATAAAGGCCATTTTATTAAACTCAAAAGCACAACTTTTGTATGCTATCTGCAATGCTTTGTTGCGTCATACGAACAAGATTAATTAAGAAAAAAATCTGGAAAATAATCTTGATATAATCTGGTATCTGAACAAGAAATTTAATGGAGAAGAAGGAAAGTTGGTATTATCTGGCCGGACATGGAATTTAACGGACTAAACATTGTTTATGGCTGTCAATTATAACCAGGAAAATGGTAAAGACTGTCTGGTTCTAGGACTACTACATTAATAATTAAAAACTAGATCAATTAATCTAGGCAAATAGCTCTATCATCATATTCACAAGAAAAATACAACCAACTAATAATAATATTGCACGATATGAATACTCTTGATATTTTTTGGTAAACAGCTAGATGCAACCTGATATCTTCTCAACTATTATATACACGCATGCATGAAATAATGTGTAACTCCAAAAAATCCCTAGCTACCTCCTTCTCTCAGTGGAAAATAATATATCTTCCGAATAAGAGTATAACATAAAGTAGAGTGATCATGAAAAAACAGTAACGACCATACATTTAACAATAATCAAGCACGAGAAAACGATGACGACTAAATACACACCAATAACATTTTTTGACTATATTACGACTATTGCAGCTAGGTCATTAATAATATTTCTTATCAGTTAAATGAAATAAAGCAGTATATCGTGTGCATATACATACTTTCTGTGAGTAGGCACCGCAAGCAGTTAAAAAGATTGAATGATAGATAACGCAACAGAAAATACAGCTAGGATTTGCTCAACGAACGGACTAGACGCTCAGTGTTAAGTTACAAATGAAAACGACTGAACAAAACTAAACGATCTCTGAACAAAATTATCATCACGGAACAATATATAGTCTCGATCAATGTGATGTGTGATTCGATAAAACTAACGAGGTTGCTGGTACAGAGATCAACTACTCCTAGTTATTACAGGTTAACAAGCTAACGTGAAACCGAAGAGCTAAGGATGCCAAGACTATAATAAATCAGTTAAAGAGAGCTGTACTACATTGTTCGCGCCCCTTCAGCTGTAGATCACCCTGCGCGCTGGATCTTGCCCAAGGATAGATTTGGTGGCTACAGGTTGTTGCCGGGAGGCGAGGAGGTCAGCATGGGCTCACTCCTCGCCGGCGAGCGGAGAGAGCTGGAGAGAGTGGAGCGTATCTTCCTGAGGAAGAGTCGAGGGGTTTTATATATAACCCATTCGCTGCAGCTTCTGCCAGGAGCCAGAAACATTACTAATGCGAACTTGCCTCAATTAATACTGCAAAGCCAAAATGATGCGTTGGCAGTGCTGGTTAAGGATCCGCGGCACCGACGATGACAGTATGAGTACACGACACTGCAGCCCAATTGAGTGGCGGCCCCGACTCACTCACCGTTGCGGTGCTGATCGATGGACCCCCTTCTTCCAGCCCAGCAGGCTGAATGTTTCGGGCCGGCTCACCGTTTCCGGGAAGACAAGCCAGCTGAACTCTTATCGGTGATTGCTGGTTTTAGCACCACCTCGGCAGTTTAATTAACGTTGACACAGCTTATAACGCTGGGGCTGAAGGGACGCAGCACGACCTTACTTGAACAGGATCTGTTTAAGATTGTACCGCTTCATCCTTTACCTAAAAGGAGGCAAGCACTCAAGACTGGTTGATGACGCCTGACCTCTACGGCTGTAGAGGATCGTTCCTGCTGGGCCCTTGGTGCAGTCAGGCTGGCTCAGAGGTTGTCTGACAGACTCCAATTTTTTTTCCTGACCACCGTTTTTTCATTCACAACACCGTTTTTTCATTCTTAAGCGCCCCTCAGTTATCTTTCCAGATAGAACAGACATTCACACGTCGACAAAATAGAATGCAAAGGCATACCAAAATCCAAGCAAGGACAGAAAACTTACATACCATATGTTCTTTTATTCTATTGTTTCCATCAGGGTCCATAGCTGAACGAGACAGAATACATAACATGTACTCCCTCCTTTCTTAAAAGATTGTCACCTTCTAGATCATTTTTGTACTAGAAAGTGACAATCTTTTGAGAAAGGAGGGAGTACAATACATCCGTAGTCACGATGATCCGAGTAATTTTCGACAGATTTAAAGTACGACAGGTGGTACAGGGCATGTCCTTATCATGCTCTCTTGAAGAGCACAACTAGGATGACTGCTATGGTCAGAGCCATGAAGGATCCGCCTACAGCCATCTCCGTGAGGGAGGGGCCCTTCTCCGCAGACCAGGCCTGCCCTTCTTCCGTGTTCCGGAACATGTCTTGGAAGAAGTGAGCTACACTGTCCACTAGCTCCCTCACAGTCTTCGTCGCGTTGTCCACAAAGTCCATGAAAGGTGAGCCAGTAGGCTGTTCCTCCAGGGACACATCATCTCCAAATTTCTCTGGCGACTCCACCATGGCGGTTTCCTCAGGGAAAGTCTGAACTGGAGCTGTATCACGGTACGAAAGGTAATAACAGTCATACAGTTAGCAGCAATGGATTAGGCTGTGTAACTTTAGATAAGGAGTTACGGTGAACATACTTGGCTGGTGGGTCCTGTAGAATTCCATAACCTTGTCATTCTTCATTACTGCAACCCAGACAGTTCTATCTGATGCAAGAGAGGCGACAACACTCTAGAAATCAAGAGTAAGAATAAACAGATTAGCAAGATAAACGTGTGGAAAATCGCATACCATTATTTAATTAGTAAACTATGATGAGTATAGCCTAATAGCCAAGTGCAGATCATTTTCTTTGCCAAACATGTCAAAGAGAGCTGACCAGGGGGTACTATTCACCGAAACTGTACTGAAAAGCAAGGGTTCCATATATGAACGACTACAGACAATAACACTGCAGTATTGCCTAGGAAGGAACAAGCCTGTCCACATGAATTTCTCTCAAGTTTGTAGCAACAGCAGGTTAAGTAACACAACAAATCATTAGCCACTCATTATTATGAAACCAATTTCAGTGAACTAAATAACATTATGTGTTGGGAAATTCTTAATTAAATGACACAACTCTCCTGCGTGTTTGAGATAAAGAAATGATGATAACTATCTGTGATGATTTTATCTAAATGGCGTATGTTTGGGTACCAAACAACTGATTTCCTCCAAGGTATACAGTTTGTCATGAAGGGCCATCACAACAGCAGAAAGGGATCAACCGCGACAGCAGCAAGACAATACAGCTACAAACCTGAGCTTCTGGACTTGATTTCAACAGTGTAAACGCTTGCACTACATGTCCCAGCATAGCAGGAATTATTGCATCAGCAGGCAGTTTGTTAAACTCTTTATCCAGTCCCTTCACAACCTCTACTGGAGCTTCATTAAAATAGCCCCTGTAACAAGTTATTTTGTGAGAATATGGTGGAATATGTACGACCTAAACGTGGGAAAAGGTATCCCGTGCATATGAAAAAGATTGTTCATGTTAAGCCAAACATATAAACTACATAGTAGTACAAATCAATCACAAGCATTATTCCGTTGTGTATATGAGTTACCAAATACACGAAGAATTTCGTCCAAACATTATTTTAGCATGTAACAAGCACAAATTAACTATCAAAATAAGTGGGCTCATTACTTATTTTTCAGTAATTTATTTATGATGAATTTAAGTTTATGCCTAGTTTATTATTTTATTGTGAAATTTTATTATGTCTCACATATTAAGCATGTCCACTTAGTTAATAAAGCTTTCACTGTGTTATTTAGTTATGCATAGTGGTTTTTGTTAAGTACCCAACGTGAACAATGAATTTAAGCTATGCTCTCAGTTTATTCAGTTTCATATTAATTTTATTAAGTAGCCAATGTGAATGATAAAACTACTATGTTCTAAGTCATTAAGTTGCATGGAAAATTTTACTTGAGTAGCCAACGTGAAAAATAAAATTTTGTCATGCTCTAAGTTATGAGTGTTGTATTTTGATCGAGTAGCCAACGTGAAAGACAAAAGATAACATTCTTACTAAGTATATAAAAATTTTGTTCAAGTAGCCAACATGAAAGACAAAGCTTATTATGTTTCATAAGTTAATTAGTGAATGACGTGTTTTGTTGAAAGATAAAATATGACCATTCTCCTTGTCTAAGATGAATAAATTAGTTCATAGGAAATTTTGTTCGAGTAGCCAATGTGAAAGACAAAGTTTTCTATGTTCTAATAAGTTAATCAGTGAATCTTGTATTCTGTTGACAAATAAAATATGATCTTCTTACCTAAGTTGTTTATATTAGTATAATAGAAAATTTTGTTCAAGTAACCAACTTGAAAGACAAAATTTCCTATGATTTTAGTTTATTACTAAGTTTTATTATGCATTCGCTTCTGTTATCCGATTTTCATTCAGATGATTCCTCCCTCATCAGTTCAGAACTCAGTTACCTCTCTCTACCATTGAGCCTCTTAACGAAGTTAATTATGACTCATAGAAAGAGAAGTTGAGGATTGCTTTTGCAGTCTTCAAATTAAAAGTAGCACTCATTAGTCCTTACCTTACTAAGCCTCAGGTTCCTAGCCTATGAATGGAGAGACTGGTGAGTCTTTTGAGTTGAAGAAGGGACTATTCCTTAGTTTCATGCACATGTATGAGAATGAGCTAGCTAAGTGAGACCACTCAAATAAGTTGCTTTTATTGATAATTAAGGGTTTCATCACTAAAGCTATTCAGGAACTAATTCCCGAATTTGACACTGCTACTCAGTACCTCAATGAGATTGAGAGACAGTTTGCTAGCTCCACTAAGTCCTTTAGTGTTGTTGATCATGTCAGCCGCACTAATAGAAATGATAAGGGCAAGAATAAGGTTTAATGGACACATTCTTCCCAACAGAATGTGAAGATGAACAAAAATAAGTGCTACTTTTGTAAGCAAGAAGGACACTACCAGAAGGATCGCGTAGCCTTCCTCAATTGATGTCATAAGAACGGTAATACTTAGAGCATAATTCACTGTTTTCAGTATATTTTCAATCTACTTGTTAGATTGACATAGTTGCAATTGTGTAAAATTTGTGCAGGGATTTGGTATGAGGAGGATTATAAGAGGAGGGATAAGGATCGTTAAAGTAGCTAATGACCACAAAACCGAAGTAAAAGCCAACATAGAACTTCCATTAGTATTTATACATGGTTTTTTACTTTTGTTTCATTATGATGCCTTATGTACCCTCATTTAGAGAAATTTGTATTAGTTTCATACTTAGACTATTCAGACTTGTAAGCTTTTTGGCTAAATAAGTTTATAATAAGTTGTGAGTCTTGCCATCTAACGAGACAATTTTCTTTATCATCGTATGATGATTATTTAGGATGTATCAAATTTATATCATCAAACTAAGTGTTTCGTAAAGCGCATAAGAATCAGTCACGAAACAATTTCGAAATAATGGTACTATGTCGTTAGACAATATTTTGAGGGGGAGAATTGATTGGTGCATGTCTTAATCGATTCCTCTCAACTTATATTAATAAAACATTAGCAAATGCATAAACAAAATTCAGCATATGTTCAATAGACTAAGATCCAATCGTGAAGGGGGGTACTACGATCGGAATACCTCGTATTGAGTTAGAAATAAGTGATGTCCTTCAACTTAGTCGATTAGCTCATGAGTTGATGCTTAAAAACCTCTATTCAAATGCTAAATTAAAAATGTAAATAGTTGGTACCTAAAAATATCATATTAGATAAAGACAAGACATAAACCCTCATTAATATTTTATATGAGGTTGTCGTTATGTTGATTAGCACAAACATTTGAATGTAACCATCTCATTGGCAATTCAGTAAGCTGTCATTGTTTCCACCGTCTTGACTGACACTAATCTTAATGGAAACAATATATGCCAGAATCAGGGGGTAAGGTAATCTGAGTTGACGATTATGAGAAGAAGCGGGTGCATGCACTCACTTTCATGATTCAAGAATCGTTCATCATGATACCTACTGTTGTTAAGACAAGACGATTGTCTCAACACCTTTTGTTAGTTCTTCATTGGCATATTTATTAAGACTTTTGTCTCACGGAAGCAACTTCAGTTTTTTGATTATTAGTTGCCGCTAAATATGAAGAGAAACAATTGCTTCGATTAGTGAATAATGTGTTCATAAGTGAATCTTTTTATGGGATTCATATTCAAATGAATGGTGATCCCGCCTCATTTGAAATAAGCTAATAAAGTTTGTAATTAATCGACATTCCTAAAAGAGTTAAAACAGTAGAGCGTAATGGTTCCACATGATTAAGCATGACTCCGAAGGGAAAAATCGTTTTTGTTAAGGAGAGATTGAGTACATTAAGTTGATCTTATAATGTCTCAACTATCGATTCGTTAAGAACTGATTAGATATTAGTAACATATTATAGCTTAGTATTACATCATACAGATGTAATAATGACGTTTCTTAAAAGTGATCTATAGAAGAACGTCTATGTGACACAATTGAAAGGTGTTGTCATTATGCATAAATAACATAGAGATACATGTTAATACAATTCATTTTATTCTTCAACTAAATATGGTCGTGTTGGCAATTAGTATGTCAAGTTCAATAAGTCAATAAGCAAGTTTGGATTATCACAAATAAGAAGGAAAATTTAGCTTCTTACTAAGCTTCGTACCTTGTAAATGAAATATTACTCTAGTAATGATGTCGATTTACTATTCAGTATTTGTCTTCCAAGTTTGACGTTAAAGGGTATTAAGCTCATAACGCATACTTGATTTGTACTTGAAAAGTATGATGTGTATGAAATAAATAGTCTGCTCAGATAAAAGTCAAGGTTAATTAGTATTGGAACCAATTAGAGAACGTTCGAATAAAAGACAGTTTCAAGGACTTCAACTATCAGAAGTCTTTAAGTTGCTCAAACGATTAGTCACCTTGACATAGACTAAGTAACTGGGTTATTTTGGTAAAAGTTAGTCCAATTCAAGTCTTTAGAATGAAGATAAGAGTTAATTTGCAGTCGTGCAATTAACAAAGGTCTCATGATAAGATTAATATTGTAATGATTCATAGATCTTTAAGACTAAGTTTCTGCCAAATATGTAGTAAAATCCTCACTAGCAAAACAACACTCGCAGTAGGAGTTTTATTGAGGAACTAGCTCCAAACCTAAAGTCACTGCATTGTGAATGATGTATACTAAATTAGTGATAAGGCCACTGAACAGACACCATATGAAAACTCGGGCTAAGTGTGGTTGACAGCATAAAACCATCTTAGGTTTTGTACTTCTGAGGCAACAAGTCGAATGTGCCACCAAACACATTGACATCAGTTGTGTATTGCAAAAGAAGTAAATCTAGAAACATAATAAGCATTGATAATTGAGCAATAAGATTCGTGTGAATCCTCGCGGTACTGCATGCAAAGTAACTTTCACCCAATGTGTTTTGTGAACACATAACGCGCATGAGTTTAAGGAAGAATCTATGATCTCCTGAATACTTAGGAGCCAAACTCAGTTTTAGGATATGTTTCTAAATGTATGTACTATGGCTGTCGAGTCAAGCGGTACGTAACTAGATGTCCTTGATACACCGTTCCCCTTACGTCGAGCATAAGGAAATAATATCAAAAGTCTATGTGCTTTGAAAATCAGTTTATGCAGCCTGTCATAAAGGAGAGAATGTTAGAGATTAATTAATTAAGTTGATCACAAGTGATTAGAAGTTGGTTACGTGAGTAACCAACTCAAACTCCTAACCTCCTTCCCTGTCCTAATCGGGGATAGAATCCCCAACTGTGTCTGTTGGGGGTGGGCCCCCTCAGGTGTCCTCTCTTTTTTTGTAAGGAGAGGTTTGCCTCTCACCTAATAACGATCTAACAGATCAAAACTTAGGAGCTCCGATCTGCTCTTGAGAGAGAAACCTAGGGAAGGTTTTCCCACCCTCCATCATCGACGATCTGCAAGCACAAGAGGAGGAAGAGGTGTCCCTTCTCCGGCTTGCTCCACTGCACCAAGCTCTTCCTCAATAGCGTCTTCATCATCTGCGCATCAAGGTACGATCTCAGGTGCGATCCTCCCCTCTCTGCTTGTCACTGTTCCTCCGTTATGCTGCTTTACACCTCTGTCAGCACTATGGTCGAACCCTAATGACCAATTAAGAACTAAGCACCCTACCCTCAGATTTAACATCTAGATCACGACACTTTTCGCGTCCGGATCAATAAATTACTGGAAAAGGAAAATGCAAAAGCTGCTGATAAAATCAGGAACAAGAACAATACTATTGGTAACTTTGGGAATATGTCAATTTAAGTAGTACCAACCATAGCACGTCGAGAAAGGCTGTGGTAGAGATGGTTGTTGCTGCTGATCTGAAGCCCAACATGCCAGTAAACAGCGATGAGACCAGACAGCAAAATAAGAAGCAGGAAAAGAACAGGTCTAAATCCAAAAATAAGGAGATGGCTGGTATTGCAGTTGGCAGTTGATTCACTTCACGAACCACATAACTTGACTGATCATTTAACGCATACATAATTCACCAAGTAACATTGTTCATTTAACTAACAACAAAATAATACGAGATGGATCACGAAGTTCAGTGTAGTGAAAAAGCATTGACGTTGACCAGGTCAAACAGAACACATCTAATGACAGCAGTCAAGTCCACGATCAACGAGCCACCGCAGCTCGTGCGTTGGATGCAGCCGATATTCATCCATCAGTTCCTCCTGAGCACCGCGCCGTACCTCCTGGAAACCTGCACGACGAAGGTGGACAGACAACCACACCATGAAGCATCAGAGCAGCTCAGTCAGATCCTTCACTGAACGCTTGCACAACAGCACTGTGTGAGAACTTACACGAGGCCGGATTTTCTTGGTGGTGCCGGCATCGTCTTCCTTCGCCGGAGCACTCCAGAACAAGGCCAGGTCCGTCTTCCTCCTCCCCACAGATGCTTCACCACCGGGTGCCACTCGCCTCTTCTGCCCTGTTCGCCGGCCACCACTCTCCTCCGGATCCTGAGCAAGAAGCAACTCCAACATGTCATTTGCAGAGAAGCACGCTAACACTTTATTATTGAGTCGATGTTGATTTGGGTTGCAGTGGAAGAAACAGAGGAGAGATTATGCACTGAACATTCCACGATGTCATCATCCGAATGAGGAGAGCCGGTAGAGGAGCTCTTCCGTTCGTGTTCTTTCTTTTCCTCATTAGTGTTAGCATGATCCGTCATGGAAGCAGTCAACTTGTTCTGCAAATTTCAACCGGATGTTCTAGAAGCGCTACACGATTTGGATATTCAGGTAGTCGAATCTGAATAGAATAGTAAAGACGCTACACGATTTGGATATTCAGGTAGTTGAATCTGAATACTCCCTCGTTTATTTTTATTTGTTACTGGCTAGTTCAAAAATACACTAGCCGGTGACAAATAAAAAAAAACGGATGGAGTATATCGCTTTCCCGAGATGTTTACCTGCAAGTAGGAGTGGAATGCCATCTTGTCATCCCCATCCACAAACTCATGCAACGCATGGTTCAAGTTATCTACAGGAAGCATCTGCATTTCCTGGGTGAAACAAGGATTGGATGACAAATAATACAACTTTTTTTTGATAAAATCATACTTATCAACTAGTGTTTTTTACAACTAAATGCCTAACAAAATAATGGTGCCTGGAGCATGCTGGAGTAATACTCTATGACTTCAGTAGGGCCAAAGGAATGTTAAACGCACCAAGTTACTCTCTTCAATTAGAACTTCAATGGTCTTCTCGTTGATCTCACTTGGATCCAGTTCTTCAGAGTTTTCAGGATGCTCTGCAATTTATACAGAGAAGATTTACAGGTCACATTACTCGGCTGGGACTACAAGACTCATTTTGCTGGTCAAGTAATATCAACAAGATGAAACGGTTTCTCTTCATAGACATGCCAAACCTTGTGTGTTATTGCATGAACACAGTACTAAACCACAAAAGATGATAAATGTAGGTGACCTTAAAGTACACTCATTAAATTTTTTTCTTATTAATGCAATGATATACAACTCTCGATATTTTTATTTTTTCATTTTTGATGTTCTGCAGTCTCCAAGATTTAATTCTGCAACATTCCTTTTATCAATAAAACACATAATTAACACAATTCTCAATATACATTAATATGTACTATGCATATGTTGTCGTCTTTTCCCTGATCTTGAAAGGGCAATGATATCTTGTGGATTCGCAACCTACAGCAACATGATGTTGTAAACAAAACAATCCAAGTTCTAAGTAGGTCCAAAAACAGATCAAAACCGCATTTCTAAGTTCCATGTAATCCTTGCCCTACCTTGCCCACATACTTCTGACCGAATGGCTTCGGATTTATTGCGGAGGTCCCACAGTAACTCACCTGAGAACAACTAAACCTCTTTCAATCCACAATCTTGGAAAAATCAGTCACCAAGAGCTTCTGATTTACCTTTATTTTTTTTCAAAACCCCCCATGGGGAAATATATTAAGAGGATGTAAATAGTCTGTATGTTACAAGCACTTTTACAAACATAATTTACCTTAATTCTAACTAGTGGAAGTTTAGGCTCTGACCCACCAGCTGCTGTCTCAATAAGATGGTCCACCTGAAGCACCTCAGTACTCTCAGTACACACACCATTGAGGTTTAGAATCAATTTTTATTTTTAGAATCAATTGGGAATCAGCCATAACACACTTCAAAATTCTTTAACAGCCATAACTAATACTAATGTGTTCCTGTAAAAAAACTAATTCTAATGCAGGTGCAGCAGGAAATCACATTGCACATTGGATCACTGGTTCCGTTGCAGTGCTACGGTAGTACTCGCTTCATTCTTATATTATTGTCGCTAGGATAAGGACTCTAGTTTATTTTTTAATTAAAATTGTTGTCTTGACGATAACAATATAAACCTTGCCCAACCTCAAGGCGCTGGGTGTTGTATTTTTCTGCTTTATCAATGAAATGGACACAATTTAGTACCGATTTGTCAAAAAAACAATTTAAAAACAGACAGAGTAGCATGAAACAGAGAAGTATTCATAGGGCTAAGGTAGGGCTTTCCCCTCCCAGTTACATTAAAAATATTCAGTAATTAACTTTTAGAAATAATATGCAACTATAAACCAAGCAGGATTTTTTTTCAAAAACTGAACTTTTCCAATAAACTGTCAAGGCCTTTTTTTGTAAAAAATATAAGCTAATAGTTGTTGACGTACAACTTTATATAAATGCGCATGGACGCTTGCTTCATCACCAGGATCAATATCCACCTCTTCTTCCAGAATAACCTACATGGCATTGTCTCATTATGTGATTCATGTTAGGAATAATGTGTTTGTATTTATATGAGGACAGGAGGCTCGAGAGTACAGGAGAATTACAAATATGCATAAGACACCATATACAAAGGATAAATACAAAAGGACCCCTATATCTCTAACATCTCCTTCAAACTCAGGTGCATCACGAACACTGGGTTTGGAGAGATAAAATCTGTGCTGGACCGGGCTTTGTGTCTTCGTGAAGAAATCAGCCAGCTGAAGCTCTGAAGGCACATACTGAAGATCAACAACACCATCATGGATTTGTGCACGTATATAAGAAGCATCAACACCAATATGTTTGGTAAGCTCATGTTTGACCATATCACGAGCAATGCTGATAACACTTGTACTTTCAGACAAAAGAGAAGTCGACATAGAAACGGAAACATCAAAATCCTCATACAACCACTATAACCAAAACCCCTTTAATTTACATATATTAAGTAGTCACTCAAAAACATTAAATATCAATAAACAATAAGCAACAATAAAAAAATATCAAACAATAGACAATATGTTATATGAGCATGTGTATGATCATTGGCAATGAAGCAGGATCATCTAAACATAACTAGCAATGTATGATCATATATGAGCATGCATATGAGCATGCACAATTTAAAACATTACATCATATAAACATAACTAGCAATAAAGTAGGATCATCCAAACATTACCACATTGCATCATATAAACATTGCATCATCTAAACATTTCATCATCTAAACATTCCATCATGCATTCCCAAACAAAACATGAAAATTTAAACATTGCATCAAATGTCCATCATCTAAACATTCCATCATTCAAACGTTCATCATACATTCCCATACCTAGTCGGCGACGTTGGAGGAGGTGGTGTTGGAGGAGTTCGCTGGCCAGCGGTGTCCGAGGGACGGCGGCGCTGCTATCCGAGGGACATCGGTGGGGGCAGGGCCGCAGTGGGGCGGCGCTACGGGGGCAGTCGGAGGGGCCGGTGGGGGCAGGGCCGGAGGCGGGAGCGGGGCCGGAGGCGGGAGCAGGGCCGTAGGCGGGGGCGTGGCCAGGAGCGGGAGCAGGGGCGGCGACCGGAGGGGCCGATGGGGGCAGGGCCGGGGGCGAGAGCAGGGGCGGCGGCGGGGCGGCGCCGCGCGCGTTGCAGCGACGCGACTCGGGGTCGGGTCGGTGCCACGGGGGCGGGGCTGGGGGCGGGAGCAGGGGCGGCGGGCCGGCGGCGGGGTGGCGACGGCGGGCAGGCGGTAGGGCGCGGCAGGGCGGCGGACAGGCGGCGGGGCGCGGCAGGGCGGTGGGGCTGTGGAGGTGAGTGGACGTGAATGAACCGTCGGGGTCAGGGCGACCGATAAAAGCCCTTATTTGCGACGGCGTCCTTAATTGCGACGGCCCCACCATATGGCCGTCACAATTAACATTATTTGCGACGGTCTTTTTAGCAGCCGTCAAAAATAAGCATTTATTTGCGACGGTTTTCTTAGTTGCGACGGCCCTAGGGTTGGCCGTCACAAATAAACGGTTATTTGCGACGGCCCTAGGGTTGGCCTTCGCAAATAAGAAGTTATTTGCTACGGCCACGTTATTTGCGACGGTCACCGGCGGGCCGTCACAATTTAATCTATTTGCGATGGCTGGCCGTCGCAAATAAATCCAGCCGTCGCAAATGATCGCGTTTCCTGTAGTGCATGTAACTCAGCCTCTGCACTCGAACGAGAAACTGCTACCTGCTTTTTAGTCTTCCAAGCAATGAGGGAACCACCAAGAAAAACACAATAAGCAGAAACAGAACAATGATAAGAGGAATCACTAGTCCAAGTAGCATCACAATATGCTTTGAGCATAAAGAGCTAGATCATGAAAAGAACAAACGTCTAGACATAGTCTGTAACACCCATATTTCCCAATATAAATAAAAATAAAAATGTAATAGATTAAATAAGAAAAGAATAAAAGAAAAGGAAAAGAAAAGAAAAAGAGAAAAACTTCTCAAGCCAAAAGCCCAAATCCCAGTCCAACTTCCCTCCTCTCCACCTCGGCCCAGTCCAAACCGCACCCACTCCCCTCTTCCTATGCCACCCGGCTCCACACGTCAGCTTCGTCCTCACCATGGAACCGCCACCTCCCTCCAACTGCCCGCGTGCCTGGCAACCGCCGGCGCCGCGCCCCGAGCAACCATCGCCCTCGGCGCAACCGCCTCTCTCTCCTCCTATTTAATCTCCGTCTGCGCGACTCAATTTCTTCTCCCACCATTTCTTTCCTCCTTGATGTAAGGATCGAATACCCAAGAGGGGGGTGAATTGGGCTTCTTTTCAAAAATCTAAGCTATAAAACTTAATTACTCAAAGCCCAATTCCCTACGCAAACAATCTATGCATTCAAGTAAATAGCAATTTCGCGGTATATAAAATGCATAAATGTAGGGTGAGAGGATGAGGATGCAAACTCCCGAGGAGACACGAAGATTTATCCCGTGGTTCGGCAAGATCTTCAAGATCTTCCTACATCCACGTTGTGGCACCCACCAAAGGGTATAGCCACACCCAAGTCACCAAGACTAGGGATCTTCACTATTCTTCTACGTTTGCCAACCTCGGCAATGTGGAGCTCAAGCCTTGTACACCTTGAATCCTCCGGGCTTCCACAATCGTCTTGGCAAGCTCCGGAAGTCTCTCTCAATTACAAACACCAAGGGAAACTCCCTTACAGCTCTCACTACACTAGAGATTCCACTCACCAAGAATGGAGGCACACAAGCTCTCTCTCTAGCTAGTTCTAGCCTATCTCTTGGTGTGTAAGTGGTCTAAAGGATGTAGAAGTGATGGCTCAATGTCTTGAATGCTTGAGGATGTGTAGAGTATGTCTGGTAGTCAAGACTTATCGATTTGACAGGTTGAAGGGGTATAAATAGCCAGCCTCCACGAAATAACCGTTGGAAAAGTAGGCTGACATCACTGCTCTACGAACACCGGATGATCCGATGTCTCCCCTTCAGTTATCATCGGTCAAGTTCACTTTAGCTGATGTCATTGTGTCAGATATGACCGTTGTTAGACCGATGTTACACTTGTCTTCTCATCGGATGATCCGGTGGCACTTCCTCCAGAATTGGTTCAACCTTGATGCTTACTAGAATGATCGACCGATGTGTTTAAGGTTGTACATCGGATGATCCGGTGCTACACTTAGTCCAAGGATATTGCTTACTGTACTAATGGACTTATGTAGCTTTGCCCTTAACATCGGATGATCCGGTGAGTGCTTAGTTCTGAGGTCTTCTTCTTCTGCTGAATCAACTCGACCGATGTGTTGTTCTCAGGAATCATCGGTTGATCCGGTGAGTTGATTTTGTTTGCTTCGAGTTGTTCTAAGTGATTCTTTTGGAATTTTCTCGATTGACCTCTTAGATACTTGTTGTAAATATTCTTCTGATGAATGTCAAGCATTGAGTGTTGTCAATTATGGTTGAATGACTTTGACATATGAGCTTTTACTTCTAATCTTCAAAACATTGATTGATCTCATAAAGTGATTGTTTAGGGGTCTCCAATGATCAGTGGTTGATGTTCATATTCATATAGGTTTCATTTTATTGAGTGATGTGGGAGACCTTGCATCCACAAATTCATTAGTAAAATCCAAAGGTTGTCATTAATCACCGAAACCATACCTCATGGGGGCCTAGATGCTTTCAATCTCCCCCTTTTTGGTGATTGATGACAACACAACAAGTGACGCATAATTGTAATGAATTTGATAGTACGATACTTAAGAAGATATGCCATGAGTACAAGATATCATACTTAAAACTTAGAAGCTCAAAAACAATCAATAACTCGAAAGCTCAATCGATGAATATCTCAATAAATAAGTGGTCATAAGATATAGATAGATACCAAGTAAGCTCAATCGACATGACTTAAGAGTATAAGTGGCACGTTAATACTCAGTAAATAGCAAATGAGTAGCAAAAACACCAAATTACAAAAGATGATATAGATAAACTCCCCCTAAAGCTAGGACACTCCCCCTGAGGCTAAGCTATCCTCCCCCTGACTCTCTAACTCTTCTCCCCCTTTGGCATCAAGACACCAAAAAGGATTCAGAGTGCCTAAGTACCCTGAGTGCTAGGAGCGATGACGAACTGGTCACCGTCGGGGGTGCTGTCGTCGGAGCTGCTGCCTGGAGTAGAGGTGGAGGGAGCTGTAGGAGCCGTAGGAGCCGCCATCGGTGCCTGCTGAGTAGGAACTGCTGGCAGTGGGGCACTGACGACGGATGATGGCGTCTGCTGGAACAACGTCGTAGCCGGCAGCGAGAATGGATCGGAGCACCTGGAGCCAGCAGTGGTGACATGCTGATCGACTGGATCGGCGTGGTCGGCACCGGAGCTGCAGCTGGAGCAAGGACAGGCGGGGGTGGAGCAACGCCCGGTAGCTGCGACGGCAGGGCAATCCTGGTCTGGGTGTAGAGGTTGGTGATCAACCCCAGGATGCCCATCATCGCCTGTTGTGTCTGCTGCTGCTGGTCAAGGGAGCGCTGATGCATCTGATCTATCAGCCCAGTCAACCGGTCAGTATCCTCACGCCTCTCACGAGCGATCTGGCGCTGCATCTCCTGCTGCTGCTTGAGCTCCAGAAGATGTGCTGCCTGCTCAGCTCGGGCCTGCTCAGCTGCAAGCCGGTCCAGACGCTGCTGCTCAACCATCTGCTGCAGGAGTGAGGTGAGCTCTGACGACTGAGAGACCTGTGCCTCTGAGACGGGAGGTGGAGTAGGGGGTGGCACTGTCGAGCCTCCAGCCTCTGCGTCATGCTGCCTGGGTGAGGGAGGAGGTGGAAAGTACTCCTCAACACTGTCATCAGTATCGCTCTCGGACCATATATGCTAAAGGTCCTCACCCTGATCCTCTGCCTCTGCCAGCCTCTCATCCTCCTTCTCCAGATCTGACCAATCCTCCTCGGATAGACGAGCCCTGACCTGACGCTCGACTGGACGGCCAAGGCAGCGGTCTCCAGGAGCTGGAGCACGGTAGTGGCTAAACCGTGTGACACTCTCGTGAGTGAGACGGTCACACACGACGGACTCCTTAGGAACCATCATGGAGAGCAGGTAGCTGATCCAGTGTCCATACACAAGCTGCCTCATCATGCCAACTCCGTCAGTGATCACATCCTCCATATCACATATAAGGAGGTCCACAATATCGAACTTCATCCCGTTCATGATGTAGAACAGGAGGGTCTGCTGCAGGCTGGTGAACCCCTCTAGATACTCGGACCTCGACAAGAGAGTGCGGCGCAAGGCAAGATGCACTGTGCGCGCAGCTGGAGTCAGTAGTGTAGGTACCCTCGGCTGGTCTGGAGAGAAGGACGGTCCAAACAGAGAGCGTATCTCCTCCAGTGGTGGTGCCACTCCTCCAGTGAGCAGCCTCCTCGGCGGGTCTGCCTGTCCATATACCCTCTCGTGCAAGCAAGTGTCGTGCAAGTCCACTCCTAGCAGCTGTGCCAACGTTTGCCTCGTCAGGTGATGGTGCTGGCCCATGAACATGAAGTCTATCGATCTGCGGCCCTCAGAGACATATAGGGTAGCGTAGAATACGCGGACCCAATCCTCCACATATGCACTCCTTTCGTAGGACATCAGCTCGACCAGCCCTCTATACCTCTCAAAGTAGGGCCGTATCTTTGTCTCGGCTGCTAGTGCAAGCTGATCTCAGTCCAAGAAGTTGTGCTGGAAGAGCTTGTGGCCTCAGCGTCTATACGTCTCGTACAGTGACGCCTGCGTCAAAGTCCAGAAACGACTGTCCACAAGAGCCTCTCTGGACTGCGGGTACCACTCCTCAAGCAAAACACTCCATCTGAGTCTTCTGAGCTGCTTGGCCTTCATCTTCCTGTAATCTGTCAGCCGGACACCTTCACCAACATGGACGGTGGTGTCCATCTCGTAGACGACACTCTGGGCTGCCCTGTCCTCTCAAAGGTCGGCAGCTTAGGGTCTCGAATGTGGTGCTGCCGGCGAATGACCCCCACAGGTCCGGGCTGAGCGCCGGCGAACAAGTGGCACTTCCTGCTCTTCTTCTGCCTCAGACTCATCTAGCACGGGAGGATGCCTCTGATGAGCCTCACGGATCCTCAAAGATCCTCCACGGCCACGCTCTCGCTCCTCGGTAGCGCAAGCGGCCATCAACGCCATCTTATCCTCCTTTGATAGCTTTTGCTTCTTCGCGGCCGGTTTCGCAATGGCCTTGCCCTTGTTCTTCTTGTCGCGAGCCATTGCGATGAGGCGCGTGAATGGAGTCGACGATGTCAAGCGCACGGAACACGACACAACGATCGTCGCGGCCGGAATCCCTAACGGCGAAGGGACGACGACCGTTGGAGGTACCACGACGATGGTGGAGAGGGCGGTGTGTGCGTGGGGCGGCGACGGTGGTGGAGAGAGGCGGCGGTGGCGGTGGAGGAGAGTGGCGGCGGTGGAGGAGAGTGGCGGCGACGGCGCGACTGCTTTGGTTGCTGCGGCGGCCGGAGGGCGGCGGCGGCGGCCGGAGGCGACGGCGGCGGCCGGATACGGCGGTGGCGCAAGGCGAGAGGAGCGGCGGCGGCGGAGGTGAGGCGCGGGTGAGTCGGGATCGGGGAGAGAGAAAACGGGAGGTGAAGGGCTGTTTAAATAGTGGGTCCCAAACCCTAGCCGAAAATTTAACACCGGATAGACATGGACCGACGTTAATCGATAGAAGCATCGGTCGAATGGCACAGTAAGGATATTAAAAAAGTACCGTTGACACCGGATGGTCCGACGTGGAATGGATTATCATCGGTGGAATTCAGCACAGTTCCAGAAGTGTGAACATTGGATGCATCGATGTTTCTCAGGATGAACTCGTCGGTTGATTTGAGACACTGACTGAGTTGACCCTTGGTTGTTGAACACCAATTGATCCGATGATGGTCTGGCCTAAGCATCAGATAATCCGATGACTATAAAACAGCAACATCCCATATATGTCCTTTGACCAAACAAACAAACAATGAGAAACACATGTCTTAGGACTTTTTGGGCAACCCCTTACCCCTCAAAAATTCTAATATGCCAATAACTTGGCTAAGCCTTAAAGCAAATAGAACACAAAGAAAATGGGAAGGAAATTATCCAAATAAAATGTAAGGCCCATGCTTTGTGAGCTAGAGGATGAAGCCTTCTATCTCTTTAAAGCATGTTTCTTTAGGCATTAACACACCTAACATTTTGTTCTTTCCACCTCATATGAGTTGAGATATTGCATTTCAAACAAGTCTCTTTCTCATGAGGTGGGTTACCCTTTGTGACAATCTACCGTATGCAATGCCAAACATTTTATAGTGCAAGAAATTTAATGTGAGTGCAAGTCTATATGGCAGGCATCATGCAAGGCATAAAATAAATCTATCTTGCCAAATTTGAAACTTTCAAAGGCTTCTTCAGGGAGAGCTACTCTCCAAGCCTTGGGGAAACCCAAAAGAACCTCCATCCCAACCTAACCCTTGCTCACCCCTATCCTTTGAGAGTTAGGCAAGACCTATATGAGATGCATTCTTACATGACGTCCGTTGCATTTAGCACATTTAACTCACTTCTTAGCCTAGAAAAAGTTTTCTCATCAAGTGGTTTAGTGAAGATATCCGCCAATTGTTCTTCGGACCTAACACCTCGCAATGAGATGTCTCCCTTAGCTTCATGGTCCCTCAAGAAATGATGGTGAATATCAATGTGCTTAGTGCGGGAGTGTTGAATGGGGTTTTTAACTATCTTAACCGCACTTTCATTGTCACAAAGGAGAGGCACACAACCAAGTTTAATACCAAAGTCCAAAAGGGTTTGCTTCATATAAAGAATTTGGGCACAACATGCACCGGCCGCAATATATTCCGCTTCCGCCGTGGACAAGGCGACGGAATTTTGCTTCTTGATAGACCAAGATAATAGGGAACGCCCAAGCAAGTGGCACCCACCGGAGGTACTCTTGCGATCCACATGGCATCCGGCAAAGTCCGAATCCGAGTATCCCAAGAGATGGAATTTTGCACCTTTAGGGTACCACAAGCCCACACTATGGGTATGCTTAAGATATAAAGACCGCCTTCCTATGCGATTCTTTAGGTGCCGCTTGAAAGCGAGCACACAAGCATACACTAAACATGATATCGGGCCTAGATGCGGTAAGATAAAGCAATGAACCAATCATAGAACGGTACTTAGATTGGTCAATAGGTTTACCGTCCTTATCCGCGTCGAGATGACAATTTGTTGCCATTGGAGTGCTTCTTGAGCTACAATCTCCCATCTCAAATTTCTTCAAGAGGTCTTTGGTATACTTCTCTTGATAGACGAAGGTCCCCTCTTGAAGTTGCTTGATTTGAAATCCAAGGAAGAAGTTGAGCTCTCCAATCATCGACATCTCGAATTCCCTAGACATCATTTTGCCAAACTCATGGCTAAGAGCTTCGTTTGTTGAACCAAAAATAATATCATCAACATAAATTTGACAAATAAACAAATCTCTGTTGATGTCTTTGGTGAAGAGTGTGGTGTCCACCCTCCCGATCTTGAATCGTTGCATGATCAAGAAATCTCATAGTCGTTCATACCATGCCCTAGGTGCTTGCTTGAGCCCATAGAGCGCCTTGTGCAACCTATACACATGATTAGGATTCCTCGGATCTTCAAACCTGAGAGGTTGTTCAACATAAACAAGCTCGTTAATGTAACCATTAAGAAAGGCACTTTTCACATCCATTTGATAAAGTCTAATATTATGATGTGATGCAAAAGCAAGAAGTATACGGATGGCTTCTAGCTGGGCGACCGGAGCAAATGTATCCCCAAAGTCTAGTCCTTCAACTTGCGAGAACCCTTTGGCCACAAGTATTGCCTTGTTGCGGACCACAACGCCGTTCTCGTCTTGTTTGTTGCGGTACACCCACTTTGTTCCGATGACGTTTTTGTCCTTGGGTCGCTCCTCCAACACCCAAACTTCATTGCGGATGAAATTGTTGAGTTCTTCTTGCATGGCCATCACCCAATTTGGGTCTTGGAGTGCTTCCTCAATGTGATTGGGTTCTACACAAGAAACAAACGAGTAGTGCTCACAAAATGAAGCGAAATGGCGAGAACGTGTACTTACACCCCTTGACGGACTTTCAATGATTTGGTCCATCGGATGCGCCTTGGAGATGCGTCCATGCCTCATAAGTGGTTGTGAAGCACTTGGCGATGGTGATGTGTGTTGCTCCTCTTGTGGTTGGACTTGATCATGGACTTATTCTTCTTGATGTTGTTGGGCTTGTGAGTCTTGAGTCGGCAATGGATCATCCTTCTCTTCTTCGTCGACTTGGGGCGCCATAGAGGTGTTGATGTTGGAACTTGAAGCTCCCCCTTGATCATGGCTCTCCTCAACTTTAGGCTTGACGTCTCCAATGGTCATGTTCTTCATGGCTTCTCGTAGAGGCTCATCGTCTATTTCATCATGACCAAAACTCTCCTCTTGGGAGGCACTAGATTCGTCAAACTTAACATCACAACTTTCCTCAACTAAACCGGAGGTTTGGTTGAATACTCGATATGCTTTTGAGTTTGATGCATAACCAAGAAATATACCAACATCACATCTTCTTTCAAAATTACTGAGCCTCTTCTTGCGGTAGATGTAGCACTTGCACCCAAAGACTCGAAAGTAGAAGATGTTGGGCTTTCTCCCAATGAGAAGCTCGTACGGGGTCTTTTGAAGTAGGCGATGTAGGTAGACCCTATTTGCGGCATGGCACGTCGTGTTGATTGCTTCGGCCCAAAACTTCTCCGACGTGCCATAGTCATCAAGAATTGCTTGTGCAAGAGTGATGAGCGTCTTGTTCTTCCTTTCAACAACACCGTTTTGTTGAGGAGTGTATGTGGCTGAAAACTCATGCTTCATACCTTCACGGTCACACCACTCCCCAATGTTGTAGTTCTTGAATTTGGTGTCGTTGTCACTCCGGACCTTGATGATGGGAAGTTTAAATTCCCTTTGAGCGCGATTGGTGAAGGTCTTGAACACTTTCGGAGTTTCACTCTTGTCACCTAGAAATAGAGTCCAAGCATAGCGAGAGTAGTCATCAACTATAACAAGACAATAGAGGTTACCGCCAAGGCTTTGATATGTGGACGGTCCGAAGAGGTCCATGTGGAGTAGTTCAAGTGGCTTGGAGGTTGACACCATTGTCTTCATAGGGTGGTGTGAAGCAACTTGCTTCCCAGCTTGACAAGCGCTACAAAGCTTATTCTTCTCAAATGTAACATCCTTCACGCCCGTCACCATACCAAGCTTGAATGACTTCTTGAGCTTGCTCATCCCTATGTGCGCTATGCGTTGATGCCATAGCCAACTCAAGCTTGTCTTAGTAAAAAGGCAAGTGGTTAAGCTAGCATCCTTGTTGGAGAAGTCTACTAGGTAGAGGTGTCCATGCTGAAATCCTTTGAAGACTAGTTCTTGGCTTGTCTCACTACTCACAACAACATCACTTTTGCTAAAGGTGCACGTTAGTCCAAGATCACATAGTTGTGCAATAGAAAGTAAATTAAAACTAAGTGACTTAACGTACAAAACATTGGAAATAGTTAAGTCATTTGAAATAGAAATTTTACCTAACCCTATTACCTTGCCCTTAGAGTTATCACCAAAGGTGACTTGTTCATGATTGTCGGGGTTTTCTATGGTGGTGAACATACCATCATTGCCGGTCATATGTTGGTTGCACCCGCTATTGAGTACCCAATGCTTTCCTCCGGCTTTGTAGTTCACCTACACACATGAATTCAATTTTTAACTTTAGGCACCCAAGCCAACTTAGGTCCTTGTATGTGTGATACAAGTGTCTTTGGGACCCAAAGTTGCTTGGAGAGCTTCCCCTTCATGCCCTTCATGTCCTTGCCAATGAATCTTGTCTTCACCTTGCCATCTACTTTACTTAAGAGATAATAACAATCATTGAAAGTAGATTTGTAGTTAATGGGCAATTTGGGAGAAGGTCGGTTAGGAAGAGGACACTCCCTTGTGTAGTGACCGGTGACCTCACAATGTTGGCAATAAGAACCAACTTCCTTGATGAAGCTTGTTCTAAGCTCTGGTGAGGACACCTTTCCTTTGTTGGGCATCGGGAAGGATCCAAGTCCTCTTTTGTTGAAGGCCTTTGCTTGTTGGAAGAGGATTTCCTTGTGTTTGACTTCCCCTTTTGAAAGTCTAGCCACACTAGTGCGGAGACTCTCAATTTCTTCCAACAAGTCCTTCTCCCTAGCATTTGCTTTCAAAGGCAAAGACTTGTTCAAGGCATTAGTGACATGAGAAGTAATGGATATCCTATCATTAAGAGTTTTTTCTTTATATTTTTCAATTCTTGATCAAGCGCTTCATGAGCAAGGCTAAGTGTTTGATGCTCTTGTACTAACTTGTTGTGCTCTCCCAAGAGTGTTTGGTGCGCTAAGTTAAGATCATGATGATCTAGCTTGATTTTAGCCTTATCCTCTTCAATTTGCTTGACATGGGATTTGAGCGTGTCATGCTCTTTAAGTATGCTTTCATACTTGTCAAGCAAATCGAGGTTAGCACTCTCAAGCCTAGCACAAGTTTCTTTAAGGACTTTAACCTTACTCTTTTCCATCTTAATGATAGTATGATATTCATTTATTAAAGAAGTTAAATCATCGGGGGAAAGCTCATCATCGCTAGAGTCATCACATACCTTGGTGTTACCTTTCGCCATGAGGCACATGGGCGGTGGATGAAGAGGTGAGTCATCATTGTTGGCAATGCCGAGGCCGGCCAAACTTTCTTCTTCCGCTTCACTCTATTCATCACTTGTTTCTTCGTCAGTGACCCATTCATTGGCCTCACACATGAACACCTTTTGTGGGCCATTTCTCTTCTTTGGGAAGAGTCTTGCCTTCTTGCCCTTGTCATGTTTCTTCTTCCCAAAGGATCTTGGCTTGGGTTTGGCCTCTTCTTCATCATCTTCACTTTCTTCAAGCTTACGATGCTTGCTCTTGTGGTTCTCTCTTCTTTTGTCCCGTTTTGGACAATCATAGGAGATGTGGCCTTGATCACCACAATTGTAGCAAGTCTTGTGATCATCTCTCCTTGGTAGAAACGCTTTCTTCTTGGGATCAAATGTGTATCCCTTCTTAGTAATCTTGGAGTTTAAGCGTGAGAACTTTCTCATCATCAATGCAAGCTCATCATCGTCGTCTTCGCTTGATGCTTGCTCTTCTTCACTTGAGCTAGGCTCAACCACCTTCTTCTTCTTGAGGCTTGTTTTCTTGGTGGAGGCCTTTAGAGCAATTGTTTTTGAAGATGATTGCTCCATCATCCCAAGTACACTCATCTCATGAGCGTTAATTTCTCCAATGGGCTCTAAAACTTCAATGTGGTCAAGAGACTCCTTTTGAAGCATGGAGTTGATGATGTTGTACTTTGGCTTGGGAAGGAGCATGAGGATCTTGCGGTTGATGAGTCCCTTGCCAAGAGAAGCAATGTCAAGAGCATTAATTTCTTCAATAAGTACATTCAAGCGAGAGAACATCTCATTGACATTTTCATGAGGTAGCATCTTAAATTCATCATATTTTGCTTTAAGCATGTGATATTTAAGTTCCTTGACTCGAGAAGAACCCTCATGAATCTCTATTAAGCAAGCCCAAATTTCACAAGCTTTTTCTTTGCTAGCAATCCTAGCAAACACATCTTGACTAATACATTCATAGATTGCATTCCTAGCTTTAGCATCCCATTTAATTTGATCACCAACATAGTTGTGTTCTCCAAACCCCGCGTGGGTCACTTCCCATACTTCAAGAGCAATAGCCTCTAGATAAGCGTGCATGCGTGCTTTCCAATAGGCAAAGTTCTTGCCCTCGAAGATAGGAACCGAACCCCCAACCTTGGCCATTTTAGCTCTCTAGCGGTGAAGCTAGAATGATACTATGAGCAACCTTGCTCTGATACCAATTGTAAGGATCGAATGCCCAAGAGGGGGGGTGAATTGGGCTTCTTTTCAAAAATCTAAGCTATAAAACTTAATTACCCAAAGCCCAATTCCCTACGCAAACAATCTATGCATTCAAGTAAATAGCAACTTCGCGGTATATAAAATGCATAAATGTAGGGTGAGAGGATGAGGATGCAAACTCCCGAGGAGACACGAAGATTTATCCCGTGGTTCGGCAAGATCGTCAAGATCTTCCTACATCCACGTTGTGGCACCCACCAAAGGGTATATCCACACCCAAGTCACCGAGACTAGGGATCTTCACTATTCTTCTCCGTTTGCCAACCTCGGCAAGGTGTAGCTCAAGCCTTGTACACCTTGAATCCTCCGGGCTTCCACAATCGTCTTGGCAAGCTCCGGAAGTCTCTCTCAATTACAAACACCAAGGGACACTCCCTTACAGCTCTCACTACACTAGAGATTCCACTCACCAAGAATGGAGGCACACAAGCTCTCTCTCTAGCTAGTTCTAGCCTATCTCTTGGTGTGTAAGTGGTCTAAAGGATGTAGAAGTGATGGCTCAATGTCTTGAATGCTTGAGGATGTGTAGAGTATGTCTGGTAGTCAAGACTTGTCGATTTGACAGGTTGAAGGGGTATAAATAGCCAGCCTCCACGAAATAGCCGTTGGAAAAGTAGGCTGACATCACTACTCTGCAAACACCGGATGATCCGATGTCTCCTCTTCAGTTATCATCAGTCAATTTCACTTTAGCTGATGTCATTGTGTCAGATATGACCGTTGTTAGACCGATGTTACACTTGTCTTCTCATCGGATGATCCGGTTGCACTTCCTCCAGAATTGGTTCAACCTTGATGCTTACTGGAGTGATCGACCGATGTGTTTAAGGTTGTACATCGGATGATCCGGTGCTACACTTAGTCCAAGGATATTGCTTACTGTACTGATGGACCGATGTAGCTTTGCCCTTAACATCGGATGATCCGGTGAGTGCTTTGTTCTAAGGTCTTCTTCTTCTGCTGAATCAACTCGACCGATGTGTTGTTCTCAGGAATCATCGGTTGATCTAGTGAGTTGATTTTGTTTACTTCGAGTTGTTCTAAGTGATTCTTTTGGAATTTTCTCGATTGACCTCTTAGATACTTGTTGTAAATATTCTTCTGATGAATGTCAAGCATTGAGTGTTGTCAATTATGGTTGAATGACTTTGACATATGAGCTTTTACTTCTAATCTTCAAAACATTGATTGATCTCATAAAGTGATTGTTTAGGGGTCTCCAATGATCAGTGGTTGATGTTCATATTCATATAGGTTTCATTTTATTGAGTGATGTGGGAGACCTTGCATCCACAAATTCATAAGTAAAATCCAAAGTTTGTCATTAATCACCGAAACCATACCTCATGGGGGCCTAGATGCTTTCACTTGAAACCCTAGCTGCCATGGCCTCGATTTGGGAACTCGGCATCCCGCATGAGGAGGTCATGTAGGCCGCCGCCGATACCCGATCGGGCTCCGCGACATCACACCGCCCTCGTGACACTCCACGATGAGATTAACCGCCGGAGCCACCACTCCGTCACCAAAAGTCGACCGTTGCTCCCCACTGTTGTGCGCCTGTCTCTGGCCTTTCCTTCGCGCGCGAAAATCCTTGGTGAGTTCTCCACGCTCTCCTCTCCATTTTACACAAATTTCCGTCGAGGTTGGTCACCGGAATGTCGTTTCGGCGATCCTTAGGCGAGGGCGGCCATGGCACAGCCGCCTCTGGTGGCTCAAGGCGCCTCTCATCTCACTGGTGCGGCGTGGCGCAACCACAGCGTCCATCTGGGCACAACGGCCCAGATTAACACATCATACCCCGTCATTTCATTTTAAATCAGAACCACTCAAATAAAATCCTACAGCCCACAAAAGATCCCTCCGTACCCCTTCATAGTTTCTCACTTAAGTCCTTGTACTTTTATACATAATTATGCACAAGCCCCTGATCTTATAAAATAGTCCCTAAACTTCATTAAAATCATGGTTCTTAATGTGAACTAACATTTAGGCCCCTAAACTTTACTTTAATTGGTGAATTAGCCCCTGATTAATAACAAAAATAGTATTTAAGCCTCTAACTTATTATTTAATTAATGAATAAGGTTTAAAAAATGCATTTAATGAGTGGAAACTATTTTAAATGATAAAATAAATATCAGAAATGTAGGAAAATTAATTATAAATTCTTTTAGGCTGGAATAAAATTGTAAAATGAATATAACACATATTTTGTCCATGTAAAATTCATTAGCAATATTTTTATCCTATAAATAAATACTAAACTTTGAGAATAAATGGTAAATGCATTTCTTTGACTATGAAAAATATAGATCCTTTGTAGGGACGTATTAGCATAGGATTTTATGCTTATGTGAATATTTTGGTGTATTGTGCTTGATTGCTCTTATTTACCTTTCATCGATAGTTTATAGGCATTCGTGTCACGATCAAAAAGCAACACGAAGAATATGAAGATCAAGAGATCAATGAAGAAGAACTGAGCAGTTATATAATATAAGGCAAGAGCCCTTGACCATTTTGTGCCTATTTTAGGGATTGTAGTTCGTTGCATGCTTAATTATTGCATGTTTAATTAATGTGAATCCTATTCTATTTATCGTTCCATATAATTCCTTGTCGCCCAGGATTGGATTGGGTGGTTTTGGGTATTGCTATCACCATTAGCCATGCTTAGTAGTTCAGAGGGAAATATGAACACATGATTATATTATTAATTGTGATTGTTATGTTACATTGGAAATGATGAAGTAGTTGGTAGGAATCTGGCGGTTGGAAGGTTTGGTTTGGTGCAGTTTGCACGAGACTCGAGTTTGGGGAATGACACCACTGGATTATAAGGACCAGTTTATGGAAGAAGCTACTAAGCTTTACAGTACCACCACAACACTGAGATGGGGCGGCTTGGTCAATTAATTAGGTTTCTCTCGATGAAATGCTAGTAGTTGGAAGGTGCGGGGAATGATGCAGAGGTACTGCTCTGGGAACCGCAAGGGTCAAGAAGGGGTTCTGAGGCGGAGAGTTACTTCAGAAATACCTTAGTGGTGGGAACCTTAGAGAGCTAGCACTAGTCGAGAGTACCTTTGTAAAGACCATGTAGTGATCTCCTGGCCGCACACCAAAGGAAGTGCGTAATGTGGTTCGCTACCACAGGTGTTAGGGAGGTTTACTCAGTTCACCTGGCAACAGGGGATGAAATCACTGCTTGTGATAAAGGGTACACACTCTGCATAGTTTTGTCAAACTGTCTAGATAGCCATGCTCACGGACCAGAGCGGCTTGGGGTCAGTTCATAATTAGTCAATAGATGAGATGATGGTTGGGAATGATATTGGTATTATTACATCACTATTATTATTATTATTATTATTATTATTATTATTATTATTATTATTATTATTATTATGGTCGGGAATATTCATCTAGATGTAGGTTGCTAATGAAAGTTAAGAATAGGTCTAATACTTAGTGCTTAAACCACTATCAGTCTTTCATTTTTGACTGGCCTTCATGTTATATATTTCCCACACTTGTTGAGTACTCTATGTACTCATGCGCTTGCTATTATTTTTCATAAATGCTGCTCAATGTAAAGAAGATCAAGCGAAGACAAGTTTCTATTGAAGACAGCGTATAGAAGGTCGCATTGTTGCCAGTCGATTTTTTAGAGACAAATAAATTTCCTCAGAGGTAGTGGAAACCTCAATCCCAAGAAAGTAACGAAGAGGACCAATATCTAACATAAGAAATTGCTCACTGAGATGAGCCTTCACGAAGGCTATCTACTCAGGGTCGTCTCTGGTGATGATCATATCATCAACATAGAGAAGAAGAAGAGTACGACCACGAGAGGATGTATGCACAAAAATCGCAGGATCATAAGCACTGGTAGAAAAGCCAGTAGCAGGGATCACTGATGCAAACCATTGAAACCAAGTACGAGGAGCTTGCTTGAGGCCATAAAGTGGTGTACTCTATTTCCCACACTTGTTGAGTACTCTATGTACTCATGCGCTTGCTATTATTTTTCATAAATGCTGCTCAATGGAAAGAAGATCAAGCGAAGACAAGTTTCTATTGAAGAAAGCGTGTAGAAGGTCGCATTGTTGCCAGTCGATTTTTCAGAGACAAATAAATTTCCTCAGAGGTAGTGGAAACCTCAATCCCAAGAAAGTAACGAAGAGGACCAATATCTAACATAAGAAATTGCTCACTGAGACGAGCCTTCACGAAGGCTATCTACTCAGGGTCGTCTCTGGTGATGATCATATCATCAACATAGAGAAGAAGAAGAGTACGACCACGAGAGGATGTATGCACAAAAATCGCAAGATCATAAGCACTGGCAGAAAAGCCAGTAGCAGGGATCACTGATGCAAACCATTGAAACCAAGTACGAGGAGCTTGCTTGAGGCCATAAAGTGAACGACAAAGGCAACAAACCATGCCCTCAGGAACAGAATACCCAGGCGGTGGCTGCATGTAAACCTTCTCATGCAGCTCACCATTAAGAAAGACATTTTTGACATCAAGTTGAGAGATTGACCATGCAGGAACAGAGACCACAACAAGAAGGGTGCAAACAGTGGTCATATGAGCAACAGGAGCAAATGTCTCATCATAGTCACGACCGTGTTCCTGCTGGAAACCACGAGTAACTAGTCGAGCCTTATATCGCTCAAAAGGACCATTAGAATGGGTCTTAACCTTATAAACCCACTTACAAGTGATAGGACGAACACGTGGGGGACATGGAACAAGATCTCACATGCCAGTGCGCTCGAGAGCAACAATCTCTTCAGTCATCGCATGTTGCCATTCCAGATGAAGAATAGCATCAGGATACATAGCCGGCTCGGAGAGAACGGTAGCAGCAAAACTAGAAGGAGAGTACCAATGAGGAGGCTGACAAGAGCGATGGCCACATCCAAGAGGCTGCTCAGGAGAAGAATCATCATAAGGAGATGATTTTTTAGGAGAAGAGGGTGCCTCAGGAGAAGATGAATCATCAGATGAAGATGACTCAATTGGAGTAGATGGCTCATCAGAAGCAGGCACTACTCGTCGAGTATAGATCTGTGTCACAGGAGGCTTCATGGTACAGTCAGGGACCATAGATGAAGGCTCCGAAGAAGACATTGTGGGATGCGGAACCAAGTATGAGGGAGGTGCACTAGCAACAAAGGTATCTGAAAGGAATAGGAACGAAATTGGATTGACCAAAGATACAGGAGTAGTATCCAAAGAAGGACGGGGATATAAAAGATGCATCTCATCGAAGACAACATCACGTGAGATCCTCATCCGTCGACCAACGGGATCCCAATAACGATACCCCTTATGCTCAACACTGTATCCAAGAATAACACACTCGACCGATTAAGCAGTAAGCTTAGTGCGCTCACGAGGTGCGAGCAACACATAACACACACAACCAAAAAGACGAGGGCTGGTGTAGTCAGACATCTTGCCATAAGCCGCCGAAAAGGAATCTCACCGGAAGGGCAGACGAAGGGTGAATGTTAACCAGGTAAGTGGCAGTAGAAACAACCTCGACCCAAAAGTGAGAAGGAACAAAGGAAGCAAGCAGAAGAGTACGAGCACTATTAAGGAGATGTCGATGCTTGCGTTCGGCCACACCATTCTGTGCAGGAGCGTCAGGACTAGAAAACTGAGCAAGAGAGCCTTGCTCAGAAAGAACCTGACGAAGAGCATCAGAAATGTACTCGCCAGCAGAATCAACATCAAAAACATGAATAGACGTGTCAAAATGAGTGTGAATCATAGCTGAAAAAGTTTTGTAGATAGACAAAGCCTCACTACGATGTTTCGTAAAGTAAATCCATGTGTGGCGAGAAAAGTCATCTATAAAAATGATGTAATATCGGTGTACTCCTTTGGAAACAAAAGGAGTTGGATCCCATACATCTGAATGACAAGATCAAATGGGTGCTTAGACAATGACTCACTAGAAGGATAAAAAAAGTGTAATATGCTTCCCTAATAAACAATTCTGACACTGAGTCAAGGACTGAGAACCTGAAATCGATCCTAAGACACTAGTACAAACTAAGGCAGATAAGCGAGAGCCACAAAGATGTCCTAAACGATGATGCCAATGAGCAAAAGATGAGGTGGATGGAGCAGAAAAAGTGGAGCTGACAAGACTAGCAGACGCAGCGGAAGGAAGTCGAAGCCAGTCAAGCTCCCAGATACACTGGGAATCACGACGACGAGGGCGAGTGCAAACCAGCCAACTTGTACGATGATCCTGAACATAACAAGAATTGGGATAAGAATCATCCTACAGTCATGATCAGTGAGTTTCCCAGCAGACATAAGTTGCATGGTCAGGTTGAGAATGTACGAAACATCAAGTACATCAAAAGAATCAGATAAAAGGGTGCCATGTCCAACAACCAAAAGAGGAGAACCGTCGGTAGTATGAACAATAAGAGAATGAGAGGAAGGACTCAAAGAAGATAAACAGGTGGAATAAGGAGTCATATGGAATGAAGCTCCAGAATGAAGAATCCATGGACGAGTACCTGAATGAGAAGTGAAAGGTGGTCCCTCAGAGAAAGACTGAGAAGCAGCAGCAGAACATGAAGGTGCAGAAGACTGAGTCACAAAACTAGCAGCTCCTGATGATGTATAGGCAACAAGGCGACGAATGAGCTCGAGCAACTAGACATCCGTAGTAGCAGAACCCCCCTGAGATCCTCCAGTACCAGCACCCTGTGAAGAACGGCGAGCCTGAACCTTCCTCTTTTTGAAACAGTGTGCCTCCTCATGCCCATCTTTACCACAGTAGTCACATTGAAGACCAGCACACCCCCCAGATGCAGAAGAAGGAGCGACTGAAGAAAGTATTGTCAGTGGAGCCGAAGAACGAGCAGCCAATACTGAAGAAGATTGTATTAGACCAGCAGTACGAAGACCAGTCTCCTCATTACGAATGCTAGCTAGAACGTCCATAAAAGAGACATAAGGGTGACGAGCAACCAACTGAGCACGAAGAGGCTCAAACTCATCACGAAGCTGAGTCAAGAAGTCATATGTGTTGCAAAGCTCAAATGTATCCTTCTGACTCTGGGAATACGAACAGGTACCCGTTGACAACTGAGGACCAAGACTGTCAAGCTAACGCCAAATGACAGATATATGAGTGAAGAACTCATCCACCATGGCATCTTCTTGTCGTAAAAGTTGCTCCTGCCTAATAGCACCAAGATAGGTAGACTGACCAGTAGGCTCATAGCGGTGACGCAGAAAAGACCACATCAAATGTGAATACTCTAACTCCACTATATCAGCAGCTAGACGATCCTCCATACTAGCAGCAAGGATAGCACCTGCACGGGCATCTTCATCCAATCACATCATGTACAAACTGAACTAAGATTCATAGGAAGCCAGACGAGTCTCATAATCTTCAAGTAACTTCTACTTCTCATTCTCAGTAGCCTTCTCTCGAATGACAAGTCGTGAAAGAGCAGCAGGACAGGGCGGGCATTTGAGATCACCTGTGAGGAACTCCCAAAGTCGCAGACCATGCATATGTGGACGCATGCGGAGAACCCAATCACGATAGTTGGTGCTATTAAAAAGCACCGGAAAACGCAAGACTGGAACCCCACCAAAAAAAAGTCATCCTGATCAGACAACACGCGACGGCAAGAGCGCAAGATATGTAGTGGCGGGCGACGGCTAGAGGACAAGAAAATAAGCGGCGACTGGCGACGACGAGAGCGCAAATGAACAGGTGGCACGAGCTGCAAAATTCTCCTCTTTTGATTTTTTTCTTTTGATTTTTTTATCTAATCCAAGCCTGACACTGCTGCTGGTTCACAACACACCGAGCAGCAGTCAACCTCACGAAGCAGCAGTCAACGCAAGAAGCAGATCAGATCTGCAGAGGGGCTGACGTGCATTAGACCGTCCGCACTGGGCTAAGGGATGCCCTTACGAGACGCTAAAGATCCAGGTGGGACCCACCTCGGATGCTGGAAAATTAGAGGTAAAATTTATGAGAATCGTGATGTAAAATTAGAGGATGGTCAATGTTTAGTGAAAGTTGCTGGAAATCTATGTGACCCACGCTTTAGAGTAAGTTTTTAGAGTATACGAGTGCGGATAGCCTTAGCCCTTGGCCCCGTGGAAGTGCCTTGTGCGGCACTGTACGAGGCAGCAGCGCTGAGATGCTCACGCCCACCCGCCCGTACAAAGCAGCGGCACAGTACATGGGGTGCCCCCCTCCCCCCCCCCCCCCCCCCCCCATTTGACTTGACGAAAAGCTTGGAGCAGCGGCGAACTTCGGTGGAGCCTGGCGGCACAACGTCGGCCGATGGAAGCCTGGATTAGGCCAGCGCACGAACAGCGCAGGAAGAGCGTCGGGTGGGCAGAGAACGCGTGGCGGCGGCAGGAAGAAATGCCATCCACATGAGCGCTCGGTGGAAAAAAACACCTAATTTGCTGGCTGTGTTACCATGTTAGGAATAATGTGCTTGATATATGAGGCCAGGAGACCCTAATATATAGAGTACAGAAGAATTACAAACATGCATAAAACACCCTATACCAAAGAAAAATACAAAAGGACTCCTCTATCTCTAACAATTCACAATACTGAAAATAAGCAAACAAATTAAGAAGTGACTTACTTCTGCATACACGAAAGGTCTAACAGACTTTAACGGTATTTTGGTTGGCCTGTACTGCCTTCCCTACTCAATGAAAATATGACAAATTAGGCAATGGAATAATGTTATATGATGGTTAATCAGCAATCTAGCAGCAACAAGGATGACCTTGATTTCTAGCAAGAGCACGTGCTTTGGCTTTGCTTCAGCACTGATCAATGAGGTGGCAATTGTAGAGCCTGGTTGGATGATGTGAAAACTCATTCCAGGGACTTCCTATAAGTTAATTAATTGAAGAATTAAAACAAATGCACCAATAATGATCCTTTGACTGCACCTGCTTCCATTTGTTAAGGAAGGAGTATGTCATCTTACCTGAGGATCAATGAGACATTCATGTTCATGGCCCCAAATTATCAAGTCCAGAAAACGTGGTAATAGATGCTCGCTGATACTGTTGTCACTGCTTGCCTTTGACCTGCACAAATAGACTGTAATCAGACGAAAGTGTTGCTGCAAAAAAAAAAAAAAAAGATTACGAATTGATCGTTCAATCACATTACACACCTGTTCTGATGAAGAACTAAGATGTTGAACCAGTCAGACAGTCGTTGTGTCTCATCTGGGCTTCCAGGTTGCACCCAGTTGACTGCATGAGGTTCCTTAAGAATAAATACATATTCAGAACTATTAGAAAGTTCATAGCTCTACATGTAACAAATGTTTGACAATTGTAACAATCATAAAGAGAGCGGTACAGTGAACAACTACCTGCAACATTTGTTTTAGTCTCCCATCTCTAATGTTACCTAGTCCATAGAGGGCAACATAAGTTTCAGCCTGAAACAATACAAGTTTCAGTATTAGTCAGAGACATGTGATAACAGTTGCCCAGTTGATTAATGCAGTTACATGTACCTTTCTGATAAGTATAGGATAGACAGTTATTTTGCCGACACCGGAGCTCTCAAGATTCATTTTTCCGAAGTAATTCAAGAAATTGGAAGCTGAAAGTATGTCGATTGCAGACATGTTATCCTACAAGAACAAAACTTAAATGAATTAGACCCTGAAAAAGAAATAGATTTCATATCCTGACATAAGCGGAAACACAGGAAAAAATGTAGAACTCAGAATTAATACACATACAACTCCAGTAGGATCGTCATTGTTCCCATGGATGGTGAACACAGGCAAACCAATGTTGTAGTTTGGATCTTCATAATTCACTTGGCCAAACCTGAAAAATCAAAGTTGTTAATTATACAAACAGCTACTCAGAAATATTTCATTAATTCGGTCTAGCGAGTAAGAGAAAGAACAATGTTTATATGTTTAGACATGAGTTGAAGTGATCAATCGCTGCACCTGTTCTGGAGGCTGGCTGCCAGATCACTGACCACCTGAAACTGCACCAGGCGGTCGTTGAGGCAGTAGCGTCTTAGAATCCCAAGGTCCCCACCAATGTCGAGCACGAAGGCTTGTTCTCATGGAACAAGTCACCACCAAGGAGTAGGAAATCCACCTGCACATTGTGTTCCTCTCTAATTAATAACCATACATCACACTGTTCATATATAGTTCATACTCAATCGATCTTGGCAAAGCATGAAATTAAATATAGTAACAATATAATCATCTACCTTGCTTTCCTCTGCCAGTGAACAAATCTCCTCAACACTACAGGAATCCCGACGATTTGCGACGGCCGGAGCCGTCGCAAATAAGCTATTTGCGACGGCTTCGTTTATTTGCGACGGTTTCCGGCCGTCGCAAATATGTCGTCGCAAATAAGCTTATTTGCGACGGCCACCGTCGCAAATAAACTTATTTGCGACGGCTAGGAGAGGCCGTCGCAAGTTATTGCTGCGGGCTGGTGGGCCCCGCGATCTTATTTGCGACGGCCCAGCCGTCGCAATTAAAGCTTATTTGCGACAGCATAGCCGTCGCAATTAAGTTCCACTATTTGCGACGGTTAGGCCGTCGCAAATAAGTTCAGAGGGCAGGGCCCACGTGACCTCCTCCGGGACCCATGACTCTATTTGCGACGGCCACGCCGTCGCAATTAATGCTTATTTGCGACGGCCAGGCCGTCGCAAATAACTGTGGCTTAATTGCGACGGCTTCTGCCCTTATTTGCGACGGTACTGTATAAAAAGCCGTCGCAAATAAGGTTTTTTATTTTTTTTAAAAAACAGAAAACTCTAACCGGCTCGATGGCCAGATTCACAACAAACACAATATACACAGCATACACAATATATACACAGCATACACAAAACATCATCACAATCACAAACTAAAATTCCGATACATCTCACATCGTCATCAACAAAGTAAATAAAAGGGCTCACTCGCCCATCTAACCTCCGAAGCCACCTCCGAAGTCGAAGTCGTCGTCGTCGCGCCTCAATCCAGGCGGCGGTAGCGAAGGCGACGGCGTTTGTGCAGCCGTTGCGGATCCCTGCAATTAATAAAACTTAGAGTTAAAATATATGCATCAACATCTCTCTCCCTCCCTCTCCCTCTATCTTCATCTAGATGACCCTCTCTTCCTCTCTCTTTTCATTTCTCTCTTTGTCTCTCACTCTATCTTTCTTGCTCACTCTATCTCTCTATTGCTATCCTTTTCCCTGTATCTTCCTCCCTCTATCTCCATCTACATCTCCCTCCCTCTATCTTCCCCTCTCTCTATCTCCATCTACATCTTACTCTCTCTTCATTCCCATCCTACTCTATCTATCTTTCACTCTTTCTTCTGTCTCCCTTTCTTCTATCTCTTTCTTTCTTCTATCTCAATCATTTTCTTCTATCTAACTATCTCTCTCTTTCATCTATCTCAATCTTATTACGCTGGAGAAGAAGGATTACATAGAGACTTACCTGACCCGCTGAAGAAGGATCGCCTGGGAGGACCGGTGGTAGTACCGGTAGCTGGATTCCCAGACCCTGCGCCCGAGCGATGGCCTGTCATTGCAAACATTAAATGCTATCTATTAGTAAGTCATTTACGCTGAATTAATGAGAATTTTAGTTTTTAGTTTGTTACGTCCATTGCTTCCCGCATCTGCGCCAACGCTGCTGCCTGTGTTTGGATCGTGGCCTCCATCGCCCTCCATTCCTCCTCATGTCGCCTTTCATTTTATTCTACAGTTTCTCGGAGGGACTGCATCTCAATGTCCCTCTGCGAGCGGCGACCTCCCGTACCCGAAGCCTGCGTGGAGCTGCCTCTCGCAGGTCTACCCGCCCTCGAGTCGACAACTCCGTCGAATATGGCGAGCCTATAAAAAAGAGAGTCAGTAATATGAAATTAAAATATCTTGAATACTTTGAATTGAAAACGATAAAATGACATGCAAACTCACCTTCCGTGTGCTTTTCCACCACCGGTTGCATACGCGGCTTGAGGATCGATCGGTTGACGTTCCCAATCGAAATCCTCGCCGTGTATCTTCCTAGCCTCCTCCCCGTACTTAGCCTGCAAAACAATAAAATCGTGTAAGTTCAACAATCTATATAGTTATATGTAATATGAATGGTTTCTAAACTTACCAACCGCTCGGCTGCAGCCTGACTGCACCCCGTCGGCTGAGAAGGGTCCCTGTGACCTCTCTTCCAAACCTCAGCAGGGGTGGGCGGCACCCCCGTCTCGCGCTCCTGTCAATACGTGTTAGTACGAACAATATATTATTAATATATAAACATAAGTTACACACACTTACCATGCGTTTAGCTAAACGCAAGTGGTTATCTTGCCCGTGTCTGCTCTTCCCCTCCACCCCTCTGCAGTCTCGAGCCTTCCCGGACTTAGCTTTAAACTCGTCGCTAGCCCAGTAGCGACAAAGGGCCCGAAATGCATCGTTCCGACCCTGCAACCAGCTCACGTGGCCCTGCACATAGTTGAAAGTCGTTAAAAGTACCATCGAGGACATTATCAGAAAAAAATACTTACTACACTCCACGTACCTGCGCGTACTCCTCCTCCGTCAGGTGCCTCTCGCTCTCTTGCCGGAAGTGTAACACGTGCTGCTGGTTCGCCTTCAAGTGCTCATTAATAATTTGAACACGGGCGTTCGACAAAGCTTGTCGAAGCGCCTTGGCAGCGTTGAAGTGAAACACTCGCCTCGCATCCTCAAACATGCGATGGTCGTCCGGGTCCTCTAAAGTATATCTTGCCTGCGATAAAGAATATATTGAAGAGATGTGCACTAAAAGAGTTTAATAGTTGTAACTTAGAAACTTTTTTACATACTTACCATAAAATCGGCCCATACGGCCTCCTGAAGGTTGCCGTGCTCCTGGTGATGGACGCGTGCGTAGTCCTCCCACGAAAGAGCAGGCACTCCGTCGATGACCCCGGGATAGTGCAAACGCACTATGGACCCGAGGACACCGTTCACCGGTCTCTGGTGTTTCTCACCGGTGAAAGACAAGTCGTCCCAACTCCTGTAAGATATTTATTCATTCATTCATTACTTAAGTAATCAAAAGAAACTAAAATTGAAAACTATAATTTTTATTACCTGTCTCCGACTGGACGAATCACGACCCTCTGTGAAGGGACCGCGGGAGGACTGACAAAGTGAGTCCTCCTCGTCCTCCGCGTCTGCTGGGGCGCCACGTCAGGTGACCCAGACGGCTCCTCACCAGCCGAGTCAAAGGCCTCAGGAACAAAGTTATCGCCAGCCGGGAGCTGGCTGGCCGAGGGCTGACTCGCCGAGGGCTGCCTCGCCGAGTGCTGGCTGGCCGAGGGCTGCCTCGCTGAAGGCTGGCTCACCGAAGGCGCCGCAGCCTCTGAGTCAGCCGGTGAGGACTACAACATTCAAATGATTCATAAGTAAGTTTAATGTGAATTTGAATTTAAAGAATTTGTCAAAAACGAGTGACATTTACCTGTGACGAAGCTCTAGAGCTGGTCTGAACGTGCCCCAGCAGCTGAGAGCGTCTGCTGCCAGTCGACGAGGCACCAACGAAAGCGTCCTCAGGTCTAGAGGGGTAGAACCCCCTCGTCGGCGGCACCTTCTTACCCTTCTTTGACGCCATCCTATTGTAATTAGATAATTAGTAAATATGCAAATAAAATATATAAAATTCATGTTACTATCTTCAAGAAAACATTACTTGTAGTCACTTTCAAAATTCATCAACATCAATGTCATGTGCCTGTGCCCTACTCCTTAAACCAGCCCAACGATCTTCCATCGTGGCCTGTTCTAATTTTCGTTTTCGTGTATCATCTGCCTCTACATCTTCAACGTCTTCAACATCTCCAACTAATTGATCGAGTCCTGCACCAAGCTCGACGATAAAAGTGTCTGGCAACTCTTCTTCTTGGTACACTTCTTCAACGTCTTCGCTATCATGGTAACCATCATCCCCAGGAGTATATAGCCGCTCACGAGGATTCACCTTATATACCACCCACCAAGCACTGAGCTTCGTGCATGGATAAGGTAGATAATACACTTGTTCAACTTGATGCGCAAGAACAAATGTATCGTAACCCCGTAGTCGGTCCTTATGTTTCACTTCCACCATTCCAAATTGGTTTTCTCGAGTTCCATGAGTACGATCAAACCAGTCACAGTCAAAGAAGACAACTCGAAGGGTCTTATTTCCGGTAAAAGTAAATTCAAGGATTTTGTTAATGGTACCATAATAATCGGTTAAATTCCCTTGAGTGTCCATTGCTCTCGTCACAACACCAGAATTTGATGTTGCCGCAAGAGGACGATGAGCTTCAAAATGAGTTGTACGGAATCGGAAGCCATTTACGTCATATCGACCATAGCTTCTAACATTCACCAATCCATAAGATAGCTGCCGCAAATCTTCATGGACACTGTGAGTCCGACACTGTTATAAAAGACGAGAGAATATTACATAATACTTCTTTAATAATAGTAATTTATAACACATAGAAGACGAGAGAATATTACATATTCTCGAAACCAAGATAGAAAACTCTGTCCCCCATTTATTCCTTCCTTTCGCATCGCTTCTACTTGTTTGGCCGTAGGTTGATGCCTATGTGGCCAATATTGTCTGTGGAACTCGCTGAACATGAAAAAACATCTTTTAGAGTACATGTGTAGCAAAATATGTAGATTAGCATAAACATAGGAGAAACACTTACTCGAAGTATTCCTGCATGCCTTCTATATTTGCGTACATGTAGAGTAAAGCAACAGTCCTTTTCTGTTCGGATAGCACGTAGGTCGTGTAGCTACCAACGGTGGTGCCTCTCGTTTGAAAAATGGAAAGGTCGCTTAGAGGGGGTGTTTCGTCCACATTGTACCGCATAGCCGAAGTATTGATATTGTTTTCTTCCGCAAAGTAGACACTTGAAATGTATCCAACTTCTTTAAGAGCATATGCTTCAGCGATGCACCCTTCCACCCTTGCCCTGTTGCCAACCATTGGTTTCAGATATCGTAGCGCTCTTTCAATGTGATACATCCACCTATATTGCACAGGACCGCCAACTTTAGCTTCGAATGGAAGATGGATAAGCAGATGTTGCATTGGATTGAAAAAACCCGATGGAAAAATTTTTTCCATCTTACATAAAAGTATGGGTATCTCCTTCTCTAACTTATCCATCATCCCGATCTTGATTTCTTTAGCACAAAGCTGTCTATAGAAATAGCTGAGCTCGGCTAAAACCTTCCACACCGCATCATCTAGATAGCCTCGGAACATAACAGGTAGGAGTCTTTCCATTATAATGTGATAATCATGACTCTTCAACCCAGTGAGGTTTCCTGTGTTAACATTTACGGCTCGTTTCAGGCTAGCTGCGTAACCATCTGGGAATTTCAAAGTTTTCATCCATTTCATAACTTCTTTCTTTTCTTTCGATCGAAGACAGAAAGAAGCACGTGGCTTTCCACCACTTTCAGAGATTTCAAGAGTTGGACGGTGACAAATGTCTGCCAAATCTAGTCTAGCTTTGTAATTGTCTTTCGTTTTGCCAGGCATATCCATGCAAGTGCTTATGATACTTTCGCTCATATTACGCTCCTGATGCATGACATCAATGTTGTGCATTAGAATCAACGACTTCACATATGGTATCTCCCAAAGTCCACATATGTGAGTCCAATTGTGTTCCTCTCCATAACCTACGAAATATCCAGGACGACCTTCATCAGGCACCAGTTTGTCCAACATATCAGAAATTTCTGACCCGTTGAGACGCTTCGGTGGTCCTTTAGTGACAACAGTGTTCTTTCGAAAGACATGTCTCTGCTGCCTAAATATATGATTCGAGGGCAGCCAACGTCTGTGACAATCGAAGTAAGATATTTTGCCTCCATGAGTTAGTCGAAAGCAATCCGTGTCTGAAGCACATATCGGACACGTCAGACGACCGTGAGTGCTCCATCCGGAAAACATGTCGTATGCCGACAAATCATGGACGGACCACAAATAAGCAGCTCAAAGGTTGAATTTCTGCTTCTTGTAACTATCGTACGCTTCGACTCCTGTCCACAAGACTTTCAATTCTTCGATCAGCGGTTTTAACATCACGTTGAGACGTGACCCGGGGTGATCAGGTCCAGGTACAATGAGGCTGAGAAACATGAACTCGTTCCTCGTACAAAAAGCAGGTGGCAGGTTGTACGGAATGACAAAGACAGGCCAACATGAGTATGGCGTGGCATTCGTACTGAACGGTGAGAATCCGTCTGTCGCTAATCCGATGCGAACATTCCTCGCATCACGAGAAAAGTCTGGATCGAAACGGTCTAGCGCCTTCCATGCATCACCGTCGGATGGATGCGTCAAGAATTCTTTGTTCTCACGTTTACCTTCTTTGTGCCATCTCATGTGTCTTGCGGTTCTTTTTGAAAGAAACATCCGCTTCAACCGAGGTGTCACAGGCAAGTAACGAAGCTGCTTATGTGCGACATCTGTCATCATATTATCGCCATCGTCATTAACAACTTCGACATACCTCGATTTACCACATTTCAAGCACATCTTCTCATTGGCGTGCTCTTTCCAGAATAGCATGCAGTTGTCTGGGCACACATCAATTTTCTCATACTTCATACCGAGACCAGATATCTTGATCTTTGACTGATACATATCTGGTGGCGCTTTGTGAGGTTGTGGAAGGATATCGCAGATCAATTTCATGAGATCATTGTAGCAGTTGATGGAAAAAAAGTACTTAGACTTAATTGCCATAAATCTGGTCAAGAAAGCAAGTACGGTCACAGCCGTGTGTTCATGCAACGGCTCTTGTGATTTCTTCAGCTCCTCGAAGAACTTCTCTGCCTCATTTGTAAGAGGATCCTCCGCTTCAAGAGCTTCTAGCATCTCATCCATCCTATCAACCTCTGTTATATCATCATCCTCATCCACTTCGGCTATGACTCGAGAATTAGTCTCGCCGTGAAAGGTCCACACTTCATAATGTGGAGTGAAACCGTTTCGACATAAGTGAAACGAAAGCTCCAATCTTCTCAAAAACTTGGTGTTCCGGCACTTTGTACATGGGCACCGCACCATATCTTCCGTTGACAACGAAAATGCTCGATCCAAAAATTGATCTAACTTGATAAACCACTCATCGGAATGACCACCAGTTCTGCTCTTCCAGCCAGTATACATCCAACTGCGGTCTTCACCCATGTTTGACTCTGCATTTTAACGACAAAGAAATTGTCGTTAATGTATTGTTGTGTTATGTCACGGCCCTACAACCTAGGCAGATAGATCCTAAACCCACCCAAGAGTGACCGAGCGGAGCGTGCCCATGACGAGACGCGTGATCCGGATTCGAACGAAATTTCGGCAGCATAACCCCGCTGTTCTCCACTACACGCCCAAAAATGGTGCAGCAGAGAACAACAGGGTTACGCCACCGAAATCTCGTCCAAATCCGGACCCGCGTCTCGTCACAAGCCACGCCCCCTCGGTCACTCCGAGGCTGTCCAAAAAGGGACAATTCCGAACCTGCACGTCTCACATGCCAATGGCATGTGAGACGTGCCGATCCGAAACGGGTAATACATTGCTATAGGTTACGTTGCTCATTTTCATTTTCAGGTCATTTAAGAGAGAGGAAAGAACTAGAGAAAGAGTGAGAGGAAAGTTGGTCTTAGATGACAATTCCACATCCATTTCCACCGTCCACGCAATCGCGGGTCATTGACGTCCTTACCAACCCGTTCGCTTCCGTGTCGACTTGACGCATACGGTACCACTACAATGGTCTACACGGCACGATCACACTTATTACGTGTCGTGTCCTTCCGGGTTGGTCCGAGCCGACCTAAAACCCCTTTATTTATATATATTAAGTAGTCACTCAAGAACATTATATGAATGCACTAAAGTCCAAACATACACTAAACAGAATAGAAATTCAGAATGACAGACCAAGCTATAGACAAAAATATATAAAGCATATAAAGCATTTACAAAATCTAATTATGCATTTACTACAAAATCTGAATAAAAAACATATTAGCCACAATGGACAAGTGTGAAATCACAAGTGTAATACAAGAGAGCATATAAAGCATATTAGTCAATTATGCAAGACAAAAAACATATTAGCAAAAAAGATAGCTTAAAATCCAATCCATTTTCAAGATATATTGTACTGTATACCTTTATATCGAATGAAATGGAGGACAGTTCTAGGCGTTGATCCCATCCCAGACCGTACGTGTGGTGGTGCTGACTCAAAGACAGCCTGTGTTCATGGAGCTTCGACTGCAAAGTCGTGTGTGCAGCGCCAGCCTTCCAATTCGTTAACAATGAGAACCACCCACTACTACCCGTATCGAGCCTTGTTAGCCCATGACATTTTTTAACTATAATTAGTTCAAATTTTTTATTTATTTGACGATGTAAGGAGTAAATGTTACTGCTTCCATTCTGAAATAATTGTCGTTTCAAACAATAAAAAATTAAAATAAACTAATGAAGGTTGTCCTAATAACAAATAAATTAAATGGAGTATCTCTCTAATACTCCCCCTATTTATTTTTATTTATCACCAACTAGTTTATTTTTAACTAACCATACAGAAAAAGAAAAAACAAGATCTACCGTGTATTAACAAGGCTTCTTCTTCAGATGCTGATCTTTTGTCGTTTACAACATTTTTTGTTTGTTTGTCCAGTTATAGATTTGAGCGGACGGAGCAAATGAATTTGCCTCGGAACTCTAGCTCGATTCATTCACTCGGTGCATGTGGTACGTTTCCCCGAGCACAAACAACAATATCACCTACGTATAACATGGCCCAACTTTCTGGCTTCATTCATCGATCTCTGCAGCCAGTACCCAACCTAGCTATGCAATCATGGAGCGGGCAACCAATGATCGGAGAGAGATATTCCAACAAAAGGGAAAAATTGACACCTATACTAGCTCATCACCATAGGGGTTAGGTTGCAGCAGTTCACAGAACCTGTTCTCACAAAAAGCAAATGCACAGGGGTTAGGGTTTAGGGGGCGCTCACCTCGGAGGCGTTGGGGGCCGGGGGCGGCGGGGGCGCAACGGGGACGCGGAGCTCCGGGGCCGGCGAGGCCGGCGGCGGCGACGCCGGGGGCGCGGCGGGCCGGGGCGGCGGGGGCGCGGCGGGCGCAGAGGCGGGGCCGAGGGCGGCGGGCGCGGAGGCGGGGCCAAGGGCGGCGGGCCGGCGGCGGAGCCGGAGGCGCGGCGGCGGGAGCGCGGCGCGGCGGCGGGGGCGCGGCGGCGGGGTGTTGAGGAAAATGAAGGGTCGGGGTGGAGCGTCCCGATATAAACCTTAATTTGCGACGGCCGTATTAATTGCGACGGCCTGGACTTACGGCCGTCGCAATTAAATCCTATTTGCGACGGCCGTTTAACCGGCCGTCGCAAATAAGGGTTTATTTGTGACGGCTCTGTTATTTGCGACGGTCCTAGGGTTTGCCGTCGCAAATAACCTCTTATTTGCAACGGCCGGTCCGAAGGCCGTCGCAAATAAGCTCTTATTCGCGACGGCCACCTTATTTGCGACGGCCAGAGGCGGGCCGTCGCAATTTAAGCTATTTGCGACGGCTGGCCGTCGCAAATAAAATCGGCCGTCGCAAATGATCGCTTTTCCTGTAGTGCAAAGGTGTCAAATGAATCAAATTTGCGCACCTCATCGTTCTTGAGGTAGCCGAGATGGCAGTCGGTTGCCACAAGTATGCGTAGACTACTGCTCCCTTCTTGATCTCCCCTGAAATTATCCCAATGCAAAAGCTAATTAATAACAATGAGTAGCAATAGAGCATTTTGCAGGTGTCCGATGATGGTTCATGGTTGACCACAATAACGTGCATGAACGGTTTAGAAGTTCTGATGTCTCATGATTGATGGTTTACAAGCATTGATACAAGTGTGGTTTTCATGAGCATAGAGGCGTGTCCCCACCTTACTTTAATCATGGTTAAATGCATTTTTAAATATATGACTGCACTAATAAATATATATCGAATCTATCATCAACATTTCTTATCAATATGTCGAAATCAATAATTTGACATACAGAGAAATGTCAGATTTAAACAATTTAGATCAAATCATGATCAAAAGGCTGTCAGATCGTCCACGTCACCTTAGGACAGATGCCCATATACTCATAGAAGTATTTACCTTGATACAAAACTATAGTTTACCATTGTCTAGACCACTCCTAAGCCAAAAATGAGAGGAAACTCATGAGCAGAAAGGGTAAAACCGTCTGATGTAACTTTTGTTCAGCTTTTATCTTCAAAATATGATATTTCCTAGGTTTTTAGCATATATATATATATATATATATATATATATATATATATATATATATATATATATATATATATATATATATATATATCGAACCAAATATATCTGGTTAAACGAGGGTGGATACACCTGTCTGGAATTTAAGCTTAAACTATGTTCCTATATCTACCATCTTATACATACAAAGGATAATAGTGTTGGTACAAATTATGTATATTTTCTTTTGATAAAGGTCATTTTATTAAACTCGAAAGCACAATTTTTTATGCTATCTGCAATGCTTTGTTACGTCAAAGGAACCAGATTAGTTAAGAAAAAAATCTGGAAAAAAATTTTGATATAATTTGGTATCTGAACAATAAATTTAATGGAGATGAAGGAAAGTTGGTATTATCTGGACATGGAATTTAACTTACTAAACTTTGTTTATGGAAGAATGGTTAATGTGCCTGTTTACTAAGACTACTACATTAATAATTAAAAACTAGATCAATCTAGGAAAATAGCTCGACCATCATCATATCCACAAGAAAAATACAACCAACTAATAATATTGCACGATATGAATACTCTTGATAATTTTTGGTAAACACAGCTAGATGCAACCTGATGATATCTTCTCAACTACTATGTACATGCATGAAATAATTGGTAACTCCAAAAAAATCCTAGCTACCTCCTTCTTTTGTTGGAAAATAGAGTATAATATAAAGTACAGTGATCATGAAAAAACATTAATAATTATACACATTTAACAATCATAAGTAGTATTAGAAAACGACTAATTAAATACACCACTAACATTTTCTGCCTATATTACGACTATTGCAGCTAGGTGATTAATATTCGCTCCTTCTCATATTATTTGTTGTTTAAGACAAGAATTTTAGTTCATTTATTTTGAACTAAAATTCTTGTCTTAAACGACAAATAATATGAGAATGAGAGAGTATTTCTTATCAGCTGGACGAAAGACAAGCATTATATATATAGTGACATACTTTCTGTGATTCGACAAAACTAAGGAAATTGCTGCTACATGGATCAACACTCCTAAGTAGAGGTAGCAAGCTGGCAAGAGATTGCCCAAATTGTAATGAATCAGTTAAAGAGAGAGAGAGATGTACATCGTTAGCGCCCCTTCAGCTGTAGATCACCCTCCGCGCGCTGGATCTTGCCCAAAGGATCTATTTGATGGCTACAGGTTGTTGTTGGGAGACGAACTAGGAGGTCAGCATGGGCTCACTCCTCGCCGGCGAGCGGAGGGAGCTGGAGATTGTGCGTGGAGCCTTCGATCGGTATCTTCCTGAGGAAGAGTCAAGGGGTTTTATATATGTAACCCATTCGCTGCAGCTTCTGCCAGAAGCCAGCAACATATATACACACCGTAAGTCCGTAGGCGCGGTTCAAGAAACGTACTGTGGCGAAGGAATTATATAATTTCAATTGGATAAAAAATATTAATTCTCTGCACAATACTGAGCTCTTGGAGGAGTTTGTCTTGCTGTATCAGACGATTAGTGAGGTCAACCTCACAACTGACAGAGATAGCATTTCCTGGCGATGGACGCAAAATGGGGAGTACTCAGCGGCTTTGAGGTTCAGTTTCTAGGGGGGGTTTCTTCTAGCTGGGCTCCATTGCTTTGGGCAGCTAAAACTCAACCCAAATGTCGTTTCTTCGCTTGGTTGGTATTACACAACAAGGCTCTCACAGCAGATAATCTTGCTAAAAAGAATTGGCCTCATCAGACCGACTGTGTGTTGTGTTCTTCGACGCCAGAAACAGCCGATCATCTTTTATCCCACTGCCCCTACACGCGCACGGTATGGGGCTGGCTGTTTCAATTTTTGCAGCTCCCCGGGAACTTGCGCCAGGTGCCTTCAGAGGGTGTTTTGAGCTGGGTTCAGACTGTGGCTAGAAGCTGCTCCAAAAATCAATGTAAGAAATATTTGGGTTTTCTTCTTTCATTCTGGTGGCAAATTTGGAAGGAGCGGAACCGACGTATTTTTCAACACCAAGACCTTCCTCATCTACAAGTGGCTCGCATAACACTAGAAGAAATAAATTTACTGGAGTTGGTCTCGCTGCGATAAGTTTCTGCTAGAGCTTCTGGTAACTGTTGATAGGAAGGTGTTAGTTCAAGACTTTGTACTATTTTATCTGTACCGTGTCTAGGTGTTGTACCCCTTAGGATGTAATTCTCTCTTTCGTCTTAATGCATTGGCAGCGCTTCTGCCTATTATTTCAAAAAAGTCCGTAACATTACTATGCGATCTTGCCACAATTAATACTGCAAAACCAAAATGATGCGTTGGCAGTGCTGGTCAAGGATCCGCGGCACCGACGACGAGTGTGATGACAGTCACAGTATGAGTACACGACACTGCAGCCCAAAGTGGCGGCCCCAACTCGCTCACCATCGCGGTGCTGATTGATGGATCCCCATCTTCCAGCCCAGCAGGCTGAATGTTTCGGGCCGGCTCACCGTTTCCGGGAAGACAAGCCAGCTGAACTCTTATCCGTCATTGCTGGTTTTAGCACCACCTCGGCAGCTTAAGGGCGTTGACACAGCTTATAACGCTGGAGCTGAACATTGAAGCACGACCTTACTTGAACAGGATCTGTTCTATAGGATCGTACCGCTTCATCCTTTACCAAAAAGGAGGCAAGCGCTCAAGTCTGGTTGATGACACCTGACCTCTGGACCAGAGCGTGATTAACGGCCAGAATGCTCCAGTTCGGATGCATCCGACGGCTGTAGAGGATCGTTCCTGCTGGGCCCTTGGTGCAGTCAGGATGGCTCAGAGGTTGTCTGACAGACTCCAATTTTTTTTCTTGTCCACCGTTTTCATTTCTCGTTGTTAACGCCTGTAACGCACCACACGGTATGACACACAATTCAGAACTGTGTGTTCCTCCCCCTTGTCACTCCAGATATAACAGACGTTCACACGTAGGGATGAAAACGGAACGAGAAAATCCCGTTCCGTACCGTATACCGTATTTTCTGGTTTTTTTCTGATTGTTTTCGATTTTTCGGTAACTGTTCGGAATCGGTACGAAAACGGGACGGCAACATTCGGAATCGGGATCGAAAACGATTTAAGTATTTTCCCGACCGTTTTTATGGTTCCCGTATTTTATTCGGGATAATCCCGTTTACATACCGTTTTATTGCTATTCGGGATAGTCCAACCCAACTGTCTAACAGCCTAAGGCGACCCAAGGCCCAAGCCCACATGGCCACACAGTCACGACACCTGGTGTCCCCTCGATCGTCAATCCCCAGTTCCCCGCGGCACCTCCCGACTCCCGTCGACTCCGCTCTCGGCTCCTCCGGCGGCTACTCTCCGCGGGCCACGTCCCCGCCGCCGGCCGCCTCATCTCCGTCGCGCTCCTCCTTCCGAGCTCCCTGGAACGCCTCCCTTCCCTTGCCACCCACCTTGTGTCCCTCCCGACCCTCTCGCCGGCCTTCGCGCTCCTCACCGCGCTCCGCCACTGTCCCGCCTGCCCCCTCGTCTTTCCCGCTCGCCGCGCCGCTGCTCGAAGTACGCGTCTCCCCCGTCGAGCGCATCCGTTCTTCGCTGGCTGTGTGCCGTCCTCATGGCGCATTCACGCGAGCCATTCTGCACTGGCGCATTCATGGCGCATTCTGCGTTGGCTCGTGTGCGGCCCTGGCCCCTGGTGTGGTGATGATCGTGAGACTTGAGGAGCCAGAAGCTATACAGCAACAGGATCAATTGGATTATTAGTATTTGAATTACTCATATTTTGGTACAGAACTTGTTATATGGGTTTTCATGTACTGTTGTTTGTTGATGAATTGTTTTGGATACTTGCATCAAATCTATATTGTCGGATGATTGTATTATGTTACTATCATTATGTATTAATGTATAGACTATTAACGTATGATTGTACGAAAATATGATGTATAACTACATGTATATATAATAAAGTTATGAACTACTTTGTTCTTATTGTCAATCCGAATTAATTATCGTTTCTCGACCGTTATCGATATATTTTCATTCTGATTTATTCGTTTTCGAATAACTGATAATACTGATTTCGTATCCCGATCGTGATTTTTCGTTTTCGTACCGTTCAAAAAATAAAAAACAAAAATGATAATAATGTTTTTTCGACCGTTTTCGACCGTTTTTATCCCTATTCACACGTAGACAAAATAAAATACCCAACCATACCAAAATCCACAGTGAAAGCAAGAACATAAAACTTGTATACCACATGTTCTTTTATTGTACAGAACCAAGGTTCATAGCTGACACGACACAGACACAAGCTGTACATTACATCCGTAGTTCTTAACCATACGATGATCCAAGTAATTTTCGACAGATTTAAAGTACGATAGGGGGTACAGGGTATGTCCTAATCATGCCCTCTTGAACAGCACAACTAGGATGGCCGCTATGGTCAGAGTCATGAAGGATCCGCCTGTTAGCACTACCAGACTAGTCCGGTAGTGGACGGACTAGTCCGGTCCGGACTAGTCCGATATAAGACCAGACTAATCCGATGTTGTCCAGTAAGGACATCGGACTAGTCCGGACCTTGATAGGACTAGTCCGGTCTTTTCAGTTAATGTCAGTTTGAACTCGAAAATAACATCTGTTCTAATTGAAAGGACACAACCCACCGACAATTATGTCCCTGATCGGGGGACTTAACTGTCTCTAAGGGTGAGAGGCCCCCTCTTGTGTCTCTTGGTCATATATAAGGAGAGGGTTATGCGTATGATTGTAAGTGGTTGTGTGAATACACATTAGACACAAGGACTCTCTCAATTCTCAGAATCCGATCAATAATACCAAGAGAAGAACAAGGGGAAACGCATCGTCAAGCAACAACAAAGATGGAAGAGAAGGTATTAGTGGTGTTCTTGTGCTATTTGAGAGATAACACTTGATGTTGATCTTGTATTCAGTTTTCTCTTGAGTAATTCGAAATGATTTAGTGGCTATTTGATCTTTGGGCTCCCTTTTCGATTCTAACAATGGTATTAGAGCCGTTTAGACCACTAATCATTTCAGATTGAGTTTTGATCGAAGTTTTTCGCTGAAAGTTTTAAAGGTCCGGACTTGTCCGGTCTAAGGGCCGGACTAGTCCGGTGTGCCACAATTAAGTGGTTAGGTTTTCAGATCAGGGTGTTTTGACGCGTTCATCTGATTGAAAACCAATTAAGCACTTTGGATTGAAATCCATTGTGAAAATTAAGTTGATTTGGTAAGATGGTAAGATTAAGATTCCCTTTGGGGTATTTCGGCATTTTTCCATTTTTATATGAAACTTTTCTGGGGTTGGCCGGACTAGTCATGAATAGTACAGACCAAACTCAAAAAGTTCAATAAAGAACGGATCAAATGTTTTTGGAACAGGACCGGAATTGTCCAGTCATGGTTTTATGTAAGTCCGCATATGTCTGGTGTATGGACCGGACTAGTCCGAAAATTATACTGTAAGAGTTCGGACTAGTCCGGCCATGTGCATACTAGTCCGGGTTATACAATTAAGTTTGCTTATTTAATTAAACTTCCGTTGTGAATTAAGTTTATAATGTCATAGCAATTTGGTCGAGTAACCAAAGTGAAAGATAAATTGCTATGTCATTTTAAGTTGCATGGAATTATATTGAGTAACCAAAGCGAAAAATAGAATTGCCATGTTTTTAAGCAATATTATGTCATTATTGGCCGAGTAACCAAAGCGAAAGGCATTAATGACATTTTTTGTTTAAGTGCATAGTAATTTGGCCGAGTAACCAAAGCGAAAGATAAATTACTATGTATTTCAGTTGCTCTTCAATGTTAAGTTTTAATGTCATTATTGGCCGAGTAACCAAAGCGAAAGGCATTAATGACATTCTCTTTTAAGAACATAGTAATTTGGTCGAGTAACCAAAGCGAAAGATAAATTACTATGTTGTTTTTCAGTTATTCTCAAGTGTTGAGTTTTGGTCAAGTAACCAAAGTGAAAGATAAAACTCAACATTATCTTATGATTAATATCTATGCATTCGCTCATGATCTAGTTTTTAATTAAGAAGTTTTCTCAAATGAGAATTCAACACTGAGTTTTATGGGAGATGGAGAGAAAGTTGGAGATTGTTTTGGCAGTCTCCGAAATGGACTTTGCTCTCACAACTCCATATTCAGTTGAGCCGGTGGCTCTAGTAAGTAAAGTTGATGAAACTCAGTAAGCCTTTGTTGTGAGGACAAAGGACTATACTAGTAAGCTATTGGCTTGTGATATAGCCAAAGTTAAGTGAAAATAATCAAACAAGTAATGTTTGATGGTTATTAAGGGCACTATCACTGAAATTATTTGGGGAGCAATCCCTGAATGTGAGACTGCCACTAAGTACCTCCAAAAGATTGAGAATCAGTTTACTGGTTCTTCTAAGTCAACAGCAAGTACTCTTATCAAGAGACTTGTCACTGAAAAGTATTATGGAGGTGGTGTGCGAGAGCACATTTTAAGAATGACAAATATGGCAACAAAACTTAAGCCTACGGATTTGGGGATTAAAGATGAGTTCATTGCGCATCTCATTTTTGCCTCACTTCTAAAGGAAATTGAGACATTTATCATAACCTATGACTCTCAGCCTGAACTATGGAACATAGAAAAACTCATGACTATGTGTGTTCAGGAGGAAGAGAGGATTAAGTCCCTTCATGGTAATGATGCTATTAATTACGTGAAGGGAAAAGGTAAGGATAAGAAGAATTATTCTTCTAAGCAATTTTCTTAAGTATCATGGTTCTTCTCATCATGATAAAGATAAGGGTAAGGCTCTACAAAGCCATCCTTAACGTAAGGATGTGAAAGTAGAGAAAATTAGTGTCACTTATGTTTAGACAAATGTCACCATCAAAAGGAATGCATAGGCTTCCTTAAATGGTGTTGTAAGCGGCAATCAATATTCCTCACATCAGAGTAAGAGTAAGAGAATTGATTCTGAAATGACTTTGAAATTATGGCATTGTTGCTTATGCCATATTTCGAGGGGGGAATTGAACAATTGATTTCACAATCGATTCTTCCTTATTTTGGATTTTTCGGATTCAGAAGAATGCTTAGATTAAGAAAATTAAGAAAGGTGTCATACGCAGTGCATCTCTCATAGTATCTGTTGATGGTTTTGATTCGCTCAGAACCTTCACAGATGACTATTCTCGCTATGGCCATTTTTATCCAATTAAAGAACGCTTTGAAGCGATGGATAAATTTAAGATATTTAAGGCTGAAGATAAAAATCAGCACAACAGTAAGATAAAATTGGTAAGATCTGATCGTGGTGGTGAATACTACGGTCGTCATACCCCGTATGGCCAAGTTCCTGGACCATTTGCTCGGTTCCTACAGAAAAATGGCATAGTCGTCCAGTATTCAACATCGGGCGAGCCTCGGCAAAATAAAGTAGCGGAACGGTGCAACCGTACGCTAATGGGTAAGGTAAGATCCATGTTAAGTCAATCAGATTTGTCAGTTAGCTTATGGATGAAGGCATTAAAATTTGTCATTCATGTGCTAAATCGGATCCTTAGTAAGTTGGTGTCTAAAACACCATATGAGTTGTGAAGAACGTAAGCCTTCATTAAGTTATATGTATATATGAGGTTGTCCTGCCGAGGCAAAAATGTTTAACCCAAACATTGGTAAGTTGGATGCTAAGATAATAAGTTGCCATTTTATTGGCTATTCAGAAAAGAGTAAGGAAAATTGTTCAGAATGATATACTAAGTTTGTGGAAACAAGGCATGTCGTCTTTTTAGAGGATTTCATGATCAGGGGGAGTACGGTAAGATGAGAAATTAATCTTGAAGAGAAGCGGGTTTATGTACCCACTCTTATGATTCAAGAATCATATTTCTCATTACCTACTGTTGTTGAATCATCAATGTCTATTGGTGAAGATTCAACACCTGTTGTTAGTTCTCCATTGACAACGGAATTATTAAGAAAGGTTGAACATTCTCAGCCCGTTGTCATTAATAATGAAGAGCAACAACAACCTCAAAATGAGGATAATGTGCAATTAAAAAGATCTCAAAGAGAAAGAGAATCGGCCATTTCGGACGATTATGAGATCTAATTAAGTGAGGCAATTCAAATAGAGGGTGATCCCACCACATTTGAAGAAGCTATAAGAAGCCCTCAAACATCTGTATGGCGTAAAGTCATGGAGGATGAAATGAGGTCTATGGAAGCAAACAAAGTCTAGAATTTAGTTGAGATTCCTAATGGAGCTAAAACAGTAGGCTGTAAATGGATCTACAAAATTAAATGTGACTCCAAAAGGAATATTGATAAGTTTAAGATCAGACTTGTTGCAAAAAGCTTCACTCAAAGAGAAGAGTTGATTATAATGAGACATTTGCACCCGTCTCAAGTAAGGATTCGTTCAGAATCATTATGGCATTAGTTGCACATTATAATTTAGAATTACATCAAATAGATGTAAAAACGGCGTTTCTCAATGGTGATCTATATGAGAACGTCTATATGACACAACGAAAAGATTTTGTCGTTAAGAGTAAGGAACATATGAGATGCCACTTAAGAAAGTTCATTTATGGACTTAATCAAGCATTAAGACGGTGGTATCTCAGGTTCAATAAGACAGTAAGAAAGTTTGGGTTTAAACAAAATGAGGAGGACAATTACATTTATGGTAAGTTTAAAGACGCGAAATTTATTTTTCTCGTGCTTTATGTAGATGATATACTACTTGTAAGTAGTGATGTCAATCTACTATTAGAAACTAATAAGTTCTTGTCCTTTAATTTTGATATGAAAGATCTTGGTGAAGCATTCTATGTACTGGGCATAGAAATTCACCGAGATAGAATAAAGGGGTATTAAGTTTAGCACAAAAGACATACTTAAGGAGCGTATTTGAAAAGTACGGTATGCATGAAAATAAATCTTTATCTGCTCTAATGAGTCAAAGTTGGTAAGTAAGGAACCAATAAGAGGTCGACCTACTAAGAATCGGTTCCAAAACTTCTTGCTGTCAGAAGTTTTAAGTTTTGCTCAATTCCTAAGTTACCTTGACAAAGTTTAAGTATCGGTTTAATTTTATCATAAGTAAGTCTAATCCAGATGACTGGATGGAAATAAGTATTACTTGCAGTTTTGCAAGTATCAAGGTCTCATGGTAAGTTAAGTATAAGATTAAGTCATTAGAATAATGACTTACTAAGACTCAGTTTGTGCGAGATGTGTAGTAAATCCACATCAGTAATCAACACTCGCACATTGGAGCTTTATTGTGGAAAAAGCTCCTAATTTAGGGTCACTGCGTCATGTGTGATGCATACCAAATATATATTACAAATGAGACCACTGAGCAGACACAGTAAGTAAACCCAAATTATGAGTGGTTGATAGCATTAAACCACTTAAGTTTTTTGTACTCCAGAGACAATAAGTTATATGTGATGCAAAACACATTGACATAAGGTATGTGTTGTAAAGGAGTAAATCCAGGATCATATTAAGTAATGATTATTGAGCAAATTAGTACCAAACAAATGCTTGCGGATCCGCTTACAAAAGTTCTTCCACCCAACGTGTTCAGTGAACACGTGGCTAGCATGGGTTTAAGGAAGAACCTATGATCATTGGATATTTAGGGGCCAAATAATATTAAGGTTTATTTTTAAGTGTGAGATATATTGTGGTCCTCGAGTCCAATAATACGTAAATGGTTGTTGTGATGTGTTGTGCCCTATATGTCAAGCATGAAAAAGTGGACACTAAGTTTAGTATTAAGTAAGTTGGTAAGTTTCAGTTTCGAGTTCAAGGGGGAGAATGTTAACACTACCGGACTAGTCCGGTAGTGGACGGACTAGTCAGGTCCGAACTAGTCCGATATAAGACTAGACTAGTCTGATGTTGTCCAGTAAGGACATCGGACTAGTCCGGACCTTGACCGAACTAGTCCGGTCTTTTCATTTAATGTCAGTTTGAACTCAAAAATAACATATGTTCTAACTAAAAGGACACAATCTATCGACAATTATGTCCCTGATCGGGGGACTTAACTGTCTCTAAGGGTGGGAGACCCCCTCTTGTGTCTCTTGGTCATATATAAGGAGAGGGTTATGTGTATGATTGTAAGTGGTGGTGTGAATACACATTAGACATAAGGACTCTCTCAATTCTCAGAATCCGATCAATAATATCAAGAGAAGAACAAGGGGAAATGTCTCCCGTCGTTGTTCTACTTGCGGCCTCGCCTTGTTGGCTCGATGGCCGCATCGTCAAGCAACAACAAAGATGGAAGAGAAGGTATTAGTGCTGTTCTTGTGCTATTTAAGAGATAGCACTTGATGTTGATCTTGTATTCAGTTTTCTCCTGAGTAATTCGAAATGATTTAGTGGCTATTTGATCTTTGGACTCCCTTTTCGATTTAACACCGCCTACAGCCATCTCCGCAAGGGAGGGGCCCTTCTCAGCAGACGAGGCCCCTCCGGCCCGCCCTTCTTCCGTGTTGCGGAACATGTCCTGAAAGAAGTGGGCTACACTGTCCACTAGCTCCCTCACAGTCTTCGTCGCATTGTCCACGAAGTCCATGAAAGATGAGCCAGTAGGCTGTCCCTCCGGGGATGGGTCATCTCCAAATTTCTCTGCCGACTCCACCGTAGCAGTTTCCTCGGAGAAAGTATAAACTGGAGCTGTATCACCGCACAAATGATTATAACAGTCATACAGCTAGCAGGAATGGATTAGGATGTGTAACTTTAGCAGAAGAATTGCGGTGAACAGACTTGGCTGGTGGTTCCTGTAGAATTCCATAACTTTGTCATTCTTCATTACTGCATCCCAGGCAGTTCTATCTGATGCAAGAGAGGCGACAACACTGTAGAAATCAAGAGTAAGAATAAACAGATTAGCAAGATAAACGTGTGGAAAATTGCATACCATTATTTAATTAGCAAACTATGATGAGTATAGCCTAATAGCCAAGTGCAGATCATTTTCTTTGCCGAACATGTCAAAGAGACCTGACCAGGGGGTACTATTCACCGAAACTGTACTGAAAAGCAAGGGCTCCATATATGAACGACCAGTGTTATAAATGGGCCCCTGGATGCCTAGGCGCCTGGACGCCCAGGCGCCCGCCTAGTTGACTAGGTGCGTGGCCAGGCGCTGCCGGCGGCGAGCGGCGGCAGGAGGGTAGCAGCGGCGAGCAGGTGGGCGGGCGGCTATCAATCCTGGCTGCAGTTGGGGAAGGCTAGGCAATGAGCTCAATTGGACTGGGGCCGAAATGTGATCTATTGTCAACCGTTGGATGAGATCCAACGGTTGAGACTCTTCAGTTCGGGTGTATAAAACCATGGGCTACCCTAACCCTAACTATTATTTCCCTCACATTCTCTTCTATACTGATGGCTGGGGCGGCGGCGCCCACGGCGACCGTGGCGGCTGGGGCGGCGGATGCGACGGTGGCCTGGCGGAGGCTGCAACGATGGCCAGCGGCGGCTGCGACGGCGTTCTGTGGCGGCTTCGACGGCGTTCTGGCTGTGGCGGTCAGTGGTGATTGCTTCGGCGGCCGGCCGGTGGCGGCCAGGCGAGGCGAGCCTCCATGGCGTCCGCCGCCGGCTGACTGGACGCCTAGACGGCCACTAGGCCTGGACAACACTGTGAATGACTACAGACAATAACACTGCAGTATTGCCTAGGAAGGATCAAGCCTGTCCACATGAATTTCTCTCAAGTTTGTAGCAACAGCAGGTTGAGTAACACAACAAATCATTAGCCACTCATTATTATGAAACCAATTTCAGTGAACTGAATAACATTATGTGTTGGGAAATTCTTAATTAAATGACACAACTCTCCTGCGTGTTTGAGATAAAAAAAATGATGATAACTATCTGTAATGATTTTATCTAAATGGCATATGTTTGGGTACCAAACAACTGATTTCCTCCAAGGTATACAGTTTGTCATGAAGGGCCATCACAACAGCAGAAAGGGATCAACCGCGACAGCAGCAAGACAATACAGCTACAAACCTGAGCTTCTGGACTTGATTTCAACAGTGTAAACGCTTGCACTACATGTCCCGGCATCGCAGGAATTATTGCATCAGCAGGCAGTTTGTTAAACTCTTTATACAGTCCCTTCACAACCTCTACTGGAGCTTCATTAAAATAGCCCCTGTAACAAGTTATTTTGTGAGAATATGGTGGAATATGTACGACCTAAACGTGCACTACAGGAAATACGGTCATTTGCGACGGCCAGCCGTATTTGCGATGGCCCGCATATGGCCGTCGCAAATTAGATAAACCGTCGCAAATATACACTTATTTGCGACGGCCGTCTAAAATGGCCGTCGCAAATAAGTAGGCCGTCGCAAATTAATCTTATTTGTGATGGCCTCTTCCGTTAGCCGTCGCAAATAGTGTTAATTGCGAGGGCTAATCCTAGGGCCGCCGCAATTAAAATGGCCGTCGCAAATTAAAGTCCTATACCGTCGGGCCGAGCTCATTCTCTTCGTCCTATCCTTACGCAACCCCCCCCCCCCAACGCCCCGCCCCGCTCCGCCCCCGCCGCCCCCGCTCCCGCCGCCAGCATGCCGCGCCCCAGGCCTCGCCCCCCCCCCCCCCCCCCCCGGCCCCCGATGCCTCCGGCACCAAGGTGAGCTCGGCTTTTTTTTTGCTTTCATTTTAAAATCCATATGCACAATAGGGAATTATTCCTACAATTTCTATAGATACACAATAGGGAATCATGCATGGTAGTTAGGGTTATTATTCCTACAAATTCCTACGAACTCGATGGCCTTCTTGAGGCCCCTGCACCTGGTCTTGCCGCACTTACGCGCGTGGTGGCCCAGCAGCTCCCACACGAGGACCGCGGCGGCGACGGCCGGGTGCAGCAGCGTGCCCACCTCGAGGACCAGCAGCTTGGCATATGGGATGAGGAGGAAGCCGAGCACGGCGAGGGCGGCGAGGAGGACGACCGCGTCGACGGCGGCCATCGGGAGCTGTCGCAGCAGGATCCGGCGGCCCTGGCCCTGGATCGGGAGCAGGCCGCCAGGGCGGAGCTGTCCGCCGCCCTGCGGTGCTGCTGAAGGCGCGGAGGAACTCGATGAGGCTGCAGCACTCGGCCATCGCGGGTCTGGGAGCGACGGGTAATTCGCCACTGATTCTGGTGCGAGCGGGCAAGAGAGGATAGGAGCGGGATGTGTGGTGGGGGCACCGGGATCTGTGTGCAACGGAACTGACCGGAAAGGGAGGGGGAGGAGAAGGCGATTGATTCGCCGATCGGATTCGTGCCCGCTCCCGCGCCGTGAGTTACTACAAATTTTTTCTGTTTAGCACTAGAGTAACCTCTTAAAGCTGAAAATTAGGTTATTAACCATTGTGTTTTAGTGAGTGAGGGACTTGCTTCTGGATCAACCAAAAGCATCATAATATGGTGATCTAGCTAGCCCAATTATATTCGGTTCTTTGAGTGTTCTAGCTATTTTTATCAAATCGGTCTTAACATAATGCATTTTCTTTACATTGCTCAGGTGCCCTGCCCACAGTGCACACTCAGATCCACTTCACTACTCAGGTATAGCACCATCATTCTTCTCATATTGTATATGACAGAGTACAGTGCTTTTAGCTATATATGACGACTTGTTGCTCTTATAGTAGCTGCCCTGATATGTATAATGTTCCAACTGTTTTTTATCAAACTTTTAATGATGTAACACATTATCTTTAGATTTGGATCACCATGTTACTAGTTCAGCCTATGTCAATTGTGTGATCTAGATGTTGCTAGATGATTATGTTTTTTTAGGTTTAGATAATTTTTTATCATGCATTGGTAAATATGTTTATTATGCAGGTTACTAGAATTAATAATTTTTTATCTTGTTCTTTTGATTGTGTGAGTGTTTAGAATTAATAATTTTTTTCTATTCTGTTTAGTGTATGTTTGGACTTTAGTGCATTCATATAATGTTTTTGAGTGACTACTTAATATATATAAATAAAGGGGTTTTGGGTCGGCTCGGACCAACTCGGAAGGGAACGACACGTAATAAGTGTGATCGTGCCGTGTAGACCATTGTAGTGGTACCGTATGCGTCAAGTCGACACGGAAGCGAACGGGTTGGTAAGGACGTCAATGACCTACGATTGCGTGGACGGTGGAAATAGATGTAGAATTGTCATCTAAAACCAACTTTCCTCTCATTCTTTCTCTAGTTCTTTCCTATCTCTTAAATGACCTCAAAATGAAAATGAGCAACGTAACCTATAGCAATGTATTACCCATTTCGGATCGGCACGTCTCACATGCCATTGGCATGTGAGACGTGCAGGTTCGGAATTGTCCCTTTTTGGACAGCCTCGGAGTGACCGAGGGGGCATGGCTTGTGACAAGACGAGGGTTCGTATTTGGACGAGATTTTAGTGGCGTAACCCTGTTGTTCTCTGCTGCACCATTTTTGGGCGTGCAGTGGAGAACAGCGGGGTTATGCCGCCGAAATTTTGTTCGAATCCGGATCATGCGTCTCGTCATGAGCACGCTCCGCTCGGTCACTCTTGGGTGGGTTTAGGATTTATCTGCCTAGGTTGTAGGGTCGTAACATAACATAACAATACATTAGCGACAATTTATTTCGCGTTAAACTGCAGAGCCAAACATGGGTGAAGACTGCAGTTGGATGTATACTGGCTAGAAGAGCAGAACTGGTGGTCACTCAGATGAGTGGTTTATCAAGTTAGATCAATTTTTGGATCGAGCATTTTCTTTGTCAACGGAAGATATGGTGCGGTGCCCATGTACAAAATGCCGGAACACCAAGTTTTTGAGAAGATTGGAGCTTTCGTTTCACTTATGTCGAAACGGTTTCACTCCACATTATGAAGTGTGGACCTTTCACGGCGAGACTAATTCTCGAGTCATAGCCGAAGTGGATGAGGATGATGATATAACAGAAGTTGATAGGATGGATGAGATGCTAGAAGCTCTAGAAGTGGAGGATCCTCTTACAAATGAGGCAAAGAAGTTCTTCGAGGAGCTGAAGAAATCACAGAGCTGTTGCATGAACACACGGTTGTGACCGTACTTGCTTTCTTGACCAGATTTATGGCAATTAAGTCCAAGTACTTTTTTTCCATCAACTGCTACAATGATCTCATGAAATTGATCTGCGATATCCTTCCACAACCTCACAATGCTTCGGCCGATATGTATCATTCAAAGATCAAAATATCTGGTCTCGGTATGAAGTATGAGAAAATCGATGTGTGCCCAGACAACTGCATGCTATTCTGGAAAGAGCATGCCAATGAGAAGATGTGCTTGAAATGTGGTAAATCGAGGTATGTCGAAGTTTTTAATGACGATGGCGATAATGTGATGACAGATGTCGCACATAAACAGCTTCGTTACTTGCCTGTGACACCTCGGTTGAAGCGGATGTTTCTTTCAAAAAGAACAGCAAGACACATGAGATGGCACAAAGAAGGTAAACGTGAGAACAAAGAATTCTTGACGCATCCGTTCGACGTTGATGCATGGAAGGCGCTAGACCATTTCGATCCAGACTTTTCTCGTGATGCGAGGAATGTTCGCATCGGATTAGCGACAGACGGATTCTCACCGTTCAGTACGAACGCCACACCATACTCATGTTGGCCCGTCTTTGTCATTCCGTACAACCTGCCACCTGCTTTTTGTATGAAGGATGAGTTCATGTTTCTCAGCCTCATTGTACCTGGACCTGATCATCCCGGGTCATGTCTCAACGTGATGTTAAAACCGCTAATCGAAGAATTGGAAGTCTTGTGGACAGGAGTCGAAGCGTACGACATTTATAAGAAGCAGAAATTCAACCTTCGAGCTACTTATTTATGGTTCGTCCATGATTTGCCGGCATACGACATGTTTTCCGGATGGAGCACTCACGGTCGTCTGACGTGTCCGATATGTGCTTCAGACACGGATTGCTTTTGACTAACTCATGGAGACAAAATATCTTATTTCGATTGTTACAGACGTTGGCTGCCCTCGAATCATATATTTAGGCAGCAGAGGCATGTCTTTCAAAAGAACACTGTTGTCACTAAAGGACCACCGAAGTGTCTCAACGGGTCAGAAATTTCTGATATGTTGGACAAAATGGTGCCTGATGAAGGTCGTCTTGGATATTTTGTAGGTTATAGAGAGGAACACAATTGGACTCACATATGTAGACTTTGGGAGCTACCGTATGTGAAGTCGTTGATTCTAATGCACAACATTGATGTCATGCATCAGGAGTAACATGGGCGAAAGTATCATAAGCATTTGCATGGATATGCCTGGCAAAACGAAAGACAATTATAAAGCTATACAAGATTTGGCAGACATTTGTCACCGTCCAACTCTTGAAATCTCTAAAAGTGGTGGAAAGCCACGTGCTTCTTTCTGTCTTCAATTGAAAGAAAAGAAAGAAGCTATGAAATGGATGAAAACTTTGAAATTCCTAGATGGTTACGCAGCTAGGCTGAAACGAACCGTAAATATTAACAAAGGAAACCTCACTGGGTTGAAGAGTCATGATTATCACATTATAATGGAAGACTCTTACCTGTTATGTTTCGAGGCTATCTAGATGATGCGGTGTGGAAGGTTTTAGCCGAGCTCAGCTATTTCTGTAGACAGCTTTGTGCTAAAGAAATCAAGATCGGGATGATGGATAAGTTAGAGAAGGAGATACCCATACTTTTACGTAAGATGGAAAAAAATTTTCCACTGGGTTTCTTCAATCCAATGCAACATCTGCTTATCCATCTTCCATTCGAAGCTAAAGTTGGCGGTCTTGTGCAATATAGGTGGATGTATCACAATGAAAGAGCGCTACGATATCTGAAACCAATGGTTGGCAACAGGGCAAGGGTGGAAGGGTGCATCGCTAAAGCATATGCTCTTAAGGAAGTAGGATACTTTTCAAGTGTCTACTTTGCGGAAGAAAATGATATCAATACTTCAGCAATGCGGTACAATGTGGACGAAACACCCCCTCTAAGCGACCTTTCTATTTTTCAAACGAGAGGCACCACCGTTGGTAGCTGCACGACCTACGTGCTATCCGAACATGAAAGGACTGTTGCTTTACTCTACATGTACACAAATATAAAAGGCATGCAGGAATACTTCGAGTAAGTGTTTATCCTACATTTATGCTAATCAACATATTTTGCTACACATGTGCTCTAGAAGATGTTTTTTTCATGTTCAGCGAGTTCCACAAACAATGTTGGCCACATAGGCATCAACCTACGATCAAACAAGTAGAAGCGATGCGAAAAGAAGGAATAAATGGGGGGCAGAGTTTCCTATCTTGGTTTCAAGATTATGTAATATTCTCTCGTCTTCTATGTGTTATAAGTTACTATTATTAAAGAAGTATTATTTTAACTTACGATCATTTATGACAGTGTCGGACTCACAATGTCCATGAAGATTTGCGGCAGCTATCTTATGGATTGATGAATGTTAGAAGCTACGGTCGATATGATGTAAATGGCTTTCGATTCCGTACAACTCATTTTGAAGCTCTTCCTCTCGCGGCAACATCAAATTTCGGTGTTGTGACAAGAGCAATGGACACTCAAGGGAATTTAACCGATTATTATGGGATCATTAACAAAATTCTTGAATTTAGTTTTACCAGAAATAAGACCCTTCTAGTTATCTTCTTCGATTGTGACTGGTTTGATCGCACTCATAGAACTCGAGAAAACCAATTTGTAATGGTGGAAGTGAAACATAAAGACTGGCTACGAGGTTACAATACATTTGTTCTTGCACATCAAGTGGAACAAGTGTATTATCTACCTTATCCATGCATGAAGTTCAGTGCTTGGTGGGTGGTATATAAGGTGAATCCTCGTGAGTGGTTATATACTCCTGGGGATGATGGTTACCATGATAGTGAAGACGTAGAAGAAGTGTACCAAGAAGAAGAGTTGCCAGACACTTTTATCGTCGAGCTTGGTGCAGGACTCAATCAATTAGTTGGAGATGTTGAAGACATTGAAGATGTAGAGACAGATGATATGCGAAAACAAAAATTAAAACAGGCCACGATGGAAGATCGTTGGGCTGGTTTAAGGAGTAGAGAACAGGCACATGATAATGATGTTGATGAATTTTGAAAGTGATTACAAGTAATGTTTTCTTGAAGATAGTAACATGAATTTTGTATATTTTATTTGCATATTTACTGATTATCTAATTAAAACAAGATGGCGTCAAAGAAGGGTAAGAAGGTGCCGCTGACAAGGGGGTTCTACCCCTCTAGATTTGAGGACGCTTTCGCTGGTGCCTCGTCGACTGGGAGCAGACGCTCTCAGCTACTGGGGAACGTTCTGAGCAGCTCTAGAGCTTCGTCACAGGTAAATTTCACTCGCTTTTAACAAATTCTTTAAATTCAATTTCACATTAATCTTACTTATGAATCATTTGAATGTTGTAGTCCTCACCGGCTGACTCAGAGGCTGCGGCGCCAGTTGACCTTGGCTACCCTTCGGTGAGACAGCCCTCGGCTGGCGATCCTTCTGTTCCTGAGGCCTTTGGTTCGGCTGGTGAGGAGTCGTCTAGGTCACCTGACGTTGCGCCCCAGCAGTCGGCGACCGTGGCGGCTGGGGCGGCGGATGCGACGGTGGCCTGGCGGAGGCTGCAACGATGGCCAGCGGCGGCTGCGACGGCGTTCTGTGGCGGCTTCGACGGCGTTCTGGCTGTGGCGGCCAGTGGTGATTGCTTCGGCGGCCGGCCGGTGGCGGCCAGGCGAGGCGAGCCTCCATGGCGTCCGCCGCCGGCTGACTGGACGCCTAGACGGCCACTAGGCCTGGACAACACTGTGAATGACTACAGACAATAACACTGCAGTATTGCCTAGGAAGGATCAAGCCTGTCCACATGAATTTCTCTCAAGTTTGTAGCAACAGCAGGTTGAGTAACACAACAAATCATTAGCCACTCATTATTATGAAACCAATTTCAGTGAACTGAATAACATTATGTGTTGGGAAATTCTTAATTAAATGACACAACTCTCCTGCGTGTTTGAGATAAAAAAAATGATGATAACTATCTGTAATGATTTTATCTAAATGGCATATGTTTGGGTACCAAACAACTGATTTCCTCCAAGGTATACAGTTTGTCATGAAGGGCCATCACAACAGCAGAAAGGGATCAACCGCGACAGCAGCAAGACAATACAGCTACAAACCTGAGCTTCTGGACTTGATTTCAACAGTGTAAACGCTTGCACTACATGTCCCGGCATCGCAGGAATTATTGCATCAGCAGGCAGTTTGTTAAACTCTTTATACAGTCCCTTCACAACCTCTACTGGAGCTTCATTAAAATAGCCCCTGTAACAAGTTATTTTGTGAGAATATGGTGGAATATGTACGACCTAAACGTGCACTACAGGAAATACGGTCATTTGCGACGGCCAGCCGTATTTGCGATGGCCCGCATATGGCCGTCGCAAATTAGATAAACCGTCGCAAATATACACTTATTTGCGACGGCCGTCTAAAATGGCCGTCGCAAATAAGTAGGCCGTCGCAAATTAATCTTATTTGTGATGGCCTCTTCCGTTAGCCGTCGCAAATAGTGTTAATTGCGAGGGCTAATCCTAGGGCCGCCGCAATTAAAATGGCCGTCGCAAATTAAAGTCCTATACCGTCGGGCCGAGCTCATTCTCTTCGTCCTATCCTTACGCAACCCCCCCCCCCCCCCCAACGCCCCGCCCCGCTCCGCCCCCGCCGCCCCCGCTCCCGCCGCCAGCATGCCGCGCCCCAGGCCTCGCCCCCCCCCCCCCCCCCCCCCCCCCCGGCCCCCGATGCCTCCGGCACCAAGGTGAGCTCGGCTTTTTTTTTTTGCTTTCATTTTAAAATCCATATGCACAATAGGGAATTATTCCTACAATTTCTATAGATACACAATAGGGAATCATGCATGGTAGTTAGGGTTATTATTCCTACAAATTCCTACGAACTCGATGGCCTTCTTGAGGCCCCTGCACCTGGTCTTGCCGCACTTACGCGCGTGGTGGCCCAGCAGCTCCCACACGAGGACCGCGGCGGCGACGGCCGGGTGCAGCAGCGTGCCCACCTCGAGGACCAGCAGCTTGGCATATGGGATGAGGAGGAAGCCGAGCACGGCGAGGGCGGCGAGGAGGACGACCGCGTCGACGGCGGCCATCGGGAGCTGTCGCAGCAGGATCCGGCGGCCCTGGCCCTGGATCGGGAGCAGGCCGCCAGGGCGGAGCTGTCCGCCGCCCTGCGGTGCTGCTGAAGGCGCGGAGGAACTCGATGAGGCTGCAGCACTCGGCCATCGCGGGTCTGGGAGCGACGGGTAATTCGCCACTGATTCTGGTGCGAGCGGGCAAGAGAGGATAGGAGCGGGCTGTGTGGTGGGGGCACCGGGATCTGTGTGCAACGGAACTGACCGGAAAGGGAGGGGGAGGAGAAGGCGATTGATTCGCCGATCGGATTCGTGCCCGCTCCCGCGCCGTGAGTTACTACAAATTTTTTCTGTTTAGCACTAGAGTAACCTCTTAAAGCTGAAAATTAGGTTATTAACCATTGTGTTTTAGTGAGTGAGGGACTTGCTTCTGGATCAACCAAAAGCATCATAATATGGTGATCTAGCTAGCCCAATTATATTCGGTTCTTTGAGTGTTCTAGCTATTTTTATCAAATTGGTCTTAACATAATGCATTTTCTTTACATTGCTCAGGTGCCCTGCCCACAGTGCACACTCAGATCCACTTCACTACTCAGGTATAGCACCATCATTCTTCTCATATTGTATATGACAGAGTACAGTGCTTTTAGCTATATATGACGACTTGTTGCTCTTATAGTAGCTGCCCTGATATGTATAATGTTCCAACTGTTTTTTATCAAACTTTTAATGATGTAACACATTATCTTTAGATTTGGATCACCATGTTACTAGTTCAGCCTATGTCAATTGTGTGATCTAGATGTTGCTAGATGATTATGTTTTTTTAGGTTTAGATAATTTTTTATCATGCTTTGGTAAATATGTTTATTATGCAGGTTACTAGAATTAATAATTTTTTATCTTGTTCTTTTGATTGTGTGAGTGTTTAGAATTAATAATTTTTTTCTATTCTGTTTAGTGTATGTTTGGACTTTAGTGCATTCATATAATGTTTTTGAGTGACTACTTAATATATATAAATAAAGGGGTTTTGGGTCGGCTCGGACCAACTCGGAAGGGAACGACACGTAATAAGTGTGATCGTGCCGTGTAGACCATTGTAGTGGTACCGTATGCGTCAAGTCGACACGGAAGCGAACGGGTTGGTAAGGACGTCAATGACCTACGATTGCGTGGACGGTGGAAATAGATGTAGAATTGTCATCTAAAACCAACTTTCCTCTCATTCTTTCTCTAGTTCTTTCCTATCTCTTAAATGACCTCAAAATGAAAATGAGCAACGTAACCTATAGCAATGTATTACCCATTTCGGATCGGCACGTCTCACATGCCATTGGCATGTGAGACGTGCAGGTTCGGAATTGTCCCTTTTTGGACAGCCTCGGAGTGACCGAGGGGGCATGGCTTGTGACAAGACGAGGGTTCGTATTTGGACGAGATTTTAGTGGCGTAACCCTGTTGTTCTCTGCTGCACCATTTTTGGGCGTGCAGTGGAGAACAGCGGGGTTATGCCGCCGAAATTTTGTTCGAATCCGGATCATGCGTCTCGTCATGAGCACGCTCCGCTCGGTCACTCTTGGGTGGGTTTAGGATTTATCTGCCTAGGTTGTAGGGTCGTAACATAACATAACAATACATTAGCGACAATTTATTTCGCGTTAAACTGCAGAGCCAAACATGGGTGAAGACTGCAGTTGGATGTATACTGGCTAGAAGAGCAGAACTGGTGGTCACTCAGATGAGTGGTTTATCAAGTTAGATCAATTTTTGGATCGAGCATTTTCTTTGTCAACGGAAGATATGGTGCGGTGCCCATGTACAAAATGCCGGAACACCAAGTTTTTGAGAAGATTGGAGCTTTCGTTTCACTTATGTCGAAACGGTTTCACTCCACATTATGAAGTGTGGACCTTTCACGGCGAGACTAATTCTCGAGTCATAGCCGAAGTGGATGAGGATGATGATATAACAGAAGTTGATAGGATGGATGAGATGCTAGAAGCTCTAGAAGTGGAGGATCCTCTTACAAATGAGGCAAAGAAGTTCTTCGAGGAGCTGAAGAAATCACAGAGCTGTTGCATGAACACACGGTTGTGACCGTACTTGCTTTCTTGACCAGATTTATGGCAATTAAGTCCAAGTACTTTTTTTCCATCAACTGCTACAATGATCTCATGAAATTGATCTGCTATATCCTTCCACAACCTCACAATGCTTCGGCCGATATGTATCATTCAAAGATCAAAATATCTGGTCTCGGTATGAAGTATGAGAAAATCGATGTGTGCCCAGACAACTGCATGCTATTCTGGAAAGAGCATGCCAATGAGAAGATGTGCTTGAAATGTGGTAAATCGAGGTATGTCGAAGTTTTTAATGACGATGGCGATAATGTGATGACAGATGTCGCACATAAACAGCTTCGTTACTTGCCTGTGACACCTCGGTTGAAGCGGATGTTTCTTTCAAAAAGAACAGCAAGACACATGAGATGGCACAAAGAAGGTAAACGTGAGAACAAAGAATTCTTGACGCATCCGTTCGACGTTGATGCATGGAAGGCGCTAGACCATTTCGATCCAGACTTTTCTCGTGATGCGAGGAATGTTCGCATCGGATTAGCGACAGACGGATTCTCACCGTTCAGTACGAACGCCACACCATACTCATGTTGGCCCGTCTTTGTCATTCCGTACAACCTGCCACCTGCTTTTTGTATGAAGGATGAGTTCATGTTTCTCAGCCTCATTGTACCTGGACCTGATCATCCCGGGTCATGTCTCAACGTGATGTTAAAACCGCTAATCGAAGAATTGGAAGTCTTGTGGACAGGAGTCGAAGCGTACGACAGTTATAAGAAGCAGAAATTCAACCTTCGAGCTACTTATTTATGGTTCGTCCATGATTTGCCGGCATACGACATGTTTTCCGGATGGAGCACTCACGGTCGTCTGACGTGTCCGATATGTGCTTCAGACACGGATTGCTTTTGACTAACTCATGGAGACAAAATATCTTATTTCGATTGTTACAGACGTTGGCTGCCCTCGAATCATATATTTAGGCAGCAGAGGCATGTCTTTCAAAAGAACACTGTTGTCACTAAAGGACCACCGAAGTGTCTCAACGGGTCAGAAATTTCTGATATGTTGGACAAAATGGTGCCTGATGAAGGTCGTCTTGGATATTTTGTAGGTTATAGAGAGGAACACAATTGGACTCACATATGTAGACTTTGGGAGCTACCGTATGTGAAGTCGTTGATTCTAATGCACAACATTGATGTCATGCATCAGGAGTAACATGGGCGAAAGTATCATAAGCATTTGCATGGATATGCCTGGCAAAACGAAAGACAATTATAAAGCTATACAAGATTTGGCAGACATTTGTCACCGTCCAACTCTTGAAATCTCTAAAAGTGGTGGAAAGCCACGTGCTTCTTTCTGTCTTCAATTGAAAGAAAAGAAAGAAGCTATGAAATGGATGAAAACTTTGAAATTCCTAGATGGTTACGCAGCTAGGCTGAAACGAACCGTAAATATTAACAAAGGAAACCTCACTGGGTTGAAGAGTCATGATTATCACATTATAATGGAAGACTCTTACCTGTTATGTTTCGAGGCTATCTAGATGATGCGGTGTGGAAGGTTTTAGCCGAGCTCAGCTATTTCTGTAGACAGCTTTGTGCTAAAGAAATCAAGATCGGGATGATGGATAAGTTAGAGAAGGAGATACCCATACTTTTACGTAAGATGGAAAAAAAATTTCCACTGGGTTTCTTCAATCCAATGCAACATCTGCTTATCCATCTTCCATTCGAAGCTAAAGTTGGCGGTCTTGTGCAATATAGGTGGATGTATCACAATGAAAGAGCGCTACGATATCTGAAACCAATGGTTGGCAACAGGGCAAGGGTGGAAGGGTGCATCGCTAAAGCATATGCTCTTAAGGAAGTAGGATACTTTTCAAGTGTCTACTTTGCGGAAGAAAATGATATCAATACTTCAGCAATACGGTACAATGTGGACGAAACACCCCCTCTAAGCGACCTTTCTATTTTTCAAACGAGAGGCACCACCGTTGGTAGCTGCACGACCTACGTGCTATCCGAACATGAAAGGACTGTTGCTTTACTCTACATGTACACAAATATAAAAGGCATGCAGGAATACTTCGAGTAAGTGTTTATCCTACATTTATGCTAATCAACATATTTTGCTACACATGTACTCTAGAAGATGTTTTTTTCATGTTCAGCGAGTTCCACAAACAATGTTGGCCACATAGGCATCAACCTACGATCAAACAAGTAGAAGCGATGCGAAAAGAAGGAATAAATGGGGGGCAGAGTTTCCTATCTTGGTTTCAAGATTATGTAATATTCTCTCGTCTTCTATTTGTTATAAGTTACTATTATTAAAGAAGTATTATTTTAACTTACGATCATTTATGACAGTGTCGAACTCACAATGTCCATGAAGATTTGCGGCAGCTATCTTATGGATTGATGAATGTTAGAAGCTACGGTCGATATGATGTAAATGGCTTTCGATTCCGTACAACTCATTTTGAAGCTCTTCCTCTCGCGGCAACATCAAATTTCGGTGTTGTGACAAGAGCAATGGACACTCAAGGGAATTTAACCGATTATTATGGGATCATTAACAAAATTCTTGAATTTAGTTTTACCAGAAATAAGACCCTTCTAGTTATCTTCTTCGATTGTGACTGGTTTGATCGCACTCATAGAACTCGAGAAAACCAATTTGTAATGGTGGAAGTGAAACATAAAGACTGGCTACGAGGTTACAATACATTTGTTCTTGCACATCAAGTGGAACAAGTGTATTATCTACCTTATCCATGCATGAAGTTCAGTGCTTGGTGGGTGGTATATAAGGTGAATCCTCGTGAGTGGTTATATACTCCTGGGGATGATGGTTACCATGATAGTGAAGACGTAGAAGAAGTGTACCAAGAAGAAGAGTTGCCAGACACTTTTATCATCGAGCTTGGTGCAGGACTCAATCAATTAGTTGGAGATGTTGAAGACATTGAAGATGTAGAGACAGATGATATGCGAAAACAAAAATTAAAACAGGCCACGATGGAAGATCGTTGGGCTGGTTTAAGGAGTAGAGAACAGGCACATGATAATGATGTTGATGAATTTTGAAAGTGATTACAAGTAATGTTTTCTTGAAGATAGTAACATGAATTTTGTATATTTTATTTGCATATTTACTGATTATCTAATTAAAACAAGATGGCGTCAAAGAAGGGTAAGAAGGTGCCGCTGACAAGGGGGTTCTACCCCTCTAGATTTGAGGACGCTTTCGCTGGTGCCTCGTCGACTGGGAGCAGACGCTCTCAGCTACTGGGGAACGTTCTGAGCAGCTCTAGAGCTTCGTCACAGGTAAATTTCACTCGCTTTTAACAAATTCTTTAAATTCAATTTCACATTAATCTTACTTGTGAATCATTTGAATGTTGTAGTCCTCACCGGCTGACTCAGAGGCTGCGGCGCCAGTTGACCTTGGCTACCCTTCGGTGAGACAGCCCTCGGCTGGCGATCCTTCTGTTCCTGAGGCCTTTGGTTCGGCTGGTGAGGAGTCGTCTAGGTCACCTGACGTTGCGCCCCAGCAGACGCAGAGGACGAGGAGGACTCACTTTGTCAGTCCCCCTGCAGTCCCTTCACAGAGGATCGTGATTCGTCCAGTCGGAAACAGGTAATAAAAATTATAGTTTTAATTTTAGTTTCTTTTGGTTACTTAAGTAATCAATCAATAAATATCTTGCAGGGTTTGGGATGACATGTCTTTCACCAGTGAGAGACACCAAAGAACGGTGAATGGTGTCCTCGGGTCCTTAGTGTGTTTGCACTATCCCAGGGTCATCGACGGGGTGCCTGCTCTTTCGTGGGAGGACTACGCACATGTCCATCACCAGGAGCACGACAACCTTCAGGAGGTCGTATGGGCCAATTTTATGGTAAGTATGTTAAAAATAGTTTATAAGTTTTAACTCTTAAACTCTTTTAATGAATATCTTTTCAATATATTCTTTATCGCAGGCAAGATATCTAATGTGCATAGTAATTTGGCCGAGTAACCAAAGCGAAAGATAAATTACTATGTATTTCAGTTGCTCTTCAATGTTAAGTTTTAATGTCATTATTGGCCGAGTAACCAAAGCGAAAGGCATTAATGACATTCTCTTTTAAGAACATAGTAATTTGGTCGAGTAACCAAAGCGAAAGATAAATTACTATGTTGTTTTTCAGTTATTCTCAAGTGTTGAGTTTTGGTCAAGTAACCAAAGTGAAAGATAAAACTCAACATTATCTTATGATTAATATCTATGCATTCGCTCATGATCTAGTTTTTAATTAAGAAGTTTTCTCAAATGAGAATTCAACACTGAGTTTTATGGGAGATGGAGAGAAAGTTGGAGATTGTTTTGGCAGTCTCCGAAATGGACTTTGCTCTCACAACTCCATATTCAGTTGAGCCGGTGGCTCTAGTAAGTAAAGTTGATGAAACTCAGTAAGCCTTTGTTGTGAGGACAAAGGACTATACTAGTAAGCTATTGGCTTGTGATATAGCCAAAGTTAAGTGAAAATAATCAAACAAGTAATGTTTGATGGTTATTAAGGGCACTATCACTGAAATTATTTGGGGAGCAATCCCTGAATGTGAGACTGCCACTAAGTACCTCCAAAAGATTGAGAATCAGTTTACTGGTTCTTCTAAGTCAACAGCAAGTACTCTTATCAAGAGACTTGTCACTGAAAAGTATTATGGAGGTGGTGTGCGAGAGCACATTTTAAGAATGACAAATATGGCAACAAAACTTAAGCCTACGGATTTGGGGATTAAAGATGAGTTCATTGCGCATCTCATTTTTGCCTCACTTCTAAAGGAAATTGAGACATTTATCATAACCTATGACTCTCAGCCTGAACTATGGAACATAGAAAAACTCATGACTATGTGTGTTCAGGAGGAAGAGAGGATTAAGTCCCTTCATGGTAATGATGCTATTAATTACGTGAAGGGAAAAGGTAAGGATAAGAAGAATTATTCTTCTAAGCAATTTTCTTAAGTATCATGGTTCTTCTCATCATGATAAAGATAAGGGTAAGGCTCTACAAAGCCATCCTTAACGTAAGGATGTGAAAGTAGAGAAAATTAGTGTCACTTTTGTTTAGACAAATGTCACCATCAAAAGGAATGCATAGGCTTCCTTAAATGGTGTTGTAAGCGGCAATCAATATTCCTCACATCAGAGTAAGAGTAAGAGAATTGATTCTGAAATGACTTTGAAATTATGGCATTGTTGCTTATGCCATATTTCGAGGGGGGAATTGAACAATTGATTTCACAATCGATTCTTCCTTATTTTGGATTTTTCGGATTCAGAAGAATGCTTAGATTAAGAAAATTAAGAAAGGTGTCATACGCAGTGCATCTCTCATAGTATCTGTTGATGGTTTTGATTCGCTCAGAACCTTCACAGATGACTATTCTCGCTATGGCCATTTTTATCCAATTAAAGAACGCTTTGAAGCGATGGATAAATTTAAGATATTTAAGGCTGAAGATAAAAATCAGCACAACAGTAAGATAAAATTGGTAAGATCTGATCGTGGTGGTGAATACTACGGTCGTCATACCCCGTATGGCCAAGTTCCTGGACCATTTGCTCGGTTCCTACAGAAAAATGGCATAGTCGTCCAGTATTCAACATCGGGCGAGCCTCGGCAAAATAAAGTAGCGGAACGGTGCAACCGTACGCTAATGGGTAAGGTAAGATCCATGTTAAGTCAATCAGATTTGTCAGTTAGCTTATGGATGAAGGCATTAAAATTTGTCATTCATGTGCTAAATCGGATCCTTAGTAAGTTGGTGTCTAAAACACCATATGAGTTGTGAAGAACGTAAGCCTTCATTAAGTTATATGTATATATGAGGTTGTCCTGCCGAGGCAAAAATGTTTAACCCAAACATTGGTAAGTTGGATGCTAAGATAATAAGTTGCCATTTTATTGGCTATTCAGAAAAGAGTAAGGAAAATTGTTCAGAATGATATACTAAGTTTGTGGAAACAAGGCATGTCGTCTTTTTAGAGGATTTCATGATCAGGGGGAGTACGGTAAGATGAGAAATTAATCTTGAAGAGAAGCGGGTTTATGTACCCACTCTTATGATTCAAGAATCATATTTCTCATTACCTACTGTTGTTGAATCATCAATGTCTATTGGTGAAGATTCAACACCTGTTGTTAGTTCTCCATTGACAACGGAATTATTAAGAAAGGTTGAACATTCTCAGCCCGTTGTCATTAATAATGAAGAGCAACAACAACCTCAAAATGAGGATAATGTGCAATTAAAAAGATCTCAAAGAGAAAGAGAATCGGCCATTTCGGACGATTATGAGATCTAATTAAGTGAGGCAATTCAAATAGAGGGTGATCCCACCACATTTGAAGAAGCTATAAGAAGCCCTAAAACATCTGTATGGCGTAAAGTCATGGAGGATGAAATGAGGTCTATGGAAGCAAACAAAGTCTAGAATTTAGTTGAGATTCCTAATGGAGCTAAAACAGTAGGCTGTAAATGGATCTACAAAATTAAATGTGACTCCAAAAGGAATATTGATAAGTTTAAGATCAGACTTGTTGCAAAAAGCTTCACTCAAAGAGAAGAGTTGATTATAATGAGACATTTGCACCCGTCTCAAGTAAGGATTCGTTCAGAATCATTATGGCATTAGTTGCACATTACAATTTAGAATTACATCAAATGGATGTAAAACGGCGTTTCTCAATGGTGATCTATATGAGAACGTCTATATGACACAACGAAAAGATTTTGTCGTTAAGAGTAAGGAACATATGAGATGCCACTTAAGAAAGTTCATTTATGGACTTAATCAAGCATTAAGACGGTGGTATCTCAGGTTCAATAAGACAGTAAGAAAGTTTGGGTTTAAACAAAATGAGGAGGACAATTACATTTATGGTAAGTTTAAAGACGCGAAATTTATTTTTCTCGTGCTTTATGTAGATGATATACTACTTGTAAGTAGTGATGTCAATCTACTATTAGAAACTAATAAGTTCTTGTCCTTTAATTTTGATATGAAAGATCTTGGTGAAGCATTCTATGTACTGGGCATAGAAATTCACCGAGATAGAATAAAGGGGTATTAAGTTTAGCACAAAAGACATACTTAAGGAGCGTATTTGAAAAGTACGGTATGCATGAAAATAAATCTTTATCTGCTCTAATGAGTCAAAGTTGGTAAGTAAGGAACCAATAAGAGGTCGACCTACTAAGAATCGGTTCCAAAACTTCTTGCTGTCAGAAGTTTTAAGTTTTGCTCAATTCCTAAGTTACCTTGACAAAGTTTAAGTATCGGTTTAATTTTATCATAAGTAAGTCTAATCCAGATGACTGGATGGAAATAAGTATTACTTGCAGTTTTGCAAGTATCAAGGTCTCATGGTAAGTTAAGTATAAGATTAAGTCATTAGAATAATGACTTACTAAGACTCAGTTTGTGCGAGATGTGTAGTAAATCCACATCAGTAATCAACACTCGCACATTGGAGCTTTATTGTGGAAAAAGCTCCTAATTTAGGGTCACTGCGTCATGTGTGATGCATACCAAATATATATTACAAATGAGACCACTGAGCAGACACAGTAAGTAAACCCAAATTATGAGTGGTTGATAGCATTAAACCACTTAAGTTTTTTGTACTCCAGAGACAATAAGTTATATGTGATGCAAAACACATTGACATAAGGTATGTGTTGTAAAGGAGTAAATCCAGGATCATATTAAGTAATGATTATTGAGCAAATTAGTACCAAACAAATGCTTGCGGATCCGCTTACAAAAGTTCTTCCACCCAACGTGTTCAGTGAACACGTGGCTAGCATGGGTTTAAGGAAGAACCTATGATCATTGGATATTTAGGGGCCAAATAATATTAAGGTTTATTTTTAAGTGTGAGATATATTGTGGTCCTCGAGTCCAATAATACGTAAATGGTTGTTGTGATGTGTTGTGCCCTATATGTCAAGCATGAAAAAGTGGACACTAAGTTTAGTATTAAGTAAGTTGGTAAGTTTCAGTTTCGAGTTCAAGGGGGAGAATGTTAACACTACCGGACTAGTCCGGTAGTGGACGGACTAGTCAGGTCCGGACTAGTCCGATATAAGACTAGACTAGTCTGATGTTGTCCAGTAAGGACATCGGACTAGTCCGGACCTTGACCGAACTAGTCCGGTCTTTTCATTTAATGTCAGTTTGAACTCAAAAATAACATATGTTCTAACTAAAAGGACACAATCTATCGACAATTATGTCCCTGATCGGGGGACTTAACTGTCTCTAAGGGTGGGAGACCCCCTCTTGTGTCTCTTGGTCATATATAAGGAGAGGGTTATGTGTATGATTGTAAGTGGTGGTGTGAATACACATTAGACATAAGGACTCTCTCAATTCTCAGAATCCGATCAATAATATCAAGAGAAGAACAAGGGGAAATGTCTCCCGTCGTTGTTCTACTTGCGGCCTCGCCTTGTTGGCTCGATGGCCGCATCGTCAAGCAACAACAAAGATGGAAGAGAAGGTATTAGTGCTGTTCTTGTGCTATTTAAGAGATAGCACTTGATGTTGATCTTGTATTCAGTTTTCTCCTGAGTAATTCGAAATGATTTAGTGGCTATTTGATCTTTGGACTCCCTTTTCGATTCTAACACCGCCTACAGCCATCTCCGCAAGGGAGGGGCCCTTCTCAGCAGACGAGGCCCCTCCGGCCCGCCCTTCTTCCGTGTTGCGGAACATGTCCTGAAAGAAGTGGGCTACACTGTCCACTAGCTCCCTCACAGTCTTCGTCGCATTGTCCACGAAGTCCATGAAAGATGAGCCAGTAGGCTGTCCCTCCGGGGATGGGTCATCTCCAAATTTCTCTGCCGACTCCACCGTAGCAGTTTCCTCGGAGAAAGTATAAACTGGAGCTGTATCACCGCACAAATGATTATAACAGTCATACAGCTAGCAGGAATGGATTAGGATGTGTAACTTTAGCAGAAGAATTGCGGTGAACAGACTTGGCTGGTGGTTCCTGTAGAATTCCATAACTTTGTCATTCTTCATTACTGCATCCCAGGCAGTTCTATCTGATGCAAGAGAGGCGACAACACTGTAGAAATCAAGAGTAAGAATAAACAGATTAGCAAGATAAACGTATGGAAAATTGCATACCATTATTTAATTAGCAAACTATGATGAGTATAGCCTAATAGCCAAGTGCAGATCATTTTCTTTGCCGAACATGTCAAAGAGACCTGACCAGGGGGTACTATTCACCGAAACTGTACTGAAAAGCAAGGGCTCCATATATGAACGACCAGTGTTATAAATGGGCCCCTGGATGCCTAGGCGCCTGGACGCCCAGGCGCCCGCCTAGTTGACTAGGTGCGTGGCCAGGCGCTGCCGGCGGCGAGCGGCGGCAGGAGGGTAGCAGCGGCGAGCAGGTGGGCGGGCGGCTATCAATCCTGGCTGCAGTTGGGGAAGGCTAGGCAATGAGCTCAATTGGACTGGGGCCGAAATGTGATCTATTGTCAACCGTTGGATGAGATCCAACGGTTGAGACTCTTCAGTTCAGGTGTATAAAACCATGGGCTACCCTAACCCTAACTATTATTTCCCTCACATTCTCTTCTATACTGATGGCTGGGGCGGCGGCGCCCACGGCGACCGTGGCGGCTGGGGCGGCGGATGCGACGGTGGCCTGGCGGAGGCTGCAACGATGGCCAGCGGCGGCTGCGACGGCGTTCTGTGGCGGCTTCGACGGCGTTCTGGCTGTGGCGGCCAGTGGTGATTGCTTCGGCGGCCGGCCGGTGGCGGCCAGGCGAGGCGAGCCTCCATGGCGTCCGCCGCCGGCTGACTGGACGCCTAGACGGCCACTAGGCCTGGACAACACTGTGAATGACTACAGACAATAACACTGCAGTATTGCCTAGGAAGGATCAAGCCTGTCCACATGAATTTCTCTCAAGTTTGTAGCAACAGCAGGTTGAGTAACACAACAAATCATTAGCCACTCATTATTATGAAACCAATTTCAGTGAACTGAATAACATTATGTGTTGGGAAATTCTTAATTAAATGACACAACTCTCCTGCGTGTCTGAGATAAAAAAATGATGATAACTATCTGTAATGATTTTATCTAAATGGCATATGTTTGGGTACCAAACAACTGATTTCCTCCAAGGTATACAGTTTGTCATGAAGGGCCATCACAACAGCAGAAAGGGATCAACCGCGACAGCAGCAAGACAATACAGCTACAAACCTGAGCTTCTGGACTTGATTTCAACAGTGTAAACGCTTGCACTACATGTCCCGGCATCGCAGGAATTATTGCATCAGCAGGCAGTTTGTTAAACTCTTTATACAGTCCCTTCACAACCTCTACTGGAGCTTCATTAAAATAGCCCCTGTAACAAGTTATTTTGTGAGAATATGGTGGAATATGTACGACCTAAACGTGCACTACAGGAAATACGGTCATTTGCGACGGCCAGCCGTATTTGCGATGGCCCGCATATGGCCGTCGCAAATTAGATAAACCGTCGCAAATATACACTTATTTGCGACGGCCGTCTAAAATGGCCGTCGCAAATAAGTAGGCCGTCGCAAATTAATCTTATTTGTGATGGCCTCTTCCGTTAGCCGTCGCAAATAGTGTTAATTGCGAGGGCTAATCCTAGGGCCGCCGCAATTAAAATGGCCGTCGCAAATTAAAGTCCTATACCGTCGGACCGAGCTCATTCTCTTCGTCCTATCCTTACGCAACCCCCCCCCCAACGCCCCGCCCCGCTCCGCCCCCGCCGCCCCCGCTCCCGCCGCCAGCATGCCGCGCCCCCCCCCCCCCCCCCCCCCGGCCCCCGATGCCTCCGGCACCAAGGTGAGCTCGGCTTTTTTTTTTGCTTTCATTTTAAAATCCATATGCACAATAGGGAATTATTCCTACAATTTCTATAGATACACAATAGGGAATCATGCATGGTAGTTAGGGTTATTATTCCTACAAATTCCTACGAACTCGATGGCCTTCTTGAGGCCCCTGCACCTGGTCTTGCCGCACTTACGCGCGTGGTGGCCCAGCAGCTCCCACACGAGGACCGCGGCGGCGACGGCCGGGTGCAGCAGCGTGCCCACCTCGAGGACCAGCAGCTTGGCATATGGGATGAGGAGGAAGCCGAGCACGGCGAGGGCGGCGAGGAGGACGACCGCGTCGACGGCGGCCATCGGGAGCTGTCGCAGCAGGATCCGGCGGCCCTGGCCCTGGATCGGGAGCAGGCCGCCAGGGCGGAGCTGTCCGCCGCCCTGCGGTGCTGCTGAAGGCGCGGAGGAACTCGATGAGGCTGCAGCACTCGGCCATCGCGGGTCTGGGAGCGACGGGTAATTCGCCACTGATTCTGGTGCGAGCGGGCAAGAGAGGATAGGAGCGGGCTGTGTGGTGGGGGCACCGGGATCTGTGTGCAACGGAACTGACCGGAAAGGGAGGGGGAGGAGAAGGCGATTGATTCGCCGATCGGATTCGTGCCCGCTCCCGCGCCGTGAGTTACTACAAATTTTTTCTGTTTAGCACTAGAGTAACCTCTTAAAGCTGAAAATTAGGTTATTAACCATTGTGTTTTAGTGAGTGAGGGACTTGCTTCTGGATCAACCAAAAGCATCATAATATGGTGATCTAGCTAGCCCAATTATATTCGGTTCTTTGAGTGTTCTAGCTATTTTTATCAAATCGGTCTTAACATAATGCATTTTCTTTACATTGCTCAGGTGCCCTGCCCACAGTGCACACTCAGATCCACTTCACTACTCAGGTATAGCACCATCATTCTTCTCATATTGTATATGACAGAGTACAGTGCTTTTAGCTATATATGACGACTTGTTGCTCTTATAGTAGCTGCCCTGATATGTATAATGTTCCAACTGTTTTTTATCAAACTTTTAATGATGTAACACATTATCTTTAGATTTGGATCACCATGTTACTAGTTCAGCCTATGTCAATTGTGTGATCTAGATGTTGCTAGATGATTATGTTTTTTTAGGTTTAGATAATTTTTTATCATGCTTTGGTAAATATGTTTATTATGCAGGTTACTAGAATTAATAATTTTTTATCTTGTTCTTTTGATTGTGTGAGTGTTTAGAATTAATAATTTTTTTCTATTCTGTTTAGTGTATGTTTGGACTTTAGTGCATTCATATAATGTTTTTGAGTGACTACTTAATATATATAAATAAAGGGGTTTTGGGTCGGCTCGGACCAACTCGGAAGGGAACGACACGTAATAAGTGTGATCGTGCCGTGTAGACCATTGTAGTGGTACCGTATGCGTCAAGTCGACACGGAAGCGAACGGGTTGGTAAGGACGTCAATGACCTACGATTGCGTGGACGGTGGAAATAGATGTAGAATTGTCATCTAAAACCAACTTTCCTCTCATTCTTTCTCTAGTTCTTTCCTATCTCTTAAATGACCTCAAAATAAAAATGAGCAACGTAACCTATAGCAATGTATTACCCATTTCGGATCGGCACGTCTCACATGCCATTGGCATGTGAGACGTGCAGGTTCGGAATTGTCCCTTTTTGGACAGCCTCGGAGTGACCGAGGGGGCATGGCTTGTGACAAGACGAGGGTTCGTATTTGGACGAGATTTTAGTGGCGTAACCCTGTTGTTCTCTGCTGCACCATTTTTGGGCGTGCAGTGGAGAACAGCGGGGTTATGCCGCCGAAATTTTGTTCGAATCCGGATCATGCGTCTCGTCATGAGCACGCTCCGCTCGGTCACTCTTGGGTGGGTTTAGGATTTATCTGCCTAGGTTGTAGGGTCGTAACATAACATAACAATACATTAGCGACAATTTATTTCGCGTTAAACTGCAGAGCCAAACATGGGTGAAGACTGCAGTTGGATGTATACTGGCTAGAAGAGCAGAACTGGTGGTCACTCAGATGAGTGGTTTATCAAGTTAGATCAATTTTTGGATCGAGCATTTTCTTTGTCAACGGAAGATATGGTGCGGTGCCCATGTACAAAATGCCGGAACACCAAGTTTTTGAGAAGATTGGAGCTTTCGTTTCACTTATGTCGAAACGGTTTCACTCCACATTATGAAGTGTGGACCTTTCACGGCAAGACTAATTCTCGAGTCATAGCCGAAGTGGATGAGGATGATGATATAACAGAAGTTGATAGGATGGATGAGATGCTAGAAGCTCTAGAAGTGGAGGATCCTCTTACAAATGAGCCAAAGAAGTTCTTCGAGGAGCTGAAGAAATCACAGAGCTGTTGCATGAACACACGGTTGTGACCGTACTTGCTTTCTTGACCAGATTTATGGCAATTAAGTCCAAGTACTTTTTTTCCATCAACTGCTACAATGATCTCATGAAATTGATCTGCGATATCCTTCCACAACCTCACAATGCTTCGGCCGATATGTATCATTCAAAGATCAAAATATCTGGTCTCGGTATGAAGTATGAGAAAATCGATGTGTGCCCAGACAACTGCATGCTATTCTGGAAAGAGCATGCCAATGAGAAGATGTGCTTGAAATGTGGTAAATCGAGGTATGTCGAAGTTTCTAATGACGATGGCGATAATGTGATGACAGATGTCGCACATAAACAGCTTCGTTACTTGCCTGTGACACCTCGGTTGAAGCGGATGTTTCTTTCAAAAAGAACAGCAAGACACATGAGATGGCACAAAGAAGGTAAACGTGAGAACAAAGAATTCTTGACGCATCCGTTCGACGTTGATGCATGGAAGGCGCTAGACCATTTCGATCCAGACTTTTCTCGTGATGCGAGGAATGTTCGCATCGGATTAGCGACAGACGGATTCTCACCGTTCAGTACGAACGCCACACCATACTCATGTTGGCCCGTCTTTGTCATTCCGTACAACCTGCCACCTGCTTTTTGTATGAAGGATGAGTTCATGTTTCTCAGCCTCATTGTACCTGGACCTGATCATCCCGGGTCATGTCTCAACGTGATGTTAAAACCGCTAATCGAAGAATTGGAAGTCTTGTGGACAGGAGTCGAAGCGTACGACAGTTATAAGAAGCAGAAATTCAACCTTCGAGCTACTTATTTATGGTTCGTCCATGATTTGCCGGCATACGACATGTTTTCCGGATGGAGCACTCACGGTCGTCTGACGTGTCCGATATGTGCTTCAGACACGGATTGCTTTTGACTAACTCATGGAGACAAAATATCTTATTTCGATTGTTACAGACGTTGGCTGCCCTCGAATCATATATTTAGGCAGCAGAGGCATGTCTTTCAAAAGAACACTGTTGTCACTAAAGGACCACCGAAGTGTCTCAACGGGTCAGAAATTTCTGATATGTTGGACAAAATGGTGCCTGATGAAGGTCGTCTTGGATATTTTGTAGGTTATAGAGAGGAACACAATTGGACTCACATATGTAGACTTTGGGAGCTACCGTATGTGAAGTCGTTGATTCTAATGCACAACATTGATGTCATGCATCAGGAGTAACATGGGCGAAAGTATCATAAGCATTTGCATGGATATGCCTGGCAAAACGAAAGACAATTATAAAGCTATACAAGATTTGGCAGACATTTGTCACCGTCCAACTCTTGAAATCTCTAAAAGTGGTGGAAAGCCACGTGCTTCTTTCTGTCTTCAATTGAAAGAAAAGAAAGAAGCTATGAAATGGATGAAAACTTTGAAATTCCTAGATGGTTACGCAGCTAGGCTGAAACGAACCGTAAATATTAACAAAGGAAACCTCACTGGGTTGAAGAGTCATGATTATCACATTATAATGGAAGACTCTTACCTGTTATGTTTCGAGGCTATCTAGATGATGCGGTGTGGAAGGTTTTAGCCGAGCTCAGCTATTTCTGTAGACAGCTTTGTGCTAAAGAAATCAAGATCGGGATGATGGATAAGTTAGAGAAGGAGATACCCATACTTTTACGTAAGATGGAAAAAAATTTTCCACTGGGTTTCTTCAATCCAATGCAACATCTGCTTATCCATCTTCCATTCGAAGCTAAAGTTGGCGGTCTTGTGCAATATAGGTGGATGTATCACAATGAAAGAGCGCTACGATATCTGAAACCAATGGTTGGCAACAGGGCAAGGGTGGAAGGGTGCATCGCTAAAGCATATGCTCTTAAGGAAGTAGGATACTTTTCAAGTGTCTACTTTGCGGAAGAAAATGATATCAATACTTCAGCAATGCGGTACAATGTGGACGAAACACCCCCTCTAAGCGACCTTTCTATTTTTCAAACGAGAGGCACCACCGTTGGTAGCTGCACGACCTACGTGCTATCCGAACATGAAAGGACTGTTGCTTTACTCTACATGTACACAAATATAAAAGGCATGCAGGAATACTTCGAGTAAGTGTTTATCCTACATTTATGCTAATCAACATATTTTGCTACACATGTACTCTAGAAGATGTTTTTTTCATGTTCAGTGAGTTCCACAAACAATGTTGGCCACATAGGCATCAACCTACGATCAAACAAGTAGAAGCGATGCGAAAAGAAGGAATAAATGGGGGGCAGAGTTTCCTATCTTGGTTTCAAGATTATGTAATATTCTCTCGTCTTCTATGTGTTATAAGTTACTATTATTAAAGAAGTATTATTTTAACTTACGATCATTTATGACAGTGTCGGACTCACAATGTCCATGAAGATTTGCGGCAGCTATCTTATGGATTGATGAATGTTAGAAGCTACGGTCGATATGATGTAAATGGCTTTCGATTCCGTACAACTCATTTTGAAGCTCTTCCTCTCGCGGCAACATCAAATTTCGGTGTTGTGACAAGAGCAATGGACACTCAAGGGAATTTAACCGATTATTATGGGATCATTAACAAAATTCTTGAATTTAGTTTTACCAGAAATAAGACCCTTCTAGTTATCTTCTTCGATTGTGACTGGTTTGATCGCACTCATAGAACTCGAGAAAACCAATTTGTAATGGTGGAAGTGAAACATAAAGACTGGCTACGAGGTTACAATACATTTGTTCTTGCACATCAAGTGGAACAAGTGTATTATCTACCTTATCCATGCATGAAGTTCAGTGCTTGGTGGGTGGTATATAAGGTGAATCCTCGTGAGTGGTTATATACTCCTGGGGATGATGGTTACCATGATAGTGAAGACGTAGAAGAAGTGTACCAAGAAGAAGAGTTGCCAGACACTTTTATCATCGAGCTTGGTGCAGGACTCAATCAATTAGTTGGAGATGTTGAAGACATTGAAGATGTAGAGACAGATGATATGCGAAAACAAAAATTAAAACAGGCCACGATGGAAGATCGTTGGGCTGGTTTAAGGAGTAGAGAACAGGCACATGATAATGATGTTGATGAATTTTGAAAGTGATTACAAGTAATGTTTTCTTGAAGATAGTAACATGAATTTTGTATATTTTATTTGCATATTTACTGATTATCTAATTAAAACAAGATGGCGTCAAAGAAGGGTAAGAAGGTGCCGCTGACAAGGGGGTTCTACCCCTCTAGATTTGAGGACGCTTTCGCTGGTGCCTCGTCGACTGGGAGCAGACGCTCTCAGCTACTGGGGAACGTTCTGAGCAGCTCTAGAGCTTCGTCACAGGTAAATTTCACTCGCTTTTAACAAATTCTTTAAATTCAATTTCACATTAATCTTACTTATGAATCATTTGAATGTTGTAGTCCTCACCGGCTGACTCAGAGGCTGCGGCGCCAGTTGACCTTGGCTACCCTTCGGTGAGACAGCCCTCGGCTGGCGATCCTTCTGTTCCTGAGGCCTTTGGTTCGGCTGGTGAGGAGTCGTCTAGGTCACCTGACGTTGCGCCCCAGCAGACGCAGAGGACGAGGAGGACTCACTTTGTCAGTCCCCCTGCAGTCCCTTCACAGAGGATCGTGATTCGTCCAGTCGGAAACAGGTAATAAAAATTATAGTTTTAATTTTAGTTTCTTTTGGTTACTTAAGTAATCAATCAATAAATATCTTGCAGGGTTTGGGATGACATGTCTTTCACCAGTGAGAGACACCAAAGAACGGTGAATGGTGTCCTCGGGTCCTTAGTGTGTTTGCACTATCCCAGGGTCATCGACGGGGTGCCTGCTCTTTCGTGGGAGGACTACGCACGTGTCCATCACCAGGAGCACGACAACCTTCAGGAGGTCGTATGGGCCAATTTTATGGTAAGTATGTTAAAAATAGTTTATAAGTTTTAACTCTTAAACTCTTTTAATGAATATCTTTTCAATATATTCTTTATCGCAGGCAAGATATACTTTAGAGGACCCGAATGACCCTCGTCTGTTTGAGGATGCGAGGCGAGTGTTTCACTACAACACTGCCAAGGCGCTTCGACAAGCTTTGTTGAACGCCCGTGTTCAAATTATTAATGAGCACTTGAAGGTGAACTAGCAGCACGTGCTATACTTTCGACAAGAGAGAGAGGCACCTGACGGTGGAGGAGTACGCGCAGGTACGTGGGTGTAGTAAGTATTTTTTCTGATAATTTCCTCGATGGTATTTTTAACGACTTCCAACTATGTGCAGGGCCACGTGAGTTGGTTGCAGGGTCGGACCGATGCATTTCGGGCCCTTTTTCGCTATTGGGCTAGCGATGAGTTTAAATCTAAGTCTGAGAAGGCTCGAGAGTGCAGAGGGGAAGAGCAGGCACGGGCAAGATAACCATTTGCGTTTAGCTCAACGCATGATAAGTGTATGTAACTTATGTTTATAAATTCATAATATATTGTTCGTATTAACACGTATTGACAGGAGCGCGAGACGGGGGTGCCGCCGACCCCTGCTAAGATCTGGAATAGAGGTCACATGGACCCTTCTCAGCCGACGGGGTGCAGTCGGGCTGCAGCCGAGCAATTGGTAAGTTTAGAAATCATTCATATTAAATATAACTATATAGATTGTTGAACTTACATGGTTTTCTTGTTTTGCAGGTTAAGTACGGGGAGGAGGCTAGGAAGATACATGGCGAATATTTTGATTGGGAACGTCAACCAATTGATCCTCAAGCCGCGTATGCAAGCGGTGGTGGAAAAGCACACGGAAGGTGAGTTTACAAATCATTTTATAATTTTCAATTTAAAGTATTCAAGATATTTCAATTTCATATCACTGACTCTCTTTTTTATAGGCTCGTCATATACGATGGAGTTGTCGACTCGAGGGCGGGGAGACCTACGAGAGTCAGCTCCACGCAGACTTCTTCAGTGGGCACGACTGGTCGTCGCGCCTCGCAGAGGGACATTGAGATGCAGTCCCTCTTCATACGACATGAGGAGGCAGAACGCCAAAGGATCGCGATGGAGGCCACAATCCAAATGGACGGCCGACAGAGGGCCACATCGCCCCGAACGTCGGGAGCGGCAGTGCGCAACGGCGGCGACGCGCGCGCGGCTGCGATCTCGTCGGCGATGACCAAAAAAGCGCTACAGAGGCTTCGGGGCACATATGACTAGCGCAAAAAGAAGAGGGGGACTAGGGGAACTCACTGAGGGTCGTCGCACGACCGGAGGAGGGTCGAAAGGTGGTCGGTGACGGCGATTAGCGGTGGAGCTCCTTGGCGACCGACGAAGTCGGCGACGCAGAGGCGATAACCCCCGATGAAGATGATTGGTGGTCTCCTAGAAGCACGACGAAGGTGTTATACAAGTCCTCAGGGCGTGGAATTGGACGGAACGATGGTAACGCGTCGGCTTTATCGAGCTCGTCGACGGCTAGGGTTTGGGCGTCGGGAATGGTGAAATCAGAGGGGAATCGGCTGGGTTTTTATAGGGCTTTGGCTAAGAAACTGATGGCGCCATCATAGGGCTCTAGCCGGTGCTTGATTGCAGAGAAACGGATGGCATTGAAAAGAGGAAATAGGGGTGGCGTCGTGCGCGTGTGTTACTGGAGAGGCGGGGGCGCGAGGAGGACGGAGCCGACATGCGGGCCCGGCTGGTCAGCGAAAGGGAGGAGAGAGAGGGGCGCGAGTGAGGGCTGACGTGCGGGGCCAGGTGACAGAGAGAGGGAGGCGCGGCGCGGGTTGAGCGGGCTGGCGCGGGGAAAGGGAGGGAAGTGGGCCGGGGCGGGAATTCGGCCCAGGGGCGGGTTTTCGTTTTTCTTTTCATTTTTCTTTTTCATTTCTGTTTCCTTTTTCTTTTCTTTTATGATTTGAATTTTTAAACTGAATATCTATTGAATTTGAATTTCAAAATTTTCACAAAATCAACCAAACATGATGCAATTGCCTTATATGAATTTTATTTCCAAAGAAAATATTTGTGTAGCTCTCCAAAAATTTATTTTACACACATTTTTTTTTCTTTTCAAAAATTTTGGGTGTTACAGCTAGCAGGAGCATCTGACAATTGCACTTTATGCCTTTCGCCTCTTGTTCTAAGACCATCCGCAAGATGTAAACTGGTAGTATAGAGTAGATGTGTAGAGTGAATATACTGTAAGTAAGAGAGATACTGGAAAAATAGATTATAAAGTATAGTTTAAAGTACTGACTACGTGAGTGTGGATAGCCTAATACTCTTAAAAACCTGCATCTCGACTTAAGATACTAGGCAGTCCGAACGAAGGACCTGTGTCTTGTGCCAATCCGAACTGCACTTTGAAAATTCGTACTGGGCAGTCCGGAAGGTATCGGAAATCGGGACCCGGCCGACTCTGACGAGGGCACTCGCTGCAGCAGCAGTACCACAGCGTGAGATGTATTGGCCGCTACGGATCATTTGATTGGAATTCTGAACCCCTCCCTGGTTAGAAGTGTTAGAAGACTTTGACTCTTGTCATCAGAAGTCAGGCAACCAGACTTTATCTACGAGAGCTTTGGTTTCTAGAAGAAACAAGGACGTACAATATCAGAGATTAGCTATCAGTTGAGATATAGAAGATATAGATATCTCTGTAATCAAACAATAGATAAGATCTTTATTCTGTTTTTATGTTTGCCTTCCTATCCTCCCGGCCGAGGTTGATTGGTGATTAAGTCACATGTAACAACCCGGTTGATGGCACCCTTGTAATCTTCTATAAATAGCAACACGTAACCTACTGTGGCTAGGCCATTAACAGCAGTTAAGCCACGCTTTTATGGTAATCAGAGCCACGCATCTCTAGCGAGACAATGAGCGGTGCTGCAAACAGCATGACGACTCCTTCTTCCGGGATTAATACACTCAACCATCATGTTGAGAAATTAACCCGTGATAACTATCTATTATGGAGGGCACAGGTCCTCCCTATTGTGCGCAGTGCGCAGCTATACGGTCTTCTTGATGGGACCATGACGGCGCCGCCACAAGAGATTGAAGTTGAAACTGCTGCCAAGATCAAGCAGAAGATTTCTAATCCAGCTTATACGAGCTGGGTAGTTCAAGACCAACAGCTTTTAAGCTATCTCAATTCTACTTTGTCCAAGGAGATCTTGGCCAAGTAGTATTGTTCTCCACATCCGCTGAGGTGTGGAAAGCCATCCAAGAATGTTTTGCATCTCAGTCAAGAGCAAGACTTTTACATCTTCGTGGGAAGCTGTCAAACACCAGGAAGGGTGATCTTTCTGTCCGATCATACTTTGCGAAAATGAAAGGTTACATCGATGAGATGGCTGTTGCAGGAAAAAGATTGGACGACGACGACGTAATCGGCTACATTCTGGGTAGCCTGGACGCTGACTATAACCCACTGGTGGAAACTGTAAGTTCAAGAACAGATGCGATTTCGTTATCTGATTTATTTGCTCAAATGCTGGCTACAGAGATGCGCCTGGAGAGACAGAATCCAGGACAATATCGATACAATGCAAATTCAGCAACTCTTGGAAACCCGCGAGGAAGAGGAGGCCGTAACGGTCGTGGTGGCTGTGGTCGAGGGCAAGGGCGCGGTGGTGACCAGCCCACATGTCAGATCTGTTCAAAAATCGGTCACTCAGCAGCACAGTGTTGGCACAGATTCAATAAAGACTACAAGCCTGAGGAGAAATCGGTGAACAGTGCTGTGGGATCGTATGGAGTAGACACAAAATGGTATAGCGATACCGGAGCTACGGATCATATCACTGGAGAGCTGGACAAGTTGACTACGAAGGAAAAATACAATGGTCAATAACAAGTCCACACTGCTAGTGGATCAGGTATGAAAATTAATTTTGTTGGTGATTCTACCTTACATACTCCTGCAAAATCACTTCATCTAAAGAAAGTTCTTCATGTTCCTACCACTTCCAAAAGTCTGATCTCAGTCCATAAACTTACTAGTGACAATCCAATTTTCATTGAGTATCACTCACAATTTTTCTTGGTAAAGGATCATACTACGAAGAAGGTCCTTCTACACGGCAAGTCTGAAGGAGGGCTGTACCCATGGCCTTCATTGGAAAATTCAGCTACAAAATGTGTGCTTGCAACAATAAAGCCTTCTACCGAAAGGTGGCACTACAGATTAGGTCATTCCTCCATGATGATAGTCAATAAGGTTGTGAGTGAGAATCAATTGCCTTGCTCTCAAGAGTCCAATAAAACCGAAGTGTGTAATGCATGTCAATTAGGCAAGAGTCATCAACTTCCATTTCCAAAGTCTGTTAGCATCTCTCATTCTCCTTTGCAGCTCATCTTTTCACATGTGTAGGGCCCAACACCTACTTCTGTTGGAAGAAATAATTATTATGTTAGTTTCATGATGACTTCAGTAAATTTACATGGATCTACTTGATTCGTCACAAATCTGAAGTATTTCAAAAATTCCGCATCTTTCAAACTTTGGTAGAAAGATTGCTTTGTAAAAAGATTATTGCAGTCCAAACAGACTGGGGAGAAGAGTATCAAAAGCTTAATAGTTTCTTCGGCCAAATTGGTGTGACACATCAAGTGGCATGCCCTCACACACATCAGCAGAATGGAGCAGCTGAAAGAAAACATAGGCACATTGTTGAAGTTGGCCTAACCTTATTAGCTCATGCATATATGCTATTGAAATTTTGGGATGAGGCCTTCTCTACTGCTGCCTACCTCATTAACAGAACACCTTCTCGAGTTATCAATTTTCAAACACCGGTAGAAAAACTATTTGGTAACAAGCCAAATTATTCTCAGTTGAGAATTTTTGGATGTGCATGTTGGCCAAATCTTCGTCCATACAATAATCACAAGCTCGCCTTCCGCTCAAAACAATGTGCATTCCTTGGATATAGTTCATTACATAAAGGATACAAGTGTCTAGACATATCTAGTGGAAGGATTTATATATCTAGGGATGTAATTTTTGATGAAACGATTTTTCCATTCAAAAATTTACATCCCAACGCAGGAACACAGCTGCGTTCTGAACTTCTTCTCCTTCATCCAACTTTGCTCCCTGCAGGACATACGGGTGGAAATAACCAACAATTTAATTTTCATAACCCAGCTGACTCTCTGCAATTAACTATTGAAAATAGTGGAGAAAATAGCTTTGATTTGCAGGAAGAAGAGAAAACAGAAACAACACAACTGGGCGGCATCAATCCTGAAGCAGATACGGCGACAGATGAAAACATCCATGCTGCACAGGACGTGCAAACTGCAGCAGCCTCGGGGTCTGCAACAACCAACCAAGCACGATCTTCTCCAAGTATAAAATCTCTACGGAAAACTCAACGCAGCGGAATCTTGTTCCGCGAGCCGACGGGAACAGAAAACGAATCTCTGATTTGTGCCTCTGGTGGCGTGTGCACACCTGCATCAATGCATGAAGAGGTGCATGACCAAGCTGAAGCTGGTGGCATGATCATTGAAGATGAACAAATGTGCACTACAGAAGCCTCTGAATCAATCCCAGTAGAAGAAACGATGTGTCCTCGGGTGTCTCCGACTGAACGAACTGGAACCTCATCACGACCAGTAACAAGGTTACAAAATAAAATATCTAAACCCAAGTCTTTTGGCAAAGATTTTATATGCTTGCTAACCACTACAGGAGAACCTGAAAATTTGGAACAAGCTCTAGGTGATAAAAGATGGAAGAAGGCTATGGATGAGGAAATGCAGGCACTTGAACAAAATCAAACCTGGCAACTAGTTCCAAGAACAGGGGCAAGCAATATTATAGACTCTAAATGGGTTTTTAAAATTAAAAGACGATCAGACGGTTCTGTTGACAGGTATAAAGCCAGATTAGTTACAAAAGGGTTCAAAACAAAGGTATGGAATTGACTATGAAGATACTTTTAGCCCGGTCGTTAAAGCTGCTACTATTAGAATCGTATTGTCAATTGATGTCACGAAGAATTGGTGTTTGAGACAACTTGACGTTAAAAATACCTTCCTTCACGGTGATTTAGAAGAAGAAGTATATATGGCGCAGCCCCCTGGATATGAAGATAAAAGGTACCCTGATTTTGTATGCAAACTTGATAAGGCTATTTATGGTTTAAAACAGGCACCAAGAGCTTGGTACTCGAAATTAAGCTCAAGACTTGGTAATCTCGGCTTTATACCATCGAAAGGAGATACATCTTTATGTATTTTCAGAAGGAAAGATATTACTATATATCTATTAATCTATGTGGATGACATTGTGGTTGTGAGTTCATCGGAGCAGGCAATTCAAGCATTGTTAACAGACTTGAAAAAGGATTTTGCACGGCAACTTCATACTGCTAATACAACACCAACACACCCGTAGAGTAGGGTATTACGCTCAGGCGGCCTGAACCACGTAAATTCTTGTGTCTCCTGTGTCAAACTCCTATTCACCTTCTTGAATTTCCGCGCACCCACACCGAACATCAAACTCCCCTATCACTTTAGTAGTGTAGGGAGATCTACCGGCTCTAACCGCTGACAGTTCCCATTGGAGTCTTGATGGTTCTGGCTTTGTCCATGTCAAACTTCTTGAGTATATCTTTGTGTACTTTGTTTGACTAATGAATGTGCCTTCTTTGAGTTGCTTCACTTAAAAACCTAGAAAGAACTTCAACTCCCCCATCATGGACATCTCAAATCTCTTGGTCATTATCTTAGAAAACTCATCACAAAAAGCTTTGTTAGTAGAACCAAATATAATGTCATCGACATATATTTGGCAAACAAACAAATCATCATTGAAATGCTTAGTGAATAAAGTGTAATCCTCCTTCCCAATTTTGAAACCATTTTGAGTTAGAAAGTCTCTAAGGCACTCATATCAAGCTCTAGGAGCTTGTTTGAGGCCATAGAGAGCCTTACGCAATTTGTAGACATGGTTTGGGAATTCTTGATCTTCAAAGCCGAGGGGTTGCTCCACATACACATCTTCTTTTATGGTACCATTAAGGAATGCACTCTTGACATCCATTTGGTATAACTTAAAATCATAGTGAGTAGCAAAGGCAAGTAATATACGAATTGACTCAAGCCTAGCTACGGGAGCAAAGGTTTCATCGAAATCCAAACCTTCGACTTGTGAGTACCCCTTGGCCACAAGTCGTTCCTTGTTCCTTGTAACCACCCCGTGTTGATCTTGTTTGTTGCGGAACACCCACTTGGTGTCCACAACATTCGCATTAGGCCTCTTTACTAGCTTCCATACTTGATTTCTTTCAAAGTTATTGAGCTCTTCTTTCATAGCCATCACCCAATCCAGATCTTGTAGTGCTTCTTCAATGTTGTGAGGTTCCAAAGAAGAAACAAAAGAGTATTGTTCACAAAAGTTTCCAACACGAGATCGAGTAGTTACCCCCTTAGAGATGTCTCCAAGGATGTTGTCAACGAGATGGTCTCGTTGAACACTTTGATGCACTCTTGGGTGAGGTGCTTGTGGTCTTGAATCTTCATCTTCCTCATTTTCTTCGTCTCCCCCTTGATTGATGCCTCCATTTTCATATTCTTGGAGCGCATCTTGGGGTTCTTGAGCTTGAATATTTGAGGAAGAGCTTGCTTGATGTGTAGGATGATCACTTGAGTCTTGAGGTTGTTCTTCTGGTTGTATGTCTCCAAGTGTCATCCTTCCTATCACCACTCATGGAGCTCTTCTTGATCTAGCACATGACGATCAACTTGCTCCACTTGGGAGCCATTAGTCTCATCAAACACTACGTCACGTGCTACTTCAACAATTCTGGAGGATTTGTTGAAGACACAATAGGCGTAAGTGTTTGAGTCATAACCAAGCAAGAAACTCTCATCGGACTTAGAAGCGAACTTCGAAGTCCTAGGCTTCTTGTTGAGAATATAGCATTTGCTCCAAAAAACATGAAAGTAAGGAATGTTAGGTTTGTTACCGGTTAGGAGTTTATAAGACGTCTTCTTCAAGATGTGGTGAAGGTACAATCGATTTATGGCATGACAAGTGGTGTTAACCGCTTCTGCCCAAAACCGGTCCGACGTCTTGTATTCGTCAAGCATGGTTCTTGCCATCTCGATGAGAGTCCTATTCTTTCTCTCAGCTACCCCATTTTGTTGAGGGGAGTAGGGGGCGAGAACTCATGCTTGATGCCTTCTTCATCCAAAAACTCTTCAACTTGAATGTTCTTGAATTCGGTGCCATTGTCACTCTTTATTGTCACTGCTTATGGCCACATGGAAGCTCTAGAGACCAACTCTGAGGAGAGTTGGGGGTCCGGTGCTGCTAGACACGTGGTGGTTCCAGAGCCCGCCTCTGCGGGGGAGGCCTGCCCGGAGCCTCAGGCCACGTGGCAGCACCGGAGCCCACTCTTGTGGAGGAGTGGGGCCCCGTTCCGCTGGACACGTGGTTGTAAGGGAATCAAATTCTCTGCATACAGTATGCACGGAAGAGGTCATACATACCCATCCCGATCCTTTCCACGCGGCAGTTTTCTGGATATCAAAGTGGTTCTGTCCGAGCATATTCTCCTATCGGCTTCACAATTTTCCTTCGGCCCCGCTTCCTTCCTTCCCGATCGGCTAAGAATTTGATGTTTTCCCGATAGGCTCTCCCTCCCTCCTATACCTTGCCGGCGACGACGCATTGTGGCTGCGACGGTTGGAGCACATCAGTTATGATAGCGAGCAAGGCATCAAAGTTGCGAAAGGAGGTGGCAAATTGCCGCCCCCGCAGTAGAGCCCAAACACGGTCGGTAGGGGCGATGTAAGAGATGAGCATGTCAGTGCGGAAGAACACGACATAGAGCTCATGGAGGTAGAGGTTGGAAGCGTCGAAGAAGATCGCCTCACCCTCACCTTCAAGGAGCACAGAGAGAAGTGCGATCCTCCACATCTGCACGTCGAGGTTCTGGCGTTGGCGCGATGGGCGCGGGGCTACCAGCAGGGATGATGCGAGCGATGCCACCGCGTGAAGCAGCGGCTCACTGGTGAGGTCGACAAGAGCAAAGAACGCGTCGGCCAGTGGCAACCTCCATCATCGCGGTCACTGCTACTAGAGCAGAACTCGACCAGCGATGACGCGGAAACGGTCGCGCAGACGCAGGCGGAGGGTGGCCTGCTGAAACGGTCGCCGCAGTGCAGAGGTCACCCGTCAAAACATTCGCCGAGGAGCAGTTCGTGCACCATGCGGCAGAGCACTCACGCCGGCGTCGATCGAAGATTGGAAACTTATCCTGAGACCGAGTGCTCACCCAGCCCGCGATCCAGCAAAACTCATCTGGAGATCGAGCTGAGTCGGTCCGGGCCAACCCGTCCGCGCGATGGAGCGGATTGGGAGCCACCAAGCCAAACTCATCGATAAGCTGAATGCTGAGTGGAGCCGAAATTTCGAGTCGGGAGCCAAGAGATCTAAGAGTCAGCTCGATCGGGAGATCTCATCCGCACGTTTCGGCTGAGAACGCGATCATCCATCGATTATTTTTACGGGGCACGTGTCGCAATTTGGATGGGTATGCATAGCTGCCGTTTTGCATACAGTGTGCAGAAAAAAAAATCCCGATTGTAACACCTGCATTTCGAAACGACAAAAAAATAATAATAATACTAATAGTCCCTCCGTCTCTAAATACTTATCATTTTGTAGTTCATTTTGAACTACAAAGCAATAAGTATTTAGGGATGAAGAGAGTACGTTTAAACTTTGCATCTTGTCTGAGTGAAGAATTTAAAATTTCAAAACATGTCAGAACACTTGGTTGAATTTGAATTGAAAGTGCAAATAGAAATAATAATAATAAATATAAAACAAAACAAATCGAAAATTAATTGAAAAAACAAATTGAGTAAGCCAAATGGCACTTTGGCCGAAACCTAAAATACCCACTCGCAGCCATACCCTCTGGCCCAGCCCAAACCGAGCCTTGGATCCTCTCTCTCTCTGACCAGTGAGCCCCACGCGTCAGCCTCCCATTTTCTTCTTTCCCCTCCCTCACGTTGCTTTCCCCCTCTCCTTCTCTCTACTTTCTTTCCCCGGTCAAGCTGACGACGGCAACAGCCGTAACAGACCACCGCGAATCACGGCGATATTGTACTGCTTCCTTGCCGCTCAAGATGACCCTCTATTAAGCGTTGCCTAACCCTACCCCGCCTTCCCTGGAATGCGGCTTCCCTGCGCGGTCCCGAGCGCACAGCCGCCGCGGTGCGCGCCTCCACCCGCTACACCGCCGAGCACCCCGATAAGCCATCGTCGCCATGCTTTTGCTCACGCCCGAGCGCTTTCTCCCAGCGCCGCTGTTTTCCCCGCCCCAAAGTTCGAAGCACGCGGCAGCTACTGCCACTCCCGTGCCCTCTCCATGGAAGCGCGTCGCCGCCGTTGCCATTTCCTCGGTGAGTCGCCGCCCTCGTCGACGTTGCTACACCAGCACTTGATTTTGTCTCGATCTAAACCTTCCCTCATGCTTTCCTTGCGCCAGAACACGACCCGGACTCGATGGATGCGAGGAAGTCACCGCAAGGACGCACCCCGACGAAGACCGATGAGGTCCGGCCCCTCTCACCGTCGCCCCGCCGTCCCCGTCCGATTTTCCTCACTCTGACCCTTCGTACGTGGTTTTTGCGCTTACCTTCAGCTTCCCGGCGAGAAGACCGCAAGGGAATGCCGCCTAGACGCCCTCCCGACGGAGCTCACCGACGTTCGCCGCCCTACACCGACGCCGGCCCATCTAAGCGCCTTCGCGAGCACCGAAACCCCTGTCGGTGAGTTCAACCCGACCCCCGCCATCGATTTCATTGATTACTGTCGATTTATAGCGCGGTAGCTTAGGGATCACATTTTCCTGGTGAGGCTCCGGCCGCCCCAGGGTGCGCCGCCGCGGGCTGCTGCCGTCGGTAGCCCCACTTGGCAAGGATGAGCGCCAAGCAATTAGATCCATTTTAAATGGCCAAGATTAGATATACGTACCCGTTCGGTTTAATAACATCAGAGACGTCCATTTTCTATCCCAGGGTGTTGATTAGAAGCAATGTATCCCTTCCTGTTACAAAATCTGAGCCGCCCAAAACAAATCTAACGGTCCATTGTGAGCCACGCGATCACATTGGGCACAATAAAATCCGAACCATCCATTTTAGATCTGACGGCCCACAAAATATCGGCTGTACCCCTTCGCGGTTTCTCACTTAAGTCCCTGAGCTTTTGACGTAACTACGCATAGGCCCCTAATTTTACCCAATCCACCCCGGATTTTTTCATAATTTTGGATTCAGATGTAAATTAACACCTAACCCCATGTAGTTCACTGTTCTAGCATTTATACCCCTGTAGGCTTTATTAGGAAAACCCCTAAAGATGATAGGGATAATATTTTAACCCCTACAGCAGCCATATATTGATAGAAAAGCCCCTGAATAGTTCTGAGTATATAAAAACACCATTGTCTCGTGCTGAATTTTACATAGAGGTCCCTAGTAGTTGCTGTTTTGTATAAGACACCTAAGTAAAATATTCACTAATGCTTTTAATGCTTAAATCACATATAAGTGCTTAGGAAATTACTGATTTCTATAACAGTCCATAAAGAAAATGTGTAAAATGTATTTTAATTCTGAAATGTTCATATTTAATTTTATTTAGCACCTAAAAACCATTAAAAATAATATGTGAGCTATTTAATTAAGTAAAAATTTGTACGGAATCGTAAAAATTGTATACTAATGTATTAAAGTCTTGATCATGCAAATTAAATGTATTTTGGCTTGTATAATTTATTCAAAATCAATAAAAAGTTTGAAATAAATAAAAAATATAAACTAATAAAAATATCTAATTTTCTTATGAAGCCATAATTGAATAAGTATACTACATTTTTCCACACTAGTAATTATTATAAGGGGGCAACTAGAATGCAATATGAGTTATGGTGCAATCATGCGATGAGTCATTCTCATCCATTAGATTTGCATCTTACGGTTGTTGCATTTTTTTATTTAACCCCCTTTACATGATGCATTTATATAGAGGAGGCTAAGTTAAAAAGATGAAAAAACGTAGGATGTAGATCCAATAAAGGAAGATGGCTGAGTGTACAATTGCACCAAAACATAAATTACATTCTAGTCATTGCCTTAGTATAATTACACCTTTTTAGTTATAAGTGCCGCCAAAACATAATAAAGTACACATAAATCCGATTTAAATTGTTATCGCGTGTAAGCCCTCGTTCCACCGTAAAGTACCCGCGTAGTAGTTTCTATAGCACGTGTTGTATTTGTGATGTACTGTTATTGATTTCTTTTGTTATAGTTTATACGTGTTCATGTAATGACAGAGAAGTAACACGAAGACCTCGAGACTGAGAGTTCAATCAAGAAGACTGAGCAACTATATGATAAAAAGGCAAGTGCCCTTGACCACTTTGCTGCGATTAGGAAAATTAAGAATGTAGATAGAATTAGTTGCATGCAAGTCAATTAATTTGAATCCTATGCTAGGTTGTTTACTAGTTTTCTATATTATTTCTTGTCGCCGTGTTGGGTGGTCTATATTACATGTTGGGGGCATTATTATGTTTAGCCCTACTGTCTAGTTGGGAGGGAATTATGGAAATATATATATACTTGTTATGATATTACTTATAATCATATGGATATGTTGGTAGGATTTAGTGAAGTATAGGAATCTAGGCACACCGGTTGGTTCAGTGGGTGCATGCGTGCACGAGACTCAGGTTGGTTGCTAGTGCCTGCTGTAGATTCTATGGACCGATTCATGGTGCCTTTGTAACAAAGCCTTACTGTGCCACCACAAGACTGGTATGTAACAGTTTGGCCAATTAAGTTGATTTACACCTTATTCTGTGTGTGCCATTGGATGGTGCGGGGAATTGATTGCCACCCTAGGATTCGCAAGGCGCAAGAGGGGGCTTCTCGTGGCGGAGGTAAAATGGACTCTAGGTGCCGAAGCGGTAAAACCTCAACGGGTGTACATGGGTTCGGTGATGCAATATAAATGCCTCATAGTGATCTCTTGGCCACACACCAAAGAAATTGTGAAATCTGATTGACAGGCCATGAGCATAATGGAGGATTTAGTCCACCTGACAACGGTGGACGAAATCACGACTTGTGGGTAAAGCGGTACAAACTTCGCAGAGTGTAAAACTATCTAGACATCCATCCTCACGATCATGAGCAACGCTTGGACTTACCCATGATTAGTTGGGTGGGTTGGAATTGGATTGGATTGGTGACGGGTTGGTCGGAACCCTTTGGTTTTGGTGTCCACTTGGTTTGAGCCTGGACAGTGTTGTTGGACATATGGTTTGTATATGATGGTACTTGTGTTGGATGTTGGTGATTGGGGTCATTCACCTAGTAAAATAGGATGCTAAGGTAGACATAAGGAACATGTTGTTGCATAGAGGCTTAACCTATGTCTAGCCTTCCTTATTGAATAACATGCATGTCATGATTTCCCACACTTGCGGAGTACATTAGGTGCTCACGCTTGCTTTTTTGCTTCCTTTTCTTGTATGTACTTGCTGCTCAGGCTATGAAGGTGAAGATGGAGATGGCGAAGATGATGACATCGACCTCGACGTGCAATACTAGGCTGGCGTGCCGCCGGACAGCGCTTGTGTTGAAGTTCTATTTTTGCTTTCCAGTGCCTTGTATATTTTGTTTTTGACCCATGAGTCATTTATGTAATGAATATTTATTGTTTATCTTGGCTTATAGTTATGATATTTTACTTTTTTTCATCACATGTATGATTTAACAAATTCTGGCTTACATGTGAGTTGTGTCCGGTTTGTTTTATGAAAATCAAGTTTGACAGTGGTGGCCCAGGATCCTGCCTCTGCAGAGGAGCTGGTTCCCAGGACGAGGTCCATGTGGCAGTACTGGAGCTCGCCCCTGAGAAGGGACGGGGGTCCGGGCGTGTTGTACACATGGCACCACTGGATCCTACCTCAGCAAGGAGGTAAAACACTTAGGTGTTTTTGTCCTGTGTGCAGGGTACTTGGTATGTTGGGTACCGGCAGTGGTCCCCGGGTGCACCTCGGGGGAGGCGACGAGCCCGCGGGTGGGCCTTCTCAATCACTTTTCGCATTGCCTTTTCGTTTTTGTCTTGAGCAGTTGAAGCGGTTGCACGCTTCTGCTACCGTGGCCACGCGTCCACTCCGAGCTGAAGGGTCATGGTGACGCAATCTTTGCCTGCTGTGGAGCCTTTAACCACGACGGTTCCTAATGCAACTGATGTGCTTCTGCAGCTCCGCCTTTTTTAGAACCGTCGAGTCCTCTTGTGGGGTGGTTGACCGCTCGCGTCAGCCCTTCAGACAGGGGACCTGGGGCCCGCTGCCATTGGTGTTGTGGGTTGGGCAGCGTGTGCTGGGCCTAGGCGACCCTCACGATGTGCCCAAGCGCCGCGAGGGTGAGTAAAAGGAAACTTTTGGAGGTAAAGGCAATTCCTTCTTCATTCACCCCCATCGCTTGAGATTTTGTCTTCTTCCTCGAGCGCCCAAACCTCCACCTCTTGCCAATCTCTCACTTTGCTCCCCCTGCAATGGCTTCCAGTCTGCCTCGCTCCCGCATTAGGAGGAACGAGCACCTGGCACCAATAAAGCGACTGTTTGGCTGGCACGCAGGAGAGCAAAGGAGGTGAATCCGTTGTGAGTCCTCCTCTCTTCGCGACTTGTGCAAAGACGAGATTGTCCTCTTCACTGCATACGCGACGGCTGGGCTCGGGCTCCCAGTGTCTTCATTCTTCCTCGCACAACTGGAATCGTTCGGTCTGCAATTGCACTACCTGTCGCCGAACTCCTTCGTCGTGGCGGAAGTGTTTGTCCACTTTTGCAGGCGTTCGTAGGCGTCCGACCATCGGTGGAGTTATTTCGGTACTTATTAAAGACCACCAAGAAAAGCTCGACAAGCCAAGTGGGGTCCTAGTACTTCCAACATCAGGAGAAGACCTGTGCAAGGGATCCAAGTGGGACTGCTGGAGGGAGAGCTGGGTAATCGTGAGGACCGACGCCCACGCCCGCTTGAGTCTGCCCACGATGACACTTCCCCTGGACTTGCTAAGAAGCAGCCTGCGAAGGTTCTTTTTTAGGAGGGGCTAGTCTCTGGTGAGCTTGTGCGTATGAGAGATGGTGAACACGTTGGTTTTACGTGGATCGGGCCATCGAAGCGTAACACCCTACGTCCATGATGAGAGTTGTATTGCCTGAGTCTTAAAGGCTATGGAAGCTTGTGAGGGTTTGAGTGTGTCTGAATGAACTGCCTAGAGATGTTGCCTGCCTGGGCTTTTTACAGTTAGGTTCGGCTCCTTACAAGTGGGATCCGGGGCCCGACAAATGGTCCTGATGCGATATTATGTTTGTACAAGATCTAATGGTTTATTATGCTTACTGCCTCTGATAGTGGCTTGAATACTCGCTGTCTTGCCCCGTCGATCGCCAGTGGCTAGGCGTAGTCATTGATGATGGCAGAGAATTTCTTGTATGTCTTGTCGTCGTAAGCTATCCAGTCAGAAGCGTGGGGTAGCTTTGTGGCGTATTCACTGCTGTGTGATTGAACACAGCTGCACCTGACAGGGGCGTGCATTGCACCGCACGCCTAGGGAAGGCACGTGCCTTCAAAGCTTGACTTGGATAAAGCACGCCACCCTTTACTCCCGCAACCTACCGCCCGAAGCAAGTTGCAAGACTCGTGGCAGCACCAGAGCCCGCCTATGCGGGGGAGGCCGAGTCCTGCGCTGCGCCCATGTGGCAGCTCCAGAGCCCAACTATGATGAGAGTCGGGGGTCCGGTGCTGCTGGACACGTGGTGGTTACGGTGCCCGCCTCTACGGGGAAGGCCGGCCTGGAGCCTCGGGCCATGTGGTGGCACCAGAGCCCACTCTTATGGAGGAGCAAGGTCCCGTCCCACTGGACACGTGGTGGCCCGAGAGCCTGCCCCTGAGGAGGGATGGGGTTCGGGCCTGCTGTACACATGGCGCCGTCGGATCCTGCCTCAGCGAGGAGGCAAGGCTAGGCATTTTCATCCTGTGCGCGGAGGTACCCGATATGCTGGGTACCGACACATACCTTTCCCAATTTGGACTTGGGACTAGAGCCCCCTCTCTACAGCCTAACCTCCACCAAGGACTAAGAGAGCACTAGTGTAATAGAAGAGAGAATGCTTGAGTGGTGTGTGGGAGAAGTGAGACACCCCCCTATTTATTCACGGAGTAGAGGTGGTTCCCGCCACAATTATCTAGCGAACCCGTCTTCACCGCCTTCAGGGAGTCATGAGGATCCAACACGTGGAGGAACCATGTGTTTGGCGTGAGGGCCTAGTCAGCCGACTAGGGGGGTCGGTCGACCTGATTCTGGCCCCCCTTCAGGTCTGCTTCCTCGGAGTGGCTTCCAGGTGGGCCCTGACTCCCTTCCCGGGTGAAACATCATTGGATATCCTTGGATACGCCTGGGAATGAGTCATGGATCCATTTGATGCCACATGTCATGCGTGATTGGCTAGGGTGGCACTTTTTAAGATTGCTCCCTTCATTCTTCAACATTTCTGCATAAAAACTCCTGCATGCACTATTTCTCCAAATACAAGTGGAATTATGTTAAACCTAACTATGATGTGTGTAAGAAATATTTATTCTCTTACATAATTAAGTTACATTGACAGTCGAAATAGTATATAACGACTATGAACAAACTCCCCTAAGCTTACACTTTTCTCATCCCGAAGCAAAGATAAAGACTTAGGTTCTTGATCAAGAGTTGCAACAATGTTCAGCGCAAAATTTGGAGCTGCAACTACAGCCGCAACAAGCTTGGATGGACAAATTGCTGGGTATGAACCAAACACAAGTGCACAATACGCGAGAGTCCGGGGCTACCAGAGAACAGTTTGAGACGTATGAGAAGGCATTAAAGAAATAAGTACTCACTTGGGTGTGGATCGTGGGATACAAATGGACCGGTCCTGCTCCAACAGCAGAAGATTATCATCACAGATCTAGCACAAAAAAGGGATCCAACAAGCAAAAGCATCGAACGAAGTGAGAGGGAGAGGAGGGGAGAAGGAGGAGGAAGCATCACATAGCACGCCACCTCTTCCGCTCGGGAAAGGGTAGGGAGTTGTCAATGTCCAGCAGTTGGAGGAGCACATCATCGCCACCATCATCTTTTTGGTGGAGAGACGAGCGAGCGAGAGCGATAAGATCCCGACCTGCATTGAAGCTGCTGGATTCACTCATGAATAAGCGTGGATTGGGAGTGGGTTGGGCTAATCCACGCCATATCCAACACACAGTGTTGGTCCGTGAGAGGTATTTAATCCACATGTGTATCTGAATCCACGGGTGGCGTGGACTGGACCTATTTCCACGTCCATCTTGTGGTTTTCAAACAAAGCCTAAGAGGATGTATTACATGTTCTTACAAAATTTGACTTTCGAAATCATGTTGGGAATAAAAAGACAAAAAATGAATTTTGTCTTTTTTGAATTTCAAAAAATAAAATGAACTTCAATATGAATTTTGTGATGCATCTTTTACATTATAATAATAAAAAAGCATATTTTACTCCTCTAAACAATTACCAAAGTACATGTAACCCCTTAAATTTTTGGAAATCCTAGTTTGCAGGCTCCTGAGGGCACCTGCAATATCAGGCAATGCCCGCCCCGGCTCGCAGAGGCCACACAGTGAAAGATAATTAACTTTATTTTTATTTTGTTAATTGTTAATCCGTAACTTTTAAGGATTATGTTACTTGTAAAATAATAAAACACCAATTTTTTATTGATTAACCTATAGATTTAAGGGTTAATGATTAATTATAGATATTAGTAGTTAATAGTAGTAATTAGCTGCTAATTACTTGGTGCCTGAAATTTGAGAAAATTTTAGGCAACTGAAATATAGACAACCCCTAAAATTTTTATTTGGTTTATTTTACACCTAATCTTTACTAATGCAGTTCACTTTACACTTTTAATAAGTTTTGTAATCTCACTTTACCAACGTGAATTGAAATTAAGCTGGAAATGTTATGACGTTGATTAAATGACCACGTAAGGCATCACATGGAGGATCTAGTCAGTGTAATGGTGTCCGTGGTGCGTTCCCAAAGGCGTTTATCATCTGGCCGAAAATGACCATCATTAGCAACCGGCGCAGCCGACCCAGGCTCTTGTTGCACTGGCACCGAAGTCGCCGTCAGAAGATCTGTAGGAGGAGGAGTAGGATTTAGTTGATGTTTTTCTTTTCTTGTGTCTTCTTGTACTTTTTTCTTGTGTTTTGTAATATACTGTTTCATTGTGTGGACAGTGAACTGTGTGAAAGCAATTGCAAACAAGAAGGATTTGATTATTTTCTGGACAAGTGAATGATTTAGTTATCAAGTGAATGTGCTCTTAGTTCAGTGATGTGTGATATCAATAGTGAACCAAAGCAAAATGGAAAAAATCACGAAGCTAAAGGAGACGACGAGAATAGAAGATGCGCTTTTCGTAAGAGCACGTCTCCCTTTTAGCAGAGGAGAGAGAGACATCTAGCATAGGAGATGCACTTTGCTGCTAAGCACGTCGCCATTTTGCGTCTCCACACATACCTTATATAAGACGCCATCAGTCTTTCCTCATTTCTTCATTCGTCTTCTTCGCGCAGACAATCCACCATGGCCAACGTTCTGCCGCCAGGCCCGCCGAGGGAGCCACCCTGCAAGAAACAGTGTTGTCGCTGCCCTGAGAGGCTCAACAACGAGCTGCTCGAGATGCTTTGGACAGATTGTTCGACCAGTTCTAGAGGATGCTCGAGACGATGGCCGGGGTGTTTGGCGCCGAGAGCCACAATATCCTGGTGGCGATGATGGCGAGGAACCTCGGTCGCGAGGTTGCATCGCCAGATCTGGACCAGCCAGAGCAACCGGTGGAGCAGCCGGAGTAGCCAGCCAAGGCTCCTGTTGCACCGGTGTTGGATGGCCGCCAAAGGAGGAGGAGGGGGAGGAGTAGGATTTATGTTTTCTTTTGTTGTTTTAGTTGATGTTGTTTTCCTTTTCTTGTTCTTGTACTTTTTTGTATTTTGTAATATATTGTTAATGAATGCATGTATTATTTGTGTTCATCTATGTGATGAATATTATCTTGTGTGTTCAACTGTGAATAAATGAATGTACATCGTTCAGCGACGTGTTCATGTCTGTTTGAAACCGAAGACAAAGGAGACACACTTTTTGTAAAGTACGTCACATTTCTTTCTCAAATACGAGACACGCTTTGTTAGATCCGCGTCTCCCGTTTGTTAGAGAGGGGCCACGTCTCGAATACCTACTTAACAGAGACGGGGCTTTATTGTAACACGTCTCCTTGTACGTTCAATCGATCCTGCCAGATCCTCACTAAAGCGGGCTCGTCTCGCTTAACCTTATCAGAGACGCACGCCTTTGAGCCCGTCGTCCATCTTTGTCTCCTATTTGGGTTTCTTACATAGTGCCTTCCTGTCCTTATCGACCCCTTCCTACCATTTTTCAACCGTGGCGTCCATTTGCTCGTGGGCGTGGTAGCTTGTTGTGTGTGCACACACACTGTCGAAGCCTTGCTTGCTTAGGGTTCATATTTTTATAGAGTGTTGTGTTTGGCCGCATAAAACCGGCAAGAAGGGAACAAACACATGAGAGAGAGAGAGAGAGGGAGGGAGGGAGGGAGAAAGAGAGTTTGTTTACAATTGCACCCACGATGAAGGATCACGTCAATAATGATGTATCATTTGTGGCCCGTGACGAAGGCAAGCGTGCGATCAAAAGTACAATGACCTAGGAACCAACTAACTTGATGGTTTGCCGGCGTGATGCCGGTAATGCCGACGAGCGGCGGGTGGGGGCGGGGCAGGGCAGGGTGGGGGTTGGGAGGGGGTGGAGCGCTGAGCTTGCTAGCAGCCGATGTTCCTTCATATTTGGTACTGCCAGAGATGAAGGGGCTTCTGACTAGATCCTTCATGTTGCATCTTATGTGACCTTTTATTCCACATCGTAACAATCCCAGCTTAGTCCTGATCCACATCAGCAAAGTGGTACTACAAAACTGATTTAGGATGTAAAGTGAACTGGATAACTAAAAATAGATGTAAAATGAACCAAATAAAAATATAAGGGTTATCTGCACTTTGGTCATAGTACAGGGGAGTAAAACATACTTTGCAACCTCTATGACTTTTTTGTGAGAATGTTGCAAAATTGTTCTCATCAATGTATGTTTAAAATTTAGTAAATGCCATATGTGCTATGGGGTTTTGAGGTAAATGAAGAAGAATTTGAATTTACACAAGTGCAAAGTGATGAAAAAATATTGAAACTTCCTATGCCACTACTACAATAAGCCTCATCACAGGCGGCTCCAAACCTATTATCACAGACGGCTTTTAAAACCGCCTGAAACGAAGAGTCTGTGATAATCCGCAATTTCACAGGCGGAGAAGTGAAACCGCCTGTGAAGACTAATTATCATAGGCGGTTCTTCACTAAGGATAGCCGCCTGTGAAGACCGATTATCATAGGCGGTTCTTTACTTAGGCTAGCCGTCTGTGAAAATACTTTATCACAGACGGGTCGTGCAGCATATATAACCGTCTGTGATAAACGTCTTATCACAGACGGTTATTGAAGAATAACTAACCGTCTATGATAAGAAGTCTTAACAGACGGGTATTGAAGCATTACTAACCGTCTATGATAATTTGTATTCACAGGCGGATTTTGAATACACATTAGACATAAGGACTCTCTCAATTCTCAGAATCCGATCAATAATATCAAGAGAAGAACAAGGGGAAATGTCTCCCGTCGTTGTTCTACTTGCGGCCTCGCCTTGTTGGCTCGATGGCCGCATCGTCAAGCAACAACAAAGATGGAAGAGAAGGTATTAGTGCTGTTCTTGTGCTATTTAAGAGATAGCACTTGATGTTGATCTTGTATTCAGTTTTCTCCTGAGTAATTCGAAATGATTTAGTGGCTATTTGATCTTTGGACTCCCTTTTCGATTCTAACACCGCCTACAGCCATCTCCGCAAGGGAGGGGCCCTTCTCAGCAGACGAGGCCCCTCCGGCCCGCCCTTCTTCCGTGTTGCGGAACATGTCCTGAAAGAAGTGGGCTACACTGTCCACTAGCTCCCTCACAGTCTTCGTCGCATTGTCCACGAAGTCCATGAAAGATGAGCCAGTAGGCTGTCCCTCCGGGGATGGGTCATCTCCAAATTTCTCTGCCGACTCCACCGTAGCAGTTTCCTCGGAGAAAGTATAAACTGGAGCTGTATCACCGCACAAATGATTATAACAGTCATACAGCTAGCAGGAATGGATTAGGATGTGTAACTTTAGCAGAAGAATTGCGGTGAACAGACTTGGCTGGTGGTTCCTGTAGAATTCCATAACTTTGTCATTCTTCATTACTGCATCCCAGGCAGTTCTATCTGATGCAAGAGAGGCGACAACACTGTAGAAATCAAGAGTAAGAATAAACAGATTAGCAAGATAAACGTATGGAAAATTGCATACCATTATTTAATTAGCAAACTATGATGAGTATAGCCTAATAGCCAAGTGCAGATCATTTTCTTTGCCGAACATGTCAAAGAGACCTGACCAGGGGGTACTATTCACCGAAACTGTACTGAAAAGCAAGGGCTCCATATATGAACGACCAGTGTTATAAATGGGCCCCTGGATGCCTAGGCGCCTGGACGCCCAGGCGCCCGCCTAGTTGACTAGGTGCGTGGCCAGGCGCTGCCGGCGGCGAGCGGCGGCAGGAGGGTAGCAGCGGCGAGCAGGTGGGCGGGCGGCTATCAATCCTGGCTGCAGTTGGGGAAGGCTAGGCAATGAGCTCAATTGGACTGGGGCCGAAATGTGATCTATTGTCAACCGTTGGATGAGATCCAACGGTTGAGACTCTTCAGTTCAGGTGTATAAAACCATGGGCTACCCTAACCCTAACTATTATTTCCCTCACATTCTCTTCTATACTGATGGCTGGGGCGGCGGCGCCCACGGCGACCGTGGCGGCTGGGGCGGCGGATGCGACGGTGGCCTGGCGGAGGCTGCAACGATGGCCAGCGGCGGCTGCGACGGCGTTCTGTGGCGGCTTCGACGGCGTTCTGGCTGTGGCGGCCAGTGGTGATTGCTTCGGCGGCCGGCCGGTGGCGGCCAGGCGAGGCGAGCCTCCATGGCGTCCGCCGCCGGCTGACTGGACGCCTAGACGGCCACTAGGCCTGGACAACACTGTGAATGACTACAGACAATAACACTGCAGTATTGCCTAGGAAGGATCAAGCCTGTCCACATGAATTTCTCTCAAGTTTGTAGCAACAGCAGGTTGAGTAACACAACAAATCATTAGCCACTCATTATTATGAAACCAATTTCAGTGAACTGAATAACATTATGTGTTGGGAAATTCTTAATTAAATGACACAACTCTCCTGCGTGTCTGAGATAAAAAAAATGATGATAACTATCTGTAATGATTTTATCTAAATGGCATATGTTTGGGTACCAAACAACTGATTTCCTCCAAGGTATACAGTTTGTCATGAAGGGCCATCACAACAGCAGAAAGGGATCAACCGCGACAGCAGCAAGACAATACAGCTACAAACCTGAGCTTCTGGACTTGATTTCAACAGTGTAAACGCTTGCACTACATGTCCCGGCATCGCAGGAATTATTGCATCAGCAGGCAGTTTGTTAAACTCTTTATACAGTCCCTTCACAACCTCTACTGGAGCTTCATTAAAATAGCCCCTGTAACAAGTTATTTTGTGAGAATATGGTGGAATATGTACGACCTAAACGTGCACTACAGGAAATACGGTCATTTGCGACGGCCAGCCGTATTTGCGATGGCCCGCATATGGCCGTCGCAAATTAGATAAACCGTCGCAAATATACACTTATTTGCGACGGCCGTCTAAAATGGCCGTCGCAAATAAGTAGGCCGTCGCAAATTAATCTTATTTGTGATGGCCTCTTCCGTTAGCCGTCGCAAATAGTGTTAATTGCGAGGGCTAATCCTAGGGCCGCCGCAATTAAAATGGCCGTCGCAAATTAAAGTCCTATACCGTCGGACCGAGCTCATTCTCTTCGTCCTATCCTTACGCAACCCCCCCCCCCCCCCCAACGCCCCGCCCCGCTCCGCCCCCGCCGCCCCCGCTCCCGCCGCCAGCATGCCGCGCCCCCCCCCCCCCCCCGGCCCCCGATGCCTCCGGCACCAAGGTGAGCTCGGCTTTTTTTTTTGCTTTCATTTTAAAATCCATATGCACAATAGGGAATTATTCCTACAATTTCTATAGATACACAATAGGGAATCATGCATGGTAGTTAGGGTTATTATTCCTACAAATTCCTACGAACTCGATGGCCTTCTTGAGGCCCCTGCACCTGGTCTTGCCGCACTTACGCGCGTGGTGGCCCAGCAGCTCCCACACGAGGACCGCGGCGGCGACGGCCGGGTGCAGCAGCGTGCCCACCTCGAGGACCAGCAGCTTGGCATATGGGATGAGGAGGAAGCCGAGCACGGCGAGGGCGGCGAGGAGGACGACCGCGTCGACGGCGGCCATCGGGAGCTGTCGCAGCAGGATCCGGCGGCCCTGGCCCTGGATCGGGAGCAGGCCGCCAGGGCGGAGCTGTCCGCCGCCCTGCGGTGCTGCTGAAGGCGCGGAGGAACTCGATGAGGCTGCAGCACTCGGCCATCGCGGGTCTGGGAGCGACGGGTAATTCGCCACTGATTCTGGTGCGAGCGGGCAAGAGAGGATAGGAGCGGGCTGTGTGGTGGGGGCACCGGGATCTGTGTGCAACGGAACTGACCGGAAAGGGAGGGGGAGGAGAAGGCGATTGATTCGCCGATCGGATTCGTGCCCGCTCCCGCGCCGTGAGTTACTACAAATTTTTTCTGTTTAGCACTAGAGTAACCTCTTAAAGCTGAAAATTAGGTTATTAACCATTGTGTTTTAGTGAGTGAGGGACTTGCTTCTGGATCAACCAAAAGCATCATAATATGGTGATCTAGCTAGCCCAATTATATTCGGTTCTTTGAGTGTTCTAGCTATTTTTATCAAATCGGTCTTAACATAATGCATTTTCTTTACATTGCTCAGGTGCCCTGCCCACAGTGCACACTCAGATCCACTTCACTACTCAGGTATAGCACCATCATTCTTCTCATATTGTATATGACAGAGTACAGTGCTTTTAGCTATATATGACGACTTGTTGCTCTTATAGTAGCTGCCCTGATATGTATAATGTTCCAACTGTTTTTTATCAAACTTTTAATGATGTAACACATTATCTTTAGATTTGGATCACCATGTTACTAGTTCAGCCTATGTCAATTGTGTGATCTAGATGTTGCTAGATGATTATGTTTTTTTAGGTTTAGATAATTTTTTATCATGCTTTGGTAAATATGTTTATTATGCAGGTTACTAGAATTAATAATTTTTTATCTTGTTCTTTTGATTGTGTGAGTGTTTAGAATTAATAATTTTTTTCTATTCTGTTTAGTGTATGTTTGGACTTTAGTGCATTCATATAATGTTTTTGAGTGACTACTTAATATATATAAATAAAGGGGTTTTGGGTCGGCTCGGACCAACTCGGAAGGGAACGACACGTAATAAGTGTGATCGTGCCGTGTAGACCATTGTAGTGGTACCGTATGCGTCAAGTCGACACGGAAGCGAACGGGTTGGTAAGGACGTCAATGACCTACGATTGCGTGGACGGTGGAAATAGATGTAGAATTGTCATCTAAAACCAACTTTCCTCTCATTCTTTCTCTAGTTCTTTCCTATCTCTTAAATGACCTCAAAATAAAAATGAGCAACGTAACCTATAGCAATGTATTACCCATTTCGGATCGGCACGTCTCACATGCCATTGGCATGTGAGACGTGCAGGTTCGGAATTGTCCCTTTTTGGACAGCCTCGGAGTGACCGAGGGGGCATGGCTTGTGACAAGACGAGGGTTCGTATTTGGACGAGATTTTAGTGGCGTAACCCTGTTGTTCTCTGCTGCACCATTTTTGGGCGTGCAGTGGAGAACAGCGGGGTTATGCCGCCGAAATTTTGTTCGAATCCGGATCATGCGTCTCGTCATGAGCACGCTCCGCTCGGTCACTCTTGGGTGGGTTTAGGATTTATCTGCCTAGGTTGTAGGGTCGTAACATAACATAACAATACATTAGCGACAATTTATTTCGCGTTAAACTGCAGAGCCAAACATGGGTGAAGACTGCAGTTGGATGTATACTGGCTAGAAGAGCAGAACTGGTGGTCACTCAGATGAGTGGTTTATCAAGTTAGATCAATTTTTGGATCGAGCATTTTCTTTGTCAACGGAAGATATGGTGCGGTGCCCATGTACAAAATGCCGGAACACCAAGTTTTTGAGAAGATTGGAGCTTTCGTTTCACTTATGTCGAAACGGTTTCACTCCACATTATGAAGTGTGGACCTTTCACGGCAAGACTAATTCTCGAGTCATAGCCGAAGTGGATGAGGATGATGATATAACAGAAGTTGATAGGATGGATGAGATGCTAGAAGCTCTAGAAGTGGAGGATCCTCTTACAAATGAGCCAAAGAAGTTCTTCGAGGAGCTGAAGAAATCACAGAGCTGTTGCATGAACACACGGTTGTGACCGTACTTGCTTTCTTGACCAGATTTATGGCAATTAAGTCCAAGTACTTTTTTTCCATCAACTGCTACAATGATCTCATGAAATTGATCTGCGATATCCTTCCACAACCTCACAATGCTTCGGCCGATATGTATCATTCAAAGATCAAAATATCTGGTCTCGGTATGAAGTATGAGAAAATCGATGTGTGCCCAGACAACTGCATGCTATTCTGGAAAGAGCATGCCAATGAGAAGATGTGCTTGAAATGTGGTAAATCGAGGTATGTCGAAGTTTCTAATGACGATGGCGATAATGTGATGACAGATGTCGCACATAAACAGCTTCGTTACTTGCCTGTGACACCTCGGTTGAAGCGGATGTTTCTTTCAAAAAGAACAGCAAGACACATGAGATGGCACAAAGAAGGTAAACGTGAGAACAAAGAATTCTTGACGCATCCGTTCGACGTTGATGCATGGAAGGCGCTAGACCATTTCGATCCAGACTTTTCTCGTGATGCGAGGAATGTTCGCATCGGATTAGCGACAGACGGATTCTCACCGTTCAGTACGAACGCCACACCATACTCATGTTGGCCCGTCTTTGTCATTCCGTACAACCTGCCACCTGCTTTTTGTATGAAGGATGAGTTCATGTTTCTCAGCCTCATTGTACCTGGACCTGATCATCCCGGGTCATGTCTCAACGTGATGTTAAAACCGCTAATCGAAGAATTGGAAGTCTTGTGGACAGGAGTCGAAGCGTACGACAGTTATAAGAAGCAGAAATTCAACCTTCGAGCTACTTATTTATGGTTCGTCCATGATTTGCCGGCATACGACATGTTTTCCGGATGGAGCACTCACGGTCGTCTGACGTGTCCGATATGTGCTTCAGACACGGATTGCTTTTGACTAACTCATGGAGACAAAATATCTTATTTCGATTGTTACAGACGTTGGCTGCCCTCGAATCATATATTTAGGCAGCAGAGACATGTCTTTCAAAAGAACACTGTTGTCACTAAAGGACCACCGAAGTGTCTCAACGGGTCAGAAATTTCTGATATGTTGGACAAAATGGTGCCTGATGAAGGTCGTCTTGGATATTTTGTAGGTTATAGAGAGGAACACAATTGGACTCACATATGTAGACTTTGGGAGCTACCGTATGTGAAGTCGTTGATTCTAATGCACAACATTGATGTCATGCATCAGGAGTAACATGGGCGAAAGTATCATAAGCATTTGCATGGATATGCCTGGCAAAACGAAAGACAATTATAAAGCTATACAAGATTTGGCAGACATTTGTCACCGTCCAACTCTTGAAATCTCTAAAAGTGGTGGAAAGCCACGTGCTTCTTTCTGTCTTCAATTGAAAGAAAAGAAAGAAGCTATGAAATGGATGAAAACTTTGAAATTCCTAGATGGTTACGCAGCTAGGCTGAAACGAACCGTAAATATTAACAAAGGAAACCTCACTGGGTTGAAGAGTCATGATTATCACATTATAATGGAAGACTCTTACCTGTTATGTTTCGAGGCTATCTAGATGATGCGGTGTGGAAGGTTTTAGCCGAGCTCAGCTATTTCTGTAGACAGCTTTGTGCTAAAGAAATCAAGATCGGGATGATGGATAAGTTAGAGAAGGAGATACCCATACTTTTACGTAAGATGGAAAAAAATTTTCCACTGGGTTTCTTCAATCCAATGCAACATCTGCTTATCCATCTTCCATTCGAAGCTAAAGTTGGCGGTCTTGTGCAATATAGGTGGATGTATCACAATGAAAGAGCGCTACGATATCTGAAACCAATGGTTGGCAACAGGGCAAGGGTGGAAGGGTGCATCGCTAAAGCATATGCTCTTAAGGAAGTAGGATACTTTTCAAGTGTCTACTTTGCGGAAGAAAATGATATCAATACTTCAGCAATGCGGTACAATGTGGACGAAACACCCCCTCTAAGCGACCTTTCTATTTTTCAAACGAGAGGCACCACCGTTGGTAGCTGCACGACCTACGTGCTATCCGAACATGAAAGGACTGTTGCTTTACTCTACATGTACACAAATATAAAAGGCATGCAGGAATACTTCGAGTAAGTGTTTATCCTACATTTATGCTAATCAACATATTTTGCTACACATGTACTCTAGAAGATGTTTTTTTCATGTTCAGTGAGTTCCACAAACAATGTTGGCCACATAGGCATCAACCTACGATCAAACAAGTAGAAGCGATGCGAAAAGAAGGAATAAATGGGGGGCAGAGTTTCCTATCTTGGTTTCAAGATTATGTAATATTCTCTCGTCTTCTATGTGTTATAAGTTACTATTATTAAAGAAGTATTATTTTAACTTACGATCATTTATGACAGTGTCGGACTCACAATGTCCATGAAGATTTGCGGCAGCTATCTTATGGATTGATGAATGTTAGAAGCTACGGTCGATATGATGTAAATGGCTTTCGATTCCGTACAACTCATTTTGAAGCTCTTCCTCTCGCGGCAACATCAAATTTCGGTGTTGTGACAAGAGCAATGGACACTCAAGGGAATTTAACCGATTATTATGGGATCATTAACAAAATTCTTGAATTTAGTTTTACCAGAAATAAGACCCTTCTAGTTATCTTCTTCGATTGTGACTGGTTTGATCGCACTCATAGAACTCGAGAAAACCAATTTGTAATGGTGGAAGTGAAACATAAAGACTGGCTACGAGGTTACAATACATTTGTTCTTGCACATCAAGTGGAACAAGTGTATTATCTACCTTATCCATGCATGAAGTTCAGTGCTTGGTGGGTGGTATATAAGGTGAATCCTCGTGAGTGGTTATATACTCCTGGGGATGATGGTTACCATGATAGTGAAGACGTAGAAGAAGTGTACCAAGAAGAAGAGTTGCCAGACACTTTTATCATCGAGCTTGGTGCAGGACTCAATCAATTAGTTGGAGATGTTGAAGACATTGAAGATGTAGAGACAGATGATATGCGAAAACAAAAATTAAAACAGGCCACGATGGAAGATCGTTGGGCTGGTTTAAGGAGTAGAGAACAGGCACATGATAATGATGTTGATGAATTTTGAAAGTGATTACAAGTAATGTTTTCTTGAAGATAGTAACATGAATTTTGTATATTTTATTTGCATATTTACTGATTATCTAATTAAAACAAGATGGCGTCAAAGAAGGGTAAGAAGGTGCCGCTGACAAGGGGGTTCTACCCCTCTAGATTTGAGGACGCTTTCGCTGGTGCCTCGTCGACTGGGAGCAGACGCTCTCAGCTACTGGGGAACGTTCTGAGCAGCTCTAGAGCTTCGTCACAGGTAAATTTCACTCGCTTTTAACAAATTCTTTAAATTCAATTTCACATTAATCTTACTTATGAATCATTTGAATGTTGTAGTCCTCACCGGCTGACTCAGAGGCTGCGGCGCCAGTTGACCTTGGCTACCCTTCGGTGAGACAGCCCTCGGCTGGCGATCCTTCTGTTCCTGAGGCCTTTGGTTCGGCTGGTGAGGAGTCGTCTAGGTCACCTGACGTTGCGCCCCAGCAGACGCAGAGGACGAGGAGGACTCACTTTGTCAGTCCCCCTGCAGTCCCTTCACAGAGGATCGTGATTCGTCCAGTCGGAAACAGGTAATAAAAATTATAGTTTTAATTTTAGTTTCTTTTGGTTACTTAAGTAATCAATCAATAAATATCTTGCAGGGTTTGGGATGACATGTCTTTCACCAGTGAGAGACACCAAAGAACGGTGAATGGTGTCCTCGGGTCCTTAGTGTGTTTGCACTATCCCAGGGTCATCGACGGGGTGCCTGCTCTTTCGTGGGAGGACTACGCACGTGTCCATCACCAGGAGCACGACAACCTTCAGGAGGTCGTATGGGCCAATTTTATGGTAAGTATGTTAAAAATAGTTTATAAGTTTTAACTCTTAAACTCTTTTAATGAATATCTTTTCAATATATTCTTTATCGCAGGCAAGATATACTTTAGAGGACCCGAATGACCCTCGTCTGTTTGAGGATGCGAGGCGAGTGTTTCACTACAACACTGCCAAGGCGCTTCGACAAGCTTTGTTGAACGCCCGTGTTCAAATTATTAATGAGCACTTGAAGGTGAACTAGCAGCACGTGCTATACTTTCGACAAGAGAGAGAGGCACCTGACGGTGGAGGAGTACGCGCAGGTACGTGGGTGTAGTAAGTATTTTTTCTGATAATTTCCTCGATGGTATTTTTAACGACTTCCAACTATGTGCAGGGCCACGTGAGTTGGTTGCAGGGTCGGACCGATGCATTTCGGGCCCTTTTTCGCTATTGGGCTAGCGATGAGTTTAAATCTAAGTCTGAGAAGGCTCGAGAGTGCAGAGGGGAAGAGCAGGCACGGGCAAGATAACCATTTGCGTTTAGCTCAACGCATGATAAGTGTATGTAACTTATGTTTATAAATTCATAATATATTGTTCGTATTAACACGTATTGACAGGAGCGCGAGACGGGGGTGCCGCCGACCCCTGCTAAGATCTGGAATAGAGGTCACATGGACCCTTCTCAGCCGACGGGGTGCAGTCGGGCTGCAGCCGAGCAATTGGTAAGTTTAGAAATCATTCATATTAAATATAACTATATAGATTGTTGAACTTACATGGTTTTCTTGTTTTGCAGGTTAAGTACGGGGAGGAGGCTAGGAAGATACATGGCGAATATTTTGATTGGGAACGTCAACCAATTGATCCTCAAGCCGCGTATGCAAGCGGTGGTGGAAAAGCACACGGAAGGTGAGTTTACAAATCATTTTATAATTTTCAATTTAAAGTATTCAAGATATTTCAATTTCATATCACTGACTCTCTTTTTTATAGGCTCGTCATATACGATGGAGTTGTCGACTCGAGGGCGGGGAGACCTACGAGAGTCAGCTCCACGCAGACTTCTTCAGTGGGCACGACTGGTCGTCGCGCCTCGCAGAGGGACATTGAGATGCAGTCCCTCTTCATACGACATGAGGAGGCAGAACGCCAAAGGATCGCGATGGAGGCCACAATCCAAATGGACGGCCGACAGAGGGCCACATCGCCCCGAACGTCGGGAGCGGCAGTGCGCAACGGCGGCGACGCGCGCGCGGCTGCGATCTCGTCGGCGATGACCAAAAAAGCGCTACAGAGGCTTCGGGGCACATATGACTAGCGCAAAAAGAAGAGGGGGACTAGGGGAACTCACTGAGGGTCGTCGCACGACCGGAGGAGGGTCGAAAGGTGGTCGGTGACGGCGATTAGCGGTGGAGCTCCTTGGCGACCGACGAAGTCGGCGACGCAGAGGCGATAACCCCCGATGAAGATGATTGGTGGTCTCCTAGAAGCACGACGAAGGTGTTATACAAGTCCTCAGGGCGTGGAATTGGACGGAACGATGGTAACGCGTCGGCTTTATCGAGCTCGTCGACGGCTAGGGTTTGGGCGTCGGGAATGGTGAAATCAGAGGGGAATCGGCTGGGTTTTTATAGGGCTTTGGCTAAGAAACTGATGGCGCCATCATAGGGCTCTAGCCGGTGCTTGATTGCAGAGAAACGGATGGCATTGAAAAGAGGAAATAGGGGTGGCGTCGTGCGCGTGTGTTACTGGAGAGGCGGGGGCGCGAGGAGGACGGAGCCGACATGCGGGCCCGGCTGGTCAGCGAAAGGGAGGAGAGAGAGGGGCGCGAGTGAGGGCTGACGTGCGGGGCCAGGTGACAGAGAGAGGGAGGCGCGGCGCGGGTTGAGCGGGCTGGCGCGGGGAAAGGGAGGGAAGTGGGCCGGGGCGGGAATTCGGCCCAGGGGCGGGTTTTCGTTTTTCTTTTCATTTTTCTTTTTCATTTCTGTTTCCTTTTTCTTTTCTTTTATGATTTGAATTTTTAAACTGAATATCTATTGAATTTGAATTTCAAAATTTTCACAAAATCAACCAAACATGATGCAATTGCCTTATATGAATTTTATTTCCAAAGAAAATATTTGTGTAGCTCTCCAAAAATTTATTTTACACACATTTTTTTTTCTTTTCAAAAATTTTGGGTGTTACAGCTAGCAGGAGCATCTGACAATTGCACTTTATGCCTTTCGCCTCTTGTTCTAAGACCATCCGCAAGATGTAAACTGGTAGTATAGAGTAGATGTGTAGAGTGAATATACTGTAAGTAAGAGAGATACTGGAAAAATAGATTATAAAGTATAGTTTAAAGTACTGACTACGTGAGTGTGGATAGCCTAATACTCTTAAAAACCTGCATCTCGACTTAAGATACTAGGCAGTCCGAACGAAGGACCTGTGTCTTGTGCCAATCCGAACTGCACTTTGAAAATTCGTACTGGGCAGTCCGGAAGGTATCGGAAATCGGGACCCGGCCGACTCTGACGAGGGCACTCGCTGCAGCAGCAGTACCACAGCGTGAGATGTATTGGCCGCTACGGATCATTTGATTGGAATTCTGAACCCCTCCCTGGTTAGAAGTGTTAGAAGACTTTGACTCTTGTCATCAGAAGTCAGGCAACCAGACTTTATCTACGAGAGCTTTGGTTTCTAGAAGAAACAAGGACGTACAATATCAGAGATTAGCTATCAGTTGAGATATAGAAGATATAGATATCTCTGTAATCAAACAATAGATAAGATCTTTATTCTGTTTTTATGTTTGCCTTCCTATCCTCCCGGCCGAGGTTGATTGGTGATTAAGTCACATGTAACAACCCGGTTGATGGCACCCTTGTAATCTTCTATAAATAGCAACACGTAACCTACTGTGGCTAGGCCATTAACAGCAGTTAAGCCACGCTTTTATGGTAATCAGAGCCACGCATCTCTAGCGAGACAATGAGCGGTGCTGCAAACAGCATGACGACTCCTTCTTCCGGGATTAATACACTCAACCATCATGTTGAGAAATTAACCCGTGATAACTATCTATTATGGAGGGCACAGGTCCTCCCTATTGTGCGCAGTGCGCAGCTATACGGTCTTCTTGATGGGACCATGACGGCGCCGCCACAAGAGATTGAAGTTGAAACTGCTGCCAAGATCAAGCAGAAGATTTCTAATCCAGCTTATACGAGCTGGGTAGTTCAAGACCAACAGCTTTTAAGCTATCTCAATTCTACTTTGTCCAAGGAGATCTTGGCCAAGTAGTATTGTTCTCCACATCCGCTGAGGTGTGGAAAGCCATCCAAGAATGTTTTGCATCTCAGTCAAGAGCAAGACTTTTACATCTTCGTGGGAAGCTGTCAAACACCAGGAAGGGTGATCTTTCTGTCCGATCATACTTTGCGAAAATGAAAGGTTACATCGATGAGATGGCTGTTGCAGGAAAAAGATTGGACGACGACGACGTAATCGGCTACATTCTGGGTAGCCTGGACGCTGACTATAACCCACTGGTGGAAACTGTAAGTTCAAGAACAGATGCGATTTCGTTATCTGATTTATTTGCTCAAATGCTGGCTACAGAGATGCGCCTGGAGAGACAGAATCCAGGACAATATCGATACAATGCAAATTCAGCAACTCTTGGAAACCCGCGAGGAAGAGGAGGCCGTAACGGTCGTGGTGGCTGTGGTCGAGGGCAAGGGCGCGGTGGTGACCAGCCCACATGTCAGATCTGTTCAAAAATCGGTCACTCAGCAGCACAGTGTTGGCACAGATTCAATAAAGACTACAAGCCTGAGGAGAAATCGGTGAACAGTGCTGTGGGATCGTATGGAGTAGACACAAAATGGTATAGCGATACCGGAGCTACGGATCATATCACTGGAGAGCTGGACAAGTTGACTACGAAGGAAAAATACAATGGTCAATAACAAGTCCACACTGCTAGTGGATCAGGTATGAAAATTAATTTTGTTGGTGATTCTACCTTACATACTCCTGCAAAATCACTTCATCTAAAGAAAGTTCTTCATGTTCCTACCACTTCCAAAAGTCTGATCTCAGTCCATAAACTTACTAGTGACAATCCAATTTTCATTGAGTATCACTCACAATTTTTCTTGGTAAAGGATCATACTACGAAGAAGGTCCTTCTACACGGCAAGTCTGAAGGAGGGCTGTACCCATGGCCTTCATTGGAAAATTCAGCTACAAAATGTGTGCTTGCAACAATAAAGCCTTCTACCGAAAGGTGGCACTACAGATTAGGTCATTCCTCCATGATGATAGTCAATAAGGTTGTGAGTGAGAATCAATTGCCTTGCTCTCAAGAGTCCAATAAAACCGAAGTGTGTAATGCATGTCAATTAGGCAAGAGTCATCAACTTCCATTTCCAAAGTCTGTTAGCATCTCTCATTCTCCTTTGCAGCTCATCTTTTCACATGTGTAGGGCCCAACACCTACTTCTGTTGGAAGAAATAATTATTATGTTAGTTTCATGATGACTTCAGTAAATTTACATGGATCTACTTGATTCGTCACAAATCTGAAGTATTTCAAAAATTCCGCATCTTTCAAACTTTGGTAGAAAGATTGCTTTGTAAAAAGATTATTGCAGTCCAAACAGACTGGGGAGAAGAGTATCAAAAGCTTAATAGTTTCTTCGGCCAAATTGGTGTGACACATCAAGTGGCATGCCCTCACACACATCAGCAGAATGGAGCAGCTGAAAGAAAACATAGGCACATTGTTGAAGTTGGCCTAACCTTATTAGCTCATGCATATATGCTATTGAAATTTTGGGATGAGGCCTTCTCTACTGCTGCCTACCTCATTAACAGAACACCTTCTCGAGTTATCAATTTTCAAACACCGGTAGAAAAACTATTTGGTAACAAGCCAAATTATTCTCAGTTGAGAATTTTTGGATGTGCATGTTGGCCAAATCTTCGTCCATACAATAATCACAAGCTCGCCTTCCGCTCAAAACAATGTGCATTCCTTGGATATAGTTCATTACATAAAGGATACAAGTGTCTAGACATATCTAGTGGAAGGATTTATATATCTAGGGATGTAATTTTTGATGAAACGATTTTTCCATTCAAAAATTTACATCCCAACGCAGGAACACAGCTGCGTTCTGAACTTCTTCTCCTTCATCCAACTTTGCTCCCTGCAGGACATACGGGTGGAAATAACCAACAATTTAATTTTCATAACCCAGCTGACTCTCTGCAATTAACTATTGAAAATAGTGGAGAAAATAGCTTTGATTTGCAGGAAGAAGAGAAAACAGAAACAACACAACTGGGCGGCATCAATCCTGAAGCAGATACGGCGACAGATGAAAACATCCATGCTGCACAGGACGTGCAAACTGCAGCAGCCTCGGGGTCTGCAACAACCAACCAAGCACGATCTTCTCCAAGTATAAAATCTCTACGGAAAACTCAACGCAGCGGAATCTTGTTCCGCGAGCCGACGGGAACAGAAAACGAATCTCTGATTTGTGCCTCTGGTGGCGTGTGCACACCTGCATCAATGCATGAAGAGGTGCATGACCAAGCTGAAGCTGGTGGCATGATCATTGAAGATGAACAAATGTGCACTACAGAAGCCTCTGAATCAATCCCAGTAGAAGAAACGATGTGTCCTCGGGTGTCTCCGACTGAACGAACTGGAACCTCATCACGACCAGTAACAAGGTTACAAAATAAAATATCTAAACCCAAGTCTTTTGGCAAAGATTTTATATGCTTGCTAACCACTACAGGAGAACCTGAAAATTTGGAACAAGCTCTAGGTGATAAAAGATGGAAGAAGGCTATGGATGAGGAAATGCAGGCACTTGAACAAAATCAAACCTGGCAACTAGTTCCAAGAACAGGGGCAAGCAATATTATAGACTCTAAATGGGTTTTTAAAATTAAAAGACGATCAGACGGTTCTGTTGACAGGTATAAAGCCAGATTAGTTACAAAAGGGTTCAAAACAAAGGTATGGAATTGACTATGAAGATACTTTTAGCCCGGTCGTTAAAGCTGCTACTATTAGAATCGTATTGTCAATTGATGTCACGAAGAATTGGTGTTTGAGACAACTTGACGTTAAAAATACCTTCCTTCACGGTGATTTAGAAGAAGAAGTATATATGGCGCAGCCCCCTGGATATGAAGATAAAAGGTACCCTGATTTTGTATGCAAACTTGATAAGGCTATTTATGGTTTAAAACAGGCACCAAGAGCTTGGTACTCGAAATTAAGCTCAAGACTTGGTAATCTCGGCTTTATACCATCGAAAGGAGATACATCTTTATGTATTTTCAGAAGGAAAGATATTACTATATATCTATTAATCTATGTGGATGACATTGTGGTTGTGAGTTCATCGGAGCAGGCAATTCAAGCATTGTTAACAGACTTGAAAAAGGATTTTGCACGGCAACTTCATACTGCTAATACAACACCAACACACCCGTAGAGTAGGGTATTACGCTCAGGCGGCCTGAACCACGTAAATTCTTGTGTCTCCTGTGTCAAACTCCTATTCACCTTCTTGAATTTCCGCGCACCCACACCGAACATCAAACTCCCCTATCACTTTAGTAGTGTAGGGAGATCTACCGGCTCTAACCGCTGACAGTTCCCATTGGAGTCTTGATGGTTCTGGCTTTGTCCATGTCAAACTTCTTGAGTATATCTTTGTGTACTTTGTTTGACTAATGAATGTGCCTTCTTTGAGTTGCTTCACTTAAAAACCTAGAAAGAACTTCAACTCCCCCATCATGGACATCTCAAATCTCTTGGTCATTATCTTAGAAAACTCATCACAAAAAGCTTTGTTAGTAGAACCAAATATAATGTCATCGACATATATTTGGCAAACAAACAAATCATCATTGAAATGCTTAGTGAATAAAGTGTAATCCTCCTTCCCAATTTTGAAACCATTTTGAGTTAGAAAGTCTCTAAGGCACTCATATCAAGCTCTAGGAGCTTGTTTGAGGCCATAGAGAGCCTTACGCAATTTGTAGACATGGTTTGGGAATTCTTGATCTTCAAAGCCGAGGGGTTGCTCCACATACACATCTTCTTTTATGGTACCATTAAGGAATGCACTCTTGACATCCATTTGGTATAACTTAAAATCATAGTGAGTAGCAAAGGCAAGTAATATACGAATTGACTCAAGCCTAGCTACGGGAGCAAAGGTTTCATCGAAATCCAAACCTTCGACTTGTGAGTACCCCTTGGCCACAAGTCGTTCCTTGTTCCTTGTAACCACCCCGTGTTGATCTTGTTTGTTGCGGAACACCCACTTGGTGTCCACAACATTCGCATTAGGCCTCTTTACTAGCTTCCATACTTGATTTCTTTCAAAGTTATTGAGCTCTTCTTTCATAGCCATCACCCAATCCAGATCTTGTAGTGCTTCTTCAATGTTGTGAGGTTCCAAAGAAGAAACAAAAGAGTATTGTTCACAAAAGTTTCCAACACGAGATCGAGTAGTTACCCCCTTAGAGATGTCTCCAAGGATGTTGTCAACGAGATGGTCTCGTTGAACACTTTGATGCACTCTTGGGTGAGGTGCTTGTGGTCTTGAATCTTCATCTTCCTCATTTTCTTCGTCTCCCCCTTGATTGATGCCTCCATTTTCATATTCTTGGAGCGCATCTTGGGGTTCTTGAGCTTGAATATTTGAGGAAGAGCTTGCTTGATGTGTAGGATGATCACTTGAGTCTTGAGGTTGTTCTTCTGGTTGTATGTCTCCAAGTGTCATCCTTCCTATCACCACTCATGGAGCTCTTCTTGATCTAGCACATGACGATCAACTTGCTCCACTTGGGAGCCATTAGTCTCATCAAACACTACGTCACGTGCTACTTCAACAATTCTGGAGGATTTGTTGAAGACACAATAGGCGTAAGTGTTTGAGTCATAACCAAGCAAGAAACTCTCATCGGACTTAGAAGCGAACTTCGAAGTCCTAGGCTTCTTGTTGAGAATATAGCATTTGCTCCAAAAAACATGAAAGTAAGGAATGTTAGGTTTGTTACCGGTTAGGAGTTTATAAGACGTCTTCTTCAAGATGTGGTGAAGGTACAATCGATTTATGGCATGACAAGTGGTGTTAACCGCTTCTGCCCAAAACCGGTCCGACGTCTTGTATTCGTCAAGCATGGTTCTTGCCATCTCGATGAGAGTCCTATTCTTTCTCTCAGCTACCCCATTTTGTTGAGGGGAGTAGGGGGCGAGAACTCATGCTTGATGCCTTCTTCATCCAAAAACTCTTCAACTTGAATGTTCTTGAATTCGGTGCCATTGTCACTCTTTATTGTCACTGCTTATGGCCACATGGAAGCTCTAGAGACCAACTCTGAGGAGAGTTGGGGGTCCGGTGCTGCTAGACACGTGGTGGTTCCAGAGCCCGCCTCTGCGGGGGAGGCCTGCCCGGAGCCTCAGGCCACGTGGCAGCACCGGAGCCCACTCTTGTGGAGGAGTGGGGCCCCGTTCCGCTGGACACGTGGTTGTAAGGGAATCAAATTCTCTGCATACAGTATGCACGGAAGAGGTCATACATACCCATCCCGATCCTTTCCACGCGGCAGTTTTCTGGATATCAAAGTGGTTCTGTCCGAGCATATTCTCCTATCGGCTTCACAATTTTCCTTCGGCCCCGCTTCCTTCCTTCCCGATCGGCTAAGAATTTGATGTTTTCCCGATAGGCTCTCCCTCCCTCCTATACCTTGCCGGCGACGACGCATTGTGGCTGCGACGGTTGGAGCACATCAGTTATGATAGCGAGCAAGGCATCAAAGTTGCGAAAGGAGGTGGCAAATTGCCGCCCCCGCAGTAGAGCCCAAACACGGTCGGTAGGGGCGATGTAAGAGATGAGCATGTCAGTGCGGAAGAACACGACATAGAGCTCATGGAGGTAGAGGTTGGAAGCGTCGAAGAAGATCGCCTCACCCTCACCTTCAAGGAGCACAGAGAGAAGTGCGATCCTCCACATCTGCACGTCGAGGTTCTGGCGTTGGCGCGATGGGCGCGGGGCTACCAGCAGGGATGATGCGAGCGATGCCACCGCGTGAAGCAGCGGCTCACTGGTGAGGTCGACAAGAGCAAAGAACGCGTCGGCCAGTGGCAACCTCCATCATCGCGGTCACTGCTACTAGAGCAGAACTCGACCAGCGATGACGCGGAAACGGTCGCGCAGACGCAGGCGGAGGGTGGCCTGCTGAAACGGTCGCCGCAGTGCAGAGGTCACCCGTCAAAACATTCGCCGAGGAGCAGTTCGTGCACCATGCGGCAGAGCACTCACGCCGGCGTCGATCGAAGATTGGAAACTTATCCTGAGACCGAGTGCTCACCCAGCCCGCGATCCAGCAAAACTCATCTGGAGATCGAGCTGAGTCGGTCCGGGCCAACCCGTCCGCGCGATGGAGCGGATTGGGAGCCACCAAGCCAAACTCATCGATAAGCTGAATGCTGAGTGGAGCCGAAATTTCGAGTCGGGAGCCAAGAGATCTAAGAGTCAGCTCGATCGGGAGATCTCATCCGCACGTTTCGGCTGAGAACGCGATCATCCATCGATTATTTTTACGGGGCACGTGTCGCAATTTGGATGGGTATGCATAGCTGCCGTTTTGCATACAGTGTGCAGAAAAAAAAATCCCGATTGTAACACCTGCATTTCGAAACGACAAAAAAATAATAATAATACTAATAGTCCCTCCGTCTCTAAATACTTATCATTTTGTAGTTCATTTTGAACTACAAAGCAATAAGTATTTAGGGATGAAGAGAGTACGTTTAAACTTTGCATCTTGTCTGAGTGAAGAATTTAAAATTTCAAAACATGTCAGAACACTTGGTTGAATTTGAATTGAAAGTGCAAATAGAAATAATAATAATAAATATAAAACAAAACAAATCGAAAATTAATTGAAAAAACAAATTGAGTAAGCCAAATGGCACTTTGGCCGAAACCTAAAATACCCACTCGCAGCCATACCCTCTGGCCCAGCCCAAACCGAGCCTTGGATCCTCTCTCTCTCTGACCAGTGAGCCCCACGCGTCAGCCTCCCATTTTCTTCTTTCCCCTCCCTCACGTTGCTTTCCCCCTCTCCTTCTCTCTACTTTCTTTCCCCGGTCAAGCTGACGACGGCAACAGCCGTAACAGACCACCGCGAATCACGGCGATATTGTACTGCTTCCTTGCCGCTCAAGATGACCCTCTATTAAGCGTTGCCTAACCCTACCCCGCCTTCCCTGGAATGCGGCTTCCCTGCGCGGTCCCGAGCGCACAGCCGCCGCGGTGCGCGCCTCCACCCGCTACACCGCCGAGCACCCCGATAAGCCATCGTCGCCATGCTTTTGCTCACGCCCGAGCGCTTTCTCCCAGCGCCGCTGTTTTCCCCGCCCCAAAGTTCGAAGCACGCGGCAGCTACTGCCACTCCCGTGCCCTCTCCATGGAAGCGCGTCGCCGCCGTTGCCATTTCCTCGGTGAGTCGCCGCCCTCGTCGACGTTGCTACACCAGCACTTGATTTTGTCTCGATCTAAACCTTCCCTCATGCTTTCCTTGCGCCAGAACACGACCCGGACTCGATGGATGCGAGGAAGTCACCGCAAGGACGCACCCCGACGAAGACCGATGAGGTCCGGCCCCTCTCACCGTCGCCCCGCCGTCCCCGTCCGATTTTCCTCACTCTGACCCTTCGTACGTGGTTTTTGCGCTTACCTTCAGCTTCCCGGCGAGAAGACCGCAAGGGAATGCCGCCTAGACGCCCTCCCGACGGAGCTCACCGACGTTCGCCGCCCTACACCGACGCCGGCCCATCTAAGCGCCTTCGCGAGCACCGAAACCCCTGTCGGTGAGTTCAACCCGACCCCCGCCATCGATTTCATTGATTACTGTCGATTTATAGCGCGGTAGCTTAGGGATCACATTTTCCTGGTGAGGCTCCGGCCGCCCCAGGGTGCGCCGCCGCGGGCTGCTGCCGTCGGTAGCCCCACTTGGCAAGGATGAGCGCCAAGCAATTAGATCCATTTTAAATGGCCAAGATTAGATATACGTACCCGTTCGGTTTAATAACATCAGAGACGTCCATTTTCTATCCCAGGGTGTTGATTAGAAGCAATGTATCCCTTCCTGTTACAAAATCTGAGCCGCCCAAAACAAATCTAACGGTCCATTGTGAGCCACGCGATCACATTGGGCACAATAAAATCCGAACCATCCATTTTAGATCTGACGGCCCACAAAATATCGGCTGTACCCCTTCGCGGTTTCTCACTTAAGTCCCTGAGCTTTTGACGTAACTACGCATAGGCCCCTAATTTTACCCAATCCACCCCGGATTTTTTCATAATTTTGGATTCAGATGTAAATTAACACCTAACCCCATGTAGTTCACTGTTCTAGCATTTATACCCCTGTAGGCTTTATTAGGAAAACCCCTAAAGATGATAGGGATAATATTTTAACCCCTACAGCAGCCATATATTGATAGAAAAGCCCCTGAATAGTTCTGAGTATATAAAAACACCATTGTCTCGTGCTGAATTTTACATAGAGGTCCCTAGTAGTTGCTGTTTTGTATAAGACACCTAAGTAAAATATTCACTAATGCTTTTAATGCTTAAATCACATATAAGTGCTTAGGAAATTACTGATTTCTATAACAGTCCATAAAGAAAATGTGTAAAATGTATTTTAATTCTGAAATGTTCATATTTAATTTTATTTAGCACCTAAAAACCATTAAAAATAATATGTGAGCTATTTAATTAAGTAAAAATTTGTACGGAATCGTAAAAATTGTATACTAATGTATTAAAGTCTTGATCATGCAAATTAAATGTATTTTGGCTTGTATAATTTATTCAAAATCAATAAAAAGTTTGAAATAAATAAAAAATATAAACTAATAAAAATATCTAATTTTCTTATGAAGCCATAATTGAATAAGTATACTACATTTTTCCACACTAGTAATTATTATAAGGGGGCAACTAGAATGCAATATGAGTTATGGTGCAATCATGCGATGAGTCATTCTCATCCATTAGATTTGCATCTTACGGTTGTTGCATTTTTTTATTTAACCCCCTTTACATGATGCATTTATATAGAGGAGGCTAAGTTAAAAAGATGAAAAAACGTAGGATGTAGATCCAATAAAGGAAGATGGCTGAGTGTACAATTGCACCAAAACATAAATTACATTCTAGTCATTGCCTTAGTATAATTACACCTTTTTAGTTATAAGTGCCGCCAAAACATAATAAAGTACACATAAATCCGATTTAAATTGTTATCGCGTGTAAGCCCTCGTTCCACCGTAAAGTACCCGCGTAGTAGTTTCTATAGCACGTGTTGTATTTGTGATGTACTGTTATTGATTTCTTTTGTTATAGTTTATACGTGTTCATGTAATGACAGAGAAGTAACACGAAGACCTCGAGACTGAGAGTTCAATCAAGAAGACTGAGCAACTATATGATAAAAAGGCAAGTGCCCTTGACCACTTTGCTGCGATTAGGAAAATTAAGAATGTAGATAGAATTAGTTGCATGCAAGTCAATTAATTTGAATCCTATGCTAGGTTGTTTACTAGTTTTCTATATTATTTCTTGTCGCCGTGTTGGGTGGTCTATATTACATGTTGGGGGCATTATTATGTTTAGCCCTACTGTCTAGTTGGGAGGGAATTATGGAAATATATATATACTTGTTATGATATTACTTATAATCATATGGATATGTTGGTAGGATTTAGTGAAGTATAGGAATCTAGGCACACCGGTTGGTTCAGTGGGTGCATGCGTGCACGAGACTCAGGTTGGTTGCTAGTGCCTGCTGTAGATTCTATGGACCGATTCATGGTGCCTTTGTAACAAAGCCTTACTGTGCCACCACAAGACTGGTATGTAACAGTTTGGCCAATTAAGTTGATTTACACCTTATTCTGTGTGTGCCATTGGATGGTGCGGGGAATTGATTGCCACCCTAGGATTCGCAAGGCGCAAGAGGGGGCTTCTCGTGGCGGAGGTAAAATGGACTCTAGGTGCCGAAGCGGTAAAACCTCAACGGGTGTACATGGGTTCGGTGATGCAATATAAATGCCTCATAGTGATCTCTTGGCCACACACCAAAGAAATTGTGAAATCTGATTGACAGGCCATGAGCATAATGGAGGATTTAGTCCACCTGACAACGGTGGACGAAATCACGACTTGTGGGTAAAGCGGTACAAACTTCGCAGAGTGTAAAACTATCTAGACATCCATCCTCACGATCATGAGCAACGCTTGGACTTACCCATGATTAGTTGGGTGGGTTGGAATTGGATTGGATTGGTGACGGGTTGGTCGGAACCCTTTGGTTTTGGTGTCCACTTGGTTTGAGCCTGGACAGTGTTGTTGGACATATGGTTTGTATATGATGGTACTTGTGTTGGATGTTGGTGATTGGGGTCATTCACCTAGTAAAATAGGATGCTAAGGTAGACATAAGGAACATGTTGTTGCATAGAGGCTTAACCTATGTCTAGCCTTCCTTATTGAATAACATGCATGTCATGATTTCCCACACTTGCGGAGTACATTAGGTGCTCACGCTTGCTTTTTTGCTTCCTTTTCTTGTATGTACTTGCTGCTCAGGCTATGAAGGTGAAGATGGAGATGGCGAAGATGATGACATCGACCTCGACGTGCAATACTAGGCTGGCGTGCCGCCGGACAGCGCTTGTGTTGAAGTTCTATTTTTGCTTTCCAGTGCCTTGTATATTTTGTTTTTGACCCATGAGTCATTTATGTAATGAATATTTATTGTTTATCTTGGCTTATAGTTATGATATTTTACTTTTTTTCATCACATGTATGATTTAACAAATTCTGGCTTACATGTGAGTTGTGTCCGGTTTGTTTTATGAAAATCAAGTTTGACAGTGGTGGCCCAGGATCCTGCCTCTGCAGAGGAGCTGGTTCCCAGGACGAGGTCCATGTGGCAGTACTGGAGCTCGCCCCTGAGAAGGGACGGGGGTCCGGGCGTGTTGTACACATGGCACCACTGGATCCTACCTCAGCAAGGAGGTAAAACACTTAGGTGTTTTTGTCCTGTGTGCAGGGTACTTGGTATGTTGGGTACCGGCAGTGGTCCCCGGGTGCACCTCGGGGGAGGCGACGAGCCCGCGGGTGGGCCTTCTCAATCACTTTTCGCATCGCCTTTTCGTTTTTGTCTTGAGCAGTTGAAGCGGTTGCACGCTTCTGCTACCGTGGCCACGCGTCCACTCCGAGCTGAAGGGTCATGGTGACGCAATCTTTGCCTGCTGTGGAGCCTTTAACCACGACGGTTCCTAATGCAACTGATGTGCTTCTGCAGCTCCGCCTTTTTTAGAACCGTCGAGTCCTCTTGTGGGGTGGTTGACCGCTCGCGTCAGCCCTTCAGACAGGGGACCTGGGGCCCGCTGCCATTGGTGTTGTGGGTTGGGCAGCGTGTGCTGGGCCTAGGCGACCCTCACGATGTGCCCAAGCGCCGCGAGGGTGAGTAAAAGGAAACTTTTGGAGGTAAAGGCAATTCCTTCTTCATTCACCCCCATCGCTTGAGATTTTGTCTTCTTCCTCGAGCGCCCAAACCTCCACCTCTTGCCAAGCTCTCACTTTGCTCCCCCTGCAATGGCTTCCAGTCTGCCTCGCTCCCGCATTAGGAGGAACGAGCACCTGGCACCAATAAAGCGACTGTTTGGCTGGCACGCAGGAGAGCAAAGGAGGTGAATCCGTTGTGAGTCCTCCTCTCTTCGCGACTTGTGCAAAGACGAGATTGTCCTCTTCACTGCATACGCGACGGCTGGGCTCGGGCTCCCAGTGTCTTCATTCTTCCTCGCACAACTGGAATCGTTCGGTCTGCAATTGCACTACCTGTCGCCGAACTCCTTCGTCGTGGCGGAAGTGTTTGTCCACTTTTGCAGGCGTTCGTAGGCGTCCGACCATCGGTGGAGTTATTTCGGTACTTATTAAAGACCACCAAGAAAAGCTCGACAAGCCAAGTGGGGTCCTAGTACTTCCAACATCAGGAGAAGACCTGTGCAAGGGATCCAAGTGGGACTGCTGGAGGGAGAGCTGGGTAATCGTGAGGACCGACGCCCACGCCCGCTTGAGTCTGCCCACGATGACACTTCCCCTGGACTTGCTAAGAAGCAGCCTGCGAAGGTTCTTTTTTAGGAGGGGCTAGTCTCTGGTGAGCTTGTGCGTATGAGAGATGGTGAACACGTTGGTTTTACGTGGATCGGGCCATCGAAGCGTAACACCCTACGTCCATGATGAGAGTTGTATTGCCTGAGTCTTAAAGGCTATGGAAGCTTGTGAGGGTTTGAGTGTGTCTGAATGAACTGCCTAGAGATGTTGCCTGCCTGGGCTTTTTACAGTTAGGTTCGGCTCCTTACAAGTGGGATCCGGGGCCCGACAAATGGTCCTGATGCGATATTATGTTTGTACAAGATCTAATGGTTTATTATGCTTACTGCCTCTGATAGTGGCTTGAATACTCGCTGTCTTGCCCCGTCGATCGCCAGTGGCTAGGCGTAGTCATTGATGATGGCAGAGAATTTCTTGTATGTCTTGTCGTCGTAAGCTATCCAGTCAGAAGCGTGGGGTAGCTTTGTGGCGTATTCACTGCTGTGTGATTGAACACAGCTGCACCTGACAGGGGCGTGCATTGCACCGCACGCCTAGGGAAGGCACGTGCCTTCAAAGCTTGACTTGGATAAAGCACGCCACCCTTTACTCCCGCAACCTACCGCCCGAAGCAAGTTGCAAGACTCGTGGCAGCACCAGAGCCCGCCTATGCGGGGGAGGCCGAGTCCTGCGCTGCGCCCATGTGGCAGCTCCAGAGCCCAACTATGATGAGAGTCGGGGGTCCGGTGCTGCTGGACACGTGGTGGTTACGGTGCCCGCCTCTACGGGGAAGGCCGGCCTGGAGCCTCGGGCCATGTGGTGGCACCAGAGCCCACTCTTATGGAGGAGCAAGGTCCCGTCCCACTGGACACGTGGTGGCCCGAGAGCCTGCCCCTGAGGAGGGATGGGGTTCGGGCCTGCTGTACACATGGCGCCGTCGGATCCTGCCTCAGCGAGGAGGCAAGGCTAGGCATTTTCATCCTGTGCGCGGAGGTACCCGATATGCTGGGTACCGACACATACCTTTCCCAATTTGGACTTGGGACTAGAGCCCCCTCTCTACAGCCTAACCTCCACCAAGGACTAAGAGAGCACTAGTGTAATAGAAGAGAGAATGCTTGAGTGGTGTGTGGGAGAAGTGAGACACCCCCCTATTTATTCACGGAGTAGAGGTGGTTCCCGCCACAATTATCTAGCGAACCCGTCTTCACCGCCTTCAGGGAGTCATGAGGATCCAACACGTGGAGGAACCATGTGTTTGGCGTGAGGGCCTAGTCAGCCGACTAGGGGGGTCGGTCGACCTGATTCTGGCCCCCCTTCAGGTCTGCTTCCTCGGAGTGGCTTCCAGGTGGGCCCTGACTCCCTTCCCGGGTGAAACATCATTGGATATCCTTGGATACGCCTGGGAATGAGTCATGGATCCATTTGATGCCACATGTCATGCGTGATTGGCTAGGGTGGCACTTTTTAAGATTGCTCCCTTCATTCTTCAACATTTCTGCATAAAAACTCCTGCATGCACTATTTCTCCAAATACAAGTGGAATTATGTTAAACCTAACTATGATGTGTGTAAGAAATATTTATTCTCTTACATAATTAAGTTACATTGACAGTCGAAATAGTATATAACGACTATGAACAAACTCCCCTAAGCTTACACTTTTCTCATCCCGAAGCAAAGATAAAGACTTAGGTTCTTGATCAAGAGTTGCAACAATGTTCAGCGCAAAATTTGGAGCTGCAACTACAGCCGCAACAAGCTTGGATGGACAAATTGCTGGGTATGAACCAAACACAAGTGCACAATACGCGAGAGTCCGGGGCTACCAGAGAACAGTTTGAGACGTATGAGAAGGCATTAAAGAAATAAGTACTCACTTGGGTGTGGATCGTGGGATACAAATGGACCGGTCCTGCTCCAACAGCAGAAGATTATCATCACAGATCTAGCACAAAAAAGGGATCCAACAAGCAAAAGCATCGAACGAAGTGAGAGGGAGAGGAGGGGAGAAGGAGGAGGAAGCATCACATAGCACGCCACCTCTTCCGCTCGGGAAAGGGTAGGGAGTTGTCAATGTCCAGCAGTTGGAGGAGCACATCATCGCCACCATCATCTTTTTGGTGGAGAGACGAGCGAGCGAGAGCGATAAGATCCCGACCTGCATTGAAGCTGCTGGATTCACTCATGAATAAGCGTGGATTGGGAGTGGGTTGGGCTAATCCACGCCATATCCAACACACAGTGTTGGTCCGTGAGAGGTATTTAATCCACATGTGTATCTGAATCCACGGGTGGCGTGGACTGGACCTATTTCCACGTCCATCTTGTGGTTTTCAAACAAAGCCTAAGAGGATGTATTACATGTTCTTACAAAATTTGACTTTCGAAATCATGTTGGGAATAAAAAGACAAAAAATGAATTTTGTCTTTTTTGAATTTCAAAAAATAAAATGAACTTCAATATGAATTTTGTGATGCATCTTTTACATTATAATAATAAAAAAGCATATTTTACTCCTCTAAACAATTACCAAAGTACATGTAACCCCTTAAATTTTTGGAAATCCTAGTTTGCAGGCTCCTGAGGGCACCTGCAATATCAGGCAATGCCCGCCCCGGCTCGCAGAGGCCACACAGTGAAAGATAATTAACTTTATTTTTATTTTGTTAATTGTTAATCCGTAACTTTTAAGGATTATGTTACTTGTAAAATAATAAAACACCAATTTTTTATTGATTAACCTATAGATTTAAGGGTTAATGATTAATTATAGATATTAGTAGTTAATAGTAGTAATTAGCTGCTAATTACTTGGTGCCTGAAATTTGAGAAAATTTTAGGCAACTGAAATATAGACAACCCCTAAAATTTTTATTTGGTTTATTTTACACCTAATCTTTACTAATGCAGTTCACTTTACACTTTTAATAAGTTTTGTAATCTCACTTTACCAACGTGAATTGAAATTAAGCTGGAAATGTTATGACGTTGATTAAATGACCACGTAAGGCATCACATGGAGGATCTAGTCAGTGTAATGGTGTCCGTGGTGCGTTCCCAAAGGCGTTTATCATCTGGCCGAAAATGACCATCATTAGCAACCGGCGCAGCCGACCCAGGCTCTTGTTGCACTGGCACCGAAGTCGCCGTCAGAAGATCTGTAGGAGGAGGAGTAGGATTTAGTTGATGTTTTTCTTTTCTTGTGTCTTCTTGTACTTTTTTCTTGTGTTTTGTAATATACTGTTTCATTGTGTGGACAGTGAACTGTGTGAAAGCAATTGCAAACAAGAAGGATTTGATTATTTTCTGGACAAGTGAATGATTTAGTTATCAAGTGAATGTGCTCTTAGTTCAGTGATGTGTGATATCAATAGTGAACCAAAGCAAAATGGAAAAAATCACGAAGCTAAAGGAGACGACGAGAATAGAAGATGCGCTTTTCGTAAGAGCACGTCTCCCTTTTAGCAGAGGAGAGAGAGACATCTAGCATAGGAGATGCACTTTGCTGCTAAGCACGTCGCCATTTTGCGTCTCCACACATACCTTATATAAGACGCCATCAGTCTTTCCTCATTTCTTCATTCGTCTTCTTCGCGCAGACAATCCACCATGGCCAACGTTCTGCCGCCAGGCCCGCCGAGGGAGCCACCCTGCAAGAAACAGTGTTGTCGCTGCCCTGAGAGGCTCAACAACGAGCTGCTCGAGATGCTTTGGACAGATTGTTCGACCAGTTCTAGAGGATGCTCGAGACGATGGCCGGGGTGTTTGGCGCCGAGAGCCACAATATCCTGGTGGCGATGATGGCGAGGAACCTCGGTCGCGAGGTTGCATCGCCAGATCTGGACCAGCCAGAGCAACCGGTGGAGCAGCCGGAGTAGCCAGCCAAGGCTCCTGTTGCACCGGTGTTGGATGGCCGCCAAAGGAGGAGGAGGGGGAGGAGTAGGATTTATGTTTTCTTTTGTTGTTTTAGTTGATGTTGTTTTCCTTTTCTTGTTCTTGTACTTTTTTGTATTTTGTAATATATTGTTAATGAATGCATGTATTATTTGTGTTCATCTATGTGATGAATATTATCTTGTGTGTTCAACTGTGAATAAATGAATGTACATCGTTCAGCGACGTGTTCATGTCTGTTTGAAACCGAAGACAAAGGAGACACACTTTTTGTAAAGTACGTCACATTTCTTTCTCAAATACGAGACACGCTTTGTTAGATCCGCGTCTCCCGTTTGTTAGAGAGGGGGCACGTCTCGAATACCTACTTAACAGAGACGGGGCTTTATTGTAACACGTCTCCTTGTACGTTCAATCGATCCTGCCAGATCCTCACTAAAGCGGGCTCGTCTCGCTTAACCTTATCAGAGACGCACGCCTTTGAGCCCGTCGTCCATCTTTGTCTCCTATTTGGGTTTCTTACATAGTGCCTTCCTGTCCTTATCGACCCCTTCCTACCATTTTTCAACCGTGGCGTCCATTTGCTCGTGGGCGTGGTAGCTTGTTGTGTGTGCACACACACTGTCGAAGCCTTGCTTGCTTAGGGTTCATATTTTTATAGAGTGTTGTGTTTGGCCGCATAAAACCGGCAAGAAGGGAACAAACACATGAGAGAGAGAGAGAGAGGGAGGGAGGGAGGGAGAAAGAGAGTTTGTTTACAATTGCACCCACGATGAAGGATCACGTCAATAATGATGTATCATTTGTGGCCCGTGACGAAGGCAAGCGTGCGATCAAAAGTACAATGACCTAGGAACCAACTAACTTGATGGTTTGCCGGCGTGATGCCGGTAATGCCGACGAGCGGCGGGTGGGGGCGGGGCAGGGCAGGGTGGGGGTTGGGAGGGGGTGGAGCGCTGAGCTTGCTAGCAGCCGATGTTCCTTCATATTTGGTACTGCCAGAGATGAAGGGGCTTCTGACTAGATCCTTCATGTTGCATCTTATGTGACCTTTTATTCCACATCGTAACAATCCCAGCTTAGTCCTGATCCACATCAGCAAAGTGGTACTACAAAACTGATTTAGGATGTAAAGTGAACTGGATAACTAAAAATAGATGTAAAATGAACCAAATAAAAATATAAGGGTTATCTGCACTTTGGTCATAGTACAGGGGAGTAAAACATACTTTGCAACCTCTATGACTTTTTTGTGAGAATGTTGCAAAATTGTTCTCATCAATGTATGTTTAAAATTTAGTAAATGCCATATGTGCTATGGGGTTTTGAGGTAAATGAAGAAGAATTTGAATTTACACAAGTGCAAAGTGATGAAAAAATATTGAAACTTCCTATGCCACTACTACAATAAGCCTCATCACAGGCGGCTCCAAACCTATTATCACAGACGGCTTTTAAAACCGCCTGAAACGAAGAGTCTGTGATAATCCGCAATTTCACAGGCGGAGAAGTGAAACCGCCTGTGAAGACTAATTATCATAGGCGGTTCTTCACTAAGGATAGCCGCCTGTGAAGACCGATTATCATAGGCGGTTCTTTACTTAGGCTAGCCGTCTGTGAAAATACTTTATCACAGACGGGTCGTGCAGCATATATAACCGTCTGTGATAAACGTCTTATCACAGACGGTTATTGAAGAATAACTAACCGTCTATGATAAGAAGTCTTAACAGACGGGTATTGAAGCATTACTAACCGTCTATGATAATTTGTATTCACAGGCGGATTTTGAAGCATAACTAACCGCCTATGATAATATGTCTTCACAGGCGGGTTTTGAAGCATAACTAACCGTCAATGATAATGTGTCTTTACAGACGGTTATTGAAGCATAACTAACCCGTCTATGATAATGGTGTTATCACAGACGGAGTTTACCTATATCAGCCGTCTGTGAAGACCCTTTAACGCAGCCGGTTTCTACCATAACAGACACCGCCTGTGAAAATTAGGTTATCACAGATGTTTCTTTACTTGTATCTAGCCGCCTCTGATAATTGTTTTTCACAGTCATGCAGTACTACTGCTGTTATTTCTAATTTCCAGGTCAATTCAATATAATCACAGAACAAAAAACAACAATCATCACAGAACAAAAGACAACAATATTATCATCACAGAAGTCAATTTCACTAAAACAATATACATACACACAAGTTACAGATACAATTTCATCTCAAAGTTTACAAGTTTTCACTAAAAACTGTTTAGATTGGTATAGTCGCAAAGTTCTGGCACATCAGCTGCTGAACCTCTCTTATCAAAGAACTTCCCCGTTTTGTGCAAAATTTCGCGACGAATGAACTGACAGAGTTCAGAAGCAATCCTGTCGGCTCCTCCATCAGGAATACTTCTACAAACCGGCCATTCTTCGTTCAGATTCTTCTTGTGCTGCAATATAACACATAACAAGGTTTAGAATGTGTTGGTTTGAACAATCTCAAAGTATAGATCAAAGTGAGAGTATACAAGAATTTAGTAGGTATTTTTGGAGCAGTTGTACTATGAGCAATTGAATTTTGAAGTTGGAATCAAAATATGAAAATAATGTTTCTGGTAATATTGAACAGCAGAGAATATAAGCATTAAACTATGCTAGTTACAATGAAAATGAAACACAAAAGTAAGAAAATAAGGTATCGACATTAAGGATAACTTACATCCTCACGATTGACTCTATATACGGCGGCGGTCCGAAGATGCTCGCATACATAATACCCGCATAAGACACTCCCAGCAGGCTGCTTCGGACAAGCATAATACGTTTTAATGTCCAATGCATTCGTATTAGGAGGTCTCTGACCGCCAAGCTGTTCCGCGTAAAACCGCCAAGCGCTGTAATACAAGAAATGTCATATAAAACTTGTCAACACATTCTAAATGTGCGTAAATTAAAATTATTGAATAAACGTACTTTTTCAAAATGGAAAGGAAATCTTTGTAACGATCTGGTGGGTAATCGGCCGAGTCCAAGACTGTTGCCATTCCCTGCGTTGGCTTGATGAAGATCATTATGTAGTGATTACTGCAAACATACAAACACACGTGTTAACAATTACCAATAATTGCTATTTCAATGCCATGTGTCGAACTTACTCGAAGTGGTACGGAGCCTTTACGAGGTCCTGGCCGTCTCTGACAAAGTTAAACATCGCATGTCCTATGTAAGCTGCAACTTCTGCCTTTCTATTCTTCTTAAGTTTTGCAATTGCTCTTTCAAAATCTTTTTTTTTCATGTGTTTGTACTGGCTTGATTCTCGATTTGCCTGGACGTCGAATAGCGACTTTGCAATCCTAGTAGGGTCAAGGATACCTGTCTTGTGCGCCAACTTTTCATTATCCATGTATTGCATCCTATTGAAGAAGTCCAGAATTGTTATAATCTCATGAAATGCGTATGCGTGTAGTAAGAAAAGCAAATACAAAATATTAGAGCACTTACAAGCACCAGACGAGCAGCAGGTTGATTTCGAGCATGCCCCGATGGAAAAGGGAAAGCAGCTCTTCAAATAAAATGACTCGTTTATCTACTCCAGTGCTCCAGAATGCTTCTTTTGGAATACGAAATGTGACGCACTGAAGACCATATTTTGTGCTGACAGTGATGTACCACTCATGCATTCTTCTGAGCGTGACGGGTTGTTTGCTAAGTTGTACGGATGTCATTAACGGCTTCCCATTCTCAAATTTAGGAGGAACATCCTCAAGCTTGTATATTGGAACTCCTGGTTTAACTAAAGCCGTCCGCCGATTATACATGACACCGTCTTCTTCCCACTCCTCGATATCTTCTAATGCTGGCTCATGAGAAGAACGAGATGCACTCGATTTTCTAATATTTTCCTTCATAGCTTCCAAATACTTTGTCACTTCTGATGAAGGTTTCTTATTTTCGTATGAGCTAACTTTGACAGGCACTGATGATCGAGGAGTAGTCGTCGGAAGTTGGACACTGGCTTGTTGTTGAACCTGTTGTTCAACTGATTGCTCTTTACTCCCAGCAGCTGGCTCTAGTACTACTTCAAGCTGTTGCTCAACTAGTTGCTCTTTACTAGCATCAGCTTGCTCTGGTACTGCTTGAAGTTGTTGTCCAACTTGTTGCTCTTGGATATCATCATCCTTGCTCAGACATAGGGGGAGTGGATCTTCCCGGACTGGGAGTGGATCTACATGCACTTTCGCCTTAGAAGATGGGGTTGCAGTATTTGGAGATGCGACGGGGCTAGAAATTGGCTCATCGTCCAACACGATATCGCGTCGGTGCCAAAGGATTAATTGGTTGACAACCTGCCCCAGAGTCGCGATCCCCTCAGGTGTGACGTGGTCTATTTCATAATCTTCATAATCATTATCAATGATCTGAAGAACTTGCACCACAGAATAATACAACGGAAGTGGACTCCCGTTGAAGTCACGATCAGGCTTTGCCATAGCAGTGGCAACCTGTTTGGTTTTGTTCCCTGCTCTGCCTATCGGGACAAGAAGACGACAAGATTTGTCGTTAGCAATATCATCGACAGGGAACTTATGGGCTGACCCTGAGCCTGGCACGGAACCAACGCTGCTAGGGTAGGCAGTTGGAGATACTAATTGCTCCTTTTGCACCGGAACCATCATTGTACTCGGTGCCACTAATTGTCCTGATTGTCTAAGTTGTTCCTGTGGGGACCGGAGTCCACACATCCGAGGATCTCATTGGGTGGTGTCGTGCGATGCGACACCCAACAGTTTACAAGAATAGAACCAGAATAAGGTACAAGACCAAGTCTTTTATTTAATACACAGCGGAAGTTTTCACAATACTAGCGGATGTAAAGAAATATATACATACCATAGCTACGCTCTCAGCTCTAGCTATGCAAAAAGCAAAGTTTTCCATGCCAGGGATACTTTGCACTAGCAACACTCAAACTATGGCGGCGTGCAGGGTTCCCACTCGGCTGTACACCTTGGAGGGGGTGTTGCCTCATCGTCAAACCCATCCTCAAAAGGGTAACCTGCAAAAACTCGTTAACTGCAAACGTGAGCTTAAGGCTCAGCAAGACTTAACCGTCTCACTAGACAGATGCACGGGGACACTAAACATAGGTAAGGAATAGCATAAATAACTCGCCTACAAGTGGATCCTTATAACCAAGTTTTAAGTAGCAAATGACATTCTCTGAGCACGGCACATCATGGGCTCCACAATCAAACAAGAAACGCTTTACCGATGATATGACATGCCCAAAGCACATAATGCTATTACAGCTAAAGTATGGGGAAATTGTAAATCTTTAGTTATACTATCTCTAAATCAAACAAAGTTGCAAAGTAATTATAATTCAATATCATATGACTTTCCTGACTTCTTTAGTATTTACTACGTCGCGACTGCGACAGACAAGTGGTACTCTATTACTGCGAGGGACAGTGATTGCAATCAAGACACACCCGGTCAACACGACACATACGTCGTTCGGAAGTGTCAGCGAGTACACCTGTACCTACATAACACTTCAGTACTAGGCGTATATGGCCACCTTTCACAAGAAACTCAAATGTTGAGCCCGTCTCACCTCCGCAAACAGCAGGTCTCCGCACGGAACACCTCATGTGTCCGCCAACCGATTTACACCTTACTGTCCTCAACCCACCCCTATCGATGGTGAGTTAATGGGTCTCAACATCCCAGTTATCAAGTTACATCAGTTTATTGGATTCCATATGTCCATTATATTGCCGGTACATTTCAAGCTTGTCCGAAGGGGCTGCATACGGACGGGCCTTAATCGACACAGGCAGGTCTATGCGACCGAGACTCAATTCTCGCCGCTTCCTAGCCATTCCCTGCCCGGTCTCAATTTCATTATATTAAGCCATTTTCTATTCAACCAATCCTGTGAGATACATCTCTCGCGAGTAGATTCCAACTACTCGACTTCTACCGGATCTCCTATGCATTAGCAAAGCAGTTACTACAGGTCAAACTGTAACTCGTGCCAAATGAACCCTGGGATTTTTGGTCATGCAAGTGGAGTATCATTCACCCTAAACGTAATGCGCAATTCATATACTACTCATCATAGTGATAAAGCAAAAGTTTATAAACGACTTAAATGCAAACCGGGGCTTGCCTTGTTGCAGGTCAGGTTCTGAGTTAAAACTTGGAAGGTTCTCTTCCAAGGCTTCTGGCTCTTCCTCGACTTCGGTCACTATACGATATGCAGATAACATGGATATATAAATGACTTTGAAATTTATTTATTTTAAGACCATATATTAATTCATGGTGATCACTATATGACAGGGACCTTGATTGGCTTTGGAACTTCGATGGTAGATACTAGGGAATATGATCAAAGCTCTTGCAAAGAACAGGAGATGATCATAGCAGATTGTGGTCTCCGAAAGTATGGCAAGCAAATCAACTTCCAAAAATTTCCGAGAGGAAACTGTAGCTTGAACCTAGCTAACAGTTGATAATCAAGACGGAGGGAGTGGTTCTGGTCTTAGCAAAATTTGTTTCATAATTTTTCTAAGCTGTGGGGAAGGAGTTATTGTATTTCTAATTCGGCAAGAATTTCTGGATTTACTTTATAATTGAGTTTCTAGACATTAAACCAATATTTGGTTTGTAACTGATTTAGGACTAGTATAGTAGGTTAATTAAATCCAAGACTTTAACAGGAGCTAGGGTATGACTAAAGGAAGACTCAGTAAAATTTTGGGACCTAATAAAGCAACCTAATAGCTGTGAAAATTCAATAACTGAAAAAGGAAATTGAATTATACAGAGAGTTAAACAGGTGCTATGGCTCCCAAATTTTGCCTGATAATCAAGAATAGGACAATAAATTTAATGTGAATTTTGGGGATTTTTCCTGTGGATATCTTGTCTGGAAAAATTTCATTTGCATTAGGAAAGATTATTTCCTACAGAATTTAACTCTGAGTTTCACAGAACCTAATTGGTATTGACAGAAACTAGAGCTCGAGAGCTTTCGAACAAAATTTGTTTGAAGAATTTTGGAGTATCCTACAGAAAGTTATGGATTTTCTAAGTTGGAGCCTATTCTGGAATAATTTCCTAATTTGATTTAACTCGTGGGCCCCACTGTTTTAAAATGAACCAATAGTATTTAAACCACACGGGGGCCACAGATTCCCACCGCGTAGCCACAGCAAATCCCGTGGCCACACCTGATCCGACGGGATTTACCGCCGCTGACACGCGGGACCCGCCGCGTCGTCTTCTACCTCCCGACGCGGGCGGCGCGCGGGGTTCCCGCGGCGGTGCTCTCCGGCGAGCCTCGCCGCCGGCCAATCCAACGCACCAGATTCACGGAAACTTGCCGCCTGGGGGTTTTTGGGGTCGCTGAGCACGATGGTGAGGTCAGTGGGTCTTGAAGCTCGCCGGAAAAGGTCGTGCGACGGCGGTGGCGGCGATGAGCGCTCGGGCAACATAGAGCTCTCTATAGAGTAGCTCAAATCACTCGGGAATTGCTCCAAAACCTTTCTGGGATGATGGAGTTCAAGGATATGGGTGCAGAAGGGGAGTGAGTTGCCGGGAATCATGAGTTCGACGGTGAACCAAGGTTTTCTCACCGGCGGCGAGCAAAACTCGAAATTCAGAGCCGTTGCTTGATGATCCTTAAAGGTTTTTGCTCACACAGGAGCGCTAGGGCCTATAGACACTATCTCTAAGTAATTGCAAAGGATGATTGCTTGCCGAAAAGGAATTTGACATGAAATCATAGCTAGCTATCTACCCTCGGCCGTAGAGGAAACGAACAATAACTTGCTCAGGCTTCAACGATAAGGGAAACGGTTTGTACCATGAGCTAGAGTTTGATCAGGCGCACCTTTTTGCTCTTTGGAGCTAGGCTTGAAACGGCGCGGAACAGCGGCACGCCGCGGAGCAGTGGCGAGCGGCGGCGATGGCGCGCGGCGGAAGAATAGTGGCGAGGCAGTGGAGCTGTGATCGGGGATGAGGATTAAAGGGGCTTCGGCCGGCCTTTTATAGGGCCGCGGCGAGCAGGCAGGCAGCTCGCTGGAGCTGCATGCGCGCGCGCGGTGTCGAGCGGGGGCGCGGCGGTGCAGAGGTGTCGGGGTTGAGCTGATCCGTTTAAAAGGGGAGCTGACATGTGGGGCCCACTGTCCAGTGATTCTCCCCACAGTTCAGTTACTAATTCATTTAAAAATAGAAGATCAACTCCAAAAATCATGAAATTTTGTGGAGATGGCAAATGAATTATTCTGAACACAATGGTGAACTCAATTCTTATGCTTAAAGAAGTTGGAGAAGAACTAAAAATTCAGATTTGAATTTGATTCAAATTTGCCAAGCACCTCAATAAAAATAGTAGATGAGTTTCTAAAATCTTGAAACTTTGTAAGCATGCTATTGAGGAATTTAGGAGCTCATGGAAAAATTTAGAGCCCTTAATTTGAATATTTGGTTTAGAGCTTATTAGGGCTTCATTGTGCATTGCTTACTAATCCTTACCCAAAAATTCTTATTCTTAAAAGGTGAATAGAATATAATTTGGATTCATGGTGAAGTCTAATACCCATGATAAAAGAATCTAACAAAGAGTGCAAGAAAAGTTTTGGATGGCATAGTTCATGTGTACCATTATATTGGAGATCCAAAATAGTTGATCACAAAACCCATATGAACTTAACATGCCATAAAAGTGGGGTTTTACATTCCTCCCCCCTTAAAAGAATCTCGTCCCGAGATTACAAAAGAAGGTAAAGGAAAAAGGATCTATCGAACATATGCCGCTAACAAGTCCGGATAGTTCGTTCTAAGATACTCCTCGCTTTCCCATGTGGCCTCTTCGGCACTGTGGTTGCTCCACAAGATCTTGTAGAAACGCAAGGTGCGGCTTCTTGTGGTGCGAGTCTTTTCATCGATGATCTGAGTCGGATGCTCGGAATAAGTGAGATCTGGTTGGAGAGCTTCCAAATCCTCCATGCGGATATCAGATGGAGCCTTAAGACATTTCCGCAATTGGGAAATGTGGAATACATTGTAGACTCCTGAAAGTGACGTTGGTAACTCCAATTGATATGCCACAGGTCCGTATCTTTCGATTACTGCGAATGGCCCAATAAAGCGGGGAGCTAGCTTCCCTTTTACCCCGAAGCGATGGATACCCTTCGTAGGGGATACCCGGAGATAAACTTGATCTCCAACTTCGAAGTGAAGAGGTCGACGTCGCCTGTCCGCGTAGCTCTTCTGTCGAGACTGAGCAGCTTTGAGATTCGCTTGAATAGTGCGAACTCGATCCTCGGCTTCATTTACTAAGTCGATGTCGTATACTGCCCGTTCACCTGATTCGCACCAGTTCAAGGGTGTGCGACACTTCCGGCCATAAAGAGCTTCATAAGGTGCCATCTGGATGCTAGCCTGGTAACCGTTGTTGTATGAAAACTCCGCCAAAGGTAGATGATCATCCCAGTTCTTGCCCTGGTGGATGGCACAGGCACGAAGCATGTCTTCTAGCACTTGATTTACCCGTTCAGTTTGTCCATCAGTCTGAGGATGATAGGCCGAGCTCCGAATTAACTTGGTTCCCAGTGCAGCGTGGAGATGCTCCCAGAATCGCGAAACAAATACAGCCCCACGATCTGAGACGATGGTGCGGGGTATTCCGTGGAGACACACGATTCTGGCAATATATAATTCCACGTACTTTGACGACCGATAGTTGGTATTGACGGGAATGAAGTGTGCTCTCTTAGTTAGTCGGTCAACGATCACCCAAATTGAGTCATGCTTATGGAGAGTGGGAGGCAACCCAACAATGAAATCCATGCTGATATCCTCCCATTTCCAAGCTGGTATGCTTAAAGGTTGAAGCTGTCCTGCTGCTTTCATATGGTCGGCCTTCACTCGCCGGCACGTATCACACTCGGATACATATTTAGCTACTTCCCGCTTCATCCGAGTCCACCAGAACCTCTTTCTTAAATCTTGGTACATTTTGTTACTTCCCGGATGAATGGAATACTTGGATAAATGAGCTTCATCCAGTATCTTCCTCCGAAGTTCCATGTTTCGGGGTACCACTATACGGTCGTTAAACCAGAGGGTACCTTCATCGTCACTTCGGAAGCATTTCATCTCTCCCTTTATCATTCTTTGTCGAATATGCGACATCCCTATGTCTTCCTGCTGAGCTGCTACAATATCCTCCCTGATGGTAGGAATGAGAGCTAGGTTGTAGAGTGCTGCATATGGAACTAAGTAAAGACTTTGTTCTTCTTCACCTTCCATTGTGGTGAGGGAAAGATTGTTGGCATGGGACTTGCGGCTCAGTGCATCGGCGACTACATTCGCCTTGCCTGGATGGTAGTGGCTCTCAATCTCATAATCCTTGATCAATTCTAACCATCGCCTTTGTCGCATATTCAAATCCTTCTGGGTGAAGATGTATTTCAAGCTTTTGTGATCAGTGTAGAGGTGTACAAAATTACCCAGTAGATAATGCCTCCACATCTTCAATGCTAGCCCACAGCAGCCAGCTCAAGATCATGAGTCGGGTAGTGCTGCTCGTGGTTCCGAAGCTGTCGCGATCCATACGCGATCACTCTTCGCTCTTGCATTAATACACAACCTAAACCAATCCCAGATGCATCGCAATAGACATCAAATGCTTTGGTTGTGTCTGGTTGGGCTAAAACTGGTGCCGTTGTAAGGTGTTTCACCAATGCTTTGAAACCTGCCTCACATGCCTCAGTCCATACATACTTTTGTCCTTTCTTCAGAAGTTCTGTCATTGGTTTAGCTATTTTGGAGAAACTGGGTATAAACCTCCGGTAATATCCTGCTAAACCCAGGAAACTTCGGACTTCATGTACAGACTTTGGAGACTCCCATTTGAGGACTTGCTTGATCTTGCTTGGATCAACTGCAATACCTTCTGCTGAAATGATGTGCCCTAAAAATGGCACCTGGTTGATCCAGAATTCACACTTGCTGAACTTAGCATATAACTGATGGTCCCGTAATCGCTGAAGCACAATATGCAAGTGTTGAGCATGTTCTTCTTCGGATTTTGAATACACAAGTATGTCGTCAATGAAGACCACGACGAACTTGTCCAATTCCGGCATGAACACTGAGTTCATGAGATACATGAAATGAGCCGGGGCGTTGGTTAATCCGAAGGACATAACCAGATACTCATACAGTCCATACCTTGTGGAGAATGCTGTCTTGGATATATCTTCTGGTCGGATTCTAATTTGATGATAACCAGAACGAAGATCCATCTTCGAAAACACTTTAGCACCCACTAATTGATCGAAAAGAATATCAATGCGCGGTAGTGGATACTTGTTCTTGATGGTGACAGCATTAAGTGGACGATAGTCTACACACAGCCTCAAGGTCTTATCTTTCTTTTCTACAAATAGTGCAGAACAACCCCATGGTGATGAACTTGGACGAATAAAACCTTTGCTCTCAAGTTCAGTTAATTGTTCCTTCAGTTCTGCAAGTTCCTTAGGTGCCATCTTGTAGGGTGGTCTTGAAATTGGCACTGTTCCTGGTGCAAGTTCAATCTTGAACTCTATCTCTCTCTCTGGGGGCATACCAGGAAGATCTTCAGGAAATACGTCGGAGTATTCACATACTACCGGAATATCCTCTAGTTCCATAACCTCGGTATTGACAATAGATGTTCTAATGGAATATTGTTCTTAAGATTGAGAACTTGGGGTCGATGGAGTGGAGAGTTTAGATAAATCTTTCTAGGAATGATATCAAGAATAGCACCATGGTACTGCAACCATGCCATACCTAAGATGATATCAAACTTTTGATGCTCTAATATCAGAAACGAAGTAAGATATATGGTCCCATCTAGGTTAAGTGGGATTCCAGGAACCAATTTATTTGTTACCGTTTTCCCGGCTGGAGTGTTAATCACATATGGGGTTTTTGTGGAGATAACAGGCAATTGACTTTTAACGACAAAAGATTTACTAATGACATTGTGTGAAGCTCCGGAGTCAAAGAGTATGACTATGGTTTGATCGAAGATAGAGAACGTACCCGTGAGCACGGGTGCGCCTTCTGGAACGTCCTCGATGGCGAGGTGGTGGATGTTGCCGGGTCTGGTGGCTAGCTTCTTGGGCGGGTTGCGGGGTTGGTTGGCCCCCTGGTAAGATGATTGCCCTCCACCTTGTCGATTCTGCGGACAATCCTTGGCGAAGTGCCCCGTACGTCCACACGTGAAAACACGTGTACGGGGTTTGGCCAATACGAAGGGGAGGACGGAATCCCGGTGCACGTGGTGGAGGTGGAAGTGCACGTGGAACCATCCCCTGTTGTTGCTGCGGCCGAAATCCGCCGTTGTTGAACTGACGACCACGGAACATTGGCGGTCGCGATGGCGGCTGCCACCTCTGGCCGGATGGTGATCGATACACCATACGGTACTTCTGAGGAGTACCACCTCCGCTGCTCTGTGGAGCACCCCTCTTCTTTTTATCGGAGGACAGCTCGCGCGTAGCGTCCTCCTGCATGATAGCGGCATTGACTATGTCGTTGAAGTTGCCGCGGTTGAACAGGACAAGCTTGTCCTTCAACTTGGGGTTCAAACCCCGGTAGAAACATTCCCGCTTCCGATCTTCGGTATTCACTTGGTCCTGAGCATATTGGGCCAAGTGGTTGAATGATTTGGAGTATTCGTATGCACTCCTTCCTCCTTGCCTTAGCTCCAAGAACTCTTGAAGCTTCCTCCTCATAATCCCGGGAGGGATGTGGTAGGCGCGAAATGCCTCCCGGAATTCGGTCCAGCTTACAACATGGCCCGCGGGGCGTGCGGCAAGGTAATTGGCCCACCACGCACCGGCAGACCCCTGCAGTTGTTGCGCTGCAAACAATGTCTTCTGCTGTTCGGTTACCGCGAGTAAACCGAACTTTCCTTCAATGGTGCGGAGCCAGTTATCCGCGTCCAACGGTTCATCGGCTTCTCTGAATACCGGTGGGTGTGTCGATGAGAAATCAGAGTAGGAACTCTGAAATTGCTGACGCGGTCCATCATCCTGTCGTCCCCCTTGACGGGACGAGTGCTGCACCAACGTCCGCAGTAACTCGGTTTGCTCGTCGCGCGAGCCGAGCACTGCAGCGAGAACCTCTGCGAGACTCCTGGGGAGTGTGGTTGGAGGTGGTGGAGGTGGTTGCGTCTGAGGCGTATTCTGACCCGGGGGTGGTGTGTCATCCCCCTGTCCTCCACTAGATCCTCCCACCTCTGAGGCTGTACGAGTACGCACCATACTGCAATATAATGAATAACACGGTAAGTCCCATTGCCTCAAGTTTGTCCTCCCTTAGAAATGCGGTAGACAATAATAGACGAAGCATAACATTTACATATATTGATAAAGCACAAACTTTATACAAAATATATCATCTCAAGACCAAGTTTACAGTAGTAAACCCAAAATGATGGATTCCCTTTATGGAAATACATCTCTACCATACTTGGCCTTCCTGACATGTCATACTCATCTCATTAGCTAGACACCACAACCATTACTCTTAATATGACACAAACATGGTCACAAAAGAGAAACACTAGCAACCATTTAACTATATGCCGCCCGGTGTTGGCGGAAGTGCTACCACATCTAACTTCAATACGCTCTACTCGATGTATTCAAGTTCCTCTGGGTCTTCTTCTTCTTCTTCATCTTCAGGGCTAGGCACCTCTGATACGGGTGCTGGAGTAGAAGTTGATACATCGTTCAACATCAACGTCTTCTTTGCAGCCATAGCTTGCCAATCTGTCTGTATCATAAACATCCCCCAGGCCTCATTCTCTTGCTGAGCCTGTTCACAGCTGGTCTTCCAGCTCTGAGCCTCTACTCTGGACTGATCCCTGTCTGCAGTCACCACGTTCAACTGTGTGTCCCGTTGGTGCCCATAAAGTAGGCTTGCCTCCAGATCAATATCTCTCTCTAGAGTCTCCTGGCGAGACGCGGCCAAATCCATAACAGCGTCATGCCATTGATTCTCCCTAAGGTTCAAACGATGATTAAGAGGAGCCATCATATCCCTAAGTCCGTCGTTTGCCCACTCAAAGTGGTTTGCTCGCTTCATGGCTTGCTTCAGATTGTTTGTCAATTCTTTTATGCATGTCCTTTGATTACCCTTCTCGCGATGTGAGGCTGCTGCATACATCGCTAAGGCTGTTGCGGATGTTTCGCCATGCTCTCCCACCTCCGCAAGCAAGCGGGTTGCCCAAGCTTCAGAAGCCCTGCCGTTGACTGGAAAGAACTCATACGGAGTACCCACCAGATGACGGTAATGGAGTTTGCAAAACCTCCCTATGGCAACACTTGCAGCGTAGCTCCATGTTTCTTCTAATATCAATCCTTTGATCTTGATGGAGTATGGAGCCCATCCGAGGTGCGGTGGACCGGCAGGCACATCGACGTAGATGGTGCAACTCCACATATCGCCCTCCTGGAACTTCTTGCCCCAATAGCTAGGTAACACCAAATAGCCAAACTGGCCGAGCAACCGTGCAAACACGTCCGGAAAACCGGCGTGCCCGGTGCATGTTGAGAACACCCATCCATTAGGCAACTGAATTCTTGGTGCTGCCATCTGTGGACAATTATACCCGAATGTCAATACACCGTTTAAGTATTCGACCCAATCACTGGTGATGTGGGACAAAAAGAAATATCCACAATCAATTGGTTCAGTCAAAGCTGCAATCTGGAAATGAGTACAGTTCTGGTTTATCTGACCTGTCTGCAGTAACCCGTAAGTTGCATACAGAAGAAGTCAGAACTAAACTTTATGTTGAATACAAAAATTGTAGTACACTTCAAAACCTTTCCAGATTGTACTCATACAGCCACTGTTGAACTAGTATGAACAATCTATACCAGTTTTAAATTTACTCAAGGGTTCTGAAAATTTCGACAGAACCTCCCCTGTATATGGGCTTATCTCCACATTCTATACAGGTTCATCATGATAAGATATTGAGGTAGTGTCAAAATAAACATTGAGTAACATCGTATTAACAATCCAGACTAAAGAAGTTCCACCACGACAACCTTGTCATGAAGGTATTATGCATCAATTCACAATTATGTGTAAACTGTTCCAAGTTCTGGACTGCAGGAACCAAATTTGCGACAAATGGAATTAGGCATAGCTACACCTAGATTCAGGTCAGGAGTGATAAATAAAGTTGATAGATGACTTCCTAAGCTTTCCAGAAATGTATATGCGTAACCATATCACTGTTCTGGATTAGGGGTTATAATTATCCAAACTCAACAGTAAAGCTGACTGGTTTGCATCAGCAGTCATGCAGTTTACTGTGCTGACTTCCCAATTTGGTCAAACTCCAATTAAAATCAGGAAGGACCCCCCAAAACAAACTTGTGAATCTCCATCTACCCTTCTCAAACATATATCCCAATAAGGTAGTGGATTTTTCTACAGTGAGTTATGGCAAGAATACAGAAACGGTACAAAGGTGGGTTCATGTGGAGTAACTACAGTAAACCCCAGTTTTCAACAGATTAACAAGCTTTTCTGTCTTTATGGTCAACGGAAAAGTTGGAGAGACCTTCACGAGCTTTCCATTCATGTAGGATATGCTTATGTTATCTAATTGCTAACCAAGATTACAACCTGGCGAAGTTGAGCTACTTCTGCCAGAAAACAAGAATCTTGGTTCTATCCACCTTATCAAGTCGAGCCCGAAATTATCAGTATCTGATAGTCGGACTTTCTCAAAACACAATGCAACCATTCTGTCGGTGGGGAGGGTCTAGTATCATGTTTGATACTGACGGTGCTACGTGCCTCACGAAAGGAAATTCTATCCGGTACATCCGGTTACGTCTATAGGTGGTTCCTATATCGTTCCCTCGCAAACGGCTTCTACACGGGTTGCTACCGGAGTTAGGTTACCTGCAGAAGACAAACAATCCCCTTTCACACCTTCGCACCTCAAGGGCGGCACGGGGAAACACGGCAGGCAGTCACAATAATATATAACTAAAAGTAAATGCATACGACTCTGGTGTGAGTCGTCCTCGAGCAAGGCCATGTCTCGAGGTACATGGCTGTAAATACGTCTGTACAGCAAAGACTCCCGTACGATCCGGCTTATACACGCTCGGGCATACGTGTTCGCATGTTCTCACAGATATGAGAACACACTATCGGGTTACATACCACCCGACGGGGTTTCCCTCTAACTTTGTGTCACGCTGGGGTACCGCGTGTCATATGTTCTTAGAAACATGGAAAGTTTCAAAGACTCATATTGACTTTCCGTGCCAAGCCACGGAAATTTCACATACCACCTCTCGTATGCTGAGTTTACCGAGATTGATCCGCTCTCGGTGGCGTACCTTACCTCTTACCTGATGTCGGAGCGTCGTTACAGAATATAATAACACATAGTTAGTTTACCACCTTTATATCTTATACTAATAATACTCCTTATAACGGCATATAACTAATTCCTCACTCAAGTTCCTAATTTTTGAAAATATGTTCTTTTCCGGTACACTGTTCCCAACGAAGCTCTGATACCATGTCTGTGGGGACCGGAGTCCACACATCCGAGGATCTCATTGGGTGGTGTCGTGCGATGCGACACCCAACAGTTTACAAGAATAGAACCAGAATAAGGTACAAGACCAAGTCTTTTATTTAATACACAGCGGAAGTTTTCACAATACTAGCGGATGTAAAGAAATATATACATACCATAGCTACGCTCTCAGCTCTAGCTATGCAAAAAGCAAAGTTTTCCATGTCAGGGATACTTTGCACTAGCAACACTCAAACTATGGCGGCGTGCAGGGTTCCCACTCGGCTGTACACCCTGGAGGGGGTGTTGCCTCATCGTCAAACCCATCCTCAAAAGGGTAACCTGCAAAAACTCGTTAACTGCAAACGTGAGCTTAAGGCTCAGCAAGACTTAACCGTCTCACTAGACAGATGCACGGGGACACTAAACATAGGTAAGGAATAGCATAAATAACTCGCCTACAAGTGGATCCTTATAACCAAGTTTTAAGTAGCAAATGACATTCTCTGAGCACGGCACATCATGGGCTCCACAATCAAACAAGAAACGCTTTACCGATGATATGACATGCCCAAAGCACATAATGCTATTACAGCTAAAGTATGGGGAAATTGTAAATCTTTAGTTATACTATCTCTAAATCAAACAAATTTGCAAAGTAATTATAATTCAATATCATATGACTTTCCTGACTTCTTTAGTATTTACTACGTCGCGACTGCGACAGACAAGTGGTACTCTATTACTGCGAGGGACAGTGATTGCAATCAAGACACACCCGGTCAACACGACACATACGTCGTTCGGAAGTGTCAGCGAGTACACCTGTACCTACATAACACTTCAGTACTAGGCGTATATGGCCACCTTTCACAAGAAACTCAAATGTTGAGCCCGTCTCACCTCCGCAAACAGCAGGTCTCCGCACGGAACACCTCATGTGTCCGCCGACCGATTTACACCTTACTGTCCTCAACCCACCCCTATCGATGGTGAGTTAATGGGTCTCAACATCCCAGTTATCAAGTTACATCAGTTTATTGGATTCCATATGTCCATTATATTGCCGGTACATTTCAAGCTTGTCCGAAGGGGCTGCATACGGACGGGCCTTAATCGACACAGGCAGGGCTATGCGACCGAGACTCAATTCTCGCCGCTTCCTAGCCATTCCCTGCCCGGTCTCAATTTCATTATATTAAGCCATTTTCTATTCAACCAATCCTGTGAGATACATCTCTCGCGAGTAGATTCCAACTACTCGACTTCTACCGGATCTCCTATGCATTAGCAAAGCAGTTACTACAGGTCAAACTGTAACTCGTGCCAAATGAACCCTGGGATTTTTGGTCATGCAAGTGGAGTATCATTCACCCTAAACATAATGCACAATTCATATACTACTCATCATAGTGATAAAGCAAAAGTTTATAAACGACTTAAATGCAAACCGGGGCTTGCCTTGTTGCAGGTCAGGTTCTGAGTTAAAACTTGGAAGGTTCTCTTCCAAGGCTTCTGGCTCTTCCTCGACTTCGGTCACTATACGATATGCAGATAACATGGATATATAAATGACTTTGAAATTTATTTATTTTAAGACCATATATTAATTCATGGTGATCACTATATGACAGGGACCTTGATTGGCTTTGGAACTTCGATGGTAGATACTAGGGAATATGATCAAAGCTCTTGCAAAGAACAGGAGATGATCATAGCAGATTGTGGTCTCCGAAAGTATGGCAAGCAAATCAACTTCCAAAAATTTCCGAGAGGAAACTGTAGCTTGAACCTAGCTAACAGTTGATAATCAAGACGGAGGGAGTGGTTCTGGTCTTAGCAAAATTTGTTTCATAATTTTTCTAAGCTGTGGGGAAGGAGTTATTGTATTTCTAATTCGGCAAGAATTTCTGGATTTACTTTATAATTGAGTTTCTAGACATTAAACCAATATTTGGTTTGTAACTGATTTAGGACTAGTATAGTAGGTTAATTAAATCCAAGACTTTAACAGGAGCTAGGGTATGACTAAAGGAAGACTCAGTAAAATTTTGGGACCTAATAAAGCAACCTAATAGCTGTGAAAATTCAATAACTGAAAAAGGAAATTGAATTATACAGAGAGTTAAACAGGTGCTATGGCTCCCAAATTTTGCCTGATAATCAAGAATAGGACAATAAATTTAATGTGAATTTTGGGGATTTTTCCTGTGGATATCTTGTCTGGAAAAATTTCATTTGCATTAGGAAAGATTATTTTCTACAGAATTTAACTCTGAGTTTCACAGAACCTAATTGGTATTGACAGAAACTAGAGCTCGAGAGCTTTCGAACAAAATTTATTTGAAGAATTTTGGAGTATCCTACAGAAAGTTATGGATTTTCTAAGTTGGAGCCTATTCTGGAATAATTTCCTAATTTGATTTAACTCGTGGGCCCCACTGTTTTAAAATGAACCAATAGTATTTAAACCACACGAGGGCCACAGATTCCCACCGCGTAGCCACAGCAAATCCCGTGGCCACACCTGATCCGACGGGATTTACCGCCGCTGACACGCGGGACCCGCCGCGTCGTCTTCTACCTCCCGACGCGGGCGGCGCGCGGGGTTCCCGCGGCGGTGCTCTCCGGCGAGCCTCGCCGCCGGCCAATCCAACGCACCAGATTCGCGGAAACTTGCCGCCTGGGGGTTTTTGGGGTCGCTGAGCACGATGGTGAGGTCAGTGGGTCTTGAAGCTCGCCGGAAAAGGTCGTGCGACGGCGGTGGCGGCGATGAGCGCTCGGGCAACATAGAGCTCTCTATAGAGTAGCTCAAATCACTCGGGAATTGCTCCAAAACCTTTCTGGGATGATGGAGTTCAAGGATATGGGTGCAGAAGGGGAGTGAGTTGCCGGGAATCATGAGTTCGACGGTGAACCGAGGTTTTCTCACCGGCGGCGAGCAAAACTCGAAATTCAGAGCCGTTGCTTGATGATCCTTAAAGGTTTTTGCTCACACAGGAGCGCTAGGGCCTATAGACACTATCTCTAAGTAATTGCAAAGGATGATTGCTTGCCGAAAAGGAATTTGACATGAAATCATAGCTAGCTATCTACCCTCGGCCGTAGAGGAAACGAACAATAACTTGCTCAGGCTTCAACGATAAGGGAAACGGTTTGTACCATGAGCTAGAGTTTGATCAGGCGCACCTTTTTGCTCTTTGGAGCTAGGCTTGAAACGGTGCGGAACGGCGGCACGCCGCGGAGCAGTGGCGAGCGGCGGCGATGGCGCGCGGCGGAAGAATAGTGGCGAGGCAGTGGAGCTGTGATCGGGGATGAGGATTAAAGGGGCTTCGGCCGGCCTTTTATAGGGCCGCGGCGAGCAGGCAGGCAGCTCGCTGGAGCTGCATGCGCGCACGCGGTGTCGAGCGGGGGCGCGGCGGTGCAGAGGTGTCGGGGTTGAGCTGATCCGTTTAAAAGGGGAGCTGACATGTGGGGCCCACTGTCCAGTGATTCTCCCCACAGTTCAGTTACTAATTCATTTAAAAATAGAAGATCAACTCCAAAAATCATGAAATTTTGTGGAGATGGCAAATGAATTATTCTGAACACAATGGTGAACTCAATTCTTATTCTTAAAGAAGTTGGAGAAGAACTAAAAATTCAGATTTGAATTTGATTCAAATTTGCCAAGCACCTCAATAAAAATAGTAGATGAGTTTCTAAAATCTTGAAACTTTGTAAGCATGCTATTGAGGAATTTAGGAGCTCATGGAAAAATTTAGAGCCCTTAATTTGAATATTTGGTTTAGAGCTTATTAGGGCTTCATTGTGCATTGCTTACTAATCCTTACCCAAAAATTCTTATTCTTAAAAGGTGAATAGAATATAATTTGGATTCATGGTGAAGTCTAATACCCATGATAAAAGAATCTAACAAAGAGTGCAAGAAAAGTTTTGGATGGCATAGTTCATGTGTACCATTATATTGGAGATCCAAAATAGTTGATCACAAAACCCATATGAACTTAACATGCCATAAAAGTGGGGTTTTACAGTTCCATTATTTCTTGCATATTTTCTTTGACCTTTTGAGCAATTGTTTCATCAAGTGTTTTCTTAAACTTCTCACGTCTTCTATATGTGGGCAACGACTAGAATGCAATCTGTGTTTTGGTACAATCGTGCAATCAACCATCTCCATCCATTGGATCTGCATCCTACGGTTGTTACATCTTTTTATTTAACCTCCTCCATCTAAGTCCATCATGTGTAGGGGGTTAAATAAAAAAGTGTAACAACCGTAAGATGCAGATCCAATGGATGGGAATACCTGATTGCACGATTGCACCATACCTCAGATTGCATACTAGTCGCTCCCCTATATGTGTCTTTATCTTTAGGGAAACCATCTAGCCAAGACATTTGAGAAGAGACCGCTCGAACCCGTCCGCTGTGTTCAGGGTTTCCCAAGATAGCGGTAAGTTGGTCATTCTCCCTCTTCGGCTTGAAGAGACCCTTCTGTTGCTTTTCAATTACTTCTTTCATTTTATCCTCTACTTCATTCAGAGAGTCGGGCTTTTCAAGTTTGCCCTCGCTGGTCAAACCTGACCGAGCAAAGACCCAGCGTTGAGTTCGCTCATCGCACCCTTCTAATGGGTGAGGATTGCCCTTACTAAGAATGTCGTCTATTATCTTATTCCATTTCTGGACTTTGGGGCCATATCCGGCAGACCCCAAGCGATGATGGTATTTGTTCTTTTTTGCAAGCTCTGACCTAGTTGCACTTAGAGCTTTAGCATCAGGTGTGCTCTTTTGACGAACAAACTCTTGCCACTGAGCTTGTGTGATTTTTCCCATCTTCCTCGGGCTAGGGACCTTATTGGCCTTAACATAAGCATTCATTTCACTCTTCCAGCATCGAAACTTCTTGCCGCAAGAGACCAATGTTGCTTTCTTTACAGCTTCTTCTGTGCCTTTCGGGAACTTGAATTGTTTCTTTATCTTTTCCCACAACTCATTCTTGGTCTGCTCGGGTAATTTCCTCCAATTCTCGGTTGTGATCGGCACAACCTCCCTAACAAGAAAACCGCATGCATTACGGTACTTGGTAACTGAATCCAGTGGTTCTTGGGGAAGCCCACTTGGACCGACCCTTGTTATGTACATGATGCGGTCCAATAGACCCTTATTGGGACCTCGTTGCCCTCGTTTCCGCTTGAGTGAAGCTGAGGATTCATCCATTGGTGAACCTTCTGCGGTTTTAGGAGCCGATGTCACCTCATTGTCTTCGAGATTAATCTAGGTAGAAAAAAATTATAAGACTTCGTATACTTGACAACCAACATTAACTTGAACTGCTGAAGTTAAGATTCGTGATCCATACCTCGTCGGCAGGATCATATTCCGGGTCTAGATCCACTGAAGTCTTTTTAATTTTTATATTCGGAAAAGGATCCGTAGGACTGTGATAGGAGCCTGAACTGCTGGAGTCAGTAAACTCCATATTGTCTTCTTTGTTGTTACAATCAGGACCAGTCTTCTGGCTTTCCATGCTAGATCTAATAAGACAAAAAATCTAATAAATGGCATAACTAAATTTGGTCATATTTAAAACAAATTTTCTCAATTTTGGCTCAATTAAGTAAATTTAGCCAAAACACATTTTTGAAGTTATATAGGTCTAACTAAATTCTTGTATCATAGAGATCGGCATCATATGCTCAGACTCCATCGCCACACCTAGTGTTACCTAGATATGGGCGTGAGGATGCTCCTGGCATCACAAATGAGTTGGCCAGCAACTTTTGTTTGGCTTCAGAGCTAAATATAGCATAACTTTGGTAGCTCAGATTAGGTACAATTGCTCAAATGAAGCTGATGGAGCCACAAGTGCAGACATCTTTGGTAGCACAGATTAGCTACAATTGCTCAAATGAAACTTAGAGAAATAAAAGCAAACTTAGCCAAACTTAGTCTAGCATAGCTAACTCTAAGCAAAAGTAGCCAAATATAGCTAAATATAGCATAACTTAGTCAAAATTAGTCAAGTATAACTATATCTAATGTAACTTAGCCAAAATTAGCCAAATTTGGTCAACTTAACCAAATATAGCTAAATCTTGCCCCTAATAGAGAATTATGTGGCATATGCAAGGCCGATGACAGAAATAGGGAATATACTGCTGTTACTAGAGTCTAGAATCATGTTTACCACTAATGTGTCGGAACAGTTTCAGACACACAGAACCAAATACCAATTTATCGTGATATAACCATCCACATAAATCTTGCCCCACCGAACCCTAACCAAAGATGCCACCGAACTTGACAGTTTTTTGAATTCCACCGAACCCTAACCAAGGATGCCTACCATTATCTAATTCCCGAACCCTAACCAAGGATATGCAAGGCGGCAGCGAGGGCGGGGAGGGAGGCGGCACGGCGAAGGAGGATGGAAGGTCGAAGGGTTTAGGGTTTACCTTGAAGCTCGGCGGCGACGGAAATGGCTTCGCTCGGCGTACCTGGAAGTGAGGAGGGCGAAGCTCGGCGGCGACGGCGAAGCTCGGCGACGACGGCGAAGCTCGGCGACGGCGAAGCTCGGCGGCGTACCTGGAAGTGACGAGGGGGAACACTTGGCGGCAAACGAAATTTTGGCAGCCTAACGGCGTCTAAGTGTTTCGCCCGGGTTAGGTTTTTCCAATGCTGCCGAGGGGTATATATATACTCACATTTTCTCAGGCGGATTTTAAGTACCGACCGTCAGGGAAGACTGTTATCTCAGTCGGATTTTACTTACCAACCGCCTGAGAAGATACAATTATCTCAAGCGGTTGGTTAGTAACAACCGTCTGAGAAGATACAATTATCTCAGGCGGTTGGTTAGTAACACCCGCCTGAGTTAAACATGGGCCTGTGAAGATATTTACTTCTTCTTAATTTGATGAACGCCTACATAAAGACCCCTCACCAACCGGGATGAGGATCCCCTGACTTAATCAGCGGTCACTGACATGTGGACCCGGTCCCACACGTCAGTTACCATGTCACGCGTGCGCGACCTTTCTTTTCCCCGAGGTGCGACCTTTATTTTCCACTCCGCGCGGCCTTAAAGACGCGCTATCGCTCACAAGCGCATCGCTCACTTTGAATCCTCTTGTTTTCTTCGTCTTCCTCCGCTCCGACGACCCAACACCACTATGGCCGACCTTCCGCCGCCAAGCCCTCCGAGGGAGCCACCTTGCAAGAAACAATGTTGCAGCTCCCCCGAGAAGATCAACGCCGAGCAGCGCCTCCTCATGGCGCGAGAGGCGTACAACAATACGTCTCGCGCCATGAGTGCCTTGGGGCTGGGTACCCTTCCAGAGTATACTGGAATGGGTACCTTGGGCCACTACCTCTACGCCCTCGTGGGGGTGGCTGATCGTCTCGACATTCTGTTCGCGACGATGGCCCAGGTTCTTGGCCCCGAGGGCCGTAGAACGCTGGTGGAGGCGACGGCTAGCAACCTCGGGGTTGCACCGCCGGTGCAGCCGGTGCAGCCGGTGCAGCCGGTGCAGCCGGCCCTGTCACCTGTTGCACCGGTGCCGGAGTCGCCGCCGGAGGACGAGGAGGAGGAGATGGAAGAGGAGTAGGAGTAGGATTTAATTAGTTTTTCTTTTTGTTGTTTTTAGTTGCTTCTGTTTTGTAAATATTGTTAATGAATGAAATCTATCTTTTTTCATCTATGTGATTGAATATTACTTGTGTATCTTTTGTGTTCTTGTGTGTTCTTGTGTAAATATTGTGCATCTTGTGTGTTCTTTTGTGAGATGTGCATATTGTTAATGAATGAGTATCTTGTGTGTTCTTCAACTGTGTGAATGATTGAATATTGCTAATGAATGTAGTGTGTTCATCGTTAATTAAAATTTCACGTCTGAGAAGAAATTAATTTGATATTTACCAAAACATTACAATGTCAGCTATACAAGTTTTAAAAATATTTTGTTCAGGTGGTAGATGTTAATTTTATACAAATGTAGAAGAAAGAATCATCGAATTTGGACACAATTTGTAGAATCTAAACATGTTTGAGTATTTATATTGGAATCTAAATAAAAAAGAAGCAAGGGATAAGGAAACTGAAGAACAGTATCGGGCATTATCTCAGGCGGTTGTTAAGCAATAACCGCCTGTGAAGATATTTACTTCTTCTTATTTAATATTCTTGATTAAATGTGGTCCTTTAAAAAGGCAAAAATCCACTTTCTTGTAATATTATGAATAAGTAAAGGTTACCATTAAATTTCACTTCATAAATCCTTTTAAATTTGTCAGAACATAAAAAACATACAACAAATGCTATTTTTCATTTTTCTATCTTGATGAATATAATGCTTTTTTCATTTATTTTTTCAGTGGACATTTTTAATCATCATACCAACATCTACGAATTTTTTCATATTTTTTTAAATTTTTTGGAATCAATGTGTGTTCATAATTTGATGAATGCCTCATATGAATATGAGCATTTAGTTAGAATGGTGGATAATTTGAAGTTTGACATGTTGGAATGCTTTTAAAAAAATTAAAAAAATTCATACATGTATAAATTATACAAATATGTTCATACCAACAATTTTGAGTGAAGGAACCTTTTTTTTTATGAGATACACAAATGTGAATAATATGTAAATAGAAATTAATTTGATATTTACGAAAACATTACAATGTCAGCTATACAAGTTTTAAAAATATTTTGTTCAGGTGGTAGATGTTAATTTTATACAAATGTAGAAGAAAGAATCATCGAATTTGGACACAATTTGCAGAATCTAAACATGTTTGAGTATTTATATTGGAATATAAATAAAAAAGAAGCAAGGGATAAGGAAACTGAAGAACAGTATCGGGCATTATCTCAGGCGGTTGTTAAGCAATAACCGCCTGTGAAGATATTTACTTCTTCTTATTTAATATTCTTGATTAAATGTGGTCCTTTAAAAAGGCAAAAATCCACTTTCTTGTAATATTATTGATAAGTAAAGGTTACCATTAAATTTCACTTCATAAATCCTTTTAAATTTGTCAGAACATAAAAAACATACAACAAATGCTATTTTTCATTTTTCTATCTTGATGAATATAATGCTTTTTTCATTTATTTTTTCAGTGGACAATTTTAATCATCATACCAACATCTACGAATTTTTTCATATTTTTTTAAATTTTTTGGAATCAATGTGTGTTCATAATTTGATGAATGCCTCATATGAATATGAGCATTTAGTTAGAATGGTGGATAATTTGAAGTTTGACATGTTGGAATGCTTTTAAAAAAATTAAAAAAATTCATACATGTATAAATTATACAAATATGTTCATACCAACAATTTTGAGTGAAGGAACCTTTTTTTTTATGAGATACACAAATGTGAATAATATGTGAGTAGAAATTAATTTGATATTTACCAAAACATTACAATGTCAGCTATACAAGTTTTAAAAATATTTTGTTCAGGTGGTAGATGTTAATTTTATACAAATGTAGAAGAAAGAATCATCGAATTTGGACACAATTTTCAGAATCTAAACATGTTTGAGTATTTATATTGGAATCTAAATAAAAAAGAAGCAAGGGATAAGGAAACTGAAGAACAGTATCGGGCATTATCTCAGGCGGTTGTTAAGCAATAGCCGCCTGTGAAGATATTTACTTCTTCTTATTTAATATTCTTGATTAAATGTGGTCCTTTAAAAATGCAAAAATCCACTTTCTTGTAATATTATTGATAAGTAAAGGTTACCATTAAATTTCACTTCATAAATCCTTTTAAATTTGTCAGAACATAAAAAACATACAACAAATGCTATTTTTCATTTTTCTATCTTGATGAATATAATGCTTTTTTCATTTATTTTTTCAGTGGACATTTTTAATCATCATACCAACATCTACGAATTTTTTCATATTTTTTTAAATTTTTTGGAATCAATGTGTGTTCATAATTTGATGAATGCCTCATATGAATATGAGCATTTAGTTAGAATGGTGGATAATTTGAAGTTTGACATGTTGGAATGCTTTTAAAAAAATTAAAAAAATTCATACATGTATAAATTATACAAATATGTTCATACCAACAATTTTGAGTGAAGGAACCTTTTTTTTTATGAGATACACAAATGTGAATAATATGTGAGTAGAAATTAATTTGATATTTACCAAAACATTACAATGTCAGCTATACAAGTTTTAAAAATATTTTGTTCAGGTGGTAGATATTAATTTTATACAAATGTAGAAGAAAGAATCATCGAATTTGGACACAATTTGCAGAATCTAAACATGTTTGAGTATTTATATTGGAATCTAAATAAAAAAGAAGCAAGGGATAAGGAAACTGAAGAACAGTATGGGGCATTATCTCAGGCGGTTGTTAAGCAATAACCGCCTGTGAAGATATTTACTTCTTCTTATTTAATATTCTTGATTAAATGTGGTCCTTTAAAAATGCAAAAATCCACTTTCTTGTAATATTATTGATAAGTAAAGGTTACCATTAAATTTCACTTCATAAATCCTTTTAAATTTGTCAGAACATAAAAAACATACAACAAATGCTATTTTTCATTTTTCTATCTTGATGAATATAATGCTTTTTTCATTTATTTTTTCAGTGGACATTTTTAATCATCATACCAACATCTACGAATTTTTTCATATTTTTTTAAATTTTTTGGAATCAATGTGTGTTCATAATTTGATGAATGCCTCATATGAATATGAGCATTTAGTTAGAATGGTGGATAATTTGAAGTTTGACATGTTGGAATGCTTTTAAAAAAATTAAAAAAATTCATACATGTATAAATTATACAAATATGTTCATACCAACAATTTTGAGTGAAGGAACCTTTTTTTTTATGAGATACACAAATGTGAATAATATGTGAGTAGAAATTAATTTGATATTTACCAAAACATTACAATGTCAGCTATACAAGTTTTAAAAATATTTTGTTCAGTTGGTAGATGTTAATTTAATACAAATGTAGAAGAAAGAATCATCGAATTTGAACACAATTTGCAGAATGTAAACATGTTTGAGTATTTATATTGGAATCTAAATAAAAAAGAAGCAAGGGATAAGGAAACTGAAGAACAGTATCGGGTATTATCTCAGGCGGTTGTTAAGCAATAACCGCCTGTGAAGATATTTACTTCTTTTTTCTCAGGCGATTTATAAGTAATACCCGACTGAGATAATCATTTTTAAACTACAATATGTTAATTAACGGCCTGAGAAGTGTTAATTAACTGACGCGCCGCACGAGGTCTGCGGAGAAGTTGAGAAGCCGTGGTGCAGGGACGCGTGCAAGGATCTCTCAAGATCGTCTTCCACAGTGGTTTAATTGTGCGCCGCACGAGGTCTGCAAAGAGTTCAATGCGCAATGAACTAAATATTTTGTTCAGTTGGTAGATGTTAATTTAATACAAATGTAGAAGAAAGAATCATCGAATTTGAACACAATTTGCAGAATGTAAACATGTTTGAGTATTTATATTGGAATCTAAATAAAAAAGAAGCAAGGGATAAGAAAACTGCAGAAGAGTATCGGGCATTATCCCAGGCGGTTGTTAAGTTATACCCGCCTTAGATAAACATATTTGTAGACGGTTGTTAAGTACCAACCGTCTGTGAAGATTTTTACTTCTTTTTTCTCAGGCGGTTTATAAGTAATAACCGCCTGAGATAATCATTTTTGAAACTACAATATGTTATTTAACGGCCTGAGAAGTGTTAATTAACTGACGCGCCGCACGAGGTCTGCGGAGAAGTTGAGAAGCCGTGGTGCAGGGACGCGTGCAAGGATCTCTCAAGATCGTCTTCCGCAGTGGTTTAATTGTGCGCCGCACGAGGTCTGCAAAGAGTTCAATGCGCGGGAAACGAACCGCTCCCTCGTCTACTCCGCACAGACCTATATAAGGCGCGTCGTCGGTTATGGACAAGCACAAAACTTTTCTCCACTCCTTTCTTCTTCTCCTAGCCCGCCGCCGATTAACCACCACAGCCATGGCCAACCTTCCACCACCTAGCCCGCCGAGGCAGCCACCCTGCAAGCGGATACGCTGCAGCTCCCCCGAGAGGGTGAATGACGACCAGCGCGTTCCACCGCCGGTGCAGCCGGAGCCACCGGTACAGCCGGAGCAATCGGCTCAGCCGGAGAAGCTGACCCTCTCTCCTGCTGCATCGTCGCCGGAGGAGGAGGAGGAGGAGGAGGACGACTTCGACGACGACGACGATGATGACGATGATGACGACGAGTCGTCCTCCGACGACGGCGACGACGAGTCGTCCACCGACGACGGCGACGACGACGACGGCGACCACCACCATGGTGACGACTACGACGACGACGACGACGAGTCGGAGGAGGACCGCTTGGCTTGGTTTGAGAAGCTGGCGGAGAGGATGGAGGAGGCGGGGCCGTAGTGTAGTTTTAGGATTTCAATCAAGTGTTCTTGTACATTTTTCTTGTGTTTTGTACATATTTCAATCAAGTGTCAATGAATATTAGTGGATAATTTGAAGTTTGACATGTTGGAGTGCTTTTAAAAAAATTAAAAATATTCATACATGTATAAATTATGCAAATATGTTCGTACCAACAATTTTGAGTGAAAGATCTTTTTTTATGAGATACACAAATGTGAATAATATGTGAGTAGAAATTAATTTGATATTTACCAAAACATTTCAACGTCAGCTATACAAGTTTTAAAAATATTTTGTTCAGTTGGCATTATCTCAGGCGGTTGTTAAGTAATACCCGCCTGAGATAAAAATCTTCCCTGACGGTTATTAAGTACTAACAGCCTGTGAAGATATTTACTTCTTAATTAATAAACAACATCTCAGGCGGTTGGTAAGTAAAACCCGCCTGCGATAAAGTTAAAAACCGCCTGTGAAAAACCTACGTCTATATAAGGACCCCTCACCGCAGTCAAAACGCAACCCTGGAGAATTTATATCGACGCCGCCAGGCTGTTGAAATTTCCCCTGCGCCGCGCCGCCGCTCCGCCGCCCAACCCATACTGCCGCGCCGCCGCTCAACCCCGCACCGCCACTTCTCCACCCAGCCGGCCCACCGTGCTGACGCCTCCCCACCGTGCTGACGCCTCTGCAAGGTAAATGTAGTTTCCTTACTTTTTCTTTGTATATTTTCATTAGCTGATAAGCTGTTAGGTTTGTGTGTTCTGGTATATGGATTCTGTCCTTTTGCATGTGTAAGGACTGTATGGATTGTGTTCTGGTATATTGATGTATGGACTATATGGATTGTTTCCTTTTTATACCTATTATGTGACATGAATATGATGTTTAATTAACAGATGCTATTGTAATATATATAAGATGCATCTGGGCCTTGTTTCCTGATATAACGGACTGGATCCCACCCAGACCTAGCCCATGCTGCTGGGCCTGTTTTCCCCTTTGACTCCGTCCGCCTCAAGACGTCGCCCGTCTCCTACATTAGTCGCCCTAATCATACTTGTTATGTCTCTGTAAATTCATTTTATAGAAGACCTTTAGAGAATATTTGTGGCCAAATTTTGTAAATCTGACAAAAAATTCTATTATTGAAGCATGGACCGTCGAGCGTGGATGTATAACATGCTAAGACCCGATCCTATGTACATTCGTAATGTTGCAAATTTTATTGAAGCATCCAAGAGACATGCGAAGTTGCAAAAGATAGATGACATATTATGTCCATGTATCGACTGCGAAAATAAGATTGCTTGGACGGATACTATAGTAATCCAATCTCATTTGGTGAAAAGAGGTTTCAAAAATAACTACACAATATGGACAGAGCATGGTGAGTTAGATACACATGATGTGGATAAAGATGATGAGAGAGGTTCAGATGATGATAATGTTCATATCGATGATGGTAGTGACAATCAAGCTGGTGATGATGATGATGAGTTCGATTGTGAGGAGATGTTGCGTCACATTGAACCATATGTACTGACTTCTATGGGAGCAAGCAAAGGTTTAAGTAAAATGGAGACATTGCAGAATGCGGCCACAGAGCTTTTATATGATGAATCAAACGGTTGTGATAAAGAGTTTACTACATTGCGTGCAGTCTTAGAACTACTAAAGTTGAAAGCTACGCACGGATGGTCCGATTGTAGTTTCTCTGATCTTTTGAATCTTCTGGCAGAAATTCTTCCAAATCCAAATAAACTGCCTAGAAGCACTTATAAAGCGAAGAAACTTCTTTGCCCGATGGCACTAGGTGTGACAAAAATACACGCTTGTGTGAACCATTGTATTCTGTATCGCAAAGAGCATGAGCTCGCAACTAGATGCCCCATTTGTGGTGTCAGTAGATATAAGAAGGACTACAATCACCAGTATGTTACCAACATGAAAAAGACTCAGAAGAATAAGAAGTTTATTATTGGTCCTGAAGGTGACGATGACGATACTTCTGGCGATGCAGACGGAAAGAATAAGAGAAAAATTCCTGCATTGGTGATGTGGTAACTTCCGGTAATTGATCGCTTGAAGCGTTTGTTCTCAAACCCTAAGGAGGCTGAACTTATGCGTTGGCATTCCGAGGAACGCAAGAAGAATGAAAAACATATACGACACCCTGGTGATGCAACGCAGTGGAAAAATTTTGATATTCAGTATCCAGAATTTGCGAAGGAAATCAGAAATGTGAGGTTTGCCTTGGGTACAGATGGAATGAATCCGTTTGGTGAAAAAAGGAGCATACACAGCACATGGCCCGTGGTCTTAACTATGTACAACCTACCGACGTGGTTGTGTCACAAAAGGAAATATATCTTATTATCTGTTCTTATCCAAGGTCCGAAACAACCCGGCATCGAAATTGATGTGTTCTTGGAACCTTTAATGGAAGATATGACGAAATTGTGGAATGAAGGGGTACGTACATGGGATGAGTACAAGCGGGAGTATTTCACGCTAAGAGCAATGATATTCGTTACCGTGCATGATTATCCCGGACTGTTTACATTATCGGGACAAATGAAAGGGAAGAAAGGTTGCGTTAGGTGCGTGGATAGAACTGGATATCTATACCTCACTTCATCCAGAAAGACGGTGTACATGAGACATCGACGGTTCTTGACAGATACACACAAGTATAGGAAGATGAAAGAACAATTTGATAACAAAATCGAAAAAGATACTGCACCGAAACCTTACAGTGGAAAACTTGTGTTTGAAATGGTCAAGAACATTCATATTGCTTTCGGTAAGGGAAAAAAGAGTAAAGGAATTAAGAGAAAGAAAAGTACATCTTCGGATGATACAACTGACATGGCTTTCAAGAAACAATCAATTTTTTTCAAGTATCTTCCGTATTGGAAGAATCTGGAATGTTGCCATAGTATTGATTTGATGCACGTTATAAAGAATGTATTTGACAGCATCATTGGGACCTTGCTGGACATGCCGAGGAAGACAAAGGATGGATTAAATTCACGTTTGGACCTAGTAAATCTTGATTTGAGACCAGAGCTTCATCCAGTAGAAAAGGCGAACGGGAAGCATTACCTTCCCCCAGCCAGCTACAACTTGACGCTAGAAGAGAAAAAAGCAATTTGTGAATGCTTGCGTGGGATCAAAGTGCCCACAAGTTTCTCATCCAATATCCGCAAACTAGTCTCGATGAAAGACTTGTCTTTATTCGGTTATAATTCTCACGACTGTCACATGATGATGACAGTTTTCATTGCCATTGCAATAAGAGTAATCAAACCTGAGCATATAAAAGTTGTCATCACACGTTTGTGTTACTTCTTCAATGCAGTATCGCAAAAGGTGATAGCACGTGAAGATTTAGACTATCTGAAAACATACATCGTCGAGACAATGTGCAAGCTTGAGATGTGTTTCCCACCATCCTTTTTTGATATGCAAGTACACCTAATCATACATCTTGTTGATCAGATAAAAGCATTGGGGCCACTATATTTACATCATATGTTTTCGTTGGAGAGATATTTAGGAGTATTAAAAGGTTATGTGCGGAACCGTGCTCACCCAGAGGGTTCAATTATGGAAGGATACACCACTGAAGAAGTGATTGAGGGTTGCGCTGATTACATCAAAGATGGAAAATCGATAGGTGTGCCTATACCGGTACATGAGGGTAGACTACGTGGGAGAGGCAAAGTGGGTAAGAAAACTTTTATTGTTCAAGATTACAAGAATGTACACCGTGCACATTTTGGTGTACTACAACAGCTCGCAATAGCTGAGCCGTACATCGAGGAACACCAAATTGAGCTTCGTGATAAAAACCAAGACCGCAAAGAGGACTGGATCATGAAAGAGCACAGAAGATGTTTCACTGAATGGTTAATGGACAAAAATATATCATACGGAAACACTATAGAAGAGGCAACAATGAAAAAGTTAGCTTGTGGCCCATCTGCTTTGGTAACATCATGGCAAGCATATGACATCAATGGTTACACATTTTACACTAAAGAAAAAGACGGTAAGAGTGTTGCACAAAATAGTGGTGTTCGTATTGAGGCTTATGATTCACAAGGGAAGAAGATCACATACTTCGGGTTCATAGAGGAAATATGGGAACTCGATTATGGCGAAAGAATGGTAATGCCCGTATTTAAGTGCCAATGGGTCAAACATCCTGATGGTTTGAAAGTGGACAATTACGGACTGACACTGGTAGACTTGAATAAAGTGGGTTACAAAGATGACCTGTGGGTTCTCGCTGATAATGTTGCACAAGTTTTTTATGTTCAAGATCCAGAAACTGAGAAGTTGCACGTAGTTGTTTCTGGAAAGCAAAATATTGTTGGGGTTGACAATGTGGGAGATAATGAAGAGGAATATAATCAGTATGAAGAGATGTACCTTTTCACCGAACCAGAAAACATCAAGCGCGTAGAGAGAAGCATTAAAAAGAATTTGAAACCCTATATGCGAGAAGATGTCAATGCTGGAAAAAATGTATATAGCAATGCGAGATGATATATATTGTATATATTTGTATCTTCTGAAATCAACTTAGAACAATGTTGGTATATGGATTGTGTCCTTTTGTATTTGTGTACATATGCGTTTGGACTCAATGATTTGGAAGTTTGGAAGTTTGGTCTTTCTTCAGATAATGATGTCTCGGGCGTGTAGCCGATTGAAGGAGGAGCGCTTGGCGTGGCGCAAGAACCATCCCCATGTATGTACATATGGCACACCGGTCACATGGTTGTATATACATATGTATCTGTAATGGACTGATGAACTTAACTGTAGTTTGTTTTTCCGTGTTGTTTGTTTTTGGTATTTTCAATTTCTCCGCGTAGGGTTTCTCTGCGAAGCCTGAATCGGGAGATTTATTGAAGTGGCAGTGCATCGTCCCCGGTAAAGAAGGGGTAAGTCATGAAGAACAAGCACAATATGAGTTTAACTATCGTCCTCCTATTAATAAATTTCTTTTGCAGACTGAATGGGAAGATGGTTACTACCCCCTGACAATCTCCTTCTCTGAGGACTATCCCTTGGTGCCTCCAAGATGCTCCTTTCCAATTGGGTTCTTCCACCCAAATGTCCATCGTTCGGAAGCACTCTGCATCTGGATTCTTGATCAAGAGACTGTAAGATAGACCTATTTTGTTCATGTAATTATTACTTATAATTTTTGTCGAACTTATTTGAACTGGTTTCTTATATTGCTTAAATTATATTTCGTAGGGGTGGTGCAGTGCTTTTACAATCAAAACTATACTACTTGAAGTTCAGCGTTTGCTGCATCAGCCAAATGTGCCTGATGTTGAAAATGATTGCTATAATCTACTTATCAAGGTTAGATGACACTTTGACTTAGTGACCAATGTAGGTTATTCATTCCTCCTTCGACATTTGTTAATTTAAATAATGTCAATATTTTCAGGATCCAGCGGAATATAAGAGACGTGTTCGGGAGCAAGCAGGACGGTACAATTTAGATTGATCGATGGGAGCTTCATCGTCGATCTACAATGAATGTAGCATGATTTTTGTTCAGTGTGTAAAGAAATTATCTTTGAACAATTGTAAAGCCTCTAATGGTGTATTATCACAATTAAGCCAGCCTCACTGGTGATCGAGCATTTCCTATAATGCATTACTGTACTAGTATCCGCTAGCTCATCTGTGTTTTTTTCCTGATACAATTTTGCCTGCACGACTACATGCGGCTGTGATATATAATTGCAACTACATCCCTGTAATTTCAATGAAAACCGCTTATGATAATTAAACAATGACCGCCACTGAAAATACATGATCTTCTCAGGCCGTTGTTAATCAAGAACCGGCTATGAAGTTCATTGCATTACAGACGGTTATTAATTAAGAACCGCCAACGAAGATCATGTATTTACTCAGACGGTTGTTCCTTAAAATCCATCTGTGAAGTTCATTGCATTACAGACGGTTATTAATCAAGAACCGCCAACGAAGATCATGTATTTACCCAGACGGTTGTTTCTTAAAATCCGTCTGTGAAGTTCATGGCATTGCAGGCGGTTGATAATTAATAACCGTCTGTGAAGATCATGTATTTACCCAGACGGTTGTTTCTTAAAATCCGTCTGTGAAGTTCGTTGCATTACAGGCGGTTCTTAATTAAGAACCGATTCTGAAGATCATGTATTTACCCAGACGGTTGTTCTTTAAAATCCGCCTGTGTTGTTCTTTCATCACAGACGGTTATTATATCATTCGTCATCACAGTCGCATATTTTTAAGGACCGCCTGTGTTTGAAAAATTGAGGCGCCTGTAAAAATGCTTTTTGTAGTAGTGTGCGTACATCTACATAAATATGTACACCCATAACAATTCGGTTTTTAAAATTTACCTTTTTTAAGAATATGGTCAAAAGTGACCCTACATTTATTTATTGATAAATATTGACCAGCTCAAAAAATACTTCTACGTAGTAGAGTACATTTCTTGAAGAATGTAGAAAAAATCATCGACTTTGGACATAATTTGAGGAAGATAAATAAGTATTAGTTTTGAAAATTGGATCAAAATAGGAAAATTGCTGCGACAAAAAACCTGGTGAAGAACAACTTGTCTGGCCCCCACGTGTTATTGGGTGGAAGATGATGTTCGGCCTCACATCACTACTACAAAAAGTATTTTTACAGACGGCTCTAAACATATTATTGCAGGTGGTTTTGAAAACCGCCTGTAACAAAGAGCCTATGAAAATCGTCGATTATCACAGGTGGAAGCAAAATCCGTCTGTAAAAATATATTATTACAGAAGGTTTTTTATTGCCAACCGTCTGTGAAAATGCATTTTCACAAACGGTTTTTTACTGCCCAACGCTTCTGAAAATACATTATCACACACTGTTTTTTATTACTAACCGACTGTGAAAATGTTCACACAACAAGATGAGATGATGTCAGCAACCGTTTACATACAGACCATTTTTCTAATACAGAAAAATCAAGTAATTGTATTTTTGTTCATCATTGTTTGATGTCCACTGTTTGTCCAGGCATACAAAATGGAATTTTTACATGATTTTTGTTTGCACATCCGGTAGCTAAAATCCAAAGAAAAAAAGAACAAACAAACAACAAAAAAAAAGTTTGAGACACTGCTGGGTTGGCTTCCATCGTACAGCATCACTAGTTGCATGCAGAATGCTAAGCTGTCATAGAGGTCAGGGAAGGAGCGGTGCCGCAGCAGCAGCTTGCAGTTGGTCGATGGAGTCGTCCTTTCTTCTGGCGGGCGGATTCCTGTTGGAGTAGGAGAGCAGTAACGCAGCAGCTTGGGCAGCCTGTTGGTCGAGACGGCGCCGCGATGGGCAGAGGCTCGGGCCCATCGATGCAGGAGCCGCGCAGGGACCATTGGCGCTAGTGGCGGCCGAGACGGCCTCCGCCGCGATGGGAAGGAGCTCGGCTCCGTCGGCGCAAGGGTCGACCATAGGAAGGCATCGGCACGTCGGCGCTAGTGGCGGCTGAGACGCCCTCCGTCGCGATGGACCGAGACGCTGGTAGCTGCTCTAGATCTAGATGAGTAGAAGTATTGGGATTTTTGAGCCTGAACAAGGAGACGGGCCTGGATGGGTGGGTGTGCATTATTTAATGGAAGACGGGAAAAGGTGGATCCATGTGAAGAAAGCTGATTGGCTAAGAAGACAAACCGTAGATAATAGGCGATGCGATCTCCGAGAGTGTATTTTTACAGGCGCCAGTTATTTAACAACTGCATGTGATATGGTCCATTATCACAGGCGGTTTGTACTACCGACCGCCTGTGATATGGTCCATTATCACAGGCGGTTTGTACTACCGACCACCTGTGATAATATATATTTTTTACAGACGGTTTTTAGTTACAAACCGCCTGTGATATATGTGATATATGATTATTACAGACGATTTTTAAAGTATTTCACAGTAGACATATTTTTTTACAGGCCGCCTGTAAAAAAAATGTGTAGTGCGTGTGAAAATACTTTTTGTAGTAGTGCATGTCCATGGAAGAAGCATTCTGGCGGGCTGGGCGCGTGACATGGGCCGAGCGCGCTTTCGGCCCACAAAGCGGTCAGAGGCGCGCCAAGAGGCGCCTGCGTGCACTTCTAGAGGTTGTCTCATCTCGAGAATTCAAGAGCAGTACACCCGATTTATAAGCAGAGGCACTAAATGGGCTTTGAATTACGTTGAACACCACTTCCCGCTCGGACAATACGAGGCTCGTTGCGCTGGAGACATGTTGGGCCTTATTCTATAGCGTGAGCCCAATGCTTACTCATTGGTCTTGACTGTCTCCGGCGGTCTAATTTTTTTCGCGCCAACGGGCCCAAAAATCTAGCACAGAGGGCACGACCCGAAAAGCGATAAGCGTTCGTGTCGGGTGTGACCTAAGATCGTGCCCTTTTGTCGTGCTTTGGGCCGTGCGAATTTGGTCGGACCCAATTCTAAGACTACCCACCAAGCATGCATACTCAGCAGCAGCTTCGACGTGGGATAAACTCGAACTGAACGAATACACAATCAATGGTTCTAGCTAGCTCGATACACGACGACCGGGAAACAAACTACGTGCGGCCTGGGTCGTCGGAGAAGTCATGAGCCCTAGTTATCCCTGGCCGGGCTGGGGCTGGGGCTGGGGCTGGGACTTGAGTTCGGGTTGCTTAATTATTTTCAATCACCCATCCGCATGACGCATGCAGGCCGCGGTCCCCAACCCAACCGGGGCCAAAATAAATAAACAGATACCGCGAGGACCGAATTGCTAAAACTCCTTCTTCCTCCTCAACGGCCCCCAACAACCTGCTCGCTCCTCTCCGCTCCCTCCCCCACTGCCCGTAAACCCGAGCGCTCCTCTCCTCTCCCGCGGTAAACCCGTAGCATGGACGAGGTCCGTGATGCTGACCTACCCGGCGTCGCCGGGGCATGGGGCGCTGCACCGAACCTCCCCGTCGCCATCCCCGGCGTCGCCGAAGCGAGGGGCGGTGCACCGAACCACCCCGTGGGCGCCGCGGTGCAAGTTCCTGCACCGAACTATCCCAGCGTGACCGCGGCTTGGGGTGCTGCGTCGAATCAACCAGTCTTCATCCCCGGCGTCGCGAGGGCTTGGGGCGCTGCACCGAACCGCCCCCTCGCGATCCCCGGCGTCGCCGCAGCGAGGGGCGGTGCACCGAACCATCTCGTAGGCGCCGTGGCGCAAGTTCCTGCACCGAACAATCACGGAGTGGCCGTGGCTTGGGGTGCTGCACCGAACCGCCCAGTGTTCATCCCCGGCTTCGCGAGGGCTTGGGGCGCTGCACCGAATCGCCCCGTCGCCATCCCCGGCGTCGCCGTAGCGAGGGACGGTGCACCGAATTACCCCGTAGGTGCCGCGGCTAGGGGTGCTGCACCGAACCGCCCAGGCTTCATCCCCGGCGTCGCGGCGGCACGGGCACCTGCACCGAGCCATCCAGTCTTCGCCGCGGCGCGAGGTGCTGTACCACCAGCGAACCACCCCGGCGGTGTCTTCATACCACCCGGTGTTAGTGGCCCTGCACCACCGACGAACGCTGCTGCCGCGACGCGGCCTCGTGCACCGCAGACGAACCACCCTGGCAGCGTCGTGATACCAGCAGGAGGCATTGCAGCGGCGCGTCGTGGCCGTCTCCGTGGCGCCGACGATGACAACGCCATCCCTGCAGGCTTTAAGCATTTCTTGCAGATTGCGGCTGAAGAAAACACCGATAAGCCCAAGAAGCTTCCCGTGCCTCGCCTGCTATCTCGTTCGCCCCGAACGCAATCCACGATTTGTTATTGGAGCTAGAGGTATGAAATCCCACTACAGATCGGTTCACAGGGTTTCGAAGGGGTTGAGCTGCGAGTTATGCATGAACTTAGTGGGGAGCCGTGAGGAGTTACACATCCATAGCACAACCTATCATTAGCTTGCACATCGTCGTTAGTATCTCTTGTTTGGAAATTTAATTAGTGTTTCTCTCATACGTTCGTTAGCTGATGCTCTTTTACATCGGTATGGTATGTGTTGTGTATCATGCATAGGAATTTTGAGACTGCTTGTTTGGTGCTCCCTGCAATTGTGAACTGAATATCCAGTGTCTTGCTCTGCATGCAGTAAACCACGTATATTCTGAATGCTTACTGGTGCTGTATTGATTTTGGGTCTCTTTTTGCCGGCCAATTATTTTTCCAAATCTTGTATGGCGCTAGCTGTTACTATTGGCCCACCCTAACTTGTTTGAGACTAACGGTATGCATGCTGTTATTAGCTGGTTATAGTATGTGCAAATTAGTAGCAAATGGTTTGCTCATGAACAGTACAGCTGGTGCAGAAAAGTGCCTCATCACTGTCTCTAGAGATGAACTGATCCAGTGATTCATCATTTTGGTGTTGTTGCTCTAGCTAGGACTTACTCCAGTGTCATGATACTCCAGTAGCCCAGGCTGTGTGTTTGTTGACAATAACTGGGATTCCTAGCTAGGAAGTGTCTGTGACATACCACATTTTCCGCCTAAGCTCTCCAAATTATTTACAAATCATTTCCCTTAGCATTGTTCAAGTTAGGCTCAAAAAATCAACATCGGTAATTATGTGAACACTTCACATTTTGCATATGTGCATCAATGGATTTTTGCGTCAGCAAGCATGGCTCATTCATTTGCATTGCCACATGTGCATTATCAGCGATACCAGTTTTGATTTGCACAAAAAACAGGCTTGATCATGGTAAAAATAGATCATATGCTTCTATGCATTTGAAAAATCCAAAACCCCCTATTAATTTCACTAAAATTTGAAGTTTGATATTTAATAATGTATTTTAAGATGTCAGGAAGCCACCTCCAAAATTCCAGAATTTTTGGAGCTCATTTGCTATTTGTTTTCCATTTTTCAAACTTGCCTGTGCACTGAGATTGCTCTCTGGAATTTATGCTGCCGTGTCTCACTTCCAAGCAGGCCCCACCTTCACTGGATCTGTTCACCGGACCCCACCTGGCAGCCTCGACGCTCCTCTGTTCGTCTCCTGCAGCACCCCACCGGCAGAACTCGAGCGCCACGCGGTCAGCACCGACGGCCAGCAGCTGAGCGAGGACGCCACCCCTTTTGCCTTCCGCCAACACTGCTTCGGCCAAGCTACCGCTCGGACTCGCTCTCACGCACGCGCGCCGCAAGCGAAACCCTAGCTCCGCGCCGTCCGTTTTCCTTCCCCACGTCTAGTTTCAGCACAGCAGCATTTTTCCCATTTCGTCCCACCGGCGACTTCGTCGGAAATTCAGTAAAATACTCCCTCGCCGCTGCACCATTCCCCATTCCCATCTAGGACCCGGTAGTAGGCGAGCTCTCGCACCTTCTCGAAGAAACCAGAGGTCGATTGGTCCACCCTAGTTGTGGAACAGCAAGTTTTGGCCGCCGCCGCCGCCATGAAACGCACGCGCCCGCACGGTGAACCCCTAACTCCGGCCCTCCTATCGCCATTCCAGTTTGCTCTAGATGTGTTCCATCGCCGTGCGAGGCCGTAGGGCAAAATCCCGAGCTTACCCATGCTTCCCATGGCCAATGCGCCGTCGAGCCGCCTATAGCTCCGCCCGCCGTCGCCGCTCATACCGTTCCGGTGACCGAGAGCCGCAACCGACCACACCAATGGATTCCCCACGTGCCAAAACCCTAGGAAGCCCCCCTCCCCGAGGCCCGGGGGCTGCGGCAGCCCTGGGGCGCCACCACGCCTCTGTTATGGGCGTGCCTGGCCAGAGGTGGAAGAACGGCCTGACCAGTGGACCCCACTGGTGAGCCGCCCAGCCCCTTCTCTTTTTAATTTTCGACCAGGAATAATTCCATATTTTGCCTAATCTTCAGAAATTCTTAACTCGCTGTAGGAAACTCCAAAAATTATGAAATCAATTTTTTTTGAGTCCATAAAATCATAGTCCACACATCTGTACCATTTGCCTGCCACGAAAACATTTTTTTACTTTTATGTTAATTTAATTTCTTTAAACACCATTATCTCAATTGTGGGCCCTCTGATGCTTGGATTGAGACCAAATTTTACTAGCATGTTTCACATAGCCATATTAGCCCGCCACAAATATTTCAGCCTCATTACACACAAAGAACTGTATTAACTACAGAAGTTGCATAATATGACATGGAGATTCATGATATTTACTGTGGGTCCACACTTAGATGGTTTGACCTCAAAACTTTATCACAACCCTTCTTATGATCCTAGAAGCTTGTCATAAAAATTGCAACTCCACTGACCATGTAAATTTGCATAATGTCACATAGAGATTAAAGTATGAACTATATGCATGTTTAAATATACTTGTTTCCTAAAACTATTACAAGCTGCATTATTTGCTCACAATGTACTGATTGGTCATAATCTAAGACATGTGAACATTTATCACATGTTCAGAGGCCGACATGTGGGTCTGTTACTGTACTTGTGCACATAAGAGTGGAATTAGCAATTCCTGCGCCCGTTACTGGTGGGACAGTGCTGCCAGTGTGTGCACTATTTTACTCTTTTTTGGATGGCTGGCCAGCGGGCCTATGTGGCAGCCACGTGTGCGCCATGGCTACGCCACGCTAGCCATGACGGGAGGAAACGGCAGCCGGCCGGAGAGGCTTGCTAGCAGCAAACTGCGCCCGCATTCAGCCAAAAGAGTTGTCGGGCGAGTGTTCAGGGGTGCGGCGATGCCTTCCGTGGGCTTTCCCGGGCCGGGACGGGTCCCAATGTGGCTGGCGGCTAGCAGCCGTAGCAAGTTGGGGCGGCGCTCGGCGAAGGAGGCGTGGGTGCGGGTTTTCGAAGCGGCAAGTTGTCGGAGACGTGCGTGAGCATGCGGGGAAGCTGATGGTGACCTTGGCTGCGTCAGAGCGGCACTCTAGGTGGCTAGCTGCGGATGGCAGCGGCAGGTAGGGGACAGCGGTGCACCGCGGGACCACTCGTGCAGTGTCTTCTTCTTCAAGCTAACGGCATCTACACGTTTTATGGATCACGGTGAAGTTGTTTGGCAACGCAAGCACGTCAGAGGGGTCTCCTATGTGGCCGTCGTCGATGCCGGCGGCGGTGCACCTAGGGTTACCCGCGACTACCGTGCTACGGTGCACTAAACCTTCGTCTAACATATGTTCTAGCTAAGGTGCAAGACAGTACAGCATTGGGGTGAGATTAATTGGACTTTGGAGGCTCACGGAAGCGAGAACATGACGCGGCGGCAGGAGTTGGAGCTCCACGATTGGCGGCGTGGGGGAAGTGGCGGGATGCAGCGGGTGCTCGGGGAGGAGGAGAAGATGGTGGCGGGCATCGAGCCCACAAGAGTGGAGCGAGGGACGGTGCTGGCTTTCAATGGTGGGGTGCATCTTCCGTGGCCGGCGCGCCACGCTTGATAGCTGACTACAGGGCGCGACGTGACAAAGGCGGCGCCGGAGAATTGGGCGCGGGGACATGACTTGTATGGTCAGTGGTCAGGGTGTGGGTGGCGTTGCGACACAACGGGGACAGGATGGCGGTAATGTACGAGCGACGGCCTGGCTCTGCTTTTGACGCGGGGAAAAGGCGGTGCGGTAGGGCGCTCGTCGTCCTCGCGGTGATGATTCTGGGCGCAAAGGCTGGCGAGGTGCAGCACGCACACGACGTGACGTCAGAGCCGGTGGCGTGCTATTTTCTGGGAGGCGATGTTCGGGCTGTCGAGGGAAGGAAGAAGGCGGTTTGCCGCCGGGTTGGGCTGGGCTCCGCGCACGCGTGATGAGGTAAGGGCGCGTGAGGAGAGATGGCGGAGAAGGCCGCACAAAGGAGGAGAAGCACTGGGCCATGCGGCTGGGCCGCAAGCGAGAGGGGAAAGAGTGGGGCGTGGCAATGGGGATAAATTAGAATTGGGCCGTGGAAAAGAGGCCCGTGTGGAGAGGGGTCAGGAGGAGTTTACTGGGCCGCAATGGGAGAGAGAAGAGGATGGGCTTCAGCTGAGGATGGAGGAGGAGAGTGGTCTGCGCCCAGGGGGAATCGGTTTTGCTTTTCTTTTCTAATTCATCTTTCCCATTTTAGTTTAATTTCATTTTGAATTCCTGGTCAGCAGTTGCTTCAAACTCGACTTATTTGTTGTAATTAATTTCTTAGTTGGTCCACACATACAGCTATACGTATTTGTGGTGCTCTATTTACTTAATCACCTTAGATTTCAATTATTGAACTTTAAGTTTATAGTGCCAGTTAGGTGTTTGTATTGGTTTTTTGTTTTAGAATTTGTTTCGGCTTGGGTCTCTATAATGCTTAATCAAATGTTTGCTCGCATTCATTTATTCCTGGTGGTTTATATTAAAGTTGGCATATTTGCTTGTGAGTACGTTCTTATAGCTGAAGCGCACACAATTGTGTATATACCTCCCATCTTCATTTAAAATTAAAATACTCACTAAACGTTTGCTTAATTTTTTTTTAATTCTGGGTGATTTTTTATTTTGTTTAAATTTTCGGGCTGTGACAATCGTGCTCCTCCTGCATAAGCCCTCAGAGCAGATGTTCTTCGCTCAGGTGGGAGACAACCGCTGGACCCCGTCACTCAAAGCGAATCAATTCCACAACAATACGGCCTCTGAACGGATACATATACAACAATTAGTGTTTGAGACTTCTATGTGTCTTTTGCAATTTATTTCAATACTCACGTTATACTTCATCCGTTTTGTTTTATTTGTTACCTGTTAGTTCAAAAATATACTAGCTAGTGATAAATAAAACGAAACGGAAGGAGTACGTCAATCGAAAGTTTTTGCATTTTCATTCTTATGATATTGTTGGTGATATGTTGGAACATAATAGGTTACTCATTTAAACCAGGCTCATTAGGCGTTCCTTGAGAGGAGGACGTCGAGATCACAGGTGGAGTTGGGTGCTGCTAGGGATGAAAACGATCGAAAACGGTTGAAAAAATAGCAATATTGATTTTGTTTTCATATTGTATAAACGATACGAAAACGAAAACGAAAAAACACGATCGGAATACGGTATCGGGATTGTCGGTTATTCGAAAACGAACAAATCGGAACGAAAATATATCGATAACGGTCGAAAAACGATAGTTATGTCGGGATGATGATATTGACTTAGTTCACTTAATATAGTCTTAATATAGCCATACATCATATGTAGTTCACGTTATAATCATACATCATGCATAGCCCACATCATAATTTCATACACAACCACAATCACATTATAGTACGTAGTGCACATTACACATCACAATTACATAATAATACGTAGTCCATAACAACAAAATAGTCGTCCATAACAGCAAAATAAGCACCATCCTGCTTGCATACTACTTTTCTTCATCACATCATCTGCATATGTAATCAACCGCAAATTATTATAAAACAAAAACAGTTATATGTGCTTATAAAACAAAAACAGTATATTACTCTGTTAAGGCTTCCTATTGTTTGTTCAGGCATAAACTTACTATTGTTAAGCAAATCAGCAAAAGCAAATCAGCAAGCAATCATCATCATAAACTAACTCATCTCTAAGGGAGAAACAAAGAAATCTGTAAGGCTTCTTATTGTTTGTTCAGGCATCAAAGCATAAAGAGTCCCAGCGCCTTGTCCTTACCGTGAGCACTGAGTAGCCGCCAACAGCTGGCCCTGGCCGTGTCGGTGTGGGTGCTGCCGTGCTGCACTGCTGCATGCCGCTGCTGGTGGCGCTGCTCCGCGGGATTGGAGCCGCCAACAGTAGGAGCTCCGGCTCCCAGCTCACGACGAGCGGCTGACGCTGGTGCCGGCGCGGCGGTGCGCCGCGACGGGCGGAGATGGGGCGCTGCAGCGGGCCGGCGGCAAGCAGGCAGCTGGGATGCACTGTGGGCGGCAGCGCGTGCTCCGGTGAGGCCGTGCTTGACTGCTTGTGCGGAGAGGAACGAAGTAGAAGTGCGGATTGCGGCTGCGGAGGCCAGGAGAGGAGGCGGAGTGGCGGACTAGGGTTCGGTCAAGTGATGAATCGTAACTTCGTGAGGAAGCGGCGGCTGGAACTGGGCCGGCTATTGTTGGGCCTGCCTAATACGTAATACCGAATGCATACCGATTCGGGATAAAAACGGGATAAACCGAATAAAAAACGGGAACCGAAGAAACGGTCGGAAAAACGCTTCAACCGTTTTCGATCCCGATCCCGAATCGCTTCGTCCCGTTTTCGTACCGTTTTCGAATATATCCCGAATTATTCGGAAACGATCGGGAAAAAACGGTATACGGTTCGGATCGGAACGGGATTTTCCCGTTCTGTTTTCATCCCTAGGTGCTGCATTGTTCTAGCTTGACCGCACTAGTATGTGTGTGTCTATATATATGCCAACGACTAGAATGATATGGTCTTTGAATGAAAATCATACACATAACAATAATTCTAAAAAAATTCTAATATTTCTACTAACCCATTATATTCAAGTAACAAAGATATGAGGTCACAAATCCACATGCACCAAATCTGGTGAATTTCAGAAACATAAATCCTACCAAAATTATTATTTTGCAACTAGTGGGCAACAAAAATGTCACAGAAATATTAACCAAGATTGATGACACCAAACTGATAAATTACCAATCACTATAATCATAACTGCTTATACTGAATGGAACTGCTCGATCAAGAAAGCTCTCAGAAAAATTAAACCAAGCCTCTAGCTTATCAGCAACAGTTATTCCAACTTGCAAACTTTAACAATTTGACACAATTAACTAATATCTTCTCTACAAAAGAAGAGTTGTCATTATGAGCCTTCGAGGAAGTGGTTCAGTCCCTGCACCCGAGCAAATGATGCAGTCAGCCAAAGAAACTAAATAACTTGGCAAGTTGGCAATAGTGGTACATGAATCACATTTTCGTGTAAATAATGAATCACACTTTGAATGAACTTGTCGGTGTTCAGACTTCCGACTAGTACCCAATAAGTCACACGTTCGTCCTCAAGGTGACCTAGTTAAGAAGACAGTGGGATTATACTAGTTCGGACAAGGTGACCTATGTCGAGTTCATGTGTCTCGTTGTTCTTTGTTGAAAATGGTGTGGTTCTTTGTTGAAAATGGGATGAAAAGGGCTGGCAGAAAGGCATACAAAAGGGGACCAATGGTCACCTTCGCGCAGGGAGGCAACTCGATCGCTTGTAAGAGAATCACCCTATTTTCTACAAAAAACAGCAAGACAAATGAATTACACGTAGGACACCTTGCCCGAACCAGTATAATCTCACTGTCTTCTTAGCTAGGCCACCTCGAGGACAAGCACGCGAAATATTCGGTACTACTCGGAAGTCTGAACACCGACAGCTGGCATGCTAGGTAGAGGCCTGCTGCGCGTTTCCACTCCCCACTTCCTCGATGAATTCACCACGCTCAGCTCTCATGTCTGGCAAGAGAGTATTCTTCGAAGACTTCTAGTTTGTCACCGCTGGAGACGATGAGGCGGAGTCCAACCTCACCCTCACGCAACAAGCCCTCGACTTTGGGAGCTTGGATTTTTTTGCCAGCGACTCTTGCACCCTTCAAATCTCCAACAGAGGACCCAACGCACGATCTGGGGCGAGTTGGGTGAATGTTGCCCCCAGCGCGTGTGCCACCTGCGATGTCCCGGTGCCACCCTCTGCAGCTATGATCGAGCGTGCACCGACATCCCTCCACCATATTCCGGAGTACAACTTGAGCTCAGACGATAGCACTAAGGGGAGTGAGCACCTCTCGTGCGGACACCACAACATCGAGATGGTCAACGCCTCCCAACACGCCACACCATCCAATGCAAGTGCGCAGACCAGCCTGGAGTAGCTAGAAGTGCAGCACCTCGAGTTGGCCAACCAGCTCGTGGCACAACGAGCCATTCTAAAGGCCGAGCGGGCCCAGTTGGACGTGGACACCACCGCGTTCATGGCAACGGCGCGTCCCAAACCAAGTATGGGCTCGAATGCGGCGCGCCTCTGTGCCCGGCAGGTCGAGGCTGACATCATCAATGTCAGTCGCACTCCACATTTCCATCAAGCCAACCAGAACATGGTAGCCGCGATCACCATACTATGCAACATGCCTGAGCTCGCCGACCCCGAAGTTTGGTAGACCCACCAAGATCATTGTGCTCTCCTGGCCATGGTCGCTGCCCAGCAAGCTAAAATCTCCCTCGCCCTAGCATGTGGCTCATCGACCCCCAGTCGGAGCCGAACGACCTAGCATGAGAGGGTTGGATCGTCGACCCCATGGCACAATTTGGTACACGAGCGCATAGGGCCTTGCAACCTTTGTCGGACCCTCGAGACTAGGCGACGAGCTTAGAAACGACCAACCCCATCGGGGCGGATGCTATGACAAAAAAGAGGACCGAAGCTCGAGCCGCGGTCGTCCCAGACCGAAAGCTTTTGGAAAGCGGATACATAGCGCACCTTTCCACAAAGGTTCTGGGCCCTGACCAACTTCAAGAAGTTCGACCGGGACACCAACCCCAACATTTGGCTAGAGGACTATCGCCTGGCTTGTAGAGCCGACGGAGCAGATGATGACACCTAACTGAGTTGGCTCGAGCTCGAGCTTGGCTAGATTGCATTCATGATTGGGCTGAGCTTCGGGAGACATCCATCGATAACATCCTGGAGACCTACGAGCGCCCCAACAACTTCATTAACCTCAAGGGTTGCCAGCAGAAGTCGGATAAAACCCTTCGACAGTACATCCGACGCTTCTCAAAGAAGTGCAACGAGCTCCCCAATGTTGTCGACCCCGACATCATTGTCGCCTTCCTTTCTGGGACAACATGTGATTCCTTGGTGTGCAAGCTCGACTGCGTCAAATCGAGAAGCACTAGGGACCTCCTCGATGTAGCCATAAACCGCGCCTTTGGCGAGGAGGCGATCGGGGCCATATTCGACAAAGATAGGTCGAAGAACCCCAACTCGAGGAAGAAGGAAGTACCACACAAGGGTGACAAGAAGAAAAGGGTTGGCGCTAACAAGCGTCAATGAAATTCGCCTAGACGGGGGGAGGTGAATAGGCAATATGACCTGAAATGGCTTAATCAAACGAGATTAAATTGCTGAGGCCGGACTTGTCTGGTTAGGGCCGGACTAGCCCGCTCAGCACAGGGTGAAAACCTAAAAACTTGATTTCTACAAGTTGTTCGCGGAATTTAGGTTCAAGAAAGATGGAATCAATGTCTAGCAACCTAGTATAACTTAGATTGACAAATTAATCAATTAGATTGCAAGATTTCAATGATGAACAATATTAAGAACGATATGAACCCTAATAACAATTCTAGTGATTACAAAAAGTAAAGTGACAAGAGAGACACGACTTATCTCATGGTTTAGCTCCACAAAGAAGCCTACATCCACATTGAGAAGTCCACACAAGGACCGAGTCTCACTTGACCCTCTTCTCACCAGGCCACCAAAATGGTCGGCTTGGTTTTCACTATATCAAAGGGTAATCACCAAGTTTCTTGGGGCTGCTCACAAGTTGAGGCTCCCACAAATCAATACGACAAGGAGCACACAAAGCTCAACTCACACAAGCCACAAAACACAACACCAAGTGCAAGAGATCAAACCGAGAGCCAAAGCACGATGATATTCTTTCACTCTCCTTCCCAAACCCTAATTTTTTCATGATTTGGTCTTAGAGGGCAAGTAATATGAGCGGAAGGCTTGGAAGGCTCAAGGACTTGTGTGGCGACACTAGGGTTCCAGAGCTATCAACTAGGGGTTGGGGGTCCCCTTTTTATAGGGTCCCGACAGCTGGCCGTTGCAAACAACCCAAACCTGGACTAGTCCGGCCTCTTGGGACCACCGACAATTTTATTTCACCGATCGACAAAACTGCTGATGTCCCCGCTAAACGTTTGAATTTCAAACGGTCATGGCAACCCGGACTAGTCCGGCCATAAACGGACTAGTTCGAAGTAGGACAAAATGCTTTAGTCCAGCTGAAAACGAAATAAACTGGGCTGGCCCGGACTAGTTCGACCACAAGGGCGGACAAGTTTGGCCTCTAGGACTTGGTTTGGGATCTCATACTAAGTCTCAAATAGACTAGTCTGTACCATAATGGACAAGTCCGACTCACACAGAATGATTTGGTTCGTCCCCGAACGGACTACTCTGGGGGGGGGGGGGGGGGGGGTGTCCGGGCTAGTCCGGCCACTGTGGCGGATAGTGGCGGACCCAGACCTCAAGCATATGGGGGGGTGACTCTTATGAAGAATAAAAAGAAAAAAATAAACATGTAAATAGTTATCTTGTGATTCGAACTTAAGACCTCCAAATTGGCAATTAGACACGCTAGCCAACTGTTCTATAAGAGTTTTGCTCACATAATGGTTTTTTCTCTCTAAATATTTACTTTCTTCATAGGGGGGGGTGGCTTAAGGGGGGCTCTACTATTAGACGGGTAGTAGGGGGGCCTCTACTAGTAGTACTCAACCAGAGATGTTTAGTCCGACTCAAAACAGACTAAACTAGCTACTCCAGACTAGTCCGGCCTGAAGCCTGGACAAGTTCGATCACTTGGGTTTTTCTCTCAAATGGGCTTCTCACTTAGGTTTTTCTCTCAACCGCCACTTTGATCCCTCTTGGATGATCTCAATGCACATGATACACACACCCTCACACATGATACGGCTAGTCTAAACTCAACACAATAGAAATCCTAATTTCTATGCTTGAGTCTTTGACGCCTGTTTCAACCTTTTCCCCTTTGAGGGTTTTTGTCTCATTTCAATCAGCACACTTGTGCTTAAGATCAACTAAGCTCATTAGTCTCTTAATTGTCATCATCAATCATCCAAAACCCACGGGGATGCCTAGATGCACTTTTAATCTCCCCCTTTTTGGTGATTGATGACAACACATTAAGCTTCAACAAAAAAAGATAATAATTTGTTTTCATAACATGTATGTGTATAGGTAACTCCCCCTCAATGTATGTATCAAGAGTAAGGGAGTTGAGAGAGTTATCATACATATACATGTTATGGTGGGGTGCCTAAGTGATGTGCTCAATAGATATGTGTGACAAGTAAGTCAATTGAAGCATCACATCACAATTAGGCATAACAAACATTGTAAAGTGCATACAACACATGATAGAGATTAAGTCTTACACAAATTGAAATGCGAGAGTTTTAAAACATAGTACAAGTCCATAGAGGATCAAGATAGACATTGATGACTATTAAAACTCTAAGTGTGCCCCCCTTCTAATCTCTCCCCCTTTGGCATCAAGACACCACAAAGGAAAAGAGAGTAGGAGAGCCCAAATATCTACTCTTCATCACTATCATCGTCATCATATCCGCCTTGTTGCCGCTCACTATCGCTCTGTGTGGCCTCCAGATCATCGACATCTTCATCGCCGCCTTCTTCCTCGAATGGAGCCACCGTGGAGGTACTAACATCACCAAATTGAGCGAGTTCATCGGCGGTGAACTCCAGGAACGGAGTCAACTCTCTCCATCACTCTCCGCGGCGGGAGACATGGGGACTTCGAGCTTGTCGCACATTGCCTTGAGATACTTCTCTTGGCGACGCTCTATGCGATGTCGCCGAACTTCCACTTTCCGACAAGAGGTGAAAATAGCCTTGAAGCACTTGAACAAGCCACTTCCGGATTGTGATGGAGGAGGAGGAGGTGGTGTCGAGACCACGAAGTGAGAGGATGAGGCAGGAGGATCCGCATTCTTCCTTCTAGGTGCAGGTGGCTCTGGAGGAGGTATCTGAGGACGGAGTCTTGTAAAATCCCTCAAAATTCATAGCTCTAAGTTCTGATAGGAGAATTAAAATTTTGAATGGGAAAATAAATCAAAATGGAAATTTAAAAAAATCAAACCAATTCAAACTTCAATGGAGGGAACTCAAATATTCAAAGCATGCTCCTGTTCAAACATTGCCAAAATAAAAATCTGAGTTCACCATTAAATTCCCAAAATTACAAATAGCATCTCTGCAAAATTTCAAAAAATTTTGAAGCACATTTGCTATGTAATTCAGTGAAAACATTGAATTCTTTCAAATTCAAATTCAAATTTGAATTTTCATTGAAACTTGATTGAATCAAAGTTTTGAGTCTAGAATCAAATTCTACACCTTGAAATTAGTCTACCAGAAATTATCTAGGATTTTTGGAGCAATGTAGGTGGGGGAATTGAAGGACCAGAGAAGATAGACTTGAGGGGGGTTGTGGGACCCACTGGTTAGTGAGGCTATTATGTGAGCACTCTGTTTCTCACCGTGGAAACACCACAAGGCATGCACGCCACAGAGTTGTCTGCTTGGTTGCTTCATAGCGTGTTCCATACTCCTCCCTATCCCTATCTTCGGTTCCTGACCAGTTGAAAAGCATTGACACTCCTTCCTCTGTTTTCTCTCCCGTCGCTGCTCAGCACCGCCTCGCCGTTGCTCAAGCTTGCTGTCCAAAAGAAGCAGTGTTGCACCGTGCTCCAGGAGTATAAACGTAGCACCACTCGTTGCTCTACCTTCTCCAATCAAAGTTTCAAAGTTTCCTTGGCTGATAACCTGGTATTTGAAGGTTTGGTGGCCGTCGAAGTTGAGCTGCCGAGGTCGAGCCTCTCTATTCCCCGTCGTGCCGGCGCCACAGGCCACCTCGCGAGCTGCTCTCCAAGGCAAAAAGGAGCGCCCATACCTCTTCTCTCTCACAGTGAAAACCTTTCCCGGGTTCATTCTTTATCCACCAAGTAATCACCATTCTTCTCCTGGCCTTCTTCGAGCCTTCATGCTAGGCCGTGAGAGCAATTCATTTTATCAGTGTAGAAATCCCTTGGGCCAACTAGATATTAGTTTCTATACCTCCTAGCGCACCCCCTGGATCAATTCTCAGTGAAAATAATCGACCGCCGATGGAGTATTTCGAGTTTTCCTCGTCGCCTATGAAAAGCATCGCTGCTCACCATCAAGCATGTGTTGGCCGACCGTTATGTGGTGTTTGCACCTCTTGTTCACCTTCCTCATGCTCTCAGGAACCTCCCTAACCTTTCCCCGAGGTGTTTGCGCCATTTCTGAGCGGTACTGACCATCATCGGACCCCTACTTCCCCCCGCTGCCGTCGTGCGCTTATCTCCGGCCATCGCATACTCGTTTGGACCTGACCATCGTGTTGCGCATTCGATTTTAGGGCCAGGCGGCCAAAGTCATGCCGAGAGGATCTCGGCGCAGAATGCCCGGCGGGGCACCACCTGTGCTCCAGCGAAGAGCGCCGCCTCCGTCGCGAGGTTGAAGAAGATGGAGCGGGTCTCACCGGTCAGCGATTGTTTTTCCTCCCGTCGGATCTACTGTGGTCATCGGATCTGGTGTGGCAATGCGGGTTAACCTCGTGGCCCTTGGTGTGGCCCAAATCTGGTTGGCCCATTTTAAATGGGTGGGGCCAGGCGGGTTAATTCAAATTTTACATTAGGAAAATAATTCCAGATTTTTAGCAAACTTCTAAATTCAATTAATCCTAGTAGACTTGCTCAAATAATTCTAAATAAATTCTGGTGGACTCATCATGATCCCAATTTTGCAGTGGCGCAATTTGTTTGACATGAAAGTTCCATAATTTGTATAATTAATTCCTTTGAGCTAACTACTTGGGAAATTAATTATCCCTGTTCTGCTAATTGGAAAATTTCCAAATTTTGTCCGAACACTCTTAAAGATACCCTTGATCTACAGTAAAAATTTGAAGTTCATTGGACTTCAATTACTTGGTGGATAAGTGTTCCAAATCTCTATGTAGTTGAAAATTTGAGAAATGTACATAAATATTTCTAGAATTTTCCCAAACTTGTAAAATCAATTCCTCCCTGTAGGAAGCTCAGAAAATTATGAAACAAATTTTAATAGATCCAGTAAAACCTTATCTACAAATATCATCCACTGTTAGATATGTTAAAGCTACAGATTTAGTACCAAAATTCAGAGAAGCCTTTTACTTGTTGTAATTTTAGAGACAACAAGATTCCTTGAATATCTCCAATTCTTGGTCCAGATCTTCTTCATAGAACTTAGTATCCACTATAATAATCCCAAAGCCAATTAAAATTTCCTTCATACCTGATCAATGCTTATAAGATCTTTTATATAGTTTTACTATCACTCATGTACTTTATATATTGCATATCATATAGTGACCGAGTCGAGGAGGAGCCGGAGACCTTGGAGATCATACCACCTGAGGCTAACTTTGATACTAACTCGCAGTCAGGCAAGCTCCGGTTTGCATTTAAGTGCTATTTTAAAGTTTCTATTTGTATCACTTATGTCCAGGATGAGTTTTGTGCATTAGGGCTAAGGTGCTTGTTACTCCACTTGCATGACCCACAAATCCCATGGAGTATTGGGTAGGTCTACAGCTTCACGAGTAGAAAATGCCATGCTAATGTTTTGAGGAATTCGGTAGAAGTCGAGTAGTTAGAATCTACTCGCGAGATATGATTCTATCACATGGGATGAAGTTTATCAAAGAATGGTTTATGAATGTGAATTGGAGACCGAGAAGCTGGATAGGAAGCAGTGAGACGTTGGCTACTTCGTAGCCCTGCTTGTGTCGATTGAGGACCGATCCATGTGCGGCCCTGCTGGACAAGTTTGAACTGTACTGAATGCATATTGGGCATATGGAACCCAGGAAACCGATGTAACTTGATAACTTGGGTGTCGAGGCATAGCCCACTGTCAATAGGGGTGGGTTGAGGGCAGCAAGGTGTAATTCTGTCGGCGGGTATAGACACGCTCCGTGCGGGGACCTTATGCCTGCGATGGTGGGACCGGTTCAGCGTTTGAGTTTCTTGTGAAATGTTGCTGCGTATGATGTCATGAGGAGCACATCACACTATGTACGAGTGTGTGTGACGTGTTATGCGGGTGTCTACTGATTGCAATCACCATCCCTTACGGTTATTTGATTACCGCTTGTTCACTGCACTGTCACGTAGTAAATACTGAAGAAGTCAGAAGAATATGATGTATTGAATTATAATTGCTTTGAAATAATGATTGTTGTAGTATATTGCTCACTAAAGTTACATTCTGAACAATTAAATTGCTACTAATAACTTGAAAGTAAGGATCCACTTGTAGGCGAGATGTTTATGCAATAATACTGCCTATGTTTATATTTATCCTTGCATGTAGAGTTCCATGCTTAGGTGAGACGGTTAAGTCTTGCTGAGCCTTCGTGCTCATAGTTGCTATATTAAGTTGTTTGCAGGTGAGACGTATTAGGAAGGGCCCGAAGATGAGGCGATGCCCCCGTCAAGGTATACCGCCGAGTGGGAGCCCTGCATGCCGCCGTGATCTTTTGTGTGTTGCTAGTGTGTAGCGTCCCTGGGCTGGACGGTTGCACTTTTGCATAGCTAGGCTGAGAGTTTAGCTATGAGTATTGCTTCTATTGTACATTAAGTATTATAAAATACTTTTGTTGTTTCAATAAATAAAACTTTGTATTTTGTCGTATTCTTTTCGTGTGTGCTGTTGGGTGCCGCATCGCGCGGCACCACCCTTCGCGATTCCTGGAATGTGTGGACCCGGTCTCCACAGCCTGGTATCAGAGCCACATTGGGAATAGCACGCTCGAAAAGAGCCTATTTTGAAAAATTAGAAGTATTCAAGTGAGGATTAGTTACTATGCCCACATAAGGTCTATTATAGTATTAGTTACTTAACGTGGCAAGCTAACTTATATGTTATTATATTCTGTAACGATGCTCCAACGTCAGGTAAGAGGTAAGGTACGCCACCGCATGCGGTTCAATTGCGGTAAGCTCACCATGCGATATGTAGAATGTGATTGTTTCTGTGTCTTAGCACGTAAAGTTAATATGAGTCTCTGAAACTCTCCATGTTTATGAGAACATATGACACGCAGTACCCCAACGTGCTTCAAAATTAATGGGAGCCCTCGTTGGGTGCGACATAACCCGATGCGCCTCTTACTGGTGCAACATTATGCAAAGACGTGGGACCCCGTCGGGTGGTAGAAAACCCAATCATGTACCTTGAGACGTGGCTTAGCTCAGGGGGCCTTGTGGAATGATACGGGACGAATGTTTTTACTTTCATATATATTATTGTGAAATGATCGCTCGTGCGGGCTATGCCGTATGGCACCATATGATTGATCTGTAATTTGTGTGTAATTACAAGTACACTAACCATGTTTTAAGTAGATCAAGTTGAAAACATTGGCGAGTGAACGTCATTAGTGCCACCGTTGAGACGTACGCCGGAATACCGGCTTAGGATTTTTCTTTGGTAAGGGCATAGTACCGGCATTGAATTCGAGTTTCATCAGGCACGTCGACGACGATATCCGTGTTGGAGGTGTGACTCGACAACAAGTAAAAATTTTCAACTTAGGACAAACTTTGAATTTGTAATCTCTGTTTTGGAGCGTGCTGGTCAGTTTGACAATTAATCATTTGGTCGCTGCGGTAAGCAGGCATATGGTTTGGAAACTTGAGAAAGTCATCCACAAGTTTCATTTCCAGCTCCAAGGCAGATTTCAAGATTTAAAACTAGAAAGTTTCATTTGAACTTAAACTGCCAAGTTCCAGATTCAAACTGAGAATCTGGCAGCAAAATGTAACTTTGAGATAGCATAAATCTTCGTAGAAGTAACCACTGAAGGTGTTACTCACACGTTTAGAAATTTTATAGAGTCCTATAATACTATATTGTTCAACTCGAGATCAGAATCCCCCTGTAAACTAATGAAAAATTCAAATTTTCAAACTCTGTTAAATCTGGACAGAGACTGGACAGTTTCTGTATCCTATCACTACTTTTATCATATCTCTTAGTAGACTCGACGAATGACTTCATGTAACACATTTATGTAATCCTGGGGATGTATGGAACAAGGTTGTAATTTATGATTTTTTTCATATTTTGATGTTTTGTATCTGGAAAAATGTGGACAAAATCAGCCTTAAACAAAGGAGGTGCTGTCAAAATTTTTCCAGTAACCCTGTCAACTTGATACAGAAACGATCCGGAGGCAAATAAATACATTATGGAAATAGCTTTGAGTGTAATACAACTTTGTAGTTGAACTCAAGTCCTGAATGTGCCTCTAATTGGATGAAAATTTTGAATTTCTCCAGACTGGTCAGAATGAACAAAAACTGAGACAGAATTCCAGTGTGATGTTTAAGGGACGATTGAATTTGAATTCACTTTCATAATTCAATTCTCACATCCATGATCTGTTTCTCAACAAAGTTTGTGGAATTTAAGTATTTGAATCATTCAAATACTTCTTTTTTAGATGGCGGATGTGCTGCTACTGTTGCCGGACGGAGGGGTGTTCTTCACGTGCGCCAACCGTCCGGGCTTCCCGATCATGCTGCGAGAAGTGCTCCAACAGTTTGGCTTCATCGAAATGCCAGGCTATTGGGGTCAAGAGATGGACGACAGAGGCGTACTGTCATGCTTCGTCCGTGTTGATGTTCCTGCTAGTCCACTCCCTCGTGAATGGGCTCCTTTTTCGATCACTACCTTGGGAGCTCGTTTAGAGGATACGTGAGTCGTCGCAGTGGGCTAAGCGCTTATGAAGCTTTGTGAGCTTCATCAAGATGCTATGGTTGGGACACAGTTTGTCCTTCTCTCGGTCTGTGGTGCGGCTGGTGTTGAGTGGCAACGTCGTATGGTTGAGGCCTATCAACCAAATGGCGACACCACTTCGACAACACTTGGGACGTATGCTGCTGCATCCAGCATGGTGGTGATCACACAGAGTGCAATCATTCGGCAGTAGGACAAAGCCTTGAGGCAAGCGATCGAACAGGGTGACACTCTTGATTACATCAATGAGAACCTACGTCCGTTCCTGGCTCTGACAAATCACCGGCTGAATCAGCGCGAGAATCAGCTGCATCACACTCGCAATAAACTACGGGAAGCTCGTGCTGAACTACGGCAAGCTCGCAAGGAACTGCAGCATGCTCGTGGTGAATTGCAGGCGAGTCAACTGGTGGTGCAGCAACAGCAAGAGCAGCTGTTGGTGATCACCGAGACACGAGATGAAGCCATCAATGGAGCTCAGGGTTGGAATTCGAGGCAGATCAACTTCAGGAGGATTTGTTGGAGGCTAAGGCACACTTGCCGCAACCAGTCATGTATCTACCGGCTGAGGACATGTCGTTGAACATGGGCGAGCAGGTGCTTCTGTGTCCTGAGGAGGAGGAAGATCCTGAGTTACTCGAGTTCGCCGACGAGGATGAATCGAAGTAGGATGGGGGCAACACTACTGCCATCATGGGGCAACATATAGTTAACGGTTGCTCGTGTTTACTTTGTAGCCATGTTTGTATCATATTATAAATATTAGTGAGTGTGTATGAGGTGACAATGTGTGTATGACGTCTCATGGAGACCAAGTATAGTTGATATGCACTTCCGTAGTGGGAGTCCGTCATTTTGGAGTCACTATGTAAACATGGTCATGAGATAATATATCTTGTATCAAGTTTGTACTTTATCAATATATGTTTAGGTTATGCAATTATCACATTGCCAATGCTCGCACTACTATGGTATGGGCTGGATGAGGAAAACAAACATGTTGCTGATTTTTAAATCATGTGGATGCAGAATGGTGTGTACTCGTTCTACGCCCGAGATGGGAGGCTCTAGCCGGGGTCGTGAGGATCAATCTCCGACCCGGGAACAAACCACAACACCACAGCGACAGGCTCCTCCACCACTACCACCTGAACCTCCAAGGACTCTTGCTGAGATTCTCGCCGCAGTACTTGGCTCGCGCGATGAGCAAACTGAGTTGCTGCGGATGTTGGTCCAGAATTCGTCCCGCCAAGGGGGGCGACAAGACAATGGGCAACGCCAGCCCCAACAAAGTTTGTACTCGGACTTCTTGGCGACACATCCACCGGTCTTCACGGAGGCTGAGGAGCCTCTAGAGGCAGACAATTTTATCCGCACACTAGAGGCGAAGTTCAGTCTGCTACGATGCACTGAATAGCAGAAGGCGCTGTTCACATCGCAACAGCTTCAGGGATCAGCTGGTGCTTGGTAGGCAAACTGCATCGCGTCACTGCCGGTAGGTCATGTGGTCACCTGTACCGAATTCTGGGAGGCATTCCGCGCATACCATATACCTCCCAGTATCATGAAGAGGAAGCTTCAGGAATTTCTGGAGCTGAAGCAAGGCGGGAGGACTGCTCATGAATACTCCTGCGTGTTCAATCATTTGGCGCAATACGCGCCAGATTATGTGGGGACGGAAGATAAGAAGCGAGATACATTCTTCCGGGGCCTTAATCCCAAGATGAAGGTCCAACTCGCACAATGCAATCGTGACACCTTCAACATCATCGTCAATGCCGCGATTGTACAGGAAATGGAGCGCGCCTTCGAGCAGCAGCGGTGGTGGTCTACAGAAGTACCGTGTGGTGTATCGCTCACCATCCGGTCAGCGATGGCAGCCATCAGCACAACCGCAGCAGTTCCGCGGTCGTTCTTTCAACGCACTGAGTTTCCGACTGCCATTTCCACAGCAGCAGCAGCAGCAAAAGATGGTCCCGCGTGCATATCCACCTCCACCACGTGCACTGAGATTTCGTCCGCAGTTTGGCGGGAACCCGACACAATACACGTGCTACACGTGTGGCTGTGTCGGGCATTTTTAAAAGGACTGTCCCGAACAGCGACAAGGCAGCGCGCAAGCACCATATCGGGGTGCAACTCAGCCCCGCAACCAGCCCAGGAAACCAGCACCAAAACCCGGCAACATCCACCACATAGCCATCGAAGACGTGCCGGAAGGCAAACCCGTCCTCGTATTCATTTCGTGGTCTATAAATAAAGCTATGTGTTTATATAAATAAAACTTTGTATTTTATTGTATTCTTTTTGTGTGTGCTGTTTGGTGCCGCATCGCACGACACCACCCTCTGCGATTCCTGGAATGTGTGGACCCGGTCCTCATAATGAAATGACAAGATATTCGTAGAGCCTGTATCTTGTCGAGAATGCCGTCTTTGGTATATCCTCCGGTCGGATTTTTATTTGATGGTATCCGGACCGAAGATCCATCTATGAGAAAACCTTAGTGAAAGTTGCCTAGAGGGAGGGGTGAATATGCTAATTGACCTGAAATGACTTAATAAAACGAGATCAGTACTCAGGGGTCGGACTAGTCTGGTTCTCCTGCAGGGAAGGCCTAAAAAGTGTTTCTAACAAGTTTTAGTTGGATTTTCGTGATGCGAAAAGTGTTAGAATGATTTAGTGAGCCTTAACAAGTAGTATTGCAAGTATGAATCTAAGGATCACAATAAAACAAAAGTGATGAACAAGAACAATAAATCTAACCCTAGAAACAATGTGTGATAAGTGAAAGCGAAGTACACAAGGGACACAAGGATTTTATCCCGAGGTTCGATCCCACAAAGGAATCTATGTCCCCGTTGAGGAGCCCACGAAGGACCGGGTTCAACAACCCTTCCCTCACCAAGTTTACCACAAGGGCCTAACTTGGTTCTCCACTATCACAAGGGCGGATACAAGATTCGTTGGGGCTTCTCACAATCTGAGGCTCCCACCACAAATACAATCTCAAATAACAAAGAATGACTCAAGCCACAGATCACAAAGATTCAACAAGTGCAAGAGATCAAACCGAGAGCCTAGAGCGGTGTTCTTCCTCTTCTTCACCTCACCAAGCCCTAATCCACACAAGAATTAGTTTTAGGGGGAATGTAGGCAAGAAGGAGGCTTTTGGAGGCTCAAAGTTTGCTGTGGCAGCGCTAGGGTTTCAAAGTTCTCAAGAGATGTTTCAAATGAACCTAGGGGTCCTCTATTTATAGAGGTTCCCAGCCCATACTGCTGACTTCAGCAGATGGGCGGACTAGTCCGTCCTAGGGCCCGGACTAGTCCGACCTTTGGGACCACTGACGTCCCTCACAACTGCCGCACTACGCGGCAATCATCACGCTACCCGCCAAACTTCAAATTCAAACAGTCACTTCAAAACGGACTAGTCCGGTCCAAACCGGACTAGTCCGATCTCACATAGAACCTTTTGTTTCGTGTGAAAACGGACTAGTCTTGAGACCACAGACTAGTCTGGCCCCCAGGGCGGACTAGTCCAGCCTCCCAGACTTAGTCGCCGAACCACCATTTTTCTCACCAACCTGGACTAGTCTGGCCCTCAGGGCGGACTAGTCCGATCACAGTCAAGACCTTTTGGTCCGGACTAAAACGGACAAGTCCGTGGTTTTGGGACTTAGTCCCGAAAACCCACTCTGTGACTACCCGAACTAGTCCGTCCCACTACGGACTAGTCCGAACTCAGTCAGACCCCTCTGGTCCGGCTGAAAACGGACTTGGCCGACCAGGAGCGGACTAGTCCGGCTACCTGCACGAACTAGTCCGGCATCTCCTACCAGACTTCTCCAACTCTCTTCTCTCAATAGGTTTTGATCTCTAAACCGCTTTGAGCTCCCAACTTGATCTCTATGCACTTTACACACACATCCTCATACTTATTTTGCTACTCTAAACTCGACATGCTAGAAACCCTAGTTTCTTCTTTTCGAGTCAACATCACCGTTTTCATCCTTTTCCTTTTTGAGGGTTTGTGTTTCCGCTTGAGTCCACACCTGTGCTTAAGATCACTGAGCTCATTAGTTACTTAATTGTCATCATCAATCATCCAAAACCAACGGGGATCCTAGATGCACTTTCAATCTCCCCCTTTTTGGTGATTGATGACAACACATTAAGTCTTCACATATAAGAGTATAAATTTTGGTTTTCATAACGTGCGGGTGCAAGAGTAACTCCCCCTCAATGAATGCATCATAAAAGAAGGATTGAGGAAGTCCTTCATACACACACACATGTTATGGTGGGGTGCCTACGTGTTCTGCTCAACATTTGTGGCAAGACATATTAAATATGAATATGATAAAAAAGATAGACATTCAAAGCATCATATTGATATTAATCAACCAAAGCATAGTATTGCACTAATGTAGACGTTCGAAATGACATAAATATTACAATAAGAAGTGCAACATGTCCAAGGATCCAAAATGAGGTGCTACTCTCTCTCTCCACATCTAACTCTCCCCCACATAACTCTCCCCCTTTGGCATCAAGACACCAAAAAGGAAAAGCAGAGGGGAACAACGGGGCCTATCCACTAGTTGTTGTCCGCGTCATCGTCCGCCGCCCCATCACGGGAGTCACTCCCCGTGGCGTTCGGATCCTCGTGGTCCTCGTCGTCGTCGTCGGAGACCCGTGCCGAGGGAGCAGCCCGGGAAGAGCTCCCGTCCTCCTGGAGCGGGGCGAGCTCATCGACGGTGAAGACGGGGAACAGCGTGATCTCGCCATCGCTCTCCTCGTAGGTGACATGGGGACCTCAAGCTTGTCACACACCGCCTTGAGGTACTTCTCTTGGCGCTTGTGTGCCCGTTGATTCCGAATTTCTTGCTTCCGGCAGGATGTGAAGATAGCCTTGAAGCACTTGAAGAAAGCGCTCATCGACTGAGGTGGAGGCGGAGAGGGAGATGCCATGGGGTGAGGTGCTGGCATCGCCGAGTGAGAGGGAGGCTCCACATTCTTCCTGCGCGGAGGAGGAGACACTGAAGGTGGCATCTGAGGGTGAAGCGGGCGATGAGTGACATCCTTGATAAAGGTCAAACCCGACACCTTCTCAATGAGGCACATGATGTAAGGTGCATACCCACATGCACGGTTAGGGGTATGCGAGATGTTGAAGATGTCGTCGAAGATGTAGTCGACGAGATTGAACTTCTCATCACCATCAATAAGGAGGAGCAGGTGCCTTAAGTTTCCTTGAATCACCCCTGCATCACCATCCTTGGGTGCAATGATCCTCCGCAGAATTCGGTTCAAGATGTTATAGAAAGGCTTGATGTTGCGAGCATGCCCGACATCATACTGAACATGACTGGGATACATGTAGGCCAGCTCGTTTCTGTCTATGGACTTGAGGTTAGAGATAATGATCTCATAGTCCAAATGGGCCTCAAGTCCGAGAATCTTGGCAAACTCAACAAAGGTGACTGAGTATTGCTCTCCATGGGTCATCCAAAAGATCCGTCTATCACCTTGAGTGGTGAAGTAGATGGTGGAGTAGAATTGCATAATGACTTCAACATTCCAATTGTACTTGAATCCCATAATGCCCTTCAGCTCATGACGCTCAGCTGCCTCAATAACTGCATCAAAAGCTGAGTGTTTCTTCTGGGCCATATAGTTCCAGTCGACCCATTGAGCTTCAATGACAGGCTTCTTCATTGTCTGATAGACCAAACGGTAATAGTCACAATGAAAGTCGCACCAAAACCTAGGATCGGCGGTGCTCCTTTCATACTTGTAGACCCTTTCTGTTCTCAGTTTCGTCGCCTTGTCTGCTCCTTTCCCATGGAAGACATTTGCAGCCAACTCACACTGCCAATTGGTGTTCCTCTCAGGAGTGTGAACATCCAGGGGACCAATGGGTTTGGCCTGCCCCTTCTCCTTGATCACAGGGCCTGCGGCCCTCTTTGCCGGTATCTTCACAGTGGGCCTCCTTTTCTTGGGCTCTACTGGAGCCGGAGCCTTGCCCTTCTTCGGATCTCTCTCGATCCGGCGTTTGGCAACTTCTTCTTGGGCTTGCTCCTTGCCCCTTGCTTTCTCTCCCATGGTCACAAGTCTCTTCCTTTTGGAAACTTGTGCTGCTGCAGCCTGAGAATTGTGAGCTTCGCGCTCCTCTCGCTTCTTCTTGCGGAGTTCCTTGCGGGACTCCTCAATGGCACATGCCATCACTTAATCTTCATTGTAGGCCGTAGTTGCGGCCCTAGCTTGTTGTTTCTTGGCTGCCTTTGCTCGCTCTTGCTGCTCGAGAAGTTTCTTGGCAGCCTCAACCTCAGCCTGTGCCTGTTTCTCGCCAAGGTGAAGCTGCTCCGCCTCCCACTCGAGGTCAGTGGGGGAGAAGCAGATCGGCGAGGAGTCGCCATTTGTGCTGAAAAAGGGAGAAGGCATAAGATAGGAGGTCAAAGAAGTGGAATAAAGCAAAAGAAATCACGAAAAACAGCCAAAGTTAGGGTTTTGTCCTGTGTACAACGGACTTGTCTGCCCCAGGGGCGGACTAGTCTGGGTTGCACAGGATGAGCTCTAACCCTAACGGTTTTTTCGAGAAATCGTTGAATCGAGTCGCAATATTCCTAGGATATTATCACAAGAGTACTAGGAACAACCTTAATAAAGGGGCACCCATCAAAAACTCTATAAATCAAGAATGAGGCAAGTTTTTGAAAAGTGAGGAGTACCTCTTCAAATCTTGAGAAATCGACAGGATCGGGGATGGATCGCGTCGGGAAAGGTTGGGAAAGGTCTCCCACGCCTCCAAAGGGTCCAATGCACGGATTGGAATTGGTTTTTGGTGGAGGAAACTGAAAATCACCCAAAAGGGGAGTTTTTTGAGCGTGAGGGAGAGAGGAAGGCAAAAGGCGGGAGAGGAAGGGTCGGGCCGCCTCCTGGGGGTTTAAGTCCCCAGGGGCCGGACTAGTCCGGTCAGCGGACCAGACATCGGATTAGTCTGGATCCGGACTTGTCCGGCCGTGGGGCGGACTAGTTCGGTCCAAAAAGGCTGGGAACTTATATATTGGAGATTTAGCCACTATTGTTGATCCTTTTGGACATATTGCCACAACAAAACTCTATGAATATGGTCAGTAAGCAATCAACAATCAAACTATGACCATAACTCACAAAGTCAATAGTTTTTCAAATATTTTGGAGAAAATTAAGATAGAGATGAATTTCTCAAACACATGCGTTCTTTTGAATAAGGTGTAAAGTAAACATTCAGATGTGCATGATTCAAGCCACATTTCGAGAATCTAAGATATTGAGCTCACTCCTAAGCTCACAAAAATGCTTCTCATCTAGGGGCTTGGTGAATATATCGGCTAGTTGGTTTTCGGTTCTTATATGGGAAATCACTATATCCCCCTTCAAGGAATGATCTCTCAAGAAATGATGCCTAATATCGATGTGCTCTGTCCTCGAATGCTCAACTGGATTATGGGCTATTTTGATGGCGCTTTCATTGTCACATAGGAGCGGAATATGGCGCAATTTTATACCATAATCCCTTAGAGTTTGTTGCATCCAAAGAAGTTGTGCACAACAACTTCTGGCTGCGACATACTCCACTTCGGCTGTGGAAAGAGCAATGAGTTTTGTTTCTTGGAGGACCAAGACACTAAAGATCTACCCAAGAATTGACATGTCCCGGATGTGCTCTTCCTATCAACCTTGCACCCCGCATAATCCGCATCGGAATAGCCAACTAGGTTAAACTTGGATCCTTTGGGGTACCAAAGTCCTAGGCTAGGTGTGTGAACTAAATATCTAAGAATTATCTTAACGGGGGTCAAATGACACACCTTAGGTGCAGCTTGAAAATGTGCACACATACACACACTAAGCATAATATTGGGGCTAGATGCACAAAGATATAACAAAGAACCAATCATGGAACGATATACCTTTTGGTCCACACTTGGACCATCTACGTTGAGGTCTAGATGTCCATTAGTTGCCATTGGAGTCTTGATGGGTTTGGCCTTCTCCATGTCAAACTTCTTTGATATGTCTTGAGTGTACTTTGTTTGACTTATGAATGTGCCTTCTTTGAGTTGCTTGACTTGGAAACCTAAAAAGAACTCCAACTCCCCCATCATGGACATCTCAAATATCTCTATCTTTATCTTAGAAAACTCATCACAAAACACTTTGTTAGTAGAACCAAATATGATGTCATCGACATATATTTGGCATACAAAGAGATCATCATTGAAGTGCTTTGTAAAGAGAGTATAATCAGCTTTTCCTATCTTAAAACCATTTTGAATCAAAAAGTCTCTAAGGCACTCATACCAAGCTCTAGGAGCTTGTTTGAAGCCATAGAGAGCCTTACGCAATTTGAAGACATGGTTTGGGAAGTCTTGGTCTTCAAAGCCCGGTGGTTGCTCCACATAGACTTTCTCCTTGATTGGGCCATTTAGGAACACACTTTTGACGTCCATTTGGTAAATCTTAAAATCATGGTGAGTAGCAAAGGTAAGTAATATACGAATTGAATCTAGCCTAGCTACGGGAGCAAAGGTTTCATCAAAATCCAAACCTTTGACTTGTGAGTACCCCTTGGCCACAAGTCATGCCTTGTTCCTTGTCACCACTTCATGCTCATCTTGCTTGTTGTGGAACACCCACTTGGTGCCCACAACATTTGCTTGTGGACGCTTGACAAGCTCCCAAACTTTGTTCCTCTCAAAGTTGTTGAGCTCCTCTTGCATGGCCACCACCCAATCCGGGTCGCTCAATGCGTCTTCAACCTTATGGGGCTCCATAGACGATACAAAGGAGTAATGTTCACAAAAGTTAGCAACACGAGAACGAGTAGTTACCCCTTTTGTAATGTCTCCTAGAATGTTGTCAACGGGGTGATCACATTGAACACTTTGATGCACACGAGGATGTGGAGGTTGAACCCTTGAGTCATCATCATCCTCTTCTTCTTCTTGATCTCCCCCTTAATGTATGCTTCCCTCTTGACTTTTGTCTTCTTGATCATGTTGAGGTGCCACTTGTCCATCTTCAACTTGATCGCGTGGGGGATGACTTGCATCATCTTGTGGTTGGTCACTTGAGTTTTGAGGTTGTTCTTGTGGACTAATATCTCCAAGTGCCATCCTTCTAAGAGCTTCTTGTGGAGAGTCTTCTTGATCTAACACACTTTGATCAACTTGCTCCACTTGGGAACCATTAGTTTCATCAAACACCACGTCGCTTGCTATTTCAACAATTCTGGAGGATTTGTTGAAGACACGGTAGGCATGGGTGTTTGAATCATAACCAAGCAAGAAACCTTCATCGAACTTTGAAGCGAACTTCGAAGTCCTAGGCTTCTTGTTGAGGATATAGCATTTGCTCCCAAAGACACGAAAGTAAGAGACATTGCATTTCTTACCAACCAGTAGCTCGTAGGGGGTCTTCTTGAGGAGGCGGTGGAGGTACAATCGGTTGACGGCGTGGCAAGCGGTGTTAACCGCCTCCGCCCAAAACCGGTCCGATGTCTTGTACTCGTCAAGCATCATCCTTGACATCTCGATGAGTGTCCTATTCTTTCGTTCCGCCACCCTATTTTGTTGAGGGGAGTAGGGGGCGGAAAATTCATGCTTGATGCCCTCCTCATTCAAGAATTCTTCCACTTGAGTGTTCTTGAACTTGGTCCCGTTGTCGCTTCTTATAGCCTTGATTCTTGAGGCGAACTCATTTTGAGCTCTCCTCAAGAACCTCTTGGGGACACCTTGAGTTTCACCCTTATCATGCAAGAAAAATACCCAAGTGAAACGAGAAAAATCATCAACAATAACAAGGCCATATTTGTTACCGCCAATGCTAATGTAGGCTATTGGGCCAAAGAGGTCCATGTGTAGCAGCTCTAAATGTCTTGTCGTCTTCATGATGTTCTTGGAGGGGGTGTTGAGCTCCCACTTGCTTCCCCGCTTGGCAAGCGCTACATGGCCTATCTTTTTCAAACACGACATTCTTCAAGCCATAGATGTGCTCGCCCTTAAGAAGCTTTTGCAAGTTCCTCATCCCAACATGGGCTAGCCTTCTATGCCAAAGCCATCCCATGTTGGTTTTCGCCATTAAGCATGTGTCAAGTTGAGCTTTATCCGAGGCGAAATCCACAAGATAAAGCTTTCCCTTGAGTACACCCTTAAAAGCGATTGAGTTATCACTTCATCTAAGGATGCTCACACTCTCATTAGTAAAAACACAATTATAACCCTTGTCACATAGTTGTGATATAGATAAGAGGTTATAGTCCAGAGAGTCAATATGCAAAACACGAGAAAGAGTATGTTGGGGAGAAATAACAGTTTTACCGGTGCCAAGGATTTTCCCTCGGTTATTGTCTCCAAAGAGGATCCCTTCATTTGGATCATCATGTTTCTCATACTCCACGAACATTCTCCTCTCTCCGGTCATGTGCTTGGTGCATCCACTATCGAACACCCATTTGGATCCACTGGAGGAGTACGCCTACAAAACAAGATTATGCCTTCCTTTTAGGTACCCAAACAGAGTTGGGTCCTTTGACGTTAGTAGTGAGGCACTTGGGCACCCACACACAAGGCTTGGGGCTCTTGCGGAGTGGCCCAACATATCTAGCATATACTTTGCCATACTTGTTCCTCATTAAAACATAAGATGCATCAAATTCATGAAAGAGAGGATGTGATTCAGATTTAGGCATGTTAGTGCTAGTTGAAGTATTCTTCCAAATTTTAGTTGGGTATGAGCTTCCCTTGACAAAGACAATCAAATCTTTGCCATACTTGGAGGTTTTAGCATTTTGCTTTCCACCTCTAGTATAACCAAGACCATCCTTGACATAGGGAGATCTTGTGTTGGTGTATGCACTTCGTGCATACGCCATCTTCTCTTTGTCAAAGATGCCACCCTTGGATGCTTGTTTGCCTTGAGTCAAGTTAAGCTCATCCTTTAATTTAAGGATCAAGTTAGAACATTTGCATGTAGATATTGCTTCGGATGCAATCTTTGAGGAGGATGAGCTTTTGGATGAAGAGGCTACATTAGTCTCGAGGGACTCAACTTGAGTCTCAAGGATCTTGTTAAATTTTGCCAAGTTGCCAAGTTCGTCCTTGAGCTCAATGGTTGTCTCCTCAAGACTTGAGCCTGTTTTCTTGCTTAGAGCAAGTTCATGCTCTAATGCCTTGCTCTTCTCTCTCTCAAGCTCAAGGAGCTCAATGAGTTCTTTGCATCTCTCCTTTTCATGGATAAGCATGTCCTCTTGCCTATCTATGAGCTCCTCCTTCTCAAAAATCTCATCCGAAAGCAATTTCATTCTTCGCAATGTGCTCTTGCTTATATCCTTAAACATGTGTTCATTTTCGCTAGCACTATCAAAATCATCATGGGAGGATATGGAAGAGGATGAGTTAGAATTTACCTTTCTTCTTCCATGTTTTGCCATGAGGCACGTTGGCTTATAGTCGTGGAGATTTGGGAAGAGCTTGCTTCCCTTGGAGCTCCTCTTGATGGCTATGGTTGCCATCTTCTCCTCATCTTCGGACGAGGAGGACTCATCGTTAGAGTCTCACTCCTTGCCTAAGTGAGCATGCCCGGAGGGCCTCTTCTTCTTGTAGAACTTCTTCTCTTGTGGCTTTCCCTCCTTCGTCTTCTTGCCATCTTCATGTGTACAATCCACAATGAAGTGCCCGTACTCGCCACAATTGTAGCAAGCCCTCTTTGTTTTGGGCCTTGCCTTTTCTTTGCCATTTCTCTCATGCTTGTATCCTCCTTTTCTTCTCCTCATCATCCTCTTTAAGTTTTTGATGAAGAGGGCCTCTTCCTCATCGGTGTCAAGGCTCTCCTCATCATCTTCGTTTTGCTCTTTTGAGGAGGATGTCGCTTTGAGTGCAACATCCTTCATCTTCGAAGCGGTGAACCTTTGGAGGTCGTTGTAGAAGAGTGCCTCCTTCTCCATGATCTTGTGGTTGATGATCCTCCCTAGGACCTCCTCCGGGGTCATTTTGGCAAACCCCGGACTTTCTCGTATCATGGAACAAAGAGAGACGTTTCTAGGCATGAATGTCCGAATCATTCTCTTCACCACCTCGTGGTCCGTCCACTTGGTGCAGCCATAAGATCTGCTCTTGTTGATGAGCAGCTTTAGGCGGTTGTACATTTATTGAGGAGATCCACCATCCATAATGGCAAACCTCCCGAGCTCTCCTTCAATGAGATCAATCTTGGCTTCCTTCACGACTCGGTTACCTTCATGAGACATCTTGAGGGTGTCCCAAATATCTTTGGCCACCTCAAGTCTATCCACTCGGTTGAACTCATCGCTTGAGAGAGATGAGATGATCACTCCGGCCGCTTGGGCATTGCGGTGAAGGAGCACGGCTTGCTCCGGAGTGATGTCTTCTTCATTCTTCGGGATGTGCACCCCGGTCAAAACAATTTGCCACAAAGAGGGATTGAGTGACACGAGATGGATCTTCATGTTGTGCTTCCACATCCCATAGTCGGTTCCATCGAATTGGGGAGGTTTCCCCAATAGGATGGAAAGGTAGTGGTTGTTGGATACAAGGCGTTCATAGTTGTAGCCTTGTTGGTTGTAGTTGGTCGTGCCACCCAATCTAGAGGTTGAGGAGTCAACCTTTGGACTCTTCAACTTCTCTCGAAGTTTTGCCTTGAGCTGGTGAGTCTCTTCGTCATCCGTGGACTTGTCTTGGTAGACAAGCACTTCCTCATGGGTCGCTTGGATCTCATTGGTCGAGACCTTGTCATACCCCACTCCGGCCATCTTCTCTCCGAGTTGTTAGACTCTTTGGGAGAGTCCTTGCTTTGATACCAATTGAAAGTTGCCTATAGGGAGGGGGGTGAATAGTCTAATTGACCTAAAATGACTTAATAAAACAAGATCAGTACTCAGGGGGCGGACTAGTCCGGTCTAAGGGCGGACTAGTCCGGTTCTCCTGCATGGAAGGCCTAAAAAGTGTTTCTAACAAGTTTTAGTTGGATTTTCATGATGCGAAAAGTGTTAGAATGATTTAGTGAGCCTTAACAAGTTGTATTGCAAGTATGAAGCTAAGGATCACAATAAAACAAAAGTGATGAACAAGAACAATAAAGCTAACCCTAGAAACAATGTGCGATAAGTGAAAGCGAAGTACACAAGGGACACAAGGATTTTATCCCGAGGTTCGATCCCACAAAGGAATCTACGTCCCTGTTGAGGAGCCCACGAAGGATCGGGGTCAACAACCCTTCCCTCACCAAGTTTACCACAAGGGCCTAACTTGGTTCTCCACTATCACAAGGGCGGATACAAGATTCGTTGGGGCTTCTCACAATCTGAGGCTCCCACCACAAATACAATCTCAAATAATAAAGAATGAATCAAGACACAAACCACAAAGATTCAACAAGTGCAAGAGATCAAACCAAGAGCCTAGACGGTGTTCTTCTTCTTCTTCACCTCACCAAACCCTAATCCACACAAGAATTAGTTTTGGAGGGAAGGTAGGCAAGAAGGAGGCTTTTGGAGGCTCAAAGTTTGTTGTGCGGCACTAGGGTTTCAAAGTTCTCAAGAGATGGTTAAAATGAACCCAGGGGTCCTCTATTTATATAGGTTCCCAACCTATACTGCTGACTTCAGCAGATGGGCAAACTAGTCCGCCCTAGGGCCCGGACTAGTCCGGCCTTTGGGACCACTGACATCCCTGACAACTGCCGCACTGCGCGGCAATCGTCACGCTACTCGCCAAACTTCAAATTCAAACGGTCACTTCAAAACGGACTAGTCCGGTCCAAACCGGACTAGTCCAATCTCACACAAAACCTTTTGTTCTGTGTGAAAACAGACTAGTCTGGAGACCACAGACTAGTCCGGCCCCCAGGGCAGACTAGTCTGGCCTCCCAGACTTAGTCGCTGAACCACCGTTTTTCTCACCAACCCGAACTAGTCCAGCGATCTCAATCAGGACCTTTTGGTTTGGACTAAAACGGAAAAGTATGTGGTTTTGGGACTTAGTCCCGAAAACCCACTCTGTGACTACCCGGACTAGTCCGTCCCACTACGAACTAGTTCGAACTTAGTCAGACCCTTCTGGTCCGGCTGAAAACATACTTGGCCGGCCAGGAGCAGACTAGTTCGGCTACCTGCACGGACTAGTCTGGCCTCTCCTGCCAGACTTCTCCAACTCTCATCTCTCAATAGGTTTTGATCTCTAAACCGCTTTGAGCTCCCAACTTGATCTCTATGCACTTTACACACACATCCTCATAGTTATTTGGCTAGTCTAAACTCGACATGCTAGAAACCCTAGTTTCTTCTTTTCGAATCGACATCGCCGTTTTCATCCTTTTCCTTTTTGAGGGTTTGTGTTTCTGCTTGAGTCCACACCTGTGCTTAAGATCACTGAGCTCATTAGTTACTTAATTGTTGTCATCAATCATCCAAAACCCACGGGGATCCTAGATGAACTTTCACTTAGCACCCACTAATTGATCGAATAAAATATCGATGCGCGGTAGTGGATACTTATTCTTGATCGCCACGGTGTTAAGCGGACGATAATCCACACATAGACGTAATGTCTTGTCCTTCTTATTCACAAACAATGCGGAGCAGCCCCAAGGTGATGAACTTGGGCGTATGAGACCCTTGTACAGGTCCTTCAAATGCTCCTTTAATTCCGCCAACTCATTTGGTGCCACCTTGTACGGCCTTCGAGAAATAGGCGTGGTTCCCGGAATAAGTTCAATCTTGAACACGATGTCCCTATACGGTGGCATACCCGGAAGGTCGTCGAGAAACACGTCCGGATATTCACGGACCACACAAATGTCCTCAAGCTTTGTGGCTTCCGTGTTGTATGTCGGCTGAATTTATTGGATAAGGTGGTTGTCGAAGTATTAATGCAACACTTCCCCCAGGTCTACTAAGGAGCAGCCAGCGGCGACCCGCGGCTTTTCAACCGGCGGCCGCAAGAACTCTGATTTCTATGCGTGTGGTCGATAACTTTTTGGGCATTTTTGTCAAGGATGTGCGCTAGAATGTGTAGAAACTATTTGCTAAGCAAATCGAAGAACGATGGCGCGTGCAAACCGAATTTAGATGAAGAACCGAGGCGTGCAAAAGAACTATGCGTTGGTTCTTCGCGGAACACCCTAGCTACAAGCTATGACAAGAGCTGAAAATTTGCGAGCAGGAACTAGACATGATTGCGAACCTTTTTCCTTAAAGGATCAAAACTTGATAATGACCGTAGCTGCGGTTTCACGGAGCAGCAGAGGACCTCTCGGCGGCCTTCCCGTCGGCAGCGAGAAAACCTCGAAATACAACCAACACAAGGCATGAAACAATGAACCAATTGATGGATAAGATAGAGAGGAAGGTTGTGCCACTTTTCTATGTTTGTACCTCGGTGCAACACGGGCTCAATCTCCGGCAATATCGAAGAACAGAGAGGGCGGTGCTCTTGCGCGCAGGGGAGAGAAACAAGAGCGAGAGAGTCGTACGTCGTTGGAAAAAGATCAAGGAGGGTGGTGGATGGATCAGGGCGTCTTGAAGTCGAGCTGGTGAGTTGGAAGGGGCAGCTCGTGCGCCGTCATGCTGGAGCATGCAGCGCTCGAGCTGGCGCGAGCAGCGGCCTCTGTTTTGCGGCTGCACGTGGGTAGAAGCTGACCAGTGGGTCCCACCAGCCACCTCAATGTACTGCTCATTTGTAAATTCAATTTAAAATAGTAAATGAGCTCAGAAAATTGTGAAACTTTATGGATAAGTCAAGCAAGTCATTCTGATCATGATGATTTGTTCAAAACTTATGTTAAAGTAAGTTTGAACAGAATTCAAATTTGAATTTAAATATGGCTCGAATTTGCTATGCTTCTCAAATAAAATAGCAAATGAAGTTCAAAAATCTTGGAACTTTGAATTTAATTATTTTGAAACAAAATATACCTCTGGAAAAATTTGTAATTGATTTGGACCAAGTTAACTACACGTCAACTTTTCAAGTCGACGTGGAATTAAACCTTAAATGCGTGACTAAGTCAATGGAAACTTGCTTCAAAATTCATGAAACTTTGAACAGAGTCTAGTTAGAATATTAGAAGACCACAGAAAAATTTTGAGCCTATACTTTGAATAATTTTAGCAGGGTCTATTTGCAACAGTAGCTAAATCCTAGTTTTAGCTATTTGGAAAAAATAGCTACTGTACAGGTTAGAAGTCCTAGCAAATTTGGTTCAAAAAATTTTCAAACTTTGCAGAGATGCTATTTGAATTATTCTAAGACCATTGGTGAAGTCCAATTGTCATGTTAACAAAGTCTGAACATGAGGTAGAAAAAGATTTTTAAGTTCACCTCATTATAACATGTTCATCCTTGTATGTGAATATAATTCTATCTTTCTTTACTTGCATTTAATCCTCAACTGCTATTCACATTGGAAACATGTGGGATTTTACATGAATCCAATTAACTGGACTCGATCCCTTCCTACACTGGTTTGTTGGAAGAGAAACCGTCGAATCTTTGATCAAAAAGAACAATTCATCTAGGAAATCATCGCTGACATCTACGAAGATGTGGCTCCGTGAAGCATGGCAAGAGCCAAAGGATTAGACACCACAGCTTGATCCATTCTGAAGACTCCCACCCTTACTTCCAGATTAGTCTCGATTCTATTTCAGGAGATGTACCGTCAGTACACGTAATTTAATTATAAATCATCACCTACTCATGTTCTCAGACTTTGTCTACTTATTAATACAAGCCGGCTTTGATTGGATCTTTTGAAAAAAATCATTCATCCAAGTTCTAATAAGATAACAGCGGAGGTGCAGGAGTTTTAGTCTTACTGCAAAATATCCCCGCGTTAACCATACAAGTTGGTATATTACCAGATAGTATGAGCCTCTGCCACAATAATCATGACGCTGGTTTCATAGGTATTTGGAGTTCCTAGATTGGATACACCAAAAATCACCGTGCCCTTTTATTTTTTTATCACTTGTTAAGTAAGTAAACTCGTAAATTTTATTTACTGTTAGAGTGAGGATGGATGACTCTGCCACAATGACCATGGCATGTCATACATTGGTTGAGGAAGTTGTGTCTGATGGAACTGATCATAATTCCGTTCCGTGACCGATTGAAAATGTTTGTGTTCACGGATGATTGAACATCGTATGATGAATTGACAAGGTGCATCAAACAAAATACGGTACTGCGTTTGCAGTTGACAATATTATTAGTCTCTAAGACCGCTCGCAGCGGTGCCGCTAAAGGCACCACTATCGGACTTTAGCGCTCGCGGCAGGGCGCAACGGTCACGCCAAATGCATCGGTATTTTCCATATTGCTACAGCCGCACGCTAAATGTAGGGTCATCGGTATGCGGAGAGAGAAGGAATGAAGGAGAAAAAAAGGAGGGAAAAATAAAGGGAGGAAAAAGGAATAAAATATGTGAAAAATGGTATAGAAGCCTGATTTAGAGGTGAACGAGTGGAGATAACAAAATTATAAAAAGAAAATCTTTTTAGGGATAGAGTATAGAAGTGGGATATAGAGATCAACGAGTACGAGTGGTCTAATGAATCTCATTGTTGTGAACCGAGTTTGAGAGTCAAGAACAATGAACATAGATTGATTCTTAATATTCTCATTCTATTCATTCATCTGATTTCTTTTTGTACATGTTTCATGTACCGGATGTGTCCGGTGGCGATCGGACACGACGAGGAGCGGCCACGACCGTTGGGAGGGGACGCGACCGCCGACAGCGTCAACCGTCGGCGTTCGGTTGAACACATAGTTCTCAACACCCCCCTTGAGCAATCGAACTCCGCGGTAGATGATGTAAGTCTTCGAAAAACCCAGTGGGAAAAATCGAAGATATATATTCATATGTATATAGTAATTGTTGTGTAAAAACTCCTTCAACTTTTATATAACAGGAGAAAAACAACATAAAATGTCTTGAGTGTTTTCGAATAAAAACCCCTGTAGGGAAAATTTCAAAAAAAACAGACATTACTTGCATTGTCATTGCCTCATTAAAACTTATTGTGGAAAACCTTTAAAAGTAAAACTCACATAAGAAAAAGAGTACAATTTGATGCAGAATGTCAGGTGGTTTTCTATGAAACTCCCCCTAAACATTGGAAATCTCTAAGTCTATGCATACCAATACCCGCAACATATTTAGAAAATGTGGAGTATGGTAGGGACTTAGTGAATAAATCAGCTAAATTATCACATGACTTAGTTTGTTGGAGATCAATTTCTCCATTCACCTGAAGTTCATGTGGGTAAAATAGTTTAAGAGCTATGTGTTTAGTAACATTAGTTTTCACATAACCTGACTGCATCTGAGCAATGCAAGCTGCATTATCTGATAATGGTTGGTGACTCAATGGGTCCAATGTCACTTGATAGTTGGATATGATTAATCACTCTACGTAGCTAAGACATTCACGTGCGGCCTCATATAATGCTATGATTTCGGAGTGATTAGAAGACGTAGCAATTAGAGTCTGTTTAGATGACTTCCAAGCAATTGTCGTCTGTCTGTGTAAAAACATGAATCCTGTTTGTGATCTACCATTATGGAGATCACTTAAATAACCTGCATCAGCATAGCCAATGAGATTTAGATCTTGTTTCTTTGTAAAGAATAGTCCAAGATCTTGGGTACCTTGAAGGTATCTTAAAATATTTTTTACTCCATTCCAATGACGTATGGTAGGAGCGCTACTATATCTTGCCAATAAATTTACTGCAAAAACAATATCGGGTCTTGTATTATTTGAAAGATACATAAGTGCACCAATGACACTAAGGTAAGGGTATTCTGAACCCAAAACCTCTTCTCCTTCTTGGCATGACCGAAACGGATCTGTATCCCTTTCTAAGCCTCTTACTACCATAAGAGTTTTAGATGGATATGCTTTGTTCATATTGAATTTCTCCAATACTTTTTGAACATAAGTTGATTGGTGTACGAGAATGCCCGTATGAAGATGTTCTAGTTGTAAACCCAAGAAAAATTTAGTTTTACCTAAATCCTTCATCTTCGAACTCCATTTTAAGATGATTTTGTGCCTCTTTAATGTCATTTTATGTGCCAATGCTATTTAAATCATCAACATACACTGATATGATACAAAAACCAGTTGAGGATCTTCAAATGAAGACACAAGGGCAATCATCATTAGTAGAGTAGCCTTTGTTTAAAAGGAACTCCTTCAGTCGGTTATACCACATCCTTCCAGACTGTTTCAAGCCATATAAAGACTTGTTAAGTTTAACACAAAACATGTTGCGATCTACTTTTCCATTTGGTATGGGTATCCCATCGGGAACCTTTATATAAATATCTGAATCTAGTGACCCATATAAATATGCAGTCACAAGATCCATCAACTGCAAAGATAGATGTTTTTGTGTTGCCAGTGATATCAAGTATCGGAAAGTTATTCCATTCATAAGAGGAGAATATGTTTCATTGAAATCAATACCAGGTCTCTTCGTAAACCCTTGTGCAACTAGCCTTGTCTTGTATCTCACAACCTCATTGTTTTCATTCCGTTTTCGGACGAAAACCCATTTAAACCCAACAGGATAGGTTCGAGGTGGAGTAGATATTACATTACTAAATACCTCTCTCTTTTTAAGTGAGTCAAATTCTGCCTTGATTGTTTCTTTCCATTAGGGAGAGTAATAGTGGCCTGTCCAGAGCCAGCTATTGTCACATCGCGTCCTGCGATGGTCAAAACATTTCCTGACCTCCTAGTCAGCGTCTGAAAATATTTTGTATCCCTAAGTATAGAGTTTGTGGTGCAACTATCCACAAGGCACATTTCTTCTTCCATCGGAAATTTCCCGTGAAATCTAATAAATAAGAATTATAGTAACATAATAAGTTGCATTGAAATACAAATATGTATATAAAATATTAGAGTGCTAAATAACCCTAATACAATATACTTAATATTACATTACAACACACTTATATTTACATAGACTTAAACATATGTAAATTCTATGGTAGAAGATCTATAAAAGATCATCAAATACATCATTCGAATTATATTCCACCATAGCATTGTCCAAATCCATGTGGTCATCATCATTCAATGTTGAATCGTTGTTTCTAGGATCTTCAATATCCTTGCTTGAACAACCGACTTCAAATGTTGGCTTTGTTTGAATACTCAAATGAGTTTCATACTCATTTTCAGATCCTTGAGCTTTCTTGTCTTTTCCTAGTGATTTCTGGTATAAAGCCACAAGGTATTTAGGCGTGCGGCATTTATCAGCAATATGCTTATAAGTGTCACATGCCTTACACTGCACTATTTTCCCTTTGAAGGGAGCACCATCCTTTCTCATTGTCTTTGAGAATTTCTTATTCTTTTGCCTATTACAGTAGCGTCTAGTAGATCTACCATTTTTCTTAGAATATAAAATATTAGAAGCATTTGCTTTCTTCTCATTATGATGAATTTCAGGTAGAGGAGCAACCCCAATACGATATTGGTGATGATTCTTAATAGTAAGTTCATCATGATTTTCTGCCTGAAGTAAATCTCTAATGAGGTTAGCATAATGTTGGTAGTTGTGAGCCCGATATTGATGTTGTAAGACCCTATTAGAAGGGAGCATAGTTTGAAGAGTCTTCTCTATTTTGTCCTCTTATGATGGTTCTTTCTCACAAAATTTTAATTTAGCACATATCTTATGAATAGCATGATTATAGTCTTCTATAGACTTAAAATCTTGAAGACGAAGTTGAGTACATTCATGATTGGCCTCTGGCGATAGAATTGCCTTTTGTTGTTCATAACGGCTTTTTAATGCCGTCCAAAGTGTATGTGGTTCTTCTTCCATCACATATTCTGATTTCAAGTCAGGATGGAGATGATTCCGGATGATGTATAGTGCCTGGTACTTGAATGTATCAAGAAATGTTGCAGGTCTTTCTTTAGGAGGAATAAGAGCAGCTGTCGGTACCCTAGAAACCGTACACCCCTTGAGGTTACAAAGATCTCAAAGGAAAGTCATCTACTTGGTTTGAAGACCCTCGGAGGCACACATGTCAGACATAATCGGACCCGCTTCTCCAACATGGTTAATTCCTGGGTCGCCGCGTGTACTACCAAACCGGAGCTACTGCCACAAGGGGGAAGCTCCGGGCCATGTACCGAAACGGCACCTCCAGAATTAACCCCAGACCGAGAGAAGCTCCAGACCTGAAACGTGTCGGGTAGTCCCGGAGCTACCTGTTTCCCACTGCAAGCTCCGGAGCTGCCACGTGTCCGATCGTCGGATCTTCAGCTTCTAACCTCCGGAAGACCCCGCAACGGCTCCGGATCTTCAAAGGAGAGCCAAGGACTTCAAGACCCGATTAAGTGTCATTAATGCCATATTAATGACACTTAAACGGACGATCTTAACACCAGTAACAGTGCTGTCAAAGACCGTTACAGGATCATTAAGAGAAATTAAACGTATATCAATACTAGTAACCGCCGGGGCCACATGTCGGGCCAGGCTAACCTGTAACGGCCTGCCCTTGTACTATAAAAGGACAGGCCGAAGATACACACGGGGAGAGACATACACACGCGCCTCATACGCTCGTGACAAGCTCATACTGCTAATACAACACCAACACACCGTGGAGTAGGGTATTACGCTTAGGCGACCCGAACCATGTAAATTCTTGTGTCTCCTGTGTCAATTCCTATTCACCTTCTTGAATCTCCGCGCGCCCACACCGAACATCAAAGTCCCCTATCACTTTAGTAGTGTAGGGAGATCTGCCGGTTCAAACCGCCGACAGTTGGCGCGCCAGGTAGGGGCGCCTGAGATTTCGAGAATGGTGAACTCAGCTGCTGGATCATCCAACGGTCAACCTGCTGCTCAGGCTGTTGGGGGCAATCCCTCCAATAGGCAGCCACCAGCAGGAGCCTCAGCACCAGCAGGAGTCACACTCCCACCACCACCGTCTCCTCCAGCAAATCGTGCTGGGCAACGTGATGGTGCGCTCACGTCGCTTACTGCATCGGCAAATCATGACAACCCGGAACATGCGCTCCATGCAGTATGTGCTCTTCTCCAACGTCCACCACCTCCGGATGCATCTCGGGATGCACTAGAGCAGTGGAGGGCCGATGTGGAGCATTTGGTTGCAGCAGCAGCCAAACGCCTCAACAACCAGGGTCCTCCTCCTTCAGGACGAGCCTCGTCGCAGCGGCGGACTTTGTCTGGAAGACTTGGTCCGCATGTCTCCAATAGTAGGAGACGTGCTGCATCGCAACAAGTGACGTCACTGCCCTCCGGGGCTCGACGCACTCACACGGTATCCAGGCTTTCGACTCATGACCTCCGGGCGGAGCTTGATCGCCGATAACGCCAGTAGGATGGCCGAGTCCATATTGAGCGCGCCTGTGAAAGACGGGAAGCTCAGGACCTTTCTACTCTTGAAGGAGTAGGAGGAGGCTGTTCAGCCCTGGCCATGCACCTGTGCATGGTTAGATGGCCTCAGAAGTTCCGGCCCCACCTGCCGGAAAAATTCGACGGGACTGTCAATCCCGTTGAATTTCTTCAGATATACTCCACTGCAATCTTGGCAGCTGGAGGAAACGAGATCGTGATGGCCAATTATTTTCCAGTGGCCTTAACTGGGACCGCCAGGTCCTGGTTTATGAGCCTTCCACCCAACTCTATCAACAGTTGGGAGGAGCTGTGCCGTCAGTTCACTGCCAACTTCGGGAGTTCATACACCCGACCAGGCACTGAACTAGACCTTTTTGCAGTTGTGCAAAAAGGGGGAGAATCCTTGCGGTCATTCATCCAGAGGTTCTCTCAGGTACGAAACACTATCCCTTCTATCTCTAGCGCCTCTGTCATTGTGGCATTCAGACAGGGCGTACGGGACAAGAAGATGTTGGAGAAGCTGGCGATCAAGGAGATCACCAGCGTCACAGAACTCTTCAGCCTGGCAGACAAATGTGCCAGAGCTGCGGAGGGCCGTGAAATGCACTCCAAACCAGCCTCGGAGGATCACAAGAAATCCTCCAAAGAAGAAGCCGCTACCTCCGAGGGTGGCAAGAAGAAAAAGAAGACCAACGGCAAGAAAAAGCCGTCGGCCAGGACATCCAACATTGCAGCTGCTGCAACTCCGGGTGGCTGGGGGCCACGCCCCGAGAAGCGACCTCGACCGTCTTCTGAAGACGGTGGCAAACCCAAAGTGTGGTGTCCCATTCACAAAATGGGCAGCCACAGTTTGGAAGACTGTCGGGAGGTCCAAAACCTTGCCGAGCGCTACAACAAGCGTCAGGAAGGATCTCCTTTCCGACAGAGGGAAGGAAAGCAAAAGGTCGACGAAGCTCCGGCTGAAGCGGAGTTAGGGTTTCAGGATCCCAAAAAGGTCCTGAAGGCCGTTTAAACCTCCGTCGATGATGACTCCGATGTCTCTGACAACGAGCGTCAGAAGACCATGAACACCATTTTTGGTGGGTCATGGGATATCACCTCTCGTCGCGTCATCAAGACTATGCGACGGGATATGGCCGCTGTAGCCCCTACAGTCAGGCCGGAACCTCATCGAAAGTGGATGGACACCTCCATCACTTTTGATGCTTCTGATTGCCCGCGGAGCATGGTTGGAGCAAGTCAGTTACCTTTGATGGTATCTCCTACCATCAATAACATCCAGCTCCACCATGTCATGGTAGACGGAGGTTCGGGGCTTAACCTCATCAGCTTTGAAGCTTTCACTAAGCTTCAGCTCCGACCTTCGGATCTCCATCCATCTCGACCTTTCTCCGGAGTAGGTCCGGGGGCCATTACCCCACTCGGAGCTATTACTCTCCCCATTACCTTCGGGGCCCGGGAGAAATATCGCACCGAGAAGTTGGTCTTCGACGTCGCTCAGATCAACTTACCGTTCAGTGCCATCTTGGGTAGACCTGCCCTGTACAAATTCATGGCAGCTGCTCATTATGGATATCTGGTGTTGAAGATGCCAACACCAGTAGGCATTCTCCGGATCCGCGGAGATCGTACCGCCGGAGTAAATGCTCTAGAAGAACTCCACGCACTCACCACGGCGCAAGAGGAGGACTCCAGGCAGGAGCAAACTCCAAAACCCCCGAGCATTCGTCAACGAGGCTCAACCTCTGCACCCCGTGTGCAGCCAAGCGGCGACACCGACATTCCCATCAAAGTCGTCCAAATTGGTTCCGATGCCGCTCAAACCACCCGTATATCGGGAGGATTGAACGACAAATAGGAACTCGCGCTCATCACTTTCCTCCGGGCTAACGTTGACGTGTTTGCTTGGCAACCGTCACAAATGCCTGGGATCCCCAGGGAAGTGATTGAGCACAATCTGAAGATCTACCCCGATGCCCGGCCTGTGCATCAGAAGCCTCGGAAGCAATCCGTAGAGCGACAGAACTTCATCCGACAAGAAGTGAAGAAGCTACTCGAAGCCGGATTCATCCGAGAAGTTTTCCATCCAAAATGGCTGGCGAACCCAGTCGTTGTGCCCAAGGCCGGCGGGAAGCTTCGGATGTGCATTGACTACACCACACTAAATAAGGCATGTCCAAAAGATCCATTCCCACTACCTAGAATAGATCAGATAGTGGATTCCACCTCCGGGTGTGAATTACTGTGTTTTCTAGACGCATATTCTGGGTATCATCAAATCAGGATGTCTAGGGAGGATGAAGAGCATACTTCATTCATCACAGTAGATGGATTGTATTGTTACACAGCCATGCCCTTTGGTCTCAAGAATGCAGCTTCAACTTTTGTACGAGCTATGTACAAAACTTTTGAAGAACTCATTAGAGACGTAGTGGAAGTGTACGTCGATGACATCGTGGTCAAGGTCAGGAACAAGGATTCACTCCTCGACACCTTGCAGGCTGTCTTCGACAAGCTGCAGGCCACCCGCACAAAGCTAAACCCGGACAAGTGCGTATTCGGGGTTAGCTCCGGAAAACTTCTTGGTTTCCTGGTAAGTCATCGGGGCATAGAAGCTAATCCGGTGAAGATAAAAGCCATTGAAGACATGCGGCCACCAACCCGTATCAAAGACGTCCAAAAGTTAACTGGATGTCTAGCAGCCCTCAGTCGGTTCATATCAAGACTGGCGGAACGGGCACTCCCCTTCTTCAAGTTATTGAGGAAGTCCGGACCATTACAATGGTCCGAAGAAGCAGAGAAGGCATTCCAGGAGCTGAAACAGTTCCTCACCACCCTACCAATTCTGGTAGCTCCGAAACCTGGTGAGCCTTTGTTGCTTTATATTTCAGCTACTGACGAAGTCGTCAGTATGGTTCTGGTTGCTGAGAGACCAGAACTACCCCACACTCAGGAATTCAGACCCCTTCGGGAAGGTTCGGAGGTTCCTGAAAGCGAGTCTGGGTCCCAGCTCCCAGATTCAAACCCACAAGAAGTCGCTTCAGGAGACCTAGACCCCTCCGGGAGGGTCCAGGTCATTTCTGAAGAAGCTCCGGGTTCCTCCAGCCAGAACCCGGAGGTACCCAAAGAAAATCCGGACCCCTCCGAGAGGATCCGGATCAATGAAGAGGAAGTTCCGGACTCCTTCGGGAAGGTTCGGACCATTCAACGCCCGGTGTACTTCATTAGTGAAGTATTACATGATGCCAAGACTCAATACCTAGAGGTGCATAAGCTGCTCTATGCAGTTCTTATTGCCTCCAGGAAGCTTCGACATTACTTCCAAGCTCACAAAGTCTCGGTGGTGACCTCCTACCCACTTCGAGCAATCTTGCATAATCCCAATTCAACTGGGAATATTGCAAAGTGAGCAGCGGAATTGGCTGAATTTGATCTTGAATTTATTTCAAGACAAGCAGTCAAGAGTCAAGCATTGGCAGATTTTATGGCAGAATGGACTCCCTCTCCATCAAATCCTGGGGGCCCCAGTGAGCAGAAGACGGAGCATCAAGCTCCAACCTTCACCGAGCCTCATTGGACCCTCTACTTCGATGGCTCCATGCAGAAGCAGGGGGCCGGAGCTGGAATCCTTCTCCTTGCACCGACGGGGGAGAAGGTGAAATACATGGTACACCTTGACTTCAAGGCAACTAACAACATGGCAGAGTATGAAGCACTCATCTACGGATTAAAGGTGGCACTGTCATATGGTGTCAAGCAACTGCTGGTCAAAGGAGATTCACAGCTCATCATCAAGCAGGTGAAGGGTGAATGCTCCTGCAATAATCTCTAGCTAGCTGCTTACCTCCTTGAAGTCCAGAGGCTTCAGAAGGACTTTGAAGTCCTAGATCTCCACCAAGTTCAGCGTGCCCATAATGCTGAAGCTGACGAACTCTCGACCAAAGCGTCAACCGGAGCTCCGGCTCCTGATGGAATCTTTGTCCGGAGGTTGTTAAAGCCAACAGCTCAGCCTGGCGAACTGAGCGAAGGGGGCGAGATCAGCATCCCGAAGCAGACGGTCCCGATGGCCCTATTACCATGGCAGCCATCAAGGGTCGTAGGTGCCGCCGGGAGCTCTGAGCAACCCAGCACGCAAGACTCAAAAGCTCAAGCTAGTTCTGATGCATGGATCTCGGAGATCCGGAGCTACTTGAAAGACAACATCCTTCCTGACGATGATGTATTCGCTGACCGGGTAGTCAGATTGGCTAAAAGATACACGCTGGTAGAAGGGGATCTCTACTGGCGCGGTGCCAACGGTATCCTAATGCGGTGCATCACAAGGGAAGAAGGCTGCGAACTTCTCGCAGAAATCCATGGAGGCGAGTGTGGGAACCATGCATCTTCCCGCACGCTGGTCGGTAAAGCCTTTCGGCATGGTTTCTACTGGCCTACAGCGCTCCAGGATGCAACTGAGCTGGTGAAGAAATGTGAAGCGTGCCAATTTCATGCAAAGCAAATTCACACACCAGCCCAGCCCTTACAAATGATACCTCCTACATGGCCCTTCGCTGTGTGGGGGATGGACATCTTGGGACCATTCCCAAGAGCCGTCGGAGGTTACAAGTTCTTGTATGTCGCCATTGACAAGTTCACCAAGTGGCCGGAAGCAACTCCAGTTGTGACAATCAACAAGCAATCTGCTATCAACTTTTTGCAGTCCATTGTATGCAGATTTGGAGTCCCAAACAAAATCATCACTGATAATGGGACTCAATTCACAAGCTCAGCATTCCAAGGATATTGCGAAGACCTCGGTATACAAGTTTGCTACGCCTCCGTAGCTCACCCAGCAAGCAATGGTCAAGCCGAGAGAGCAAATGCTGAAATCCTTAAAGGACTCAAAACGCGCACCTATGAGCGCTTGAAAAAACATGGAGCCAACTGGATCGAAGAGCTTCCGCCCACTTTATGGGCCAACAGGACATCTCAAAACCGGTCAACTGGAGAAACACCCTTCTTCCTGGTGTACGGAGCTGAAGCAATCCTTCCTCCGAAAATCACCTTGGGTTCGCTCCGGGTCCGGACCTTCGATGAATCCGCGCATGACCAGCTCCGGCGTGAAGACCTAGACCTCCTTGAGGAGGGAAGGTGCCAAGCAGCTGTTCGGAATGCCCGATATCGCCAAGCCCAACAGCATTATCACTAGCGGCATGTACACAACCAACAGCTCGAGGAAGGCGATCTGGTGCTACGGAGAATACTATCCAGAGAAGGGTTAAACAAACTCTCCCCCCGCTGGGAGGGGCCCTTCCGAGTGATTAAAGTATCCCGTCCCGGAAGCGTTCGCTTGGCTACTAAGGATGGGACACCTCTCCCAAATCCTTGGAACATCGAGCACCTCCGTAAGTTCTACACTTAATACCACGGAGGTGAGTCTTGAGTAACTTGGGGTATATGTTATAGAGTCATTGTACAGAGTCGGGTAGTTCCTCCGGGAGAGCAGCCGGACCTTTCCCGAAAGGTCCGCAAAGCTCATGCAACACTTGTTACAGTCTCAGGACTAAAAGTACGGCTAACTACCCTTGGTCAAACGAGAAATGAAACACACTTAGCCTGGTTCCGTACCCTAAGAGTGTAGTTGTTTCTACCCCGGACCTATAATGAAAGACATCTTCATGTGAAATAGACTCCACGTGCATTTATTTTGTACAGGCTCAACATTTTTCTTTTTCTCTTTCTTGTCTATAACAAAGACGTGCAATTCTTAAGAAATTTTAGTTCGACCGGTTTATATACGATTCGAGTTGTATTGTCGATTCTTTGGACTCAGATATCGTTCATGGCCAACTCGCCTGAAAGCCGCCAAGCCAATCTAGGGCTGGAGTGTGCTATCAACTTAGCCTGGTCAAGCACCCTAAGTACGCCACTCTACCTACACCCCGACAGGCCGAAGTAAGGCGGATCCATGGACAATTGAATCTAGAGAAAAAGACAACGCATCCGGTTGTATTTAAAATCGCGTTCAACTTAAAGTCTTCTTGAGAATCGTAAGCCGCGACGAAACTATAGACAAGGAACGAGTTTTACTATTTTTCTTGGCTTAAGTGTGCAGGAAAAATAAAGTCTACATTGATGGAGAAAAGCCGGAGCTAACTAAGCTCAGATTCCCCTAAGGGCGCCAACCGCCGACAGTTGAATGAAAGATGGTGAGAAGACCCCGTAAATGGAGTCTGCTGCCAACAAACCAAGTGTTGGCAAAGGTCACTGCCGGAGCTACTCAGCTCCGACACCCCGGAGGACCAACTATCGATGCTCTACGTGTTGATAGAGACTATTGCCGGAGCTATCAAGCTCCAGCGATGGACAATGCTGGAGCTTCTAAGCTCCGACATCCTCAGGGGGCCTTCACTATCGAAGACTTCGGACCTAAATTCTACAAGTTCGGGGCAAATGAGTCTTCAACAAAACACAATATCCTTTTGGTACATGTTCACAATCAAATTGTGTACATCTACCAGGGGGCCAAGTGAGGATAAAAGTGTTGAAGACAAAAAGTGAAATTCGCAAAATTTGGGGATTTCATTTATCTGGAGACAAGAGATTACATCTGGAGACAAGGGATTACAAAATTGAGGAGAAGAAGAGAAAATACAAGTGAGAATTACAGAGATGGTTCTAGACCCTATGGAAGAATTGGGCGACCTTCTGGGCAACCTCCGATACGCTGGCTCGGGTAGCTTCGCCTTCTCCTTCGACGGGACCTTCAAGCACCGGGTCTAGAGGAAATTGGGAGTTCCAGCTGGTGTAGCACGTCAGCACATACTTTGCGACGTTCTTCACCAGGGATTGCCCCTCAACCTCCAGTTGGTCCGCGATGACATCGCCCACCTTGGAGAGCTTGCTACCTGCTGCGCTCAACGCCTGCAACGCTAGGTCCGGCTCCGGCTCCGGATCATCCGGGCGCACGGGGCTGAAACCCATCGGTGTCAGCGCATCGTTGGACTTACCCAGGAACTCCCAAATCTGTAGGGAGTCCGCAATCCTCAAGCCCTTCATCTCTTCCAGGGATCTCCTGGCCGCCGTCAGTTCGGAATTCTCACGGGCGAGGCGCTCAACTTCTTTGGCATTTTGCTGAATCTTTTCAGCAACCCGCCTCTCGAGTTTTTCGAGCTCCTCCTCCCGGAGGTGGATCTTGTTCCGACGGTCAACCAGGTCCTTCTCCCTACCCCTCACTTTCTTCTCCTGGGCAACAAGGGCACACTCTTGTTTGTAGAGTTCCTGCCCTCGCACCCAGGTCTTCTCCTCTTCCTCTTGGCAGCGCTCTTCCAATTTCTTGGTGCGCTCCTCGAGACCCTTGTCAGTCAGAGCTACTTTCTCGGCGAGCTCCTCTTCCCTCCTCAAGACATCATCCCGCAGCTCAAGGAGTTTCTGCTCTTCATCCTCGAGCCATTTCTCCCTCTCTTCAAGTGCCTCTCGGCGCTTGATGAGTGCAGTGTTAATGACCTCCAGCCTTTCGTGGCGTTCCTCGGCCGCACTGTTGGCTGCTTTGGCCTGATTGTAAATCTCCTGGGATTGAGCGTCGAGGGCCCGAGTCATACTCTCCCTGTCATCCGCTAGCCTCGACTGCGCCAGCTTGGTCTCGAAGTAGAGACGGTTACGCCACCACCTAAGGGTTTGGCGCTCCTCTTCAACAGCCTTGCTGTCATGGAAGAAGGCTAGTTGGACTTGACGCAGACTGGAACATGCGTTGTCAATAGAAAGTGACAACGGGATGGGTTCCGGACCTGCTGGGGTCTCCTCCGCTGGTTCCAGCGGGTCTTTAGATACAAAAATTGGGTCCCACTCCACGAGAGTGGACCCCTGAGTTTCCAAGGCACTAGGGCCGTCCTCCGGGATGGCCTCAGTCGCCATCGAAGAAGGCCCCGCCGCCAAGTCTTCATTCACCCCCTCGGGCAGGGGGCTAGCGACTTCGCTTGGGCACTCCGGCTCGGCCGCAGGTACCTCCGACGTCGTCGCTTCCGGAGCAGGAGCCGCTACTGGCTCCGGTCTGGGCACCTCTTCCGAGGGAGGCTCGAGCTCCATCACCTCTTCAACCACCGGCTCAGGAGCCGGAAGATCTTCAACATCGACCGACCCTGAAACCGGAGCTCCAACAATAACCGGCTCAATGGCCAGTGCTTCGGAGGTAGCCGACCCAACTGCCGGAACTACCTCAACTTCCGGCTCGCATGCCGGGGCTTCAGTCACCTCCGGCTCAACCGCCGGGGCTTCGACACTTTCCGGCTCAGAGGCCGGGATTACTACTTCCTCTAGCTCAACAGCCGGAGCTTCCATCATTGCAGCACCAGGACCTGGAGCTTCAACCTCCGAGACAGTTGTCGCTGGCGCATCTTCACTCCCATGGTCCGGCGCTACCACGGGAACTTTTGGTGACGAGTCGAGGTCCATGACCACGACAGCCGGCGCCGGAGTTGTCGCAGCCTCAGCCACCACTTGGGGCGGCACCGAGACAGGAGCAGAAGCTCCCACCCTCACGGCCTCAGACACTGTGGCTGAGGGTGGAGCCTCACTCCCTTTCTTGGGGACGCTGCAGACGATGAACGAAGAAAATTAACAAACAGTTGCTACAATAAAATAATTGTCCAAGGTAAAGATTAAAAATTACCTTGGGAGGCTTCCGCACCAGCTTGCGCAGAACCTTTTTCCCGGGTGTTCCGGGCTGGCCATAGTCGGTGTAGAAGCTCCAGAAGGCCCCTCGGAACTTGTCGCAGCCACGGGTGTTTCCCGGGTCGAGGCTCTCCTCGATCGGGAAGAACCCCCGGACCTGGAGGCTTCCACCGGCCCAGGTGCCGGAGTCGTGCGCCCGGAGCTAGCATCCCGGGAGGATCCCACCGCGGGAACAGACGCGCTCCGGGAGGACCCCACTGCAGGAACGGTCTCGTTCCGGGAGGACCCCATTACGGGGACAATCGCCACGGTAGTAGAAGACCTTCCCCTCCGAGGAGAAGGAACCGAGGTGGAAGTAGCAGGTCTGACGGACCTTCCGTCGGCATGCTGTAGCTTCCTCTTCCGGCTCTCCGGTTCATCCACAAGCTCCTTGCCCTTGCCGACGACCTCGACCCTTGGCTTTAGGGCAGAGACGGAGCCATCTTCGGGCATTCCGGGGATCGCCACCCGGGTGGTTGACCTTCTCTCGACGACACCAAGGTCGTCAAGTACGGGCATCTTTCGCCAGAGCTCCCTGCTGAACTCCACTTCCACGTTCAGAGGGAGGAAGGCCGACGGGGGAGTCAAGTCATCACCGCCGACGTCGATGTCGTGCTGGAATTTCTTGAGGTGGAACTCCAAGGTTTTCCCCACCATGTTGGACTTCAACCCGGTCTCAACCCGGTCATCGTCCATCACGCTGTTGAGGGCCCAAGCGAGTTTCTCCCTCCTCTTCAGCGGTGCCCACCTGTTGACCAGGAAATTGCAAAATACCGCCTGAGGAGTCAATCCTCCCTCCACGCATTGGCGGATCCTGGTCAAAGCGGGGTTGAAAGCTTCCGCCAGCACCGGAGCTTCACTCCAGATCGTCGTGTCGATGCCGGGCAGACTATCAGGCAGCTACAACCTTTCGTGCTCCTCCACCCTGACGACTATCCAGTCTTTCTTCCAGTCATCCCACTTCCCAGAAGGAAACGATCGGAGGTACTTGAATGGGCACTTCTTGCGCTTCACGAAGTAGTAGAAGCCAAGGTACTCATTGCTCCGGCTGGTGGTGTGGACGGTGAAGAAGGTCCGGAAGAGTTCAATGCAGGGGGGATGCCCACCCACATCTCACAGAAGTGGACGAAGATAGACACGAGGAGAATAGAGTGAGGGCCAAGGTGGTATAGCTACAGACCATAGAAGTCTAGCAGCATCAAGAAAAAGGAAGAAAAAGGCGGGATCAACCCCACCATGGCGTACGAGGAAAAGTACACCATTTCGCCGGCGTGCTCCTTCTTGAAGGGGAGCTCTCCGCCGGCACGAACCGAGCGGTTGAAGAAGTCCGAGGACCACCCCATGAGGGCCCGGACCTTCTTCAAATCGCCGTCGGTCTTCAAGCGACTCTCGCGGAGACCCAATTCCATCGCGGCACGACTAGGCAAGAGAAGAAGTGTGAAGCACGGGTTGGGAGTTTGAGCGCAAGATTAGATGAGAGGCGTAAAGAACTCCCGACGGTGCGCGTTTTCCTTCTTAAGTAAGCCCTCACAATGCTTGGATGGAAACCGCAAGGAAGTCGAAGATACCATTCAAAAATTCAACCCGGCTGATGACAGGAGGGCCCGGGACCACCCCGACGATCAAGTCGAGGTTCTTACCCAGGCGAACGGTTGTCATCACGAGGCGGGAAACCCAAAGGCGGCGGCCTGACAAGGCGCGCGGAACCGATACGGTTTTCGTATCGGGAACCGGCAACCTTCAATTGCGTGAGATCCGCACGCCAAAGATCTCATCTGCCGCACGAGGTGCGCCACGCGGTGGGATCTAACTATAAATCCCTGCCAACGGCACCTTCAAAGACCCTTGAAGACTCAGTTCAAGAGTCGCAAGGATGGACCCACCTCCGGCGGAATGACTTCACCCCAGTGATCTTCCCCGGAGGTAGGTCCAGGGGGCCACTGTCGGTACCCTAGAAACCGTACACCCCTTGAGGTTACAAAGATATCAAAGGAAAGTCATCTACTTGGTTTGAAGACCCTCGGAGGCACACATGTCAGACATAACCGGACCCGCTTCTCCAACATGGTTAATTCCTGGGTCGCCACGTGTACTACCAAACCGGAGCTACCGCCACAAGGGGGAAGCTCCGGTCCATGTACCGAAACGGCACCTCCAGACTTAACCCCAGACTGAGAGAAGCTCCGTACCTGACACGTGTCGGGTAGTCCCGGAGCTACCTGTTTCCCACAGCAAGCTCCGGAGCTGCCACATGTCTGATCGTCGGATCTTCAGCTTCTAACCTCCGGAAGACCCCGCAACGGCTCCGGATCTTCAAAGGAGAGCCAAGGACTTCAAGACCCGATTAAGTGTCATTAATGCCATATTAATGACACTTAAACGGACGATCTTAACACCAGTAACGATGTTGTCAAAGCCCGTTATAGGATCATTAAGAGCAATTAAACGTGTATCAATACTAGTAACCGCCAAGGCCACATGTTGGGCCAGGCTAACCTGTAACGGCCTGCCCTTGTACTATAAAAGGACAGGCCGACGATACACACGGGGATAGACAGACACACGCGCCTCATACGCTCGTGACAAGCTCATACTGCTAATACAACACCAACACACCGTGGAGTAGGGTATTACGCTCAGGCGGCCCGAACCACGTAAATTCTTGTGTCTCCTGTGTTAATTCCTATTCACCTTCTTGAATCTCAGCGCGCCCACACCGAACATCAAACTCCCCTATCACTTTAGTAGTGTAGGGATATCTGCCGGTTCAAACCGCCGACAGCAGCCATGAGTCCTCTGAAAGCCAAACTTATCTTGATGTCAAGAGCCCATGTCGGGTAATTATGACCATCAAGTGCAAGTTCTTCAAACTCGCGAGACATTGATTCCTACATGTAGGAAACCAGAGATTTTATTAATAAAATCATCATGGTGGTGTTGTAATGTATGTTAATCATAATGAAAAACACATTAAATTTATTCTTTCTTATCTAGCCAAATATAGGAAAATGGCTTGACAAGAAGAACTAATGTATGTATATTTCATGTTGAAAATGGCCAATTAAAGATATAGCCAAATTAAAATGAATTATACACTTTGTTGTATTAAGGTATGATTCATAATGCATTAAGCCAAATTATAGAAAAATGGCTTAATCAAAATGAGTCAATTTACTTTATATGTTATGTGTAGTGTTATTTCCATCATAAGCCAAAATTTGAAAATTAGCTTTAAATGATGAAAATTTGTAAAATTTGTAAATAGAATAAACAAAATTCAGAGTTGAGGCCAATTTATGAAAATATCCTAAACAATGAATTTTGGACAATGTGTGTATTAATTTTATCTATTTGGCCAAAATTTGAAAATTAGCCAAATATTAAATTTATTGTAAATAAATAATATTTAAATGCAATATATACATTGTCATAATCAATATTTACAGAATATTTTACAATATATACACACTTGCAAAAATTTAAACTATATTTAAATTCAAATTTAAACTGCATATACTTAAATAAAATAGAAAAATAGAAATAGCACTAATGGGCCATTGGACCTACCTGGCCCATGCAGCATGTGGCCTTGTGGGCCGTTCATGCGTGCGGCCCGACGGCCCAATAGCCCATGCGACCAGCGGCGCATAAAGGAGGGGAGGAGCGGTGAAGCGGTAGGGTTAACCCTAGCCGCATTCACCTCGGCTCCTCTGTCGCCTCCTCAGCTCCTCCCCCACCGCCACTCCTTTCTTCCACCTCCGACGTCACTCCCCCTCGACCCCCCACCCCCACCTCTCAGTTTGAACCGGCGGCCAAGGTCCAAGATCCGGACCTCCGGGATGGTCGGGTCGGGGCGGCGAGGTGAGCAAAACGGCGGAGAATCCTATTGCCACATGGACTCTTGAGTGATGGTGGTGAGTCGGATCCCAAAGGTCCGACTCCTCCTTGAAGGGATTCCGATAGGGGGACGTGGGCGGTGATGGTGGAGGGCGGCGCCATCGGAGTAGCTTGTATCTTCGTTGTTGAGGGCGATGCCGACGATGGATTTGGCATCCTTGAAGCCAAGGGTCCTTGAGGTCGGCCTTTCGGGCCGATTCAGATCCTTGCCATGTGGCGAGTCGGCGGCGGCGCAACAACATCGGTGACCACTGTAATGTCGCGGCTGCCTTCTTCCTCTCCTCCCTCCTCCCCCTGAACAACCCGATGATGAAGGATCGAAGGTCGATGCAACCTGGTTTGTACCGTGGATGGCATCGGTCCCCTCTTGACGACCCCTCCGAAGGGCATCGGGATCCGAGGGTTGCTCGGGAGAAGGAGAAAAGGTACGCATTTGTCTCTGTTGGACTTGCGCAGTGTTGGATGGCATCGTCGATGATGGGTTTGTCGGAACAACCGCCGACCTTCGGAAGCGGCGGTTACGACGCCGTCTTCCATTTCGGCCTCTGTTTCTTGCAGGGTTGCGAGGACGAACACCATGGTGGCTACGGCGTTGAGTACCGCGATAACCGCGGCGATGCAGATGGTTTGGAGATTCTTCATCTCCAGTGAAGAACACGATGAAGATTGTATCAGTAAGATTTGTCATCTTACCATTGTTCTTGATTCTTCTCTCTTGTTCAATCGCTCGTAGAGCAGTGCTGATGACGTGTTGTGAACTGAGTTTGAGAGTCAAGAACAATGAACATAGATTGGTTCTTAATATTCTCATTCTATCATTCATCTGATTTCCTTTTATACATGTTTTATGTACCGGACGCGTCCAGTGGCAATCGGACACGACGAGGAGCGGCCACGACCATTGGGAGGGACGCGACTGCCAGCAGCGTCAACCGTCGGCATTCAGTTGAACACATGGTTCTCAACACTCATATCTCTGGTCATGGCCCATGGCTGAAGAGAAGACAGGGGTTCTGGCACAGCATCAGCATGGACGAGAGTGATCCAAGTTGGCACATCATCAGCATGTGTGCGACCCCGCCTGCTTGCCGTCCACGCCTATCGCCATGCAGTTTACTTTCCCGCACGCATGCTATTTATATCACTTTTCCAGCTTGTAATGGACCAAATGCCGAACTGCAGGTTGGAAGAAGTACTTCGCCGCCGCTTCGATCGATTAGTTTCGGCAGGAAACAAATCTACGACAGTTAACAAAATGTCACGTGGGGCAGTGGACAAGGTTAGGACGCGTGAGCCGACTGGGGGCAGGTTCCAGTGGACTCAAATCCTCTGCAGTAACTGCACTGCAGTTACTGCAGCTGACAGGTGGGCCCCACGCCCTCTAGCTCCACCAGTCAGCAGTGCAGTGCAGTTACTGCAGGGGATTTCATTCCGGTTCCAGCCTAGCGGGATCATCTTTGGCAGCCAGAGAGCGACGTGCTTTGGGATAGGTGCCGCGGACCCGACGGACGGCAGGCGGACGAGAGTGATCCAAATTTGAGGGAGATGTGGACAAAAGGGTCCGCTTCAGTTTCCCGAACTGCACCGCTGCCCCCGCCCCCGCCCCCGCCCCCGCCCCGTCCCCGTCTCCGCCTCCGCCTCTGAATCACCTTCGATCCCTCTCCTTTTATTTCCATCCCGTGCGGCTCAGACTTCTCAATCGCCAACCCTTTCTGCCGGCTGCGTCTGAGATTTCATCTCCTCGTCGTCCTCCATCGGAAGGTTCCCCGTCGATCTCCCAAATCTGTCGGCGAGAATCATCCATCCGGCAAGGAGGCTTCGCCCATGGACGTGTCCGCCGCCAAGAGCGTGGAGAGATCTGACGACGAGGAACCGATGGAGCGGTTCGCCACCAAGAGCTTGAAGGCGGCGCCGGCGGCGGCCAAGTATGCGCCTTTGGCGTCGATTGCTGCTGCAAAGCTGGCCGAGGAAGAGGCCGCCGTGGCCTCGAAGCAGGCCGAGGAGCAGGCCGTCCACCCTGACTGGTCCAGCCTCCCCGAGGACCTGATAGCGACTGTGATGGATCTCCTCGACATCCCAGATCTGTTCCACGCCGGAGCCGTCTGCACTTCGTGGCGCGCCGCCCACTCCGCCGTCCGCAACGTCCGCATCCCAATCAAGGACGCGTCACCGTGCCTGCTCTACTCATGCGCTGACGACGACGACGACACTGCTTGCTTGTACAGCCCCGCCGCCGGCGCGGCCTTCAAGGTCCGCTTGCCAGCGTTCCGAAGGCGCTACGTCATTGGTTCGGGCCACGGCTGGATTGTCGCCGCTGACGAGGCGTCTAACCTGCAGGCATTCAATCCGCTCACCGGCGCGCAGGTGGACCTCCCGCCGGTCACGGGGCTCTACCATGTCGAGAGCGCCTCCGACGATCAGGGTCGGCCCGCCTACAACCTCTTGAAGTGTGAGGATGGGGACATTCCTTACCTCTATACCCAGCGGGAGATGCGGATGTACCTCTATTACCGGGCTCACCTCTCTTGCAGCCCTTCTGCAGGTGGTGAGTGCATCGTCCTCCTCGTGCACAAGCCCTTTGAGCAGATTTCCTTTGCTCGGGTGGGAGACGACCGCTGGACCCTCGTCACTCAAAACGAATCAATTCCCAAAGAATCCGGCTTCTGGACGGCTACATTTAACAAGAAGGACGACGTGTTCTATGTTGTAACCTCGAATTGTTCTATCTACACATTTGATCTGAACAACGGTGCTATGCCCGTAGCCAGGAAGATCATTGACACGGCGAGGTGGTATGTGTTTCCTCAAGGTTATGTCTTCTTTACTCCATGGGGTGATATCCTGCATGTCCGGAGATATATGGGACTGCGAACACTAGATACCCCTGTACATGTTCCCGGAGAATATGCTGATGAAGTTATTGATCCATCACTTGAGTGGTACACAGATAAAATCGAGATTTACAAGGTTGACATTCATAACAAGGAGCTTGTGAAAATAAGCAACTCTGATTTACGAGGGTATGCTTTGTTTCTTGGTTTCAATTCTCCGATCTTGGTTTCAACGGAGGATTTTCCAAGGCTTAGACCGAACTGTGTGTACTTAGCGGATGACAACTGGGAACATATTTCTATAAATATGTTTGGTTGTCGAGATGTTGGTATATGGGATTTCAAAACTGGGAAAGTTGAGAGCCTTGATGATGTACATTCTACCAATCCTTGGCTCAATTGGCCACCTCCAATCTGGATCACACCGTCCCTCTTGTAAGATGGAGGATGTATTCTTTGAGTGACAGAAAGTTATTATGCTATTTTGTTTAGATGCAGAAACTAGAATTTGTTTCTTAGGTGTGGATGATATATAAATAGTGTTTGAGACTCGTATATTAACCAAAAGATGTGCCATTTTAATTCTTATGTTATTTTTGGTGCTACGTTTGAGCATACTTGGTTACTCATTTAAACCAGCAGGTGTCATTTCATTTCCAGTAGCTCAATTTTTGCCTTCTTATGCTGAATGAAAAAAAAATGTGAAAGGAATTTGAATTGCTATAGTAGGCTATTTATCTTATGTTGGATCATGTCCACTCAAGTTAATTACTGTAGTTTAGGAGTCTTGAGCTTCTTTAGTTGTACTTTACTACTGTCGAAGTGTAGCAACGACACTTCCCCTAATACTACCAAATGTAGCTTGCGCAGGTTCTTGTTTCGGTTGGGGCACGCAGAGATCAAGAACAAGATGATGACACGAGAGATTTACGTGGTTCGAGCCGCCTGAGCGTAATACCCTACTCCACGGTGTGTGTTGTTGTTGTATTGAGGCCCCCTTTGGCACAGCTCTATAAAGCTGATTCTCTGGATTCACTTCTGATTCTTTGGTGAAGTGATTTTGTGGCTGAAAATAACGGGCCGTTTGGATGGCAAAATCGATTCAGATTTGACAGCGAAACAATCGAATCCAATCCAAACAGAGGAATATCAGAATCGAAACATGATGGAACGGATCGGCAAAATGAACTGCATCCTCGAATCACCCGAAAGGGTGTTCCGCGGGGTGGATCGGCAGCCGAGTGCGTAATACGGAAGAGCGTCAGAGGAAATAACAAAGACTGCCACTGAATCCAGCACCACGGTAAAATTGTTTCCCCTGCTCGCCGAACTCTATGACCGCCATCCGCCAGGTCTCTCGTCTTCTCTCAGACGGCACCAGTTTTGGTTTCCGGCGGAGCCAGTCTTCACCCCATAAGCTGCTCTTCCACTTCCCCGTAAGCTGTAGACGAGGAGTACCGCCGTCGTGGTCTGGGAGCAGTGCAAGGGCGACAACCAGAACCGAAAGATCTTGACGTGGAGCACCGAGGCTTTCTCGCTGGCGGTCGGCCCTGGAAACTTTCTTTCCCCGACATCCCCCAGCACACCGTCTTCTGCAAGGCCAGCGAGGACTTCAGCCTCACTGTGTGCAACGGCACTGCCTGCCTAGCACCGACCAACCCAGAGACGACAACAGACTACCAGGTGAGTGATGATTTATATGTTTGGTGAGCAGCTAGCACCTAGCTGTGTATGTCAATACTAATTTTAAATGTTCTTCATATATATGCAGCACTGGGTGAAGAACACGAGGCTCAGCTTCAAGGTCAGAGATGGCAAATTTTTTTCAATATTCAAAGTGATTACATAAATCCAGATAAAAACAAAATAACCAAGGGTGAATGGGTCAATGCATCTTTTATCTTATTCTACTATTGCTGAAACAGAAATGTTAGCCAAACAGTTTCTAAAGTGATTCTGTTCCATTGTCTGGAACCGATTCTGGGCTGAAATGAAACTGTTTCCGATTCTGTGTGAATCTGGAATCGTACCAACCAGGGCCTAATTATATATGATTTTCTAGAATAAACTCTTAGAATCAGGACAGAGAATCACTTCACAGAATCAGGAGAAGCTACTTTTTTCAGCTTTTAACCCCTTAGTTCATTTCAGAGAATCACTTCACAGAATCAGCTAAGAATCATTTCTTATGAAAAACAGTGTTTGGAAAAGCTTCTTTGATTCTGCTTGAGAATCAGCTTCGTGAAGCTCGACCAAAGAGGGCCTGGGAATCACTAGAAAGTGCAGTGTCTGACTTAGCTTGGATCTGCCTGAATCGACTTTTATCCCCCTCTCTATATCGTGCGGCTCAGTCCTTTTATAGTCTAAGGACTGGTCGTTATATCATTTTCCTAGCCCGACATGTGGCTCTGGTGTATTTAATAGCCTAATACACTGTCTATGAGCATTAAGCATGGTTAATAGTGTGATAACGTGCCTTAATGGCTGCTTTACCTCTATTACCAGTGCTCTGATCGTGTGTCATTAATACAACATTAATGACACGTAATCAGGTCTTGTAACTACTGCTTTAACTGTCCATTGAATGTCCGTGCTGGAGGAGATCCGCCAATGTATTCGTTGGTGATGAAGGTCCAGAGGCTCCACACATGGCAGCTTTGGAGTTTCCTCTTGCAGGGAGGTAGCTCTGGAACCGCTATACACGTGTCAGCACTGGAGCTCCCCTCTGCCGGGAGTTAGGTCTGGAGTTATTGTACACGTGTTAACAGCAGAACTTCCCTATGTTGGGAATTTATTTCTGGACTTACATTGCACGTGTCAACCCCGGAGCTTCCCATATGAAGGGTGCGGGTCCGGTATATGTGGGGCCTAAGGAGACCTTCAACTTTGGCAGGTAGAACTCTCTTGCACTTCTTGCGGTATCGTGGGGTACCCGGTACGCAGGGTATCGACAGTGACCCCCGGGCCCACCTCTAGGAGAAATCCTTTGGGTTAAGTTATTCTACCAGAGGTGGGGCCATCCATGATTCCCGCGCTTCGACTTCAAAAGTCTTCTGATGTGTCATTGAGGCGATGGTCCGGGATTAAACCATCGCCGCGTGGGTTGTTATGAATGCGACAGATGAGATCTTTGAGTGCGGATCTCACGCAATTGAAGGTCGCCAGTTCCCAATACAAAAATTGTATTGGTTCCGAGCGCCTTGTCACAGTGCTGCCTTTGGGTTTCCCGTCGTCCATCATGACAACGGTTCGCCTGGGGTAATAACCTTGATCTCTTCATCGGGGTATCCCCAGGCCCATTCGTCATGGACGGGGTAGATTTTTGAAATGTGACCCCACTCTTGTTGCGGTTTCCATCCAAGAGTCGTGGAGATTTACTTAAGAAGGAAAGTATGCGCGGTTTGAGGACTCTTTATGCTTTCGATCAAACTTGCGCTCAGAGCCTCCCAAACTTTGCCTAGCTTTCCCTTCCTTCGCTCCACTTTGCCGCGATGGAGTTGGGTCTTCCCAAGAGCCGCCTCAAGAGCAAGGATGATCTGATGAAGGTTCAGACCTATATGGGGTGGTCCAGTGACTCCTTCAGCCACTTGATCCGTGCCGGCAAGCTCCCATTCAAGAAGGGGCATAATGGTGACATGGTGTACTTCTCAGCATACGCCATGGTGGGATTGATCCCACCTTTTTCAAGCTTTCTCTTAATGCTGCTGGAGTTCTACGGTCTCCAGCTGTATCATCTTGGCCCCCATTCTCTTCTGCTAGTGGCAACCTTCGTCCACTTCTGCGAGATGTGGGTGGGTGTTCCCCCTGCATCGAGCTGTTCTGTACCTTCTTCACGGTCCACACCACCGGCAAGGGGACTGAGCTTCTTGGCTTCTACTATTTTGTGAAGCGCAAGAACTGTCCCTTCAAGTATTTGAAGTCATTCCCTTCCGGCAAATGGGACGACTGTAAGAAGGATTGGGTCATCATTGCGTTGGAGGAGCACGAGAGGTTGGAGCTGCCCCAAGGACTCCCCAACGTTGATACCGACACCTGGAGTGTAGTTCCGGAGCTGTCGAATGCCTTTAACCCTGTCTTGACTAGGATTCAAGAATGCATGGAGGGTGGAGTGACCCCTCAGATCGTCTTCGGAAATTTCTTAGTCAACAGGTGGGCTCTACTGAGGAAGAGGGAGAAGCTCGCTTGGACCCTCAATAGTGTGATGGATGACGACCGGATTGAAACCGGTCTGAAGTCCAACTTGGATGACAAAGCTCTGAAGCTTCATCTCAAGAAATTTCAGCATAGGATAAACGTCGAAGGCGACGACTTGGTTCCTCAGGCTGCTTTCCTTCCTCTGAACATAGAGCCAGAGTTCAGCAGAGAGCATCGGAGGAAGATGCCGGCGCTTGATGACCTTAGTGAGGTGGAGAGGCGTCGGACCTCCAGGATCGTGATCCCCAGAGCTTCTGAAGGAGTGCCCGCCTCTGCCCCGAGCCAGAGGGTTGAAGACACCGAAAAGGGCAAGGACAAAGAGCCAGCCGAACCCTCTAGCCAGAAGAGGAATCTGAAGCATGCTGATGGGAGGTCCATCAGGCCTGCTCCCTCTAAAATGGCTCCTTCTCCCCAGCGAGGGAGGTCTTCTGCAGCTGCACCTTCTCTGGCGCAGGCGTCTTCGAGAGGTGCTAGCTCCGGACAGTCAACACCGGCCTCAGTGCCGGCTAAGAGCTCCAAGCCTGGGATTTCTTCCCGACCAAGAGAAGCTCCGACCGAGAGAACTCCGGCTGACGCAAGTGGTCCCCAGCTGAGGTCTGAAATCATTGTCTCACCAGACTTGGTGGGCTCTGGCTCCGGGCCTCAGAATAAGAGGTTTTGTGGTGACTGGGGTAGTAGCATCCCTAGGTAAGCATCGAGTGCTCGCCTTAAAATGCTAGTCTTGTTTTTGCCGTGTCTTTAATCTTTTCATCCCTTTTTTCCAAGGTGTCGAGAAAGGAGTCAGGAACTTCGACATCTGTTGTAGCGATCGTGGCTGCGCATGCTGAAGCTATGGCTTCGACCACCGAGCCTCCTCCTCTAGTGGTGGCAGAAGTCACGGCAGCTCCGACGCCAATTGTCGTGGATTTGGATTCAGAGTCCTCGCCGGAAGCTCCTGTGGTAGCGCCGGACCACGGGGGAGAAGTTGAAGATGTACCTCTAGCAACATTGTCGGAGGCTGATGCTCCAGTGCTGGACCCGGAGATGTCAGAAGCTCCGAACTTTGAGCTGGAAGTCATCAAAGCCCTGGCCGCTGAGCTAGAGACAATTGAAGCCCCGACCATCGAGTCGGAGATGGTTGAAGCTCCTGCCCTTGGGCTAGAAATTATTGAAGGTCTGGTTGTTGAGCTGGAAAGACTTGATGTTCCGGTTGCTGAACCGGAAGTAGCTGACATGCCGCCTCCATAGCCAGCGGTGGCAGAGGCACCGGATGAAGCCTAAACCATTGCCCTGGAGGTAGCTGCCCCAGAGGTGTCTAGACCAGAGCCGGAGCAGCATGAAGATGTGACGGCAGGTCCTCCACCCTTGGACCCGGTAACTGAAGACCCGGAAGTAGCGCCTTCAACTTCCGCTCCAGAGGTGGGAGTTCCCCCAGTGGGTTCTTCCTCTGCTGCTACTGAAGGTCTTCCAGAGAGCGGCCCTAGTGCTGTAGAAGCTCAGGGGACCACACTTGTGGAGTGGGACCCTATTTTTGTAATGGAGAATCCTCTGGAGCCAGCAGAGTTGATCCCAACGGGTCCGGAGCCTATCCCCTTGGCGTTGTCCATAGATAATGCCTTCTCAAGTCTCCGACAAGTTCAGCTCGCCTTTGATCATGAGAGCAAAGCTCTGGAGGAGGAGCGCAACACCTTAAGACGTTGGCATAATAGACTCCATTTTGAGACCAGGCTTGCTCAGACAAGACTTGCTGACCAGAAGGAGTGGATCAAGAGGGAAAAGGCCCGGATGGAATACTGGGACAAGCTGCTGGAGGAGAAGGAAGCTGCCATCAGAGCGCTCGATGCTAACTCTAGGGAGATCCTTGAGCAAGCGAAGGAGAGGCGTGATGCTGCTGATGAGCATCACGAAAACCTCAATGAATTGAATGAGGTCCTCCTGAAACGCCGAGCGGACCTTGAGGCAAGGGAAGAGAAACTCCTGGAGCAGCAGGAGGCTATTTTGAAGAGGGAGGCGGAGGTCACCCAGAAGTTGACTCTGGTTGAACATAATTTGGTAGATCGCAGCAAAAAAACTGGATCTATGGAGTAACGAAGAAAAGGAGAAGTAGTGGAAACTAGGGAAGGATATCTCGAAAAGAGAAGCTGATGTTGCCACCAGGGAAGGAAAAGTGAGAGGCAGGGAAAAAGACCTGGCGGAAAGGCGGAACCGCATCCACTTCCGGGAGACGGAGCTGACCGATCGCGAGAAGCAAGTTGCTGAGAATATGCAGCAGCATGCCAAATTGGTCGAGTGCCTCGCTCAGGAAGGTTTGGAGCTTGCAGCCGCCCGAAAGTCATTGGAGGAGTTGCGGAGCTTGAAGCAGACGGAGTCCATTCAAGTGTGGGACTTCTTGGGGCGAGCCAACGACGCGCTGATGCCACTAGGCTTCAGTCCTGTACGTCCGAACAATTCGGAGCTAGACTTGGACCGAGCGCTAGTGGCCCTTAATGCTGCCGGCGGCAAACTCGACGCGATGGGTGATGTCATTGCGGACCAGTGCTTCATATTAATGAAATCCACTTTGCCATGAATTTCACTTTATTGTTGTTTTGTCTTCAATATATTGTGCTCTGTCTTGTTGGCCCCCTGGTATATGTGCACAATTGTAGTGTGTACATGTACCAAAAGGATTTGACAGCATGTTGATGACTTGAACGCTTCGAACTTGTAGATTTTAGGTCCGAAGTCTTTATTTTTGACGCGTCGACGGCAGGCCCTCTGGGATTGGCGGAGCTTGGTAGCTCCGACGGTACCCACCATCAACGTATAAAACATCGACGGCGGCCCCCCCCCCTAGGATTTATCAGAGCCTGATAGGTCCAGTAGCGCCCAATGTCAATGCACGAATCGTTTGAAGGTAGGCCCCCAGGGGTTGTTGGAGCTTTGTAGCTCCGACGTCACCCACTGTCAAGATATTAAACGTTGACAGCGGGCCCCCTTGGAGGATGTCAGAGCTTAATAGCTCCGGCGTTGTCCACCATCACTATGAATTTCTATTTTTCCTGCACATTAAATACAAGAAAAGAGTAAAATTTGTCCTCTTGTCTATAAATCATTTGTGACTTATCATACTTATTTGAGTTTTAAATTCGAAGAAACTCGATATGGTAACAAGCATATTGATATAATCTTTTCGGACCCATATGCTTTTTTAGTACTCACCCTACTGAGACGTGCCGGGGTGTAGGTAGAGTGGCGTACTTAGGGTGCAGGACCAGGCTAAGTCAATAGCACACTCCGGACCTATGTTGGCTTGGCGTTCTGGCAAGTAGACTATACAACATGTTAAGATCCAAAGAGATCAATAATATAACTTGTAACACATATGAATAACTTGGGCAAAAACTAAAAAAGAATTGCACAACTTCATTATAGACAAGAAGGTTAAAAACAATAATTTGATAGATCGAGCCTTGTACAAAAATAAATGCATATGGAGTTTGTTTTCACACAACAATGTCTTTCATTATAGGTCTGTGTCGGATGTTGGATCCGGCAGATCTCTCGACACTACCTTTGGTAGATCGAGGAGTTGTGGTTCGGTGACGGGCGCGCAGAGAATCAAGAAGGTGAAAGACAGATGGACACGGATATTTACGTGGTTCGGGCCGCCTGAGCGTAATACCCTACTTCACAGAGTGTATTGGTGTTGTATTAAGCGTGTGAGTCTAGAAGAAGCTCCAGAAGAAGAAGCTTGTCTAGCTCAAGGGGTTCAGTAGTGGTCTCCAGAGGTCTCTCTAGATGTACCCCTGTGTATCGTCGACCAGTCCTTTTATAGTACAAGGACTGGTCATTACACTGTTAGCCTGACATGACATGTGGCCCCGACAGTTACACATGTTTGATACACAGTTAATGAGGTTAATTACCCTTAATATCCTGGTAACGGGTCTTAATAGTGCCGTTACCAGTATTAAGGGCCATCCGATCGTGTGTCATTAATATGACATTAATGACACTTAATCGGGTCTTGAAGTCTTTGATTGCTCCTTGAAGGTCCGGAGCTGTTGGGGATCTATCAGCTTTATTGTTGAAGTTGAAGGTCCGGCAGTCGACCATGTGGCAGCTCTGGAGCTTACCGTCGTGGACGGGTAGGTCCGGTGCTGTTGGACACGTGTTAGTACCGGAGCTTCCCTCTGTCTGGGGTTAGGTCCGGGGATGCCATACTCGTATCTAGCCCGGAGATTTCCCATGTGTGGGCGATAGCTCCGATCTTATGATACACGTGGCAGCCTTGGGACTAACCATGTCGGGGAAGCAGGTTCGGTCCCACCTGACATGTGGGGCCTTCAGAGGTCTTCAAATCTGGTAGATGGAGTTTCCTTGTGATCATTGCAATCCCAAGGGGTAGCCGGTACAGAGGGTACCGACAGTGGCCCCCTGGGCTCACCTCCGGGAGAGACCTTTTGGATGAAGTCATTTCGCCGGAGGTGGGTCCATTCTTTGGTTTTTGAGCTGTGTCTTCAATGGTCTTCGGACGTGCCATTGGCGATAGTTTGCAGTTAAACCTCCGCCGCGTGGCATATCCAGGAGGCGGCAGGTGAGATCTTAGCGTGCGGATCTCACGCAATTGAAGGCCACCGGTTCCCGATACGAAAATTGTATCGGTTCCGCGCGCCCTGTCAGGCCGCCGCCCTCGGGTTTCCCGCCTTTCACGATGACAATCGTTCGCCTGGGGTAAGAACATCGACTTGATCGTCGGGGTGGCCCCGGGCCCCCTTGTCATTGGTGGGGTGAAGTTCTTGACTTGTGTTGTTGGCGCCTCTGCGATTTCCATCCAAGCGTTGCGGGGGCTTACCTAAGAAGGAAAGCACGCTCGGGTTCTTTATGCCTTTCATTCGAACTTGCGCTCAAACCTTCCAAACTTTTGCTTGCTTTTCCTCTCTTGCCTCGCTGTGCCGCGATAGAGTTGGGTCTTCGCCAGAGCCGACTGAAGACCGATGGTGACCTGAAGAAGGTCCGCGCCCTCATGGGATGGTCCCCTGACTTCTTCAACCACTTGGTCCGCACCGGCAAGCTCCCGTTCGAAAAGGAACACGCCGGTGACATGGTGTATTTCACTGCGTACGCCATGGTGGGGCTGATCCCACCTTTCTCCTCTTTCTTCTTGATGCTGCTAGACTTCTATGGTCTGTAGCTGTACCACCTTGGTCCCCACTCCATTCTCTTAGTGTCGATCTTTGTCCACTTCTGCAAAATGTGGGTGGGCATTCCCCCCTGCATTGAGCTCTTCTGCACCTTCTTCACTATCCACACCACCGACAGAAGTGACGAGTATCTTGGCTTCTACTATTTTGTGAAACGCAAGAAGTGCCCGTTCAAGTACCTGCGGTCGTTCCCTTCTGGGAAGTGGGACGACTGGAAGAAAGATTGGATCGCCATCAGGGTGGAGGAGCATGAGAAACTGGAGTTGCCCGAAGGCCTCCCCAGCATCGACACTGCAGTTTGGAGTGAAGCTCCGGTGCTATCGGACGCCTACAACCCTGCTCTGACCAGGATCCGCCATTGCATGGAAGGAGGGGTGACTCCTCAGGCGGTGTTTTGCAACTTCCTAACCAACAGGTGGGCTCCGTTGAAGAAAAGGGAGAAGCTTGCTTGGGCCCTCAACAGTATGCTGGACGATGACCGGATCGAGACCGGTTTGAAGTCCAACATGGAGGGTGCTACTTTGGAGTTCCACCTCAAAAAGTTCCAGCACGGCATCGATGTCGAGGGTGACGACTTGGCTCCGCCGGCAGCTTTCCTCCCTCTAAACATGGAGGCGGAGTTTAGCAGGGAGCTCTAGCGGACGATGCCGGTTGAAAGCATCTAGGCCCCCACGAGGTACGGTTTCGGTGATTAATGACAACCGTTAATTACTACTAATGAGTTTGTGGATGCGAGGTTTCATGTACAATGAATCAAACGTCGATCAATCACTCATAAATGTCATCTACTGCTCATTGGATGCAAAAGGAGACCCCTCAACGAACTAACCTAAGGGGTTAATCGGAAGCAAATGAAGAACTCGTACAACGACGCAACCTTATCAACATTGGCAATACAAGAAGCTTCATATCCATCAGAAGAGCCATACAAACAAGTGTTCAAGAGGTCACAAGTCCAAAATCCAAAAGATCAGTCCAACTCAACTCGAAGGAAACAAATTGTACACACCGGATCATCCGGTGATCTGAAGAATGACTGCATCGGTCGATTTGGACTCAACAGAAGAAGAAGACCTCAGAATGAAGTACACACCGGATCATCCGATGTGTATCAAGTGAACATCGGATGAATACAACAGTAAGCAAATTTTCTGAAGTGTTCTGAAGGACTGAACACCGGATCATCCGATGTTGAAGGCAGATGCACATCGGTCGATTACAACAGAAGCAAATTATCAACTCAACCAGACTGAAGATCTATTCATCGGATCCTCCGATGATGAAGGAGGTGAAGCATCGGTCTAATAACGGTCATTTCTGACAGAATGACGTCAGCTAATCTAATTAGACCGATGCTCAAAAAAGGGGGTCATCGGATCATCCGATGTACACAGAAAAAGTAATCAGCCCACTTTTCCAACGGCTAATTCGGTTGGGCTGAGTATTTAACCCCCTCCCACCAGTCATTTCGGTGGGGCTGAACAACAAGAGCACCACTACACATTCCCCAAGTGTCCAAGACTTAGAATACTCATTTTCACACTCTTGTAACCCTTTCACACCTCAAGATATAGGCTAGTTCCTCTTAGAGTTAAGCTTGTGTGCGTCCTCTCTGGGTGAGTGGAGACTCTAGAGTAGGGAGAGCCGTGAGGAAGTGCATTCTTGGTGTTTGCACTCACCTTGTATCAAGAGGAGAGTGAAGAGATCGCTCCGGAGCTTGCCGAGACCATTGTCGAAGCCCGGAGGATCGAAGTTGTACAAGGCTTGAGCTCCACCTTGCCAAGGATGGCGAACGGAGGAAGTTAGTGGATTCCCTCGTCTCGGTGACTTGGGAGTGGCGATACCCTTAGGTGGGTGCCACAACGTGGACGTAGGTGGATCCTAGTGATCTCACCGAACCACGGGAAAAATCGACGTGTCCCCGTGTCTTCGAGCGTTTGCATTCCTCCTCCCTACTCCTTTACGAATACGCAATTCTCAATTCCGCACTTAATTCTCTTAATTGCACTGTTGGCTTGCTTAGAGAATTAGATTTCACTTAAGCTTTAAATTGACTTAAAATTTGAAGTAGCCCAATTCACCCCCCCCCTCTTGGGCATTCGATCCCTACAATTGGTATCAGAGCAAGGTTGCTCATTGGATCATTCTAGCTTCACCGCTAGAGAGCAAAAATGGCCAAGAATGGGGGTTCGGTTCCTACCTTCGAGGGCAAGAATTTTGCTTATTGGAAAGCACGCATGCGCGCTTACCTTGAGGCAATTTCTCCCGAAGTGTGGGAAGCGACCCATGCGGGGTTTGGCAACCATGAATATATTGGTGATCAACTAAAATGGGATGCTAAGGCTAGGAATGCTATTTATGAGTGCATTAGTCAAGATGTATTTGCTAGAATTGCTAGTAAGGAGAAAGCTTGTGAAATTTGGGCTTGCTTGATTGAGATCCATGAGGGTTCCTCTCGTGTCAAAGAGATCAAATATCACTTGCTTAAATCCAAGTATGATGATTTTAAAATGCTTCCTCATGAGAATGTTAATCAAATGTTTTCTCGCTTAAATGTACTCATTGAGGAAATTAATGCTCTTGACATTGCTTCTCTTGGCAAGGGACTCATCAACCGCAAGATCCTCATGCTACTTCCCAAGCCCAAGTACAACATCATCAACTCAATGCTCCAAAAGGAGTCACTTGACAACATTGAGGTTTCGGAGCTCATTGGAGAGATACATGCTCATGAGATGAGTGTGCTTGGAATGATGGAGGAGTCATCATCATCAAAGACCATTGCTCTCAAGGCCTCAACCAAGAAGACACATACCAAGAAGAAGAAAGTGATTGAGCCTAGCTCAAGTGAGGAAGAACAAGCTACAAGTGAAGATGATGATGATGATGAGCTTGCATTGATGATGAGGAAGTTTTCACGTCTCAACTCAAAGATTGCCAAGAAGGGATACTCGTTTGATCCCAAGAAGAAAGCCTTCTTGCCAAGGAGAGATGAAAACAAGACGTGCTACAATTGTGGCAATCAAGGCCACATATCATATGATTGTCCAAGACCGGACAAGAGGAAGGACAAGGGCAAGCATCGCAAGCTAGAAGAGAGTGATGATGATGAAGATGCAAAGCCCAAGCGCACCTTTGGAAAGAAGAAACTTGACAAAGGCAAGAAGACCAAGCTCTTTCCAAAGAAGAGAAGAGGACCTCAAAAGGTCTTCATGTGCGAAGCAAATGAGTGGGTCACCGATGAAGAAACAAGTGATGATAGTGAAGATGAGGAAGAAAACTTGGCAAGCCTCGCTATCGTCAACAAGGATGACTCACCCCTTCCTCCACCGCCTATGTGCCTCATGGCGAAAGGTAACACAAAGGTATGTGATGACTCAAGTGATGATGAACTTTCTCCCGATGAACTAGCATCTATGATTAATGAATATCATGCCATTATCAAAAGGGAAAAGGCTAAGGTTAAGGCACTTGAGCTAACTCGCGTTAAGCTAGAGGGTGCCAACCTCGATTTGCAAGACAAGTATGTCACCATACTTAATGAGCATGAAACGCTCAAGTCACATGTCAAGCAAATCGAGGAGGAGAAGGCTCAAATCAAGCTTGAGTTCCATGAGCTTGACTTAGCTAACTCGGCACTATTGGCTAAGCATAACGAGTTAGTTCAAGAGCATGAGACACTTAGTCTTTCCTATGAAGCAATGGAACTAAAATTGAATAACTTGAAGAAAGAAACTCTTGATGGCAAAACACCCGCTAGTTCACATGCCACTAACAATTTGCATGAGTCTTTGCCATTGAAAGCTAATAGGGAGAAGGAGCTAATGGACGAGATCGAAAGTCTCCGCACTAGTGTGGCTAGACTTTCCAAGGGAGAGGACAAGCACAAGGAGATCCTCTTCCAACAAGCTAAAGGCTTCAACAAGAGGGGACTTGGGACCTTCCCTACGCCCAACAAATGGAAGGTGCCCTCACCGGAGCTTAGGACAAGCTTCATCAAGGAAGTGGGATCCTATTGCCAACATTGTGAGGTCACCGGACATCACACTAGGGAGTGCCCTCTTCCCACTCGTCCTTCTCCAAAATTACCTCCTAACTATTCATCTACTTTCAATGATTGTCACTATCTATTGAGCAAAGTAGGTGGAAAGGTGAAGGCGAAGTTCATTGGCAAAAACATCAAGTGCATGAAGGGGAAGCTCCCCAAGCAACTTTGGGTCCCAAAATCACTTGTATCACACATACAAGGACCTAAGTTGGCTTGGGTTCCTAAACTCAAAAACTAACTTCATGTGTGTAGGTGAACTACAAAGCCGGAGGAAAACATTGGGTACTCGATAGTGGGTGCACTCAACACATGACCGGCAATGATGGTATGTTCACCTCCATAGAAGACCCCGGCAATCATGAACAAGTCACCTTTGGTGATAACTCAAAGGGGAAGGTAATTGGTTTAGGTAAAATTGCAATTTCTAATGACTTGTCGATTTCGAATGTGCTTTACGTTAAGTCTCTTAGCTTTAATTTGCTCTCTATTGCTCAACTTTGTGATCTTGGACTAACGTGCACATTTGACAAAGATGGTGTTGTGGTGTCTAGTGTAGCTAGCAAAGAGCTAATATTCAAGGGCTTTAGGCATGGTCATCTATATTTGGTGGACTTCTCCAACAAGAGCGCAAGCCTAACCACTTGTCTTTTCACCAAGACAAGTTTGGGGTGGCTATGGCATCGGAGGATTGCTCACATAGGAATGAGCAAGCTCAAGAAGTCCTTCAAGCTAGGGATGGTGACCGGCGTAAAGGACGTGACGTTTGAAAAGAACAAGCTATGTAGCGCATGTCAAGCCGGGAAGCAAGTGGCTTCGCACCATCCGATGAAGACAATGGTGTCTACCTCCAAGCCGCTCGAACTACTTCACATGGACCTCTTCGGACCGTCCACCTACCAAAGCCTTGGCGGTAATCTCTATTGTCTCGTTATTGTTGATGATTACTCTCGCTATGCTTGGACTTTGTTTTTAGGTGACAAGGGTGAAACCCCGGAAGTCTTCAAGACCTTTGCAAAACGAGCTCAACGGGAATTCCAACTTCCCATCATCAAGGTCCGGAGTGACAACGGCACCGAGTTCAAGAACTACAATATTGGGGAGTGGTGTGACCGTGAAGGAGTCAAGCACGAATTTTCGGCTACATACACCCCTCAACAAAACGGTGTTGTTGAGAGAAAGAACAAGACACTAATCACCCTCGCGAGAGCCATGCTTGATGATTATGGGACGTCGGAGAAGTTTTGGGCGGAAGCGATCAACACGGCATGCCATGCCGCAAATAGAGTCTACCTTCATCGACTTCTCCAAAAGACTCCCTACGAGCTCCTCATTGGGAGAAAGCCCAACATCTCCTACTTCCGGGTCTTCGGATGCAAGTGCTACATCTACCGCAAGAAAAGACTTGGTAAGTTTGAAAGAAGGTGCGATGTTGGTATTTTCCTTGGTTATGCGTCAAACTCAAAGGCATATCGAGTATTCAACCAAACCTCCGGGTTAGTTGAAGAAAGTTGTGACGTTGAGTTTGATGAGACTAATGGCTCCCAAGAGGAGAGTTTTGGTCATGATGATATAGATGATGAGCCTCTACGAGAAGCTATGAAGAACATGACCATAGGAGACATCAAGCCCGAAGTTGAGGAGAGCCATGATCAAGGGGGAGCTTCAAGTCCGAACATCAACACCTCCATGGCGCCTCAAGTGGATGAAGAAGAAGACAAAGATGATCCATTGCCCATGCAAGACCAACAAGCCACACAACACCAAGAAGAAGATGAAGTCCAAGATGAAGTCCAACCACAAGACGAGCAAGATGCTTCACCACCACCAAGTGACTCACAACCGTTGATGAGACATGGGCGCATCTCCAAGGCACATCCAATGGATCAAATCATTGGAAGTCCTTCACGGGGAGTAAGTACTCGTTCACGTCATGTTGCATCTTTTTGTGAGCACTACTCTTTTGTGTCATGTGTAGAACCCAAAAGCATTGAGGAAGCTCTCCAAGACTCAAATTGGGTGATGGCTATGCAAGAGGAACTCAACAACTTCACCCGCAATGAAGTTTGGGTGTTGGAGGAGCGACCCAAGGACAAGAATGTGATTGGAACGAAGTGGGTCTACCGCAACAAGCAAGATGAGAATGGCGTGGTGGTCCGCAACAAAGCTAGGCTTGTGGCGAAGGGATTTGCTCAAGTTGAAGGTTTGGATTTTGGGGAGACATTCACCCCGGTAGCACGGTTAGAAGCTATCCGCATACTCCTTGCTTTTGCTTCTCATCATAATATCATGCTTTATCAAATGGATGTTAAGAGTGCATTTCTCAATGGCTATATTAATGAACTTGTGTTTGTTGAGCAACCTCCCGGGTTTGAGGACCCAAGAAACCCTAACCATGTCTATAGGCTAAACAAAGCACTCTATGGACTCAAGCAAGCTCCAAGGGCATGGTACGAGCGCTTAAGGGACTTCCTCGTCATGCAAGGTTTCAATATTGGGAGGGTGGACACTACACTCTTCACCAAGGACATCGACGGAGACTTATTTCTTTGTCAAATTTATGTCGATGATATTATTTTTGGCTCAACTAACAAAGCTCTTAGCCATGAGTTTGGCAAAATGATGTCTAGGGAATTCGAGATGTCAATGATTGGAGAGCTCAACTTCTTCCTAGGATTTCAAATCAAGCAACTTCAAGAGGGGACCTTCATCCATCAAGAGAAGTACACTAAGGACCTCTTGAAGAAATTTGAGATGGGAGATTGTAGCTCAAGAAGCACTCCAATGGCGACAAATTGTCATCTCGACGCGGACATGGACGGTAAATCTATTGATCAATCTCATTACCGTTCCATGATTGGTTCATTGCTATATCTTACCGCATCTAGGCCCGATATTATGTTTAGTGTGTGCTTGTGTGCTCGCTTTCAAGCGGCACCTAAAGAATCGCACAAGAAGGCGGTCTTTAGGATACTTCGGTATCTCAAGCATACCCCAAGTGTAGGTTTGTGGTACCCCAAGAACGCTAGTTTTCATCTCTTAGGTTACTCGGATTCGGACTTTGCCGGATGCCGTGTAGACCGCAAGAGTACCTCCGGGGGTTGCCACTTACTTGGGCGTTCCCTAGTTTCTTGGTCGAGCAAGAAGCAAAATTCCGTGGCTTTGTCCACCGCGGAGGCGGAGTATATAGCGGCCGGTGCATGTTGTGCCCAAATCCTATATATGAAGCAAACCCTCTTGGACTTTGGAATTAAGTTTGGTTGTGTGCCTCTCCTTTGTGACAATGAAAGTGCGGTTAAGATAGCTAGAAACCCCGTTCAACACTCCCGCACTAAGCACATTGATATTCGCCATCATTTCTTGCGGGACCATGAGGCTAAGGGAGAAATCTCTTTGCAAGGTGTTAGGTCCGAAGAACAATTGGCGGATATCTTCACCAAACCACTTGATGAGAAAACTTTTTCTAGGCTTAGAAGTGAGTTAAATGTGCTAGATGCATCTAACGTCATGTAAATTGCCATGTTCATGTAAGGTTGCATGTCATATAGGTCTTGCCTAACTCCCAAAGGATAGGGGCAAGCTAGAAATAGTTTTCCCTGAGTAAGCCTTTGGCAGGTTTAAACTTGGCAAGATAGATTTATTTTATGCCTTGCATGATTCCTGTCATATAGACTTGCATTCATCTAATATTTTGCATTATCTTGTTTGACATTGCATACGGTAGATTGTCACAAAGGGGAACCCACATCATGAGAAGGAGACTTGTTTGAAATGCAATATCTCAACTCATATGATGTGGAAAGAGCAAAATTCTAAAGGAACATGCTTTAATGAGATAGAAGTTTCCATACTCTAGCTCACAAAGCATGGGCCTACATTTTCGTGGTTTTTCCCTCCTAATTCTCTTTGTGTGCTCTATTTGCTTAAGGGCTTAGCCGATATGTGGCTCTATATCGAAAAGCCTTATTAGGGTTAGGAAGTGCCCAAAAAGTCCTAAGACTCGTTTTATCTTTGTGTGTTTAAAGTCCAAGGACATATATGGGCAGTCTTAGGTTTTCTGTAGTCATCGGATTATCCGATGCTAAGGCCAGAACAGTCGTCGGATCAGTTGGTGCTTCAGTTCAGAGTTCAGTTCAGCCAGCATCCAGAATTCGACCGATGATCGACGAAGTGCACGTCGGATCATCCGGTGTTCAACGAGGGTTTTTGGACTAACTCTCTGTTGAGTTCGACCGATGCTTGCCACCAATGCACATCGGTCGATCCGGTGTTCGCGTAACGGCTAGGTCATCGGGTTCCTATTAAAAATCGTACGGCCGGCGCTTCTTCACTCCACGCCTCCTCCCGCCGCCGTGCCTCCATCACCGCCCCTCGCGCCGCCACCCTAGGCCGCGCCGCCGCCGCGCCTCCCCAGGCCGCGCCGCCGCCGTCCCCAAGGGCGCCGCCGCCTCTCACCCGACCGCCGCCGCCGCGCTTCCCCAGGCCGCGCCGCCGCCGTCCCCAAGGGCGCCGCCGCCTCTCTCCCGACCGCCGCCGCCGCGCCTCCCCAGGCCGCGCCGCCGCCGTCGCCTCTGTCGGCTGCCGCCGCCGCCTCTCCAGGGCGCCGCCGCCGCTTCTCCTCTGGTCGCCGCCGCCACACCGCCGGCAGTTCTCCCTGCTAAGGTTTCTCGCCCGAGCTATCGATCGTCGCCGTTCGTCGCCTTTCATCGATCTCGTGTCTTTTCGTCGACGAGGTTTGTTCCGTGCAGCGCGACGTCCTTCATTGTTTCCCGTCATCTTTTCGCTAACCCTTGCTCTCGAATTTCTTGAAGATGGCCCGTGATCGCAAAGGCAAAGGCAAGGCTATCGAGGAGCCCGCCGCAAAGAAGCCAAAGCTGTCGAAGGATGCACGACGCGCAGAGTTGGCCGCTCGCGCCGCCGAGGAGCGCAAGCGCGGCCATCGCGGATCCCTCCGGATTCGCGAGGCACGTGAGAGGCAGTCGCAGCAGCAGCCGCCGGTGCAGCCAGTGCCGCCGGACGACTCTGAGGACGAGGACGAGACTGCGGTGACGCCACTGGTTCGCCGGCGCACCGTCAGGACTCGAGGGGGAGGTCAGACCCCCACCGCGAGTCGCCGCCCCACTGCGGCCGACCTCGCTGAGGACAGAGAGGCCCAGAGGGCCATCTACGAGATGGATACTGCTGCCAGGGTCGCCGAAGACGTCAGACTGACAGATTACCGCAAGTACAAGGCCAAGCAGTTGAAGAAGCTCAGATGGATTGCACTGCCTGAGGAGTGGTTCCCGCAGCCCAGGGACACCCGTGTGGACCCCCGGTTCTGGACGGTGACGCAGGCGTCTTTGTACGAGACGTACAGACGTCGGGGGCACAAGCTGTTCCAGCACACGTACATCGATTGGAATCAGCTTGCAGCGGCAGTGGGTCACGGCATCAGGCCGTTCTTTGAGAGGTACAGAGGACTGGTGGATCTGCTGTCACACCAGAGGAGTGTCTACGTGGAGGAGTGGGTCCGTGTGTTCTACGCGACACTCTACGTCGCTGAGGGACGTCGGTCCATTCACTTCATGTTCATGGGGCAGCAGCACGACGTATCCAGAGAGAGACTGGCTCAGCTGCTGGGAGTGGACACACACCTCACGTGCCTGCACGAGGTTGTGTACGAAGGAGCAGACCCGCCGAGGAGGCCGCTGACAGGGGGAGTGTCACCCCCGTTTGAGGAGATCAGAGGCTTGTTCACCCACCCTTTCACGCCAGATCAGCCGAGGGTGCCAGCTCTCCTCACACCTGCAGCCAGGACCGTTCACCACATTCTCAGGCGTACACTTCTACCGAGGTCCGGCTACTTAGAGGGGTTCACCAGCCTCCAGCAGACCATCCTGTTCTACGTCATGAACGGGATGGAGTTCAACATCGTAGATGTGCTGATCTGCGAGATGGAGGACGTGATCACTGACGGAGTCGGCATGCACAGACAGTTGGTGTACGGTCACTGGATCAGCCGTCTGTTGTTCCTGCTAGCGCCAGAGGACTCGCCAGTCACCGCACCCATGACAGAGATGCACGCCACGAGGTTCGGCCACTACCGGGTGCCGGCTCCTGGAGACCGCCGTCTTGGTCGTCCAGTCGAGCGACAGGTCAGAGCTCGCCTCTCCGAGGAGGACTGGACCGAGTTAGCTCAGGAGGATGAGGCGCTCGCTCAGGCTGAGGCTCAGGGAGGTGGACTTGAGCACGTGTGGTCAGACAGTGACACCAGCGACAGTGTTGAGGAGTACTTCCCTCCTCCGCCTCCTTCTCCGAGGCAGCACGACGCGGAGGCGGGAGCTTCCACTGCTGCACCACCGACGCTTCCACCAGTGTCAGAGGCTCAGGTGTCCCAGCCGTCCGAGCTCACCACACTGCTCCAGCAGATGGTCGAGCAGCAGCGGCAGGACCGGCTTGCAGCCGAGCAGGCCAGGGCAGAGCAGGCTGCGCGGCTCGCAGAGCTTCAGAGGCAGCAGACAGAGATGCAGCTAGAGATGGCCCGCCAGAGGCGCGAGGACACGGACCGGTTCACGAGTCTGGTGGACCAGATGCACCGGAGGACACTGGACCAGCAGCAGCAGACCCAGCAGGCGATGATGGGTATCCTGGGGTTGATCACCAACCTCTACCAGCAGACCGGGATAGCCCTTCCGCCACAGCACACCGGTGTCAGTCAGCCTCCAGCAGCACCTCCTCTGGCTCCAGCTTCAGTTCCAGCACCGGCGTCGCCAATCCCGAGCTACAGCATGTCTCCACTGCTGACTTCGACGGTGCTGTTCCAGTTCTCGCCTCTCCCGGCCGTGCCTTCTCCCCCAGCAGCTCCAGCTCCAGCGGACCCTCCAGCAGCTCCAGCTCCAGCCACGTCAGCACCTCCGGCTCCTCCCGCTCCAGCACCAGCTCCGGCGACGTCTACCTCGAGCAGCTCCGACACCGCCGACGTCGACCGCTTCACCGTCGCCCCGAGTGCTCCGGAGTCCTAGGTACTCCTCTTCCCTTTTTGGTGTCTTGATGCCAAAGGGGGAGAAGAGTTAGAGTTAGGGGGAGTGTCTTGGGCTTAGGGGGAGTGCTAGTTATCTTTTTGCTTTCAGTCTTGTTATTTGCTTCTATTTGAGACTTGTTTGTTATCATTTGCTACTATTTGTAATTCAGTATGCTACTTCACTCTTGATTTATATTTGATCACTGTTTAAGCCTTCGAGCTCCTTGTGTTGCATGTTGTTCCGATTACATTTCTTTATGAGCATTGCGTTTACATTTCCTTATGAGCATTGCGTTTGCGTTTCAAATTCCATTACCTTTATGCTCTACTCGTTGTGTTGTCATCAATCACCAAAAAGGGGGAGATTGAAAGCATCTAGGCCCCCACGAGGTACGGTTTCGGTGATTAATGACAACCGTTAATTACTACTAATGAGTTTGTGGATGCGAGGTTTCATGTACAATGAATCAAACGTCGATCAATCACTCATAAATGTCATCTACTGCTCATTGGATGCAAAAGGAGACCCCTCAACGAACTAACTTAAGGGGTTAATCGGAAGCAAATGAAGAACTCGTACAACGACGCAACCTTATCAACATTGGCAATACAAGAAGCTTCATATCCATCAGAAGAGCCATACAAACAAGTGTTCAAGAGGTCACAAGTCCAAAATCCAAAAGATCAGTCCAACTCAACTCGAAGGAAACAAATTGTACACACCGGATCATCCGGTGATCTGAAGAATGACTGCATCGGTCGATTTGGACTCAACAGAAGAAGAAGACCTCAGAATGAAGTACACACCGGATCATCCGATGTGTATCAAGTGAACATCGGATGAATACAACAGTAAGCAAATTTTCTGAAGTGTTCTGAAGGACTGAACACCGGATCATCCGATGTTGAAGGCAGATGCACATCGGTCGATTACAACAGAAGCAAATTATCAACTCAACCAGACTGAAGATCTATTCATCGGATCCTCCGATGATGAAGGAGGTGAAGCATCGGTCTAATAACGGTCATTTCTGACAGAATGACGTCAGCTAATCTAATTAGACCGATGCTCAAAAAAGGGGGTCATCGGATCATCCGATGTACACAGAAAAAGTAATCAGCCCACTTTTCCAACGGCTAATTCGGTTGGGCTGAGTATTTAACCCCCTCCCACCAGTCATTTCGGTGGGGCTGAACAACAAGAGCACCACTACACATTCCCCAAGTGTCCAAGACTTAGAATACTCATTTTCACACTCTTGTAACCCTTTCACACCTCAAGATATAGGCTAGTTCCTCTTAGAGTTAAGCTTGTGTGCGTCCTCTCTGGGTGAGTGGAGACTCTAGAGTAGGGAGAGCCGTGAGGAAGTGCATTCTTGGTGTTTGCACTCACCTTGTATCAAGAGGAGAGTGAAGAGATCGCTCCGGAGCTTGCCGAGACCATTGTGGAAGCCCGGAGGATCGAAGTTGTACAAGGCTTGAGCTCCACCTTGCCAAGGATGGCGAACGGAGGAAGTTAGTGGATTCCCTCGTCTCGGTGACTTGGGAGTGGCGATACCCTTAGGTGGGTGCCACAACGTGGACGTAGGTGGATCCTAGTGATCTCACCGAACCACGGGAAAAATCGACGTGTCCCCGTGTCTTCGAGCGTTTGCATTCCTCCTCCCTACTCCTTTACGAATACGCAATTCTCAATTCCGCACTTAATTCTCTTAATTGCACTGTTGGCTTGCTTAGAGAATTAGATTTCACTTAAGCTTTAAATTGACTTAAAATTTGAAGTAGCCCAATTCACCCCCCCCCCTCTTGGGCATTCGATCCCTACACCGGTGCTTGATGACCTTGGTGTCATTGAGAGGCGTTCGACCACCGGGTTGGCGATCTCCGAAGCTCCTAAAGGCGGCTCCATTCCTGCCCCACAGCCAAGAACCGAAGTCGTGGGCAAGAGCAAGGAGTTAGCCGAGCCTCCGAGCCATAAGAGGAAGCATGCTGATAGAAGGTTCGTCGCGTCTACTTCTTCCGTGGCGGCTCCTTCTCCCCGGAGGGGGAGGTCTTCTACGGCGGCATCCACTCCAGCAGCAGCATCTTCCCGGGGTGCTAGCTCTGGCCATTCAACTCCAACTCCAGGCCCAGCTGAGGGCTCTGGGTCCGGAGGTCCTTCCCGGGCGAGGGAGGCCTCGACCAGGGCAACGCCGGTAGCGGCAGCAAGCTCCGGGGGACACTCCGGGACTACCACGCCAGTGGCGGCTAGGGCCAGTCCAGAGCGTCCGGAGAAGAGGTTCCGTGCTAACTGGTGCGAAAGCCTTCCGAGGTAATTTTTGGTTTTTTACCTCAGTCAATTGTTTTGTTGTTATAACTACATTTTGAGTTTCTTCATCCTTCATCCACAACGTGCCTAAGAAAAGGGCTGAAGCTCCGGTCCCTGCAACAACAGTTGAGGCTGTGCAGGCTGAAGCTTCGGCTCCAATTCCAGCGCCGCCCCAAGAGGTGGCTGAGGCTGCAGCATCTCCGGTGCCGGCTGTCGTGGTCCTGGACCTCGACTCATCCCCAGAAGCTCCCGTGGTAGCGCCGGACCACGGGAATGAAGATGTACCAGCAGCGCTAGCCCTGGAGGTTGAAGCTCCGGGCTTGGATGCTGAGATGTTGGACGCTCCGACTGTAGAGCCGGAGGTAGCTACGATTCTGGCATCAGAGCCGGATGTTGTTGAATCCCCGGCAGTTGAGCCAGTGGTTGATGAGGTCCCGGCGGTGGAGCTGGGTGTTGATGAAGCTCCGGCACTTGAGCCGGTTATTGAGGAAGCTCCAGCGGTAGAGCCGTTCACTGTAGAAGTTTTGGCTGTGGAGCCGCTCGTTGAAGAGGCTCTGGCGCCCGAGCCAGTTGCTGCGGAGGTGTCGGTGCCTGAGTCTACAGTGGTTGTAGCGCCGGCGCCCGAACCCATGATGGTCGAAGCGCCAGCACCTGAGCCAGCGGCGGAGGAGGCGCCTGCGCTGGAGCCAGAAGTAGCTTATGCTCCGACCGAACCTTCAACACCCGCTCTGAAAGCGGTGATCCTGGAGGTGCCCGCTGTTGAGCCAGGGTGCCAAAATAAAGTTGTTGGCCCCCTGCCTGAGGGGCCAATTGTTGATGACCTGGCGGCTGGGCCTTCAGATTGAATTCCGGAGGTCAGAACTTCTGCTGCAAGTACTTCCTCGACGGCGGTCGAGGCTATCCCAGAGGATGGCGCTAGTGCCGTGGAAGCTCAGGGGACCGCTCTTGTAGAGTGGGACCCAATTTTTGTTATGGAGAACCCACTGGAACCGGCGGAGGTGACCCCGGCAGGTCCTGACCCAATCCCCCTATCGTTGTCTATTGACAACGCCTGCTCCAGTCTTCGTCAGGTCAAGCTGGCTTTCTACCATAATAGCAAGGCCCTTGAGGAGGAGCGTCAGACCCTTAGGATGTGGCGCAATCGGCTCCAATTCGAGACCAAGCTGGCGCAGTCGAGGCTGGCTGACGACAAGGAGTGGGTGCAAAGGGAGAAGGTCCGTCTAGAACACTGGGGTAAACTTCTGGATGAGAGGGAAAGCATGACGCGATCCCTTGACAACCAGTCCCGGGCCATCTATGAGCAAGCCAAGGCTGTTAGTAGTGCGGCGGAAGATCGCCAGGAGAGGCTCGACGCCCTCCATGATAGTATCGTCAAGTGCCGAGAGGCTCTTGAAGCGCGGGAGAGACAACTCGAAGATGAAGAGCAGAAACTCCTGGAGCTGCAGAACATGTCGTGAAGAGGGAAGAAGAGCTTGTCCAAAAGACAGCTCTGGTTGACAAGAACCTCGAAGAATGCACCAATAAATTGGAGGAGCGTTGCGAGGAAGAGGAGAAGAAGGCCTGGGAGCGAGGGCAAGATCTCTACAAGCAGGAGAATGCCATTGCTGCCAGGGAGAAGAAAGTGCGGGGCCGAGAGAAAGATTTGGTCAACCGTCGGAATGAGATCCACCTCCGGGAGGAAGAGCTCAACAAACTCGAAAGGTAGGTTGCTGAGAAGATTTAACAGAATGCCAAAGAGGTGGAGCGTCTTGCTCGGGAGAGCTCGGATCTTGCGGCGGCCAAAAGGTCCTTGGCGGAGATGCGTAGCACGAGGGTTGCAGAGTCCCAACAAGTTTGGGACTTCCTGGGCAAGGCCAACGACGCGCTGACACCAATGGGCTTCAGCCCCATGCGTCCGGATGATCCGGAGCTGGAGCTGGACTAGGCGTTGGAGGCGCTGAGTTCAGCAGGCAACAAGCTCACCAAGATGGGCAACGTCATCGCGGACCAGCTGGAAACTGAGGGACAGTCCTTGGCGAATAGCGTCATAGAGTTTGTGCTGACGTGCTACACCAGCCGGGACCCTCAATTCCCTCTGGACCCGGTGCTTGAAGGCCCCATCGAAGGAGAGGGTGAAGCCGCCCAAGCCAGCGTGTCGGAGGTGGCCCAGAAGGTTGCCCAGTTCTTCCATAGGGTCTAGGACCATCTCTCTGTAGCTCCCGCTTGTATTCTCTCTTCTTCTTCCTCAGTTTTGTAATCTCTTGTCTCCAGATGAATGAAATCCAATTTTTTTTTATGAATTTCATTTTTTGTCTTCAACACCTTTGTCTCACTTGGCCCCCTGGTAGATGTACACAATTTGATTGTGAACATGTACCAAGAGGATGTAACAGTTGTTGAAGACTTGCGTGCTTCGAACTTGTAGAATGTAGGTCTGAAGCCTTCGATAGTGTAGGCCCCCTGAGGCTATCGGAGCTTAGTGGCTCCGGCACTGACCATCGTCGAAGCTTATTAGCTCCGGCAGTATTCTCCATCAATGCATAAAGCATCGATGGTTAGCCCTCCAGGGTGTCGGAGTTTGGTAGCTCTGGCAGTGACCTCTGTCAACACGTGGTGTATCGACAGTAGAATCCTCTTTAGAGTCTTTCCACCATCTTCACGTTGACGGCATACCCCCTAGCTTTACTAGAGCTGAGCAGCTCCAGCAATGCTTGATGTCAATGTTTGAACATCGACCACAAGCTGCTTAGAGGATGTCAAAGCTTTGGTAGCTCCGGCTTCATTCACCATCATCATGAAATATTTATTTTTCCTGCACACTGAAGTCAAGAAAAATAGTAAAATCCATTTCCCATCTATAACTTCATTGCGGCTTACTATTTCCGAGAAAGTTTTAGGTCGAACACAATTCTAAATACAATCAAGAGCGATGTCTTGTTTCCTTCAGGTCCGATCGTTTCTGGACTCGCCTTACTTCGGCCTGCCGGGGTGTAGGTAGAGTGGCGTACTTAGAGTGCATGACCAGGCTAAGTCGATAGCACACTCCGGCCCTAGATTGGCTTGGCAGCATTCAGACGAGTAGGCCATCAACAATGTTTGGACCCGGAAGAATAGACAATGCAACTCAAATTGTACATGAACTGGTCGAGCTAAAGTTTCTTAAGAATTGCACAACTTTGTTATAGAAAAGAAAGAGAAAAATAAAAAATTATTGAGCCTGTACAAAGTAAATGCACGTGGAGTCTGTTTTCACACAATGATGTCTTTCATTATAGGTCTGGGTACAGGGGAAACAAGTACACTCTTAGGGTACGGAACCAGGCTAAGTGTGTTTCGTTTCTCGTTTGACCCAAGGTAGCTAGCTACACTTTTAGTTCTCAGACTGTGACAAGTGTTGCATGGACGTTACGGACCTAATGAGGTAGGTTCGGCTGCCCTCCTGGAGGAGCTACCGACTCTGTACAATGACTCTATAACATACATCACATGTAATTACAGACTCACCTCCGTGATTTTAAGCGTAGAACATACGGAGGTGCTCAATGTTCCAAGGATTTGGGAGAGGTGTCCCATCCTCGGTTGCCAAGCGAACGCATCCGGGACAGGATACTTTGATCACTCGGAAGGGTCCCTCCCAGCCGGGGGAGAGTTTGTTTAACCCTTCTCTGGATTGTATTCTCCGTAGCACCAGATCACCTTCCTCGAGCTGTCGGCTGTGAACATGCCTTTGGTGATAGCGCCGAAGAGCTTGGCGGTATCGGGCATTCCGAACAGCTGCTCGGCACCTTCCCTCTTCAAGGAGGTCAAGGTCTTCACGCCAGAGCTGGTCCTGCGTCGCTTCATCGGAGGTCCGGACCCGGAGCGACCCTAAGGTGATTTCCGGAGGAAGGACTGCTTTAGCTCCGTACACCAGGAAGAAAGGTGTCTCTCCAGTTGACCGGTTTGGAGTTGTCCTGTCCCATAAAGTGGGCGGAAGCTCTTCGATCCAGTTGGCTCCATGTTTTTTCAGGCACTCATATGTGCGCGTCTTGAGTCCTTTCAGGATTTTTACATTTGCTCTCTCAGCTTGGCCATTGCTTGCCGGGTGAGCTACGGAGGCGTAGCTGACCTGGATGCTAAGGTCTTCGCAGTATCCTTGGAAAGCAGAGCTTGTGAATTGGGTCCCATTATCTGTTATGATTTTGCTTGGGACTCCAAATCTGCATACGATGGACTGCAAGAAGTTGATAGCTGATTGCTTGTTTATTGTCACAACTGGAGTTGCTTTCGGCCATTTGGTGAACTTGTCAATGGCAACATACAAGAACTTGTAACCTTCGACGGCTCTTGAGAAAGGTCCCAAGATGTCCACCCCCCACACAGCGAAAGGCCATGTAGGAGGTATCATTTGTAGAGGCTGAGCTGGTGTATGAATTTGCTTTGTATGAAACTGGCATGCTTCGCATTTCTTCACAAGCTCAGTCGCATCCTGGAGCGCTGTAGGCCAGTAGAATCATGCCGGAAGGCGTTACCGACCAGCGTGCGGGAAGATGTGTGGTTCCCACACTCGCCTCCATGGATTTCTGTGAGAAGCTCGCAGCCTTCTTCCCTTGTGATGCACCGCATTAGGACGTTGTTGGCACCACGCCGGTAGAGATCCCCTTCTACTAGCGTGTATCTTTTAGCCAATCTGACTATCCGGTCAGCGGATACATCATCGTCAGGAAGGATATTGTCTTTAAGTAGCTTCGGATCTCCAAGATCCATGCATCAGAGCTTGCTTGAGCATTTGAGTCTTGCGTGTTGGGTTGCTCGGAGCTTCCGACAGTACCTACGACCCTTGATGGTTGCTATGGTAACAGGGCCATCGGGCCCGCCAGCTTCGGGATACTGATCTCGCCCCCTTCGCTCAGTTCAGCAGGCTGAGCTGTGGGTTTTGACAACCTACGGACGAAGGTTCCGTCAGGAGCCGGAGCTCCAGTTGATGCTTTCGTCGAGAGTTCATCAGCTTCAGCGTTATGGAGACGCTGGATATGGTGGACGTCCAGGACTTCGAAGTCCTTCTGAAGCCTCTGGACTTCAAGGAGATAAGCAGCTAGTTGAGGATTGTTACAGGAGCCTTCACCCTTCACCTGTTTGATGATGAGTTGCGAATCTCCCTTGACCAACAGCTGCTTGACACCATATGATAGTGCCACCTTTAGTCCGTAAATGAGTGCTTCATACTCCGCCATGTTGTTGGTTGCCTTGAAATCAAGTTGGACCATGTATTTTTCCTTCTCCCCGGTTGGAGCGAGGAGGACTCCAGCTCCGGCCCCCTGCTTTTGCATGGAGCCGTCAAAGTAGAGGGTCCAGTGAGGCTCAGTGAAGACCGGAGTCTTGAATTCTGGCTTCTGCTCACTAGGGCCCCCAGGGTTTGATGGAGAAGGGGTCCATTCCGCCACAAAGTCCGCCAGTGCTTGACTCTTGATCGCTTGTCTTGGGACAAATTCAAGATCGAATTCGACCAATTCCGCTGCCCACTTTGCAATGTTCCCAGTAGAGTTGGGATTATGCAAGATCGCACGCAGTGGATAAGAAGTCACCATTGAGATCTTGTGAGCTTGGAAGTAATGGCGGAGCTTCCTGGAGGCGATGAGAACTGCGTAGAGCAGTTTGTGCACCTATAGGTATCAAGTCTTGGCATCATGTAGTACTTCACTGATGAAGTACACTGGGCGCTGGACTGTCCGGACCCTCCCAGAGGGGTCCGGAGCTTCCTCCACATCGATCCGGACCCTCTCGGAGGGGTCCGGTCCTTGTTCGGGGACCTCCGGGTCCTTGCTGGAGGAACCCAGAGCTTCTTCCATATCGACCCGAACCCTCCCATAGGGGTCCAAATCTTCTGGATTCACTCCTTGTAGATCCGAGTCTGGGGGCTGGGACCCAGACTCACCTTCAGGAACCTCCTGACCCTCCCAGAGGGGTCTAGATTCCTGAGCTTGGGATGGTTCTAGTCTCTCCGCAACCAGGACCATACTGACAACCTCGTCGGTTGCCGAAAGGTAAAGCAGTAAGGGCTCACCAGGGTTCGGAGCTACCAAGGTTGGTGGGGTTGTGAGGAGCTGATTTAGCTCCTAGAATGCCTTTTCTGCTTCTTCAGACCATTGGAATGGTTCGGACTTCCTCAGTAGCTTGAAGAAGGGTAGCGCCCGTTCCGCCAGTCTTGAGATGAACCGGCTAAGGGTGGCTAGACATCCAGTCAGCTTCTGGACGTCCTTGATGCGGGCTGGAGGCCGCATATCCTCAATGGCTTTTATCTTCGCCGGATTTGCCTCTATGCCCCGGTGGTTTACCAGAAAACCAAGAAGCTTTCTGGAGCTAACCCCGAAGACGCACTTGTCAGGGTCCAGCTTTGTGCGGGTTACCCGCAACTTGTTGAAGAAAACTTGCAAGGTGTCAAGAAATGACTCCTTGTTCTTGATCTTGACGACGATGTCATCAACATACACTTCCACTACGTCTCTGATGAGCTCTCCAAAAGTTTTGTACATAGCTCGTACAAATGTTGAAGCTGCATTCTTGAGACCAAATGGCATGGCAATATAGCAATACAATCAATCTACTATGATAAAAGAAGTATGTTCTTCATCTTCTCTAGACATTCTGATTTGATGGTACCCAGAATATGCGTCTAGGAAACACAGTAATTCACACCTAAAGGTGGAATCCACTATCTGATCTATTCTAGGTAGTGGGAATGAATCTTTTGGACATGCCTTATTCAGTGTAGTGTAGTCGATACACATCCGAAGCTTCCCGCTGGACTTGGGTACAACGACTGGATTTGCCAGCCATTTTGGATGGAAGACTTCTCGAATGAATCCAGCTTCGAGCAACTTCTTCACTTCTTGTCGTATGAAGTTCTATCGCTCTACGGATTGCTTCCGAGGCTTCTAGTGTACAGGCCGAGCATCAGGGTAGATCTTCAGATTATGCTCGATCAGTTCCCTAGGGATCCCAGGCATTTGCGACGGTTGCCATACAAACACGTCGACATTAGCCCGGAGGAAAGTGATGAGCGCGAGTTCCTATTTGTCATTCAGACCTCCCGATACACGGGTAGTCTGAGCGGCATCGGAACCAATTTGGACGACTTTGACGGGAATGTCGGTATCGCCGCTTGGTTGCACATGAGGTGCAGAGGTTGAGCCTCGTTGACGAATGCTCGGGGGTTTTGAAGCTTGTTCCTGCCTGGAATCTTCCTCCTGCGCTGTAGCAAGCGCATGAAGTTCTTCTAGAGCAGTTACTCCGGCAGTGCGGTCTCCGTGGATTCGGAGAACACCAGCAGGTGTTGGCATCTTCAACACCAGGTAGCCATAATGAGCAGCAGCCCTGAACTTGTACAAGGTGGGCCTGCCCAGAATGGCATTGAAAGGTAAGTTGATCTGAGCAACATCAAAGATCAACTTCTCAGTGCGATAATTCTCCCGAGTCCCGAAGGTAACGGGGAGAGTAATAGCACCGAGTGGGGTTATGGCCCCCAGACCTACTCTGGAGAAAGGTCGGGAGGGGCGAAGGTCCGAAGGTCAGAGCTGAAGCTTGACGAAAGGTTCAAAGCTTATGAGGTTCATCCCCAAACCTCCGTCCACCATTACATGGTGGAGTTGAATGTTATTGATGGTCGGAGATACCATCAAAGGTAGTTGACCAGCTCCGATCATGTTCCGAGAGCAGTCCGAAGCATCAAAAGTGATCGTGGTGTCCATCCACTTTCGATGAGGCTCCGCCCTAGCTGTAGGAGCTACTGAAGCCATATCCTGCCGCATGGTCTTGAGGACACGATGAGAGGTGATGTCCCATGAACCACCAAATATGGTGTTCATGGTCTTCCGACGTTCATTATCGGAGATGTAGGATTCATCATAGACGGAGGTCTAAACATCCTTCATGACCTTTTTTGGGTCCTGGAAGCCTAACTCCTCTTCAGTCGGAGCTTCATCGACCTTCTATTTTCCTTCCCTCTGATGGAAAGGAACTTCTTCCCGTCGCTTGTTGTAGCGCTCGGCAAGGTTTTGGACCTCCCGACAGTCCTCCAAATTGTGGCTGTTCGACTTGCGGATAGGACACCATGCTTTGGAGTTGCCACCGTCTTCAGAGGACGACCGAGGTCGTTTCTCGGGGCGTGGCCCCCGACCACCCGGAGCTGCAGCAGCTGCAGTGGTAGATGTGCCAGCCGACGACTTCTTCCTACTGTTGGACTTTTTCTTCTTTTTGCCACTCCCGGAGGTAGTGGCTTCGCCTTTGGAAGATTTTTTGCCATCCTCCAAAAGTGGTTTGGAGTGCATTTCACGGCCCTCCGCAGTCTGCCAAGCTGAAAAGCTCCGTGACGCTGGTGATCTTCTTGACCGCCAGCTTCTCCAGCATCTTCTTATCTCGTACGCCCTGTCTAAATGCCACAATAACAGAGGCGCTAGAGATAGAAGGAATGATGTTTCGTACATGGGAGAACCTCTGGATGAATGAGCGCAGGGATTCTCCTCCCTTCTGCACGACTGCAAAAAGGTCCAGTTCGGTGCCTGGTCGGATGTATGAACTCCCGAAATTGGCAGTGAACTGTTGGCACAATTCCTCCCAACTATTGATGGAGTTGTGAGGAAGGCTCATGAACCAGGACCTGGCGGTCCCAGTCAAGGCCACTGGGAAGTAGTTGGCCATTACAGCCTCGTTACCCCCGGCCGCAAGGATTGCGGTGGAGTAAATCTGGAGAAATTCAGTGGGATTAACAGTCCCATAAAATTTCTCCGATAGATGAGGTCGGAACTTTTGTGGCCATCTGACCATGCGTAGGTGCATGGCCAGGGCAGAACAGCCTCCTCTTACTCCCTCGGGAGCAGGACTGTCTCGAGCCTCTCGCCTTTCACGAGCACGCTTGATATAGACACGGCCATCCTGTTGACGTTAACGGCGATCAAGCTCCGCCCGGAGGTCGTGAGTTGAAAGCCTGGTTACCGTATGGGTGTGTCGCACCCCGGAAGGTAGCGACGTCACCTGTTGAGACACAACACGTCTCCTGTGGTGGGAAGCGTGCGGACCAAGTCTGCCCGACACAGTCCGGCGCTGCGATGGGGCCCATCCTGAAGGGGGAGGACCTTGGTTGCTGATGTGGTTGGCTGCTGCTGCAACCAAATGCTCCACATCAGCCCTCCACTGCTCCATTGCACCCTGGGATGCACCTGGAGGTGGTGGACGTTGGAGGAGAGCATGCACTGCGTGGAGCGCGTTTTCAGGGTTGTTGTTATTCGCCGACACCGTGACCAATGCGGATGCACCATCACGCTGCCCAGCTTGATTTGCTGGTGCGGGCGATGGCGGTGGAGGCATGACTCCTGCTGGAGCCACGACACCTACGGGTTGCTGCATGTTGGAAGGATTGCCCCCAACAGGTTGAACAGCAGGATTGCCGTTGGATGATCCAGGAGCTGAGTTCACCATCCTTGAAATCTCGGGTGCCCCTACCTGGCGCGCCAACTGTCGGATGTTGGATCTGGCAGATCTCCCGACACTACCTTTGGTAGATCGAGGACTTGTGGTTTGGTGACGGGCGTGTAGAGATTCAAGAAGGTGAAAGACAGATGGACACGGAGATTTATGTGGTTCGGTCCGCCTGAGCGTAATACCCTACACCACGGGGTTTGTTGGTGTTGTATTAAGCGTCTGAGTCTAGAAGAAGCTCCAGAAGAAGAAGCTTGTCTAGCTCAAGGGGTTCAGTAGTGGTCTCCAGAGGTCTCTCCAGATGTCCCCCTGTGTATCGTCGACCAATCCTTTTATAGTACAAGGATTGGTCGTTACACTGTTAGCCTGGCCCGACATGTGGCCCCGGCAGTTACACATGTTTGATACACAATTAATGAGGTTAATTACCCTTAATATCCTGGTAACAGGTCTTAACAGTGCCGTTACCAGTATTAAGGGCCATCCGATCATATGTCATTAATATGGTATTAATGACACTTAATCGGGTCTTGAAGTCTTGGATTGCTCCTTGAAGGTCCGGAGCTGTTGGGGATCCATCAGCTTGATTGTTGAAGTTGAAGGTCCAGCAGTCGGCCACGTGGTAGCTCCGGAGCTTACCTTCGTGGACGGGTAGGTTTGGTGCTGTTGGACACGTGTCAGTACCGGAGCTTCCCTCCGTCTGGGGTTAGGTCCGGGGATGCCATACTGGTATCTACCCGGAGCTTTCCCATGTGTGGGCGATAGCTCCGATCTTATGATACACGTGGCAGCCTTGGGACTAACCATGTCGGGGAAGCAGGTCCGGTCCCACCTGACATGTGGGGCCTTCGGAGGTCTTCAAATCTGGTAGATGGAGTTTCCTTATGATCATTGCAATCCCAAGGGGTATCCGGTACGGAGGGTACCGACAGTCTGGATTACAGGGGAGACAAGGACACACTTAGGGTGCAAGACTAAGCTAAGTACGCTACACATCTTGTACTAACCCAGGGCAGGTATTCACACTTTTTGTACTGTAACTGTATGCAGTGTTACTTGAACTTCCCGGATCTTCCCAAAGGGGTTCGGATGTTCTCCCAGAGGACCTACCCTTCTCTGTATATTGACTCCATAACATACATTGTATGTAATTACAGACTCACCTTCATGATTCTAAACATAAAACTTATGGAGGTGCTCGATGTTCCAAGGATTGGGAAGTGGAGTCCCATCCTCAGTTGCCAAGCGAACGCATCCGGGTATGGATACTTTGATCACTCGGAAAGGAACTCCCCAGTTGGGGGAAAGTTTGTTCACCCTTCACGAGTTAGTATCTTCCGAAGCACCAGATCACCTTCTTCAAGCTGTCGGTTGCGCACATGCCTTTGATGATAGCGCTGGAGCGCTTGGCGATAACGTGCATTCTGAACTGCTGCTTGGCACCTTCCCTCGTCGACGAGGTCAAGGTCTTCGCACCGGAGCTGGTCCTGTGCAGCTTCTTCGAAGGTCTGGACCTAGAGGGACCCCAAGGTTATTTCTGGATGAAGGACTGCTTCAGCTCCTACACCAGAAAGAAGGGTGTTTCTCCAGTTGACCGGTTAGGTGTTGTCATGTTCGCCCACAATGTGGATGGAAACTCTTCAATCCAGTTGGCTCCGTGCTTTTTTAGGCGCTCGTACGTGCGCGTCTTGAGTCCTTTTAAAATTTCTGCATTTGTTCTCTTGGCTTGGCCATTACTTGCTGGGTGAGCTATAGATGCGTAACTGAGTTGAATGCCGAGGTCTTCGCAATATTCTTGGAATGCAACACTTGTGAATTGGGTTTCGTTGTCAGTTATGACTTTTTTTTGAATACCAAATCTGCATATAATGGACTTCAAGAACTTGATTGCTGATTGCTTATTGATTGTCACCACTAGAGTTGCTTCCGGCCACTTGGTGAACTTGTCGATGGCGACATACAGGAACCTGTAACCTCCGACGGCTTTTGGGAATGGTCCCAAGATGTCCATGCCCCACACAGAAAATGGCCATGTAGGAGGTATCTTTTGTAGTGATTGAGCCGATGTGTGAATCTGTTTTGCGTGGAACTAGCACGCTTCACATTTTTTCACTAGGTCAACCGCATCCTGGAGTGTTGTAGGGCAGTAAAAGTCGTGCCGGAAGGCTTTACCGACCAGCGTGCGGGAAGAAGCATGGTTCCCACACTCGCCTCCATGGATTTCCGCGAGAAGCTCACGACCTTCTTCCCTTGCAATGCACCACATTAGGATGTCATTGGCACCGCGCCGGTAGAGATCCCGTTCTACCAACATGTATCTTTTAGCCAATCTGACAATCCGGTCAGCGGATACACTGTCTTCAGGAAGGATATTGTCTTTCAAGTAGCTCCAAATCTCTATGATCCATGCATTGGAGCTAACTTGAGCTTCTAAGTCTTGCGTGCTGGGTTGCTCGGAGCTTCCGGCATCACCTACGACCCTTGGTGGACGCCATGGTAACAGGTCCACCGGGACTGCCAGCTTCGAGGTGCTGGGCTTGCCCCCTTCGCTCAGTTCGGCAGGCTGAGCTGTTGGTCTTGACAACCTCTGGATGAAGATTCTGTCGGGAGCCAGAGCTCCGGTTGAAGCCTTCGTCGAGAGTTAGTTAGCTTTAGCGTTATGAAGACGATGAACATGGTGGAGATCCAGGACTTTGAAGTCCTTCTGGAGCCTCTAGACTTCAAAGAGATAGGCAACTAGTTGGGGATTGTTACAGCAGCATTCACCTTTGACTTGTTTGATGATGAGTTGTGAATCACCCTCCACCAATAGCTGTTTGACACCATAAGATAGTGCTACCTTGAGTTCGCAGATGAGATCTTCATACTCCGCGATGTTGTTGATCGCCTTGAAGTCAAGGTGAACCATGTACTTGACCTTATCCCCAGTCGGAGCAAGGAGAAGGATTCCAGCTCCGGCCCCCTACTTCTACACGGAGCCGTCGAAGTAGAGAGTCCAGTGAGGCTTGGTGAATACCAAAACCTTGGGTTCCGGTTTCTGCTCACTGGGCCCCCTGGGTTTGATGTAGAGGGAGTCCATTCCGCCATGAAGTCGGCCAAGGCTTGACTTTTGATTGCTTGTTGTGACATGAATTCGAGATCGAACTCGGCTAGCTCCGCTGCCCACTTTGCAATGTTCCCAATAGAGTTAGGGTTATGCAAAATAGCACGCAGTGGAAAAGAAGTTACCACTGATATTCTGTGGGCTTGGAAGTAGTGACGAAGCTTTCTTGAGGCGATAAGAACTGCATAAAGCAGTTTATGCACCTCAATGTATCTTGTCTTGGCGTCGTGAAGTACTTTGCTGATGAAGTACACTGGGCGCTAGACGGTCCAGATCCTCTCAGAGGGGCCCAGAGCTTCTTCTCCATCGACCCAGACCCTGCCGGAGGAGTCCAGACCTTTTTGATGGACTTCTTGGACCCTCCCGGAGGGGTCCAAAACTTCTTGTTCGACCCGGACCTCGTCAGAAGGGTCCGGATCATCTTGGTCGGTCAGGTGAACCCCCTCAGGTAAATGAGGTTGATCTCCTAGCATTTCGTCTTGAGGTTTCGTGTCTGGGGGCTGGGACCCAGACACACCTTCAAGTAACTCTGGACCTTCCCGGAGGGGTCTGGACTCCTGGACTTGACGTGGCTTCGGTCTTTCCGCGACGAGGACCATGCTGACAACTTTGGTGGTTGCAGAAATATAAAGCACTAAAGGCTCACTAGGATTTGGAGTTACCAAAATCGGTAATGTGGTGAGGAGCTGTTTCAGCTCTTGAAACACCTGTTCTCCTTCTTTAGACCAATGAAATGGTCCAGACTTCCTCAAGAGTTTGAAGAAGGGAAGTGCCCGCTCTACGAGTCTTGAGATGAATCGGCTGAGCGTAGCTAAACATCGAGTCAACTTTTGGACATCCTTGATGTGGGCTGGGGAACTTCTGGACATCCTTGATACGGGTTGGGGGCCGCATATAATCTATAGCCTTGATCTTTGCCGGATTTGCTTCAATTCCTCGGTGTGTCACCAAGAAACCTAGAAGCTTCCCGGAGCTAACCCCGAAGACACATTTGTCCGGGTTCAGCTTGGTGCGCGTGATGCGCAGCTGGTCGAAGACAGCTTGTAAATTGTCAAGGAGTGACTCCTTTTTGTTGATCTTCATGACGATGTCATCGACGTACACCTCCACCAAGTCTTTGATTAGATCTCCAAATGTTTTGTACATAGCTCACACAAATGTTGAAGCAGCATTTTTAAGACCAAAGGGCATGGCAGTATAACAATACAATCCATCTACTGTCATGAAGGCAATATGCTCTTCATCTTCCTTAGACATTTGAAATTGATGATATCTAGAATATGCATCTAAGAAATACAATAGCTCACACCTGGAGGTGGAGTCCACTATGTGATCTATTTTAGGTAGTGGAAGTGGATCCTTTGGACATGCCTTATTTAAGGTGGTGTAGTCGATACACATCTAAAGCTTCTCGCCGGCCTTGGGTACAACAAGTGGGTTTGCTAGCCATTTTGGATGGAAGACTTCTCGGATGAATCCAGCTTCAAGCAACTTCTTGATCTCCTGTCGTATGAAGTTTTGCCGCTCGATTGATTGCTTCTGGGGCTTCTGGTGTACATGCCGTGCGTCAGGGTAAATCTTCAGATTGTGCTCAATCACCTCCCTAGGGATCTCATGCATTTGCGATGGTTGCCAAGCAAACATGTCAACATTAGCCCGGAGAAAAGTGATGAGCACGAGTTCCTATTTGTTGTTTAGACCTCCCGATATACGGGTAGTCTGAGCAGCATCAGAACCAATTTGGATGACTTTAACGGGACCATCAGTGTCACTGCTTGGTTGCACACGAGGTGCAGAGGTAGAGCCTCTATGACGAATGCTCAGAGGGTTCTGAGCTGGCACCTTACGGATGCTTCCTCCTGTGCTGTGGTAAGCGCATAGAGTTCTTCTAAAGTAGTGACTCCTGCAGTGCGATCTCCGCGGATCCAGAGAACACCCGCAGGTGTTGGCATCTTCAACACTAGGTAACCATAATGGGCGGCAGCCATGAACTTGTACAAGGCTGACCTGCCCAAAATGGCATTGAACGGCAGACTGATCTGCGCTCGAAAACCAACTTCTCGGTTCTGTAGTTCTCTCGAGTCCCGAAGGTCACTAGGAGTGTGATGGAGCCGATAGGAGTAATGGCCCCCGGACCTACCCCAGAGAAAGGTCGAGATGGGCGAAGGTCCGAAGGTCAGAGCTGGAGCTTAACAAAGGCTTCGAAGCTTATGAGGTTCAGCCCTGCACCTCCGTCCACCATTACATGGTGGAGTTGGATATTGTTAATAGTGGGAGACACCATCAACGGGAGTTGGCCAGCTCCGATCATGTTGCGGGGGCAATCCGAAGCATCGAAAATGATGGGAGTGTCCATCCACTTCCGATGAGGCTCCACCCTAGCAGTGGGAGCTGCCACGACCATGTCCTCCCATATTGTCTTGAGGATGTGGCGAGAGGTGATGTCCCAAGAACCACCATAAATGGTGTTCAGGGTCTTCCGACGCTCGTTGTCAGAGACATCGGAGTCATCGTTGACAGTGCTGTAGACAACTTTAAGGACCTTTTTGGGATCCTGAAAACCTAGCTCCTCCTCAACCAGATCTTCTTCAACTTTCTGTTTTCCTTCCCGCTGATGGAAAGGAGCTTCTTCCCGGTACTTGTTATAGCGCTCGACAAGGTTCTAGACCTCTCGACATTCTTCCAGACTGTGTCTGTCTGTCTTGTGGATTGGACACCACACTTTAGAACTGCCACCATCTTCTAATGATGGTCGAGGTTGTTTCTCAGGGCGTGGCCCCCGACCACCCATAGTTGCGGCAGTCGCAGCGGCAAGTGCGCCGGCCGACGACTTCTTCTTGCCGTTGGGCTTATTTTTCTTTTTGCCACCTCCGGATGTAGTAGCTTCAGTTTTGGAGGACTTCTTGTTGGCCACTGGAGCTGGCTTGGAGTGCATCTCACGGCCCTCTGCAGCTTTAGCACATTTCTCTGCTAGGCTGAAGAGTTCTGTGACGCTGGTGACTTCCTTGATTGCCAGCTTCTCCAACATCTTTTTGTCCCGAACGCCTTGTCTGAATGCAACAATAACAGAGGCGCTCGAGATGGATGGGATGGTATTGCATACCTAAGAGAATTGCTGGCTAAAGGACCACAACGATTCTCCCGTTTTTTGCTAGATAGCAAAAAGGTCCAATTCAGTGCCGGGTCGGGTGTATGAACTCCCGAAGTTAGCAGTGAACTGTTGGCATAGCTCTGCCCAACTGTTGATTGAGTCAGGCGGAAGACTCATAAACTAGGACCTAGCAACCCCAGTTAAGACCACAGGGAAGTAGTTGGCCATCAAGGCCTCATCAAATCCTGCTGCTAGTATAGCAGTGGGGTAAATTTGAAGAAATTCATTAGGGTTGACAGTCCTGTCGAATTTCCCAGGCAAATGAGGCTGGAATTTTTGTGGCCATGTGACCATGCGTAAATGCGCAGAACAGCCTCCTCCTACTCTCTGAGGAGCAGGATCGTCCCGAGCCTCTCGCCTATCGCGAGCACGCTCGATATGGACGCGACCGTACTGCTGCTGATAACGACGATCAAGTTCCGACCGCAGGTCGTGAGTCGGAATCCTGGTGATGGTGTGGGTGCGTCGTGCCCCGGGAGGCAGCGAAGTCACCTGCTGGATGCGGCATGTCTCCTATGCTGCGAGACTTGTGGACCAAGTCGGCCTGACAGGGTCCGCCATTGTGATGCTGCTCGCCCCGAAGGGGGAGGACCTTGATTGCTGACGCTAGCGGCTGCAGCTGCAACCAGATGATCAACATCAGCTCTCCACTGTTCCATAGCACCCTGGGGTGCCCCTGGAGGCGGTGGGTGTTGTAGAAGAGCTCGCGTGGCAATGAGCGCGTTCTCAGGGTTGTTGTTTATCGATGCAAGAATTGACGCAGATGTCCCATCTTGTCACCCAGCATTGTTTGCCGGAATAGATGGCGGCTATGGTGCTATAGTGTCTGCTGGAATAATGGCACCCACTGGTTGCTGCACGTTGGAGGGATTGCCTCCAGCAGGTTGTTCAGCGCAATTGCCGTTGGAAGATCCTGCGGCGGAATTCACCATCTTGAGATCTCGGGTACCCCTTCCTGGCGCGCCAAAATGTCAAAGTGTAGCAATGACACTTCCCCCGGTACTACCAAATGTAGCCCGCAGAGGTTCTTGTTTCGGTTGGGGCACGCAGAGATCAAGAACAAGATAGTGACACGAGAATTTACATGGTTTGGGCCGCCTGAGCGTAATACCCTACTCCACGATGTGTGTGTTGTTGTATTGAGAATCACTAGGAAGCGTAGTGTCTGGCTCAACTTGGATCTGCCTGAATCGACTTTTATCCCCCTCTCTGTATCGTGCGGCTCAACCCTTTTATAGTCCAATGACTGACCATTACATCATTTGTCTGGCCCGACATGTGGTCATGGCGTATTTAATATCCTAATACATTGTCTATGAGCATTAAGCATGGTTAATAAAGTGATAACGTGTCTTAATGGTTGCGTTACCTCTATTAATAGTGCTCTGATCGTGTGTCATTAATACAGCATTAATGACACGTAATCATGTCTTGTAACTACCGCTTTAACTATCCCTTGAATGTCCATGCTGGAGGAGATCTGCCAATGTATTCGTTGGTGATGGAGGTCCAGAGGCTCCACACGTGGTAGCTTTGGAGCTTCCCCTTGCGGGGAGGTAGCTCTGGAACCGCTATACACGTGTCAGCACCGGAGCTCCCCTCTGCTGGGAGTTAGGTCCGGAGTTATTGTACACGTGTTAACAACAGAACTTCCCTATGTTAGGAGTTTATTTCTGGACTTACATTGCACGTGTCAACCCCGGAGCTTCCCATATGAAGGGTGCGTGTCCGGTGTAGTGTGATATGTAGGGCCTGAGGAGACCTTTAACTTTGACAGGTAGAACTCTCTTGCACTTCTTGCGGTATCGTGGGATACCCGGTACGCAGGGTACCGACAACTACTCTCTCCTTCTCATAATAATTGTCATTTTGGACAAGATTTTTAGTTTATTTTGAACTGAAAATCTTGTTCAAAACGACAATTATTATAGAAAGAGAGAGTAATACTTAACTAGTAATACAGATCCTAGAGAGGTGCTGTAATACAGACACATCAATATTAAAGCAACTGAACCAAACTTTCCGTTCACAAGTCACTGGCTCGAGTGTTGAAAAATCACACTATTACCCAAAGTATTTAAGGGCTGCAGTGAGTCGCTGCGCGGGTGCAGATTCGGCTGTCATGGAGAGCACAACACGCGGTTGCCTCTGGTATCGACATGGTCCATAATATTGCCGTGGTATTGCAAGAAGCTGCAAAAGAGCAACAATTTCTCTCGTTAAACCGATGAATTGCTGGAAAACAAGGCAGCTGTAAGCTGTAGACTATACCAATGATCAGATAAGCGCCATCTATTGAGTACACAATCCCAATCCCAAACCCAGCCCTGATGACCTGCAAATTTAATTTACTCAGATCCCATTTGGGAAATTCTGACATGAATCAAAGTGGAAAGCTGGATAAAGCAAAGCTCAAGATATTACCACCTGAAGTTCTTTCCAACTTGGAACCATCAACATTCCATATCTTCAGTATGATCAGATGATGTTGTGGCTAGATACTTAAAAACAATCCGAGATATGTTATATGAAATCTCGAAGAAGGAACGAATACAGAGCTAGAGACTTAAAACCAATACCAGATATGGTTTATGAATTCAGGTTACCATATTACTCAAAAAGAAGTTGTGTGACTACCGCACATCTAGTTGATGTAGCGTGAAACATCAGCATGCCAGTAAACATGAACAAGTACTAACAGCTAAAAGCATCTACATGTTCAAGAACTGAATAGTTTACTTCTATGCTCCAACTGTTACTGCACAACACCAGAAACACAGGATAATCACAAAGCTCATCAAAAATTAAGTACTCCCTCCATTCTCAAAAGTTTATTGTCTTCTTTCTTTCTTTTTTTTTTTGCTAGAAGATGACACATTTTTGACGACCGAGGGAGTAGCACACAATCAAATTTCAAATCCTTTTGGGCCTTCCTAGTCAGGTCCACTCTGAAACTAACACCAAAGGCACCGAATCCATGTGGCTACAACTCCTGCTTGCGATGAATTAAAGATGTAAATTAACAAAAATAAAGCACAACCGAAAATGGTGGTGTAATGTGTATTGCATCAGTCAAAACAACAATATAATCGATATTCCAGCAGCAAAACAGAGGGATGTAACAGCTTTAGATGAAACTAACCGTGCCGCTATTTTTTCTTCTTCTTATGATTAAATAATTCTAGAAATGCTAGATCTTGTAGAAAATTGTAGAGACACATCCGAAACGTGAAACATTTTTTATGGACTATTTAGGAGTAGTACTACATTTTTATTCTGTATGAACATGATCTATATCATTATTATAAATTATTTGATGCTATAATTCATAACTTATATTGTAGCAAATTCATTCACTAGAAGAATCTGATAAAATTCAGAAATCACAATCACGTCCACTGTAGGCCACAATAAAAATGTCAGGCTAATTAGACATATAAATCTTAATAAAATAATTATTTTATGTCTACAATTAATTAAATTTCATAAATTAAAGTATTAATTAAGAGTCCCTTTGGTTCAGCTGCAGCAATGAGATTCTCTGTCAAAAATTGGATCTGAACCAAAGGAATGTTAGGGAGGATCAGATTCTCTAAAATCAAAAGATTTTGCTAGTAAAAACAAAAATCTGGCTGTATCTCAGATTTTACAGATTCTCCATCCAACTTTTGCCCAAAAATTACCCACCAGACCACTCCTCATACGAACCGTTTTTTTTTCCTCCCACCCCGTGTGGCATCCTCCTCCTCCCAATACCTTCGACTTCAACCGGGACTCTCCTGCGCGCCCGTAGGGTTGCGCCGGCGGCCATCCCAGCAACGTTGGCTCCCGGCAGCCGTCTTTCCAACCCCCGTGGCGGCATCGATCGTAGGTAGCTCCCGTTGGACTTGCTCATTTTGATGATTCGATTCTTCTGTCGACCTGGCTCCGCTGCGGCCAGTCGGTGAGGGCGTTCGCCCATAGCCCCATTGGAAACAAGTCGGTGATAATCCACAACCGCGATTTGGTGCCGTCATGCTATGGCCTGTTGGCCGCCGTCACGATTTGGTGTCGCCGCTGACATCATAAGACAGAAGTAGTAACAGGAACGAATGACCAATTTGTCATCCCGTCACTAAACCATATGTGCAGGATTATAGATTACCAGTCGCACTACCTTCCTATGCTTATAAGCATGCTCACCCTTTAAGAATTTTAGCGACCATCTTGGTTGTGTTCGTGATCCGGTTACTTCATCAACATTCAAAGAGCACCTTGGCACATATCCTTGTCGATTGGCACACCACAACATACCTGCATCCATAGACCAGCACTGAACGTCAACACATCTGGTTCCTTCCTTGTAAACATTTCATCAAACATGTTGACTGCAGCACTGCCTCAACCAATCTTGCACAAATCAAAGCTAACCTTGGATCAATTGTCATCGCTGTTGTGTCATTGATGTGTTCCTGCATACCATACATGACACACATCACTTTCTTCGCTGCCAGAATGTAGCAGCGACGCGGAACATCGCGATGACGTACCGAGGGCGACGGTGTCGATGCGGTTCAGCTGTCGAAGATCTTCCATTGTGCACTGCCTTGGCAATGGTGCATAGGTGGATGGAAATGGCTTGGAGACATGCTGCAGAGGCACCACGAGGTGGAGATGAGACGGTCGGGAGGAGGCACGGCCGGGGGGAAGCTCGACGGGGGGGGGGGGGGGGGGGGGGGGGTAAGAAACGTGGGAAGCGATGAAGAATGAAACACGTAGTGCAAAACAGAACTTGTATTTGAAGATAATACTGACATGTGGGTCCCACTTTAGGTCATTTCCCCCTTATCCTTTTTCCAAGATTCGAAACAATGATTAAATGAGATCAACACCAGATAACATGGGACTGGTTATTTGATGTATGGATAATCCAGTTTTTGAACCAAATTTGAGAATAGAATAAATTGAATTTCAAATTCAAATTTAAATTTGAAAGCATCCTAGGCTTTTGCTTTTATTCTTTATCTATTTTCTTTTTTAAAAACCAATAGAAATCCTAAATAATCGACCTTAATTAATTAAGGGTTCTAAACCCTACATTTTGTAAATTCAAACTTTAAACTCGATTTTTTTTGGATTTTTATCCTTTGCATGTTTGATATTTATTCCTTACTGACATAAATTTCTAATTGGTGCCACGAGTCGAAGCAGAGAGAGAGAGAGAGAGAGAGAGAGCACGCGAGTACTGTCGGGATCGACGATAAGAACAACCTCAAAACTAGCTTGTGCGCAAAGCATCATTGGCACACCCATTGAGTCGGCTCTTGATAAGTACGAGCAAAGGAGAAAACCAAATGACGCTTGATGAGAGCTGACTGGTGGGCCACACGATAAGTGGGACCCACCCATGATATTATTCTCACTGGTCCAAACAAAAGATTAGGATGGAAGTTCTCGAAGATACTACACATCATCAATGTAGCTGGGGACTCCATGATGTTGCTCAAGTCGATGTTGGAACTTGAGTTTGAATTAACATTCGAAAAGTTAATCTTTTATGTGGAATATTCCAATTAAGGCTTTAAGTTTTAACAAGTTCATATTTTTAGTGAACATTGGTTAACTCACATGTTACATGTGAGTTTGGATTTCTAAGTCCACTTTCAAAATTTTTAAGTTTGCATTTTTGTGTTCTTGCTCTACTCAAATGCGGGCTTTTACAACCCCCCCCCCCCCCCTTAAAGGAATCTCGTCCCGAGATTCTAGAGAAATGAGAAAGTTAGGAAGAGTTGTTGATGAGCTGATTCCATCGTTCGCATGATTGGAAGAAATACACTCTTCTCCTTCTTCTTCTTCTACGGTTTCTTGAAGTTGTGGCAAGTCCAGCTTATGTTGTAAACCACATCATTTAGCTTTGGTGTCTTGTGTCTTCGTACTGCAACTCAGATTTGGATGCTCGACATGACTGAGATCACCCCGTAAAGTTTGTGTCTTAGCAAATTATGTCGATGTAGCTATGTTGTGTGGAGATCCTCTTCTTTCCGTTAAAATGAAGTAATCTTCTTCATAGTAGGAACACTAATGGTTCTATGATATTGGGCATCCTTAACTCGTCACATTCTTCTCATGAAGGCCTTACTGCCCTATTCTTGTATTCGGAGAATCAATTATACCAGTTGCTTTCAACTTTGGTTTTGTGTACTGAGTCCTTTAAGCTGGGTGTAGTATTACTCAATACGGAATCAAGGGAGTTTGCGAGATTAAACAATGAATCGTTAATCTTGTCTGGATCGGATTTTGCAATTAGGTATTCAATAATCAGACTACTTTACTGTGACATAAGAGTAGTAAAGATGTCATCCCTCTTATGTGGTTAAAACGGCAAAGTTACAATGGTTATGGCAACCATAAAGTTCCTGACATATCAATGTCACCATTCACTATGAATCAAGGAGTTTTGCAAGTTCAACATAAATGAAAATCTTGCAAACAAGGAAGATCAAGGGTATTGGAAATGATCAACTCGCAAGGAATTGTGATCTCAAATAACTTGTCAAAGGATGAAATGTTTTGTACTCGACATAAGAGAATTCAAGGTTCGGTTTCTACTATGTCGTCAAATACAAATATGTCTAATACATGGCATCTACAAGGTTGTCAGACAAAGCAAAGTTACCATGCATTACCCGTCAAAGGGTTCTCAAAGAATGATATCGCGAATAGAAAGAATGCAAGGTTCTCGCGGGGTTGAGAAGTCATCGGGAGACTCCTCGCAAACTGGAAACAATCAATTTTCTGCAATCAAGGTGATTGAGTCTTAACAAGTCAAGGATAAATACTCAATTGTGTTTTGGCCACAAGTGTATCTAGAGGTTGATCAATTGAGGAAGAACTTCACAAATCAAGAGTATGAGTGTTTACACAACCACGGCAATTAAACCCACACAAATCAAGGACGAGGGTTCAACTCATAGTTGTACTACAAAGATTATTGAGTAATCAGTTTCCCTGATATTACTCAATGAAGGCAAATCAACTAGAACGTTGATCACAAGAGTTGGAAACAATCACGATAATCAGAAATTACTTAAGTACTTGAATATAGATACATATTCTTGATCAAAGTTAATTAAGACTCATGTATCATGATGCATTACAAACCGGTTGATGTTATGCAAACACAATGCTCCCAAGAAAAACTATGCATAAGGTATGATGCATTCATTTTTGTGGTTTGAGCAAAAGTATGTATAATGATTCAAACACGATAATCACTATCTCAAGTTCACAATGTTTGAATCCCTTGTCATAAGAAGTGTTGGACAAGGAACATCCTTCTCATAGGTTGATCAAGATAGAAGGATTCAAGTCTAACCATTAAAACAAGGAGCGGTGAGTAATATACTACACAATCTTAACTTTTGTAACTTGTACACATTCTAACCAGTATATCCACTTGTCTCCCTAGGTCCTTGTCGCATCTGTCGAGTCACAGAATCATCTTTCCTCGAGAAATCCACTAACTAGGTTACCTTGATGACTTGGTACTATTCAATATGGGGTCAAAGTTACTAGAGTTCACGTAGTGGTGTTTTGCTTAATCTTCTCTTCGATCATGTAGTGGTGATTGACATCTTCCATGATAACGCTGATGGAGTTGAGGATGCACTCCATCTATGAGGTGCTAACCTCGTGCTTGAAGTTGGTTTATCTTGAAGATGTAATTTCCCAATCACTTTAAGCTACTTGGATACACATCCCCCCTTTAAAGTTTCGAACTAGAGGTTTGAGAAGTTAACTTCAACTAATCCTTATAGGAAGGTTATGTGCAACTTCTGAAAGTAAAACCACTGCTCAAATCCACCATATAGTGTCGAACACCAATTGCGGAACATGAGCAATGATCCTAGAAATTGAAAGCAAAACTGATCGAATTTCGAAATTTGAACCACTGTCCAGGTTGTGGTACAACTGACTACTATGGAGAATTCAAAATTTTCAACCAGTTAGAGGCAAAATATGGATTGGAGTTGAACTACAAAGTTGTAGTACACTTGATGACCTTTCCATAGTGTCTTGGTTTGCCCCTAGATCAGTTATGGTCGAGAAAATATGGCTTTGAAAAATTGATCGATCTTCTGAAAATTTCTGGGAGCATCCTAGTTGTAGATATCCTCTTGATCCAACTGTTTCTTACCTTATCCAATTTTGACCCAAACTTACAACTACAAATTTGTAGTTTACCTCCTAAACTTTGTATACAGGTGATGCATAACTTTTGGCGACTCTTATTTTAGAAACATGTGCACTGTGCAGCAATATACAGAAACACTGTTCAGATTGGGTGTGGTTGGACAGTTTCCACGACTTCCAAACTTTCACCCACTTAAAAAGGAATTCTGATCTTGAGTTGAATAGATAACTTGTAGAGGACTTACAAAGATTTCCAAAAAGTATATATTTGCCCTCATAGCACTTCTGGTTGAGGAGATATGAATTTTTAAAGTTCAATTACGTTCCCAGATTTTTAATGAAATTTCAACAGAACCTCCTTTGTTTCTTGTTGATTTTGTCCACAGTTTTTAGACAGATAAACATCGATATTTGTAGAAACAAGTTATTACAAACTTGTTATATACATCCTCAAGATTCGAGAAATGCGAAACACAAAACAATTAGATGATTCTTCTCGAAGGTATGGTTAAAACAGTAACTGAATAAAAATCTGTCCAGATTCTGTGCCATCAAGACAACTTCGATGATACTTTGATTTAAACCCTGTTATTGCAAGTTTTAGCCTTAGTGTCTAATAGAAACTTGTTAGAGGACTCCTTAATATTTCCAAACATGTATATACATTCCTATATTGCTGTTCGAATTTAGGACTTATGTCTGTTCAAAGTTCACAATTTTCCTGTCTGGTTCAGGTAGCACATATACTCTTGTTCCAGTTTTTAACTCAAGTTTATAAATACTTCTGATCTGAATTTGGGGCAAAAATGAATTACAAAGTTGTATAATATATCCTTTCCTTTCCAAAAATGCATAACAATGGCCTAAAAGAGTTTTCTATGAAGAGATATGGCAAAAATACAGCTGCTGGTTCACACAGTTTCAGAACAGCAGCATTTGCGATTATGGTCACTTTCATCACCTTAGAAAGGTCTTTTGGCTTGGAGGTCAATAGGAAACTTATAGAAGACTTTCCAATATTTATAAAAATTATTCAATTGCCTCCACAGCCTTTCTGGAATAAAAGATATGGAAGATTGATCACAGGGTACAAGATCAAAACTGGAGTATGAAACTCAGTTCTGTTCCAGCTGACCATCCTATATAAATTCGAAATTTTCATGTAGTAAAGGTCAGTACCAGGATTTGAGTTGAATACAAAAGTTTTAGTTAACTTCATAACCTTTCCATATTGTACTTGCACACCTCCAGGTGAGCTCTGTATTAAAATTTATACAGGTCTGAAGCTGATTAAAATTTTCTGGAAAATTTTGACAGAACCTCTTCTGTATATGTGGTTATCACCCACAGTTTATACAGGTATATCAAAACAATATATTGAGGTAATGACAAAATAAACATGGTAAAACATCATTTTATCATCTCAGAAATATAATAGTTCAGCCTTACAAAGTTGTTATACAGGTCAAAGCGCGCAAATTCCAAACTACGCACAAATGGTTCCTGGTTCTGGACTGTCAGAACAGTGTTCACGACAAATGGAATTAGACACTGCTATTTCAAGATTCAGTCCAAGAGTCGAATAGAAAGTTGATAGATGACTTCCTAAGATTTCCAGAGATATATATATATATGACTCTGGCACCTTTATGGATTGAGAGTTATAACTATCTAAACTTCACAGATTGAGTAAAAGGGTTCTGCCAGCAGTCCTGCAGATCTCTATATTAGACCCAGAATTTGATTTGGTTCAACGTCGAATTAGGAAACACTTTGAATTACCAAGTTGTAGAGATGATTCTCCCCTTTCCATATATGTATCATAATAGTTCAGGGATTTTTCTACAGGAAGTTATGGCAAAAATACAGAGACTTTTGTAGCTGCAATAGTTTTTGTAGAGTTCAAATTTCACCAAATTATCAAGTCTTTTTGTCTTAGTGATCAACAAAAAGTTTGTAGAGGTCTATATGTGTAACACCCCAGCCACTACGGGCCTAGCGGTCGTTACTCCTGGCAGCTCTATAGGATCACAGACTAGCCCCACAGACCAACACTAGTCTTTTTTGCGCACTTTGTCCTCACTCGTGCGCACCCGGAAAAACTTCCCGATCAGTCATCCATCCACAAATTGCTCCGGGACAAGCACGCTTAACCTCGGAGTTCTTTGCAGGTGAGCTTCCGAAAAAGAAGGTATACCTTGGTGGTATGAGTATTCTATCAATCCTATTAAGCCTTGAGCCAGAATGTCACAATCCACCCCCCCTTAGAAGACCGACGTCCTCGTCGGTCAACTGCCAAGCCAGGAACGTCCCCTCTTGGCCACGTTCATACGTTCAGTACTGGCATACGTACCATACCGTGTCCCTCCTAGAGGACCCACGCGTCATGCATACGTACCCACGTCCCTGACCCGTATGCACCCGTGAAACCGCAAGGGTCGGCTCTGATACCATTCTGTAACACCCCAGCCACTACGGGCCTAGCGGTCGTTACTCCTGGCAGCTCTATAGGATCACACACTAGCCCCACAAACCAACACTAGTCTTTTCTGCGCACTTTGTCCTCACTCGTGCGCACCCGGAAAAACTTCCCGGTCGGTCACCCATCAACAAATTGCTCCGGGACAAGCACGCTTAACCTCGGAGTTCTTTGCAGGTGAGCTTCCTGAAAAGAAGGTATACCTTGGTGGTATGAGTATTCTATCAATCCTATTAAGCCTTGAGCCAGAATGTCACACTATAAATGAATCTCATATCTTGGTTTGGAAGTTTAGTGTTTCTCTGATTCGTTAGCCGATACTCTTTTATGTGTTTCTTAGCCAGTAGCATTTGAATGTCACCTCTGCTTGGCACCTTGCCCTGCTTGGTGAAGACTAGGACAGGAACCATACAATATATTCTCCACTCAATAATTGTATGAGGATTTATTTTGATATCATTTTACATGGAGTCTTATCTGAAACTCATTAGATCATTTTACTACTGAAGTGTGTACTGTGTAGACATGGAAGTCAAAGACAATAGAAAATGGTTATGCTTCCTTGAAGGTACTTGGACTAGAGTTATGAAAAAGGATCATATGTTTGGAAATAAATTGATCCATTAGACCATTACCTGTTACTGCTATCTCCAGATTTCTCATTCTTCACCCAGCAGGGGAAGGTGCTAAGCAGGGGTGATAATCTGGCATATTTTAAAATGAGGCTAATCATATGAAAACACTTAAGTCAACTGAGGCCAATCAGACTGAGGCAGCTCCAGTTCTCTGACCCTAACCACCCATTTGTTTTTGTACACACATCATGTCCGCCTGCGGTTACTTACTACCTGGAAGTAATCAGTATTTTGTCTCCCCTCGATAGTAGCCCAGGTTCGATTCTTCTAAGTACCCAAATAGGCCAATATGCACCAGATCCAGATCATTATTGAACTTTAACCCTAGAACTCAAATCAGGCAAAAGAGTTGATGATCTCACATCAGAACCAATCAATTATAGTTTTGATCCTTTGGCTACCCTTCTAAACAAAAACAGTTGTCCTCCTAATCAATTACTTCCTCTGTTTTTGAAAGTTTGTCGCTTTATAGTTCTTAATTGAACTACAAAACAACAAACTTTCAAGGACGGTGGGAGTATTATGAAGGTGATGCCTAAGTAACCAATTGAAGTTTTATTTATGAAAAACTGAGCTACTGAAATTTCTGTTAGCAGACTTCATGGGATGTTGCTCTAGGATCCTATGCTAAATGAGTGATCTATTATGGTCCAACATAGGACCAACGAACATATAGAAATTAAAATATAACAACTTTGGTTATCGTAACATGAGAATTGAAATAGATTTCAGAAGACCCATACGAGTTTCAAACACTAATTATATATCATCCACACTTTGAAAAGCAAATTCCTGTTTCTTCATTCAAACAAAGCTGCACCATAATTTTCTCTCGCACAAAGAATACATCCCTCATCTTAAATGAGAGACGGTGTGATCCAGGTTGGAGGTGGCCAATTGAGCCAAGGATTGGTAGAATATTCATTATTACCAAAACTCTCAACTTTTCCCGTCTCAAAGTCCCATATCCCAAATTCTCGGCAACCAAACATATTTATACCAATATGTTCCAAGTCGTCTTCCGTTAAGTACGCACAATTCGATCTAAGTCTTGGGAAATCCTTTGTCGAAACCAGGAACGGGGAACTAGAACCAAGAAACAAAGCATGCTCTCGTAAGTCTGAGTTGCTTATTTTCACAAGCTTTTGATGATGGATATCAACCATGTTAAGTTGGATTTCATATGTGTACCACTCAAGCGACGCATCAATAACTTCATAGCGTAGTCTGCAGGAACCTGGGGTATGAAATCCATACATTACTAAATTTTGACTCTAAAAACATTATAGGCACATAAATAGAAGTGAAAATGACAAACAATTATTTCATGCATACTTTTACATTGAGAAATTACTTTTAAATATAGTTTCAATATGAATTTACATTAAAAATAATTTTAGGCTTTAAATTAATATAGTGAAATGATATTAAATTGTTATAAGCATATTTTCACTCATAATGCCACACAATAATATTCTCTAATAAATGAAATGTAACATAAAATACATAAATTCAACGTAACATCGTAAATGTGTAGGTTTTATGAAATGTTAATTTAATTTATGATGTTTTGAGTGTTTCTTGCTGTATATTATTTTTGCGCATAAGGTTTCGTTAGAGTCGGGTCCTGGTCCGACTTTTAATTTGCAAGAGCACAACTTCAACATCGGTAACCAACACTTCTATGGAGGCAAGTGTCATTAACCGTCGTGCACCTTTTTTGTTAAGTTTTAGTTAGATGCATGCTAAATACAAAGTTGAATCCTATGTTATGTTTTTCGTAGATTTTTACACAGTATTCCTTGTCACCAGGGTTTAGGTGGATTATTATTAACTAGTTCATACTTAGCCATGCTTAATTGAGTATGAACAATTTGTCTACATGTTATATTTGATCCACTATGATTTATGAACTGTTGGCAATAATGAAAGTAGTTGATAGGAAACTGATAGGAGGTGTTGAATGGTATGATGCATGCGTGCACGAGACATTGGTTTGGGGTTTGACATCTATCGGATTCTAAAGACCGGTTTATAGAGGAAGTTACTAAGCTATACAATATCACCACATGGTTGTATATGAGGCACAACTTGGTTTAGTAATTTGGTCTCTTCTGATGTAGCGTCGGTAATTGAACGAGCAGGGAATTGGTTCAGAGTACAGTCTTGGAATCTGCATGACTCAAGAGGGGGCTTCTCCTAGCGGAGGAAAAATAGACTCTAGGTGGCAGAGCGGTGAAACCTCGGAGTACCAATGTTAGTCGGGAGAACGATCGAAAACACCTCATAGTGATCTTTTGGCCACACACCTACGGAAGTATGTAATGTGGTTAGCTACCACAGGCGACAGAGAGGTTTATTTAGTCCACCTGGCAATAGGGGATGAAATCACAAACTATGGGTAAAGTATACACACACTGCATTGTTTTGTCAAACTGTCTAGACATCCGTGCTCAAGGACACGAGCGGCTTGGGATCAAGTTCATAATTAGCACATATGGTTAATTGATTGGTGGATTGGTTTTGGTCATTATCTGGACACTTTGGGGTTTATGGTGGAATTCACCTAGATGTAGGTGCTCAACAACAGTAAGGATAGGATTTACTTGCTATAGTGTTTTACCATTATTTGCCTTCCTTGTTATGAACCTCATGGCATAAACTTCTCCGGGTGCTTGAATGCGTTTTCTATAGAACTGTAATTTGTAATCATACATGGAGCTTCATGCTAATTTTTTGCTTGTTTCAATGTTTCTATCTATTCACACATTTTAATCATTTTGAACTCAAGCAAAATTTTCTTTTGCATGTTAATTTTGAGGATACCTGCACACCCGCAGAGGATTTCTTGAGGTTGCCAAGGTTGTTTTGCATGCATCTAGTATAGTTACCATGGGTAAAAAGTGTCTTGGTTTTTCTTTGTCATGTTACTGGTTCATTTTGATTATTTGGTGTACATCAAACCAACATTTCTGGTTAGAGTCTTAGAGATGATTTATGTGATAGCATAAAAACTGAAAACTCTTTCACAAGTGTGGAGTTCATTAGAAATATGCTTGCACACTCTTTTACTTTTGTTAAAACGTTCTACTGCCTTTGTTTAGTTGCTTGGGAAGCTAGTTGAATTGTAAAACTAGCACTGGCATGGTTAACTAGTGGCAGTTCTCTTACCACTAGTATTGCTTGAGAATATGGTGCTAGAGTGGTATCCACTGATCAACTCAGTGGTCTCTCTAGGAATGGCCTAAAAATTACATTTTTTTTCTTCGTTGGTGGATAAAAATACACATTTTTATTGCAACACGAGGTTGTCCTTCAAAGGTTATTGTTTAATCTGTTAGTGTTATTTTTTAAGACTCAGATGTGCAGGATCTACTTGTGAAGCATTACCGAAAAGGTACAAAGGGGTGATAACCGAGGCTTGGTCTACCTGTTCCACTCAATGCAAGTAGTTTTGATTATGATGCTTGATAATGTACTTCATTTTTTCTCGAAAGTTTATTGTCTTCTAATACAAAAATGAATAAGAAGACGACAAACTTACTAGAAACGAGGATGTATCAGTTTGGCGTCATCAATGTAGGTTAATGTTTTGGTGGCACTTTTGTTGCCTACTTGTTGCAAAAGAATATTTTTTATAGGATATATATTTCTGTAATTATTAATATGTCCTTAAGATTTTCATATTCAAAGTCTGGAACATTTTTAAGTGAAATTCATCTATTCAATAATTAGAAAAACAAATACATGATTTTTACAGCGACATCAAAGATATAATGATACGACATTGTATTATTTTGATGCATTTCGGTTATATCTGCAAGCTTAAGTCAGCACCAGTGCTGAATTCAAGCATCTTCTCATTAGCCAAATGACCATAAGATTATTCTATTTCTAATTATCTGTACGACGTGGATGTTGGAATTAATGAGCTTGACCCAATATTAATTCAGAAATAAATCCTAGAAAATCTCAAAGGCCCATTAGGGCAAGAGGGAGTGGTGCTAAATGTTTAGTCCCACATGGGAAGTGGAAGTGGAGCAACCCCTACATATAAGGGAGGTTGCTCTTCCACTCCTTGAGTGAGAGAGAATAGAGGAAGAGAGGGGTGGCCCACGCGCGCTCCTCCTCCTCCTCGCTCGCCTCGCCTCGCACCGCCCCGCACACGCGCGCGCGTGTGTTCGTGTGAATTCGAGCCGAGCCTAGATTTTATATTTTTGCAGAAAATCTGAATTTTTGGGGCTACCGAGTCAGAGTCCAAGTCGTTGGAGACGGACGCGTCTACGACTGCAGAGTCAGTTCAGATCCGGACCCTCCGGATCACATACGAACCGCCTTCCTGGGACTCTATAAATACGGACGTCTGCGGTACGACAGGGTAACCCACGATCAGATCGTTCCCACGTTCGCGTTCCTTGCGCCGCCTTCTAGTCTACTCCATCCCGAGCGCCGGCGTGCACCGACGATCGGGAGAGCAGGTCTCCGGAACCGCTCGCCCTTGCGATCCTGCACAGGGAGAGGGCGAATAAGGTTTTTGGGAAGCGCTCTACGCGACTGCTCGCGTTCTTCACCACGGCTCATCTACCGACCAGATCGGGCGCTGCGGCTCAACGTCGTCACCAACGCCTGCAGCGGCTGTTCGCCTTCGGATCTACAGCGGTGCGTTCGACTCCAAATCGGTACGCGTTATTTCTCGTCCCGTCTGTCTGCCGATCGCTGCTGTTTTTCTCGTGTTTTTCCGGAATTATTCAGTAAATTGCCTCTTATTTTTCTAACAATCCAAAAACCTTATTAGGAAATTTCCTGAGTTGAACATGATGACTTTGGCCGATGCACTGAGATCGGAGAAATTCTCTGGCGTGCACTTCAAGAGGTGGCAAGTTAAGGCCACGCTCTGGCTCCAATCGCTTAAGATCTTCTGGGTAACCGAGGGCAGGCCTCAAGGTCCTTTGTCTGTTGAAGAACAGACAAAGTTCGAGGAAGCCAATTCTGCCCTGAGAGGATGCATCTTAAGTGTTCTTGATAATAAACTCTGTGATGTCTATCTGACAGTCACAGATAGGAAGGAGCTCCGGGATGCACTTAACGCTAAGTATGGTGCAGCCGATGCAGGTGGTGAACTGTATATCATGGAGAATTTTCATGACTACAATATGGTTAACAACTGTCCTGTAGTTGAACAAGCTCATGAAATACAGTGCCTTGCGAGAGAGCTCAATCTCCTTAAGTGTCCTTTACCCGACAAGTTTGTGGTTGGGTGCATTATTGCAAAGTTACCTCCATCATGGAGGAATTTCGCCACAGCCCTCAAACACAAGAGACAGGAAATATCAGTTGAAAACCTGATAGCATCTCTTGATGTTGAGGAGAAGGCTCGGGCTAAGGACCCCACTGAGAAAGGAGGCGAGGGTCAATCTAGCACCAATGCTAATATGGTGCAGAAACCCTATGTCAAGAACAAAGAGAACAAGTCTCTATTCAAGCCAAACAAAACTACTGCTTTCAAGAAGAAGAAGTCAAACAAAGCCAATGATGGTTGCTGCTACACCTGTGGGGAGCAGGGACATATTTCTAAGAACTGTCCTGAGAGGGCAGATCGCAAAGGGAAAAAGAATGTCAACATCGTGACATCTAGCAATGAAGATGGGTACGGTAATTCCTTTACTGTTCTTTCTGTTTCTCAAACACCATCTTGGTGGTTTGATACGGGTGCTAATGTTTATGTATGTTTTGACATGTCCATGTTTACTTCTTACCAGTTCGTCCGAGATTCCGCCGTCCTAATGGGGAATGGGTCACATGCTTCTGTTCGTGGTGTTGGCACGGTCGATCTGAAGTTCACTTCGAGAAAGATTGTCCAGCTGAAGAACGTGCACCATGTCCCTACTATGAACAAGAATCTTGTTAGTGGTACCCTTCTATGCAGAGATGGGTTTAAAGTAGTTTTAGAGTCCAATAAAATAGTTATGTCTAAGCATGGACAATTTATTGGTAAAGGCTATGAATGCGGAGGCCTGTTCCGCTTTTCTCTTTCGGAGTTTAGTAATAAGTCAGTAAACCATATTTGTGGCGGTATTAATGATGATGCAAGTGTTTGGCATTCTCGTTTACGTCACGTTAATTTTGGTTTAATGAATCGGCTATCTAGTCTCAAATTAATTTCGGAATTCACTATTGTCAAAGGTTCTAAGTGCCATAGTTGTGTGCAGTCAAAGCAACCTCGAAAGCCTCACAAGGCAGCCGAGGAGAGAAACTTGGCACCATTAGAACTCATACATTCTGATCTATGCGAGATGAATGGTGTGTTGACAAAAGGTGGAAAGAAATACTTTATGACATTAATAGACGATTCTACTAGATTCTGCTATGTTTACTTGTTGCAAACTAAAGATGAAGCTTTAGACTACTTTAAAATCTATAAATCTAAAGTAGAAACTCAATTAGAGAGAAAGATCAAACGTCTTAGGTCAGATCGTGGTGGTGAGTATTTTCCCAAAATATTTGATGATTTTTGTGTAGAACACGGTATTATACATGAGAGAACGCCTCCCTATTCACCCCAATCAAACGGGGTAGCCGAGAGGAAAAACTGCACATTGTGTGACTTGGTGAATGCCATGTTAGACACGTCCGGTTTATCTAAGGCATGGTGGGGGGAGGCTCTATTGACTTCATGTCATGTCCTAAACCGCGTTCCAAACAAGAATAAAGAGAAAACCCCTTATGAGGAGTGGGTTGGGAGAAAACCATCACTTTCATACTTGCGTACTTGGGGATGTTTGGCAAAAGTCAATGCTCCAATCACCAAGAAACGCAAGCTGGGACCAAAGACAGTGGATTGTATCTTTCTAGGCTATGCTCATCGGAGCATCGCATATAGATTTTTAGTAGTTAAATCTGAGCTACCTAATATGCATGTTGATACTATTATGGAATCTCGTGATGCAACATTTTTTGAGAATATATTTCCTATGAAAGATATGCATAGCACTGCTAGGATCTCTTCTGAAATTTGTCCTGAATCCACCACAACTAGCGAGTTTCTTGATACACCATTTGAGAATGTCCCAGAGGAAGAACACAATGAAATAACTAAGCCGAGTAAGAGATCACGGATTGCAAAATCCTTTGGTGATGATTTCATTGTGTACCTTGTGGACGATACTCCTAGATCCATAGCAGAGGCATATGCATCACCTGATGCAGATGACTGGAAAGAAGCAGTTCATAGTGAGATGGACTCAATTCTTTCCAATGGAACCTAGGAGTTAACTGAACGGCCATACGGATGCAAACCAGTAGGCTGCAAATGGGTGTTCAAGAAGAAGCTCAGATTTGATGGTACTATTGAAAAGTACAAGGCAAGACTAGTTGCAAAGGGCTATACTCAAAAGGAAGGTGAAGACTATTTTGACACCTATTCACCTGTCGCCAGAATGACAACAATTCGTATACTACTTTCTTTGGTTGCCTCTTATGGTCTAATCATCCATCAAATGGATGTAAAGACAGTTTTCCTAAACGGAGAGTTGGAAGAGGAGATTTATATGGAACAGCCTGATGGGTTCGTAGTAAAAGGTGAAGAGACAAAGGTGTGCAAATTATTGAAATCCTTGTATGGCCTGAAACAAGCACCTAAGCAATGGCATGAGAAGTTCGATAGTACTTTGACGTCTGCGGGCTTTGTCATTAATGAAGCTGATCGGTGCGTGTACTATCGCCATGGTGGGGGCGATAGCGTTATGTTATGCTTGTATGTAGATGATATACTCATTTTTGGTACGAGCATTAATATAATTTCTGAGGTCAAGTCTTTTCTATCAAAATGTTTTGATATGAAAGATATGGGAGAAGCTAATGTTATTTTGAACATTAAGCGAATAAGGATGAGAGTGGAATTACTTTAAGTCAATCCCACTATGTTGAGAAAATATTGAGCCGGTTCGGCTTTATGGATAGCAAGATTTCTCCAACGCCTTATGATCCCAGCGTGATACTTAGAAAGAACAAGAAAGAGTCAAGAGATCAACTCAGATATTCTCAGATGATCGGTTCACTCATGTACTTAGCTAGCGCAACCTGTCCTGATATCTCTTTTGCTGTAAGCAAACTGAGCAGGTTCATGTCAAACCCGGGTACAGATCATTGGCATGCACTTGAAAGGGTTATGCACTATCTGAGAGGTACAATGAGTTATGGAATTCACTATACTGGGCATCCGACCGTGCTTGAGGGTTATAGTGATTCGAACTGGATCTCTGATGTTGATGAACTCTATACCACAAGTGGATATGTGTTCACTCTAGCTGGTGGCGCTATATCATGGAGGTCTTGCAAACAGACCATTTTGACGAGGTCAACCATGGAAGCAAAACTCACTGCTTTAGAGACAGCCACTGCGGAGGCAGAATGGTTGCGAGAGCTCTTGATGGATTTGCCTATAGTTGAGAAACCATTGCCGGCAATCCTTATGAACTGTGACAATCAGACGGTGATTGCCAAAGTGACCAGTTCTAAGGATAATGCAAAATCATCAAGACACGTCAAGAGACGTTTAAAATCTGTCAGGAAAATGAGAAACTCCGGAGTTATTACTGTTTCGTACATACAAACAGACAAAAACCTGGCAGATCCCTTTACGAAGGGTCTATCACGTAATGTGATAGAAAGTGCATCGAGAGAGATGGGTTTGAGACCCATTGATGTGACACCATAGTAGTAACCCAACCTATGTGATCGGAGATCCCGTGAATTAGGACATGGGAAAAACAAGCTAGTGGTTCACCGAGGAGAGTACTTCCTTTATACCGTCTCTATGGGAAGATGCACACTTGTACTCTCAAACTGTAAGGCAGGTTGGCGATTTGTCTTAATGTGTTTCTGTTGGCTATGTGTAGCAAAGATGCCGTCCTACAGGGCAGTCTTGAAGGAAACACACCTATATGAGCTCCGACTGTCTAACGTCGCAGTCTGTGAGATTTGGGTGATCTCTGGAAAGCTCATGAAGAGACCAGGGAGTACGACGCATATGCTCCACCCGCGGGGTAGACTACTGGTAGTCAAGTACTAGTAATGGTCTTTGGGTGAAGTCAGTTCACACAAAACTTGCAATTCAAGGCGTAGTCCATTGTTCAAATTGTGACCTGATGAAACTTGAGGATCTAGGCAGAAGTTCAACTTCACAGTCTCTGCCGAAAACACTAGTATATTAAACAAGGAACGAGAATGACCTCTCTCCTAATGGCTTTGAGATCTGGTGGAGGATTGTTGGAATTAATGGGCTTGGCCCAATATTAATTCAGAAATAAATCCTAGAAAATCTCAAAGGCCCATTAGGACAAGAGGGAGTGGTGCTAAGTGTTTAGTCCCACATGGAAAGTGGAAGTGGAGCAACCCCTACATATAAGGGAGGTTGCTCTTTCACTCCTTGAGTGAGAGAGAAGAGAGGAAGAGAGGGGTGGCCCACGCGCGCTCCTCCTCCTCCTCCTCGCTCGCCTCGCCACGCCTCACCTCGCATCGCACACGCGCGCGCGCGCGCGTGTTCGTGTGAATTCGAGCCGAGTCCAGATTTTATATTTTTGCAGAAAATTAAATTGGGTTTTTGGGCCTCTGAATTTTTGGGGCTACCGAGTCAGAGTCCAAGTCGTTGGAGACGGACGCGTCTACGACTGCAGAGTCAGTTCGGATCCGGACCCTCCGGATCACATACGAACCGCCTCCCTGGGACTCTATAAATACGGGCGTCCGCGGTACGGCAGGGTAACCCACGATCAGATCGTTCCCACGTTCGCGTTCCTTGCGCCGCCTTCTAGTCTACTCCATCCCGAGCGCCGGCGTGCACCGACGATCGGGAGAGCAGGTCTCCGGAACCACTCGCCCTTGCGATCCTGCACCGGGAGAGGGCGAATAAGGTTTTTGGGAAGCGCTCTGCACGACTGCTCGCGTTCTTCACCACGGCTCGTCTACCTACCAGATCGGGCGCTGCGGCTCAACGTCGTCACCAACGCCTGCAGCGGCTGTTCGCTTTCGGATCTACAGCGGTGCGTTCGACTCCAAATCGGTACGCGTTATTTCTCGTCCCGTCCGTCTGCCGATCGCTGCTGTTTTTCTCGTGTTTTTCCGGAATTATTCAGTAAATTGCCTCTTATTTTTTTAACAGTGGATTGGATGGACTTCGTGGAAACACCCAATATTCCCCGGTATGGGATTCCACGTGGGTTTAGTTTCTCAGTACCAAAACGAAGCATTCAGCCTCGTTTGGCAAACCGCAAATTGACGTGGATCCACACTCATTCTACGTCACGCGTGGATATACACACCCTCGTGGATCATATTCCACTTGCGGGCAAAAAGTGCATGTAGCTCGTCATGGATTTAGCCCGGTCCCCTTCCGATCCACGCCGATTGACGAGGAAATGCAGCAACTCTACCACAGGTCGGGATTGTTTTATTTGCACCCGCTCTTCTCCGTCAGACACGACGTGCTCCTCAGTCCTCGCCGGAGACGGCGATGGCTCCATCAGTTCCCTACCCTTCGCCGGACGGAGGCGGTGGCGCGCTCCACATAGACGCCACAACCGCTTCCTCCCATCCCCCTCCTTTCCTTTCCACTTCGTCCTAGGGTTTTGCTTCTTAATCCATCTTTGCGTGCTAGATCTGTGATGAATGGCACTAGCAGACGAGTTCAGCGGTTCTCTGATCCATGCTCTATCTATTGACCAAGATCACCATTAGGAAGCCTCGTCATGACCCTCCCTTCCAGGTGCTACCCCAATTTCTTCTTGTTCTTCCGTTATATCCATGCTCTGTGTGGTCTTCACTGCTCATCTCTTGAAGCCTAGAAGCACAGAACAGCGTTCAGAGGCTGCACTTCAAGCAAAACCGTATTAGGAACAGTGCAGAAGACTAGATCCTTCTTTGTTTTCTTAATTAATGTAGCTGCAACAGTTTTGATGGCTTTATAGTGTTGATTGCGTGTCTTTTGCACTTGTCCAGGAATCGAAATTTGATTTGGTTATGAGAACTCACAGTAAAACTATATGTGTTAATGCGGGTGGCTTGAGTTTAATTTTCTATTTTTTGCAGCTCAGAAAACTGAACCAAATCTGGCAATTGAATGAAAAGCCTGTTCAAATTCAGCAATATAGCAACACTGCAGAATACTATATCCTTCTTTGTTTTCTTAATTAGTTTAGCTGCAACTGTTTTGCTTCAAGAACCAGATGTAACTTCAGTCCTATAGCTACATATATTATGTGCATTTTTTGGTTGATGTTAGCTTGTTGTCTTGTATGCTATTTTAAATTCATATTTCTGTTGTTTTTATTTCTGAGTTTTCTATTGGTGTCATCACATAAAGTACCTCAAATGATCTAGATTCCAGAATACTCAACATTCTAGTTCTCTGTAGTGCTTAACAGTTATTAGTTCTCTCTTCTCTGTAGTGCTGGTACAAATATTTTGTAGTTTTGAGGAACAATGAACAACATTGTGCAGAACAAGGAAATACTATAATGGCTGATTTTGTATGCAATCACATCTTGTAATGATGTTATAATCAAAGATGTACAAATAAATTTAGAAAAAATCATTTGCACACTGCACTATTTAAAGTCCAAATTGGGAGAACAAACTGGTTATAGGTGTGAGAAATCTGGTTTCTACCACTACCTGTTTTGGGTGCTTGAATGCATTTTCTATAGAACTGTAATTTGTAATCATCCATGGAGCTTCATGCTAATTTCTTTTTCTTGTTTAAATGTTTCTATCTATTCACACATTTTAATCCTTTTGAACTGAAACAAAATTTTTCTTTTGCAGGTTAATTTTGAGGATACCTGCACTCCTGCAAAGGATTTCTTGAGGTTGCCAAGGTTTGTTTTGCATGCATCTAGTATAGTTACCATGGGTAAAAAGGGTCTTGTTTTTTTTTTTTGTCATGTTACTGGTTCATTTTGCCTATTTGGTGTACATCAAACTAGTGTGTTGTTTGTTCCCTTACCAACATTTCTGGTTAGTCTTAGAGATGATTTATGTGATAGCATAAAAACTAAAAACTCTTTCACAAGTGTCCAGTTCATCAGAAAGATGCTTGCACAGTCTTTTACTTTTGTTAGAACGTTCTACTGCCTTTGTTTAGTTGCTTGGGAAGCTAGTTGAATTGTAAAACTAGCACAGGCATGGTTAACTAGTGGCAGTTCTCTTACCACTAGTATTGCTTGAGAATATGGTGCTAGAGTGGTACCCACTGATCAACTCAGTGGTCTCTCTAGGAATGGGCTAAAAATTACATTTCTTTTCTTCGTTGGTGGATAAAAACACACATTTTTATTGCAACACGAGGTTGTCCTTCAAAGGTTATTGTTTAATCTTTTAGTGTTATTTTTTAAGACTCAGATGTGCAGGATCTACTTGTGAAGCATTATCGAAAAGGTACAAAGGGGTGATAACCGAGGCTTGGTCTAGTTGTTCCACTCAATGCAAGTAGTTTTGATTATGATGCTTGATAGTGTACTTCATTCTTTCTCGAAAGTTTGTTGCCTTCTAATACAAAAATGAATAAGAAGACGACAAACTTACGAGAAACGAGGAAGTATCAGTTTGGCATCATCAATGTAGGCTAATGTTTTGGTGGCATTTTTGTTGCCTACTTGTTGCAAAAGAATATTTTTATAGGATATATATTTTTGTAATTATTAATATGTCCTTAAGATTTTCATATTCAAAGTCCGGATCATTTTTCAGTGAAATTCATCTATTAAATAATTTTAAAAAACAAATGTGTGATTTTTACAGCGACATCAAAGACATAATAATACGACATTGTATTATTTTAGTGCATTTCGGTTGTATCTGCAAGCTTCAGTCAGCACCAGTGCTGAATTCAAGCATCTTCTCATTAGCCAAATGACCATGAGGTTATTCCGTTCCCAATTATCTGTGCGACGTGGATTGGGTGGACGTTGTGGAACCACCCGATACTCTCCGGTATGAGATTCCACGTGGGTTTAGTTTCTCAGTACCCAAACGAAGCCTTCACATTCGGAAGACTGACACTCTTGCACTTGGATTACCTACTTCCTGGGATCTTCTCTCATCGTTCTGTTCGTTGCTGAGAAGTATATCAACGCAGATAAGGTGGGTGTGAGTTTCAGTTCCAGTTTTGATTTTGTTCAGTCTCGGTTCAGTTTAAATTCAGCTTCAGTTTCATTTTCAGCTCCACTTTTCCTTTTCCTTTCAGTTTACTTTTTAGTTCCAGCATCGTTTTTATTTTATGTTTTAATTTAGTTTCAGTTTGATTTTCAGCTTCATTTTTACATTTTGTATCAGCTTACTTTGAGTTTCAGCTTCATTTCATATCAGTTTAGTTTCGCTTTCTGTTTCAGTTTCAGTGCAGTCTGATTTTCTGCACCTCTGTTGTCTTCCAAGAGTCTGATTCATATGACAAAAATCATAAATTACAGCCTACAAATATAACCTGTACAGAGAGCACCAGCAAATTAAAAAAAAACAGCTTCACTGATTTGTAATCACATGATGCAATCATACGTTCCCAGCTGCTCAGGACAAATACAACATGTACAGAGATATGTCTGACTGGTTTCCCAGAAAATTAAAAGAACAACACACTGAACCAGACAATGAAATCAAATAGATATGTCTGAATGGTTAGAAGGAAATTTTACAAATCTGGTTCTGAAAACCTTGAACATGACAATAAGTCATAACACTTGTAGTACAACACTACATACATCGAATTCCGCAAAATATCACTAAAGCATACAAACAGAACTAAAGAACATCACTTTCAGGTTCAGATTCCTTTCAAGGGTAGAGAAAGCTCACACCGAATGCTGCTTGTGGTCGGTGTCTACCGTTGCCGAATCTCCCCCAGCGCTGTCCCAATCTCGTCCAGCACTCGCCCTCGGTATCTCCATCCTACATGTGAAGCATGATAACAGATAACATGAAAAGGCTTCATATACATGCCCAAAACTGAACCAATAGCAGCATTGAGTCAGTAAAAAACATCAAACCTAACCATCGTATACCAAATTCAGCTAATGTTAGACAAGGCAGTCCCAATATCACACTGATTACAGGAAATATACACAAAAGTTCTAGGTATACAACCAGACATCCAATCATTCATCATACATTTACGCTATCCTCACAGATCAGAAGTAAAGTTTCAACATAAATTGGACTGTCCAAACTTGTAAAACAAGAACAAACTAATACTATGCAGTACCAAATTGGACTGCGAAACTTGTCCTTCACAGCAAGGATTTGACCGAGGTCTGCACAAATATTATTGTCAACCACCACGAGGGATCTTATTTCTTAGATCTACCGAAATGAACACAAAATTTCGCAGGATCTGTGAGGAGCTTAGAGATTTAAGGGAAAACGTCATGCCACGTACCTCCGACGGTGGGATGCTGCTGTCGACGCCGAAGAGATCTGCCGCCGCCGAAGCCTGCACGCGCCATCGTTCGCTAACGGGAGACGACTAGAGTGACCATCATGAGTAGCAACATCTTCCTCATTGTACTAATCATGAATGAAAATTGTAATGACTGATGAGAGAGAGCAAGTGTTCTGGATGGCTGTGCCTCATGACCATACATCACAACATTACTTATATCGTTCCTTGATTTCTAAATTATTATAGAACAATTTAAAAGTATAAAATGTACTCCTACTTCCCATAGGAAGTTTATTTTTAAAGTTGGTCAAAATCAAACAACTCTTACTTTGACCAAGTTTATAAAAAATATTATCATGTAGCACACAAAATAAATATGCTATGAATATACAATTTATGGCGGGTTTAATGATGTTAATAAGTTATTAAGAAAAATAATATTTTTTAAAAACTTGATGAAAGTTAGTTAGTTTGACTTTGACTAACTACAAAAATAAATTTAAAATGGGACAGAGTGAGTACTCGGTAATTGCAATATTATGTAATAATAATATAAAAATAATTTCTATGTTCTTAAATACTTGTCGACTTCTAATACAAAAAAAAAAGAATAAGAATACAACAAGTATTTAGGGACGGAGTGAGTACTCGATAATTACAGTATTATAGAAGTATTCCCTCCGTTCTAAAATATATGACGTTTATGACAAAAATCTAGTTCAATTTGAACTAAATCAATTGGCATAAACATAATTTAGATGGAGAGTAATTTAATAATATAAAAAGTAGTTTTCAAAAATGACTATGATCATCCTTGCTAGTATTGTACAACTAAGATACCTTAATCTGTGAGCCAAACGAACATTTATTGAATTGAATTGAACAGAAGATATATTTGTGGTTTGACAATGGTATTCCAACTATCTGATGACACGTGTGTACACAATCTGACATGTGACCATAACAGTTCTAGATATATGCAAAACCAGGACCCTGTGCTCCCTGTATAAACCCATGTGCAGTGCTGAGGCTTTCAATCCCTTTTGGGGTTCTTACTAAGGGGTTGTTTGGTTTATATACTAAGGACGTGTTTGGTTACTGGTCTAAAGCTGCCGCATGGTGCCACAACTGTGGCGTCGAAAATGGCCGCCACACATGCGGCGAGTTGGGACGGAAAAATTGAACTGCGGAACTGCAGCGCGGATTGAGCCTGACTAAGCATAGGTGGCGAATCAAACACGGCGCTGGCGTGCCGCACTTGCGGCGTGGCGAAGCGTGGCTGTCAGAGTGTTGTTCTGGTAATTCTCCTGGTACTACTGTTGGTAGCCCGCGGAGTTTGTAGTTCGGTATTGGGCGCGCAGAGATTCAGAACACGATGGCAAGTAGACACTAGGATTTACGTGGTTCGGGCCGCCTGAGCCTAACACCCTACTCCACGGGGTGTGTAGTTGTTGTATTGAGCGTCTAGGAGTAGAGAGTTCTCAGAGAGTGAGAGTGTCCGAGGAGCCAAGAGGGCCCCCTGTGTATCGTCGACCAATCCTTTTATAGTACAAGGACTGGTCGTTACACCGTTAGCCTGACCCGACATGTGCCCTGACGGCTACTGATGCTTAATACATAATTAACGAGGTTAATTACCCTTAATAGCGTGGTAACGGTCCTTGACAGTGTCATTACTGGTATTAATGGTCTTCCGATCGTGTGTCATTAATATGGTATTAATGATACTTAATCGGGTCTTGAAGTCTTTGATTGCCCGTTGAAGGTCCGAGTCGTTGGGGGGTCCACCAGTCTAATTGTTAAGGCTGAAGGTTCGGCAGTCGGACACGTGGCAGCATCAGAGCTTCCCATCTGGGACGGGTAGGTCCGATGCAGTGGTACATGTGTCGGTACCGGAGCTTTCCTCTGTCGGGGGTTGTGTCCGGAGGTGCCGTGCAAGTATTTAGCCCGGAGCTTTTCCATGTGTGGGGCGTAGCTCCGGTTGCTGTATACACGTGGCAGCATCGGGACTAACCATAGAAGGGAGGCAGATCTGGTCCCGTATGACACGTGGGGCCTTCAGAGATCTTCAACTCAGACAGGTGAAGTTCCTTTGGTCTTTTTTGCAGTCCCCAGGGGTATACGGTACGCAGGGTACCGACAGTGGCGAAATGCGGCGGTGAACCAAACACCCCCTAAGATTGTCATAATTTGCCACAAATTTTTTCCTAACTTGACTAAGGTTAGGTGCTCAAATTTTCAGCCACAACTTGGCAAGCCTAATCTTGCCACACTTTTTTCAAACCTTGACATGTAGGACCTAGTTAGATGACAAGGAATCTTGCCACAATTGTGGCTATGAACCAAACACATGATTAAGGTGGTCAAACTTGACTAACTTTAAGTGTGGCAAATTGTGACTTCAAACCAAACATCCCCAAATCCTGATGTTGGTAGTAGTACTCCCTCCATATCAAAATACTACCTCCATTTCCTATTAATTGTCGTTCCTGCCCAGAGAATGAGCTACGACAAATAAACTATCGTGATTTGTCCGGACGATATTTATTTTAATACGGAGGTAGTATTTGTCACTCTTTAATTCAAAAATGAATTAGAAAGTGACAAATAATTTGGGATGAAGAGAATGGTAATTTTTTGCTAGTGACAATCTAGTTTTGCTGTGGATTGTTTATCTGGCAAAGTGCACCAGTCTGCTCTTCAATTATTGTGTAGAAAAAAGAACTGGTCTCTGTTGCAGATATTTTACAGATTCAAATAGGCATGAGCGATCTTTGGCTCAGTCGTGGATTAGTGATGACAAAAGAAATTAGTGTTTCAAGTCTACAGGAAATAGTAAATGAAAATGATTTTTATATTCATCAAAGAAGATGAAGAGGTGGAATAAAAAAAAGGAAAGACATTTCGACGCCTGAGAGATTCGAACTCTCGTGGGGAAACCCCATGTACTTAGCAGGCACACGCCTTAACCACTCGACCGAAGCGTTAGTCGTGGATTAGTGAAGTCTTTGATTGCCCGTTGAAGGTCCGAGCCGTTGGGGGTCCACCAGTCTGATTGTTGAGGCTGAAGGTCCGACACTTGGACACGTGGCAGCATCGGAGCTTCCCGTCTGGGACGGGTAGGTCCGGTGCAGTGGTACACGTGTCGGTACCGGAGCTTTCCTCTGTCGGGGGTTGTGTCCGGAGGTGCCGCGCAAGTATTTAGCCCGGAGCTTTTCCATGTGTGGGGCGTAGCTCCGGTTGCTGTATACACGTGGCAGCATCAGAACTAACCATAGAAGGGAGGCATGTCTGGTCCCGTATGACACGTGGGGCCTTCAGAGATCTTCAACTCAGACAGGTGAAGTTCCTTTGATCTTTTTTGCAGTCCCAAGGGGTATACGGTACGCAGGGTACCGATAGTGGCGAAATGCGGCGGTGAACCAAACACCCCCTAAGATTGTCATAATTTGCCACAATTTTTTTCCTAACTTGACTAAGGTTAGGTGCTCAAATTTTCAGTCACAACTTGGCAAGCCTAATCTTGCCACATTTTTTTGAAACCTTGACATGTAGGACCTAGTTAGATGACAAGGAATCTTGCCACAATTGTGGCTATGAACCAAACACATGACTAAGGTGGTCAAACTTGACTAACTTTAAGTGTGGCAAATTGTGACTCCAAACCAAACATCCCCAATTCCTGATGTTGGTAGTAGTACTCTCTCTATATCAAAATACTACCTCCGTTTCCTATTAATTGTCGTTCCCGCCCAGAGAATGAGCTACAACAAATAAACTATCGTGATTTGTCTGGACGATATTTATTTTAATACGGAGGTAGTATTTGTCACTCTTTAATTCAAAAATGAATTAGAAAGTGACAAATAATTTGGGATGAAGAGAATGGTAATTTTTTGCTAGTGACAATCTAGTTTTGCTGTGGATTGTTTATCTCGCAAAGTGCATCAGTCTGCTCTTCAATTATTGTGTAGAAAAAAGAACTGGTGTCTCTTGTAGATATTTTACAGATTCAAATAGGCATGAGCGATCTTTGGCTCAGTCGTGGATTAGTGATGACAAAAGAAATTAGTGTTTCAAATCTACAGGAAATAGTAAATGAAAATGATTTTTATATTCATCAAAGAAGATGAAGAGGTGGAATAAAAAAAAAGGAAAGACATTTCGACGCCTGAGAGATTCTACTCTCGCGGGGAAACCCCATGTACTTAGCAGGCACACGCCTTAACCACTCGACCAAAGCGTGAGTTTCTATATACTATTCCGCACTATATATGCAGAAGGGGAGGACGCTGACCATGCCTCAAGAGCGACATCCTCAGCCGCCATCGTCCTCCGCTGCGGCGGTGAGGGCGGCTAGAAGGAGTAGGAGGCTAGGGGAGAGCCGGAAGGCGAGGAGGAGGGTAATCACGAGTTCAAGACCGATTTGGGTGGTAGTCACAGCTCACAGCCTCTTCCAGTCTTCCTCGAGCGTGCTTCCAGCTTTCCGTATGTCTATGGCGATTCCTTGGCTTTTTCTAGCGCTCAAGTGGTTGCCCAGCGAGTTTTGGGAGGTGAAAACATGGTGACTACTAGCTACAGCAGCGGATCGATGGACAAGATGCAGTTTGAGCCAGCTCAGCCTTGAGCATTTTGATAGATAGGCCATTTCTCTCTAAACGAACAAAAAGAATCGCTACCAAGCAATACGACCAATCTAAACACAAGGTAAACACATAAACTGCTACAAACACTATCACCAAACTAATATTATAACCACACAATTTATCATATGTACATACATATCAGCTCTCAGTCAGCCGGTGCTAACTTCAGTACCGAACACTCTACTGTACAAAACCATGCCTAGAAAGTTTGAAGAACTCGGCAATGATCTCCAACGGAAGTCCCTCCGTCTCCGAAATCCGAAAGAAACAACGAGGCAACACATGAAAGCGTAGACCCCACACGCTCCGCCAAGTCCGATCGTACTCAGCATCACCGGGAAGCAGTACGCTGAAAGCAGAGGGAATACATGGTTGCCATTATAGAAGGATTGTGAACTGAACTCAGTGCTGAACTGCAGAGAAAGAACTACAAGTGACACATAATTATACCTGCTGAAGAGCTTGAATTAGCATGCCATAACACAAGGGATGCCTCACTCCTGGTAGAAGAAGAATCCGCAATTTAAACTTCATATCAACTGTTTCAGATAGTCGCAAAATTTGCTGTCTAAATGGATGCCGCCCTGAGTTTTCCATATCATGATGTGCAGGCTGGTGAGGCAATGTTGTTACATGGATTTCTTCATCTTCTTCAATATCATAATCATGTAAAGAAGCCATAAATTCCTGCGCTAGTGCTGATGTGCCGTGCCTCCTTAAATATGATGAGCTCCCTTCAGAAGTAAAAGATGTATTTATATCACTTATTTCTGCACTTGGCGGAAGCCTGCAAACCGTTATTAACTTCGCCAACAGAATAAGCATCCCATGTCTGTTGTTCATTATCCTCATCCCTGTGCTCATTCACTTGTTCATGTTCCGCAAAAGAAAAACTGTTTAAAACCGGAAAGAAACTATTCAGCCTACTTCCGGCTTCTGACATACTCTCATGAATGCTTCCAAGAAGATCAACAAGTGGATCTGAAAGGTGCCAGTAAAATGTACTATGTGGCAAAATCTGGCTGCTGCTGGTTCCAGAAAAACTTTGACCTCGAGCACCAGCGGCTGTGTCCGATATAATATCTATACCTTCCACAATAAGAGCTAATTCTCCTGCAAGTCTATGTAATGTCAATATACATTTATGCTTATTTAGATTATGATAAAATTATAAATGTGCAAACAACTATTAGTCTTAGTTATATTTACTAAGCAATAGCCTACCCCAACTTGCTTTGGACTAAAAGGCCTTGCTGTTGTTTGTTTGTTTCACTAAAACAAGACACCATCTGTTAATGCATCATGTGTAAATAGACCACCACAAGTCCACAACCCCCCTTTTGTACACTACCATATTAGGACCAGCAGTATGCTAATATTTTTTCACAGCTAGTTGTTACATAAACCTCATTATCCAGCTATCTGATAAGCTGGTACATAGTTGTCAAGTACCCACTAAGGGTAACAATTTTAGAGGGGAAAGGTTTCAGTATGTTACCAAGAGGAAATGGATTAGTCTCACATTTGACTCTTGTCCTTTTATATGGAGTTATGAGGTTAAATCTTTAAAAAAATTGTTATGAGGAAAACTACTGTTTATATATGCAACCATACATTTGCCTATGAATGGAGGCTTTTATTGTAATGTATAAACTGGCATTTCTAAAGGCGGGGTGGAAATAAAAAAACTGTCAAATACATTCACCTTGCCTAAGCTACATGAATACTGGGCAAGGAAAGAAGTAGATGGAATAGTGTAATCTCCCACATCCCACGATTCGACAAGGGTGAGCCGGCGAATCAAACCCGCGTATTGGGTCAGCCGCCGCCGCGAACCCAGCCGTCGGTCCGCCGCCGCTGAATCGCCTGCCTCTACAGATTTTTTTCCTCTCGGTCGGTATTACACAATGATTGGGGGAGTCAAAAGGGGAACGCATATCTGCGTCCTGTTCCGTTGCCCCCCTAAAATGTGTGGCAGTTTGACTAATTGGTTGGAGACGCTGATTCGGTGCTGCAGTTGAGATCGAGGACACATTTGCCGTTTGGCTGCCCGTTTGGATCCGCCATTGGAGTGAGTCTCAGTCCCAAGCAAGTTGGGTGTGCCCTCATTGCACTGTTATCCTGACGGACATATTCTGATTGAAAGCAAACAAAATGCTGAATGAACAAACGAACCTTATTCCAAGCAACCAAATTGGGATTTGACTCTATATCCAGCTCTTTCAATACTTTGTCAACAGCACCTATTTGTTCTTGAGCTAACAGATGGCTGGAACACGTATGACACAATATTAAGACTATCCAGATGCATTAATCGAGTAGAATTTACAAAGTTACGGTGTTTACAGTGTTTGTCTTGTACCATGATATCCACAAGATGAATTATAACTGACGATTCTGCTATCTCCTCTAATGTTGCTCTAAATGTTGCCATCTGTACAAGTATGAATCATTAATCTTTAACAGTTTGTGTAACTAAAAGAAAATCAAAAGCATGTTACATCTCTGCAATCTAATATCTACTTATATACGAGAGCAATATGCTCTGATTCCCCACACCAACATTGGATCCGCACGTAATTCAGCAGAACTACCAAAAAAGGCAAAAGACCTGCAAAGTACATCCAAATAATTAACTTTTTTTCTCAAATACGCAAGAGAGATGTGCATCTTTGTATTAATAGAAGAAAGAAGCGGACCCTGTTACAGCAAAGCCATCTCATATGGGTCCAGGTATAAGAGGTTCAATACACGGTAAAGAATGTTAAAATAAACTATCCGACCTAAACATGCCAAATAATTAACTTGAGTGGAAAAGATCCAACATAAGATAAATAGCCTACCAAAGAAATTAAGATTCCTTTCACAAAACTTCCCTTCAGTAAAAGAAGCCAAAAACTGAGCTAGGACCCTATCCTACTAAATGAGTGATATATTCTGCAACAACATAGCACCAACCATAACATATAAATTAAATTACAATAACATCTATTTAACATAACCTGAGTATATAGATAAATTTTAGAGAGATATACGAGTCTCAAACACTAATTATGTATAATTCATACTCTGAAAAACAATTTCTAGTTTCATTCAAACAAAGCAACACCATAACTTTCTCTTACTCAAGGAATGTACCCCCCATCTAAATGAGGGACGGTGTGATCCAGGTTGGAGGTGGCCAGTTGAGCCATGGATTATTCGTAAAATGTACATCAAGGCTATCAACTTTCTTCATTTTGAAATTCCATATGCCAACATCCCGAGAACCAAACATGTTTGTACCAATATGTTCCTCCTCGTCATCTGTTAAGTACACGCAATTTGCTTTGAGCCTTGGAAAATCTTTCGTTGAAACCAAGATCGGGAAATTGAAACCGAGAAACAAAGCATGCCCTCGTAAGTCTGAGCATCTTATTTTCACAAGCTCTTCATTATGAACATCAACCTTGTAAAGTTCAATTTTATATGTGTGGCCCTCTTGCGACGGATCAATAACTTCATCAACATATTCTTCAGGAACATGTAGAGGGGTATCCCGTGTTCGAAGTTCCGTATATCTCCAGACATGCAATATATCACCCCAGGGAGCAAAGACAGTGTAACATGTAGGACTCAGGTTTAAGAGCCCGATGATCTTCCTTGCTACCGGCGTATCACCACTGTTCAGATCAAATGCGTAGATGGAACAATTTGAGGATACAACGTAGAACATACCATCCTTCTTGTTATATGTAGCGGTGCAATAGTCGCAATCCCATGGGACTGTTTCGTTCCGAGTGATGAGTGTCCAGCGGTTGTCTCCGACCCGAGCAAAGGACATCTGCCCTAAGGGCTTGTGCAGGAGAAGGACGATGCACTCGGTGCCGGCAGAAGGCCTGCAAGAGAGGTAAACCCGGTGATAGAGGTACATACGTAGCTCCCGCTGGGTATAGGTGTCAGGAGTGTCCATGTCCCACTTATCAAAGAGATTGTAGGCAGGCCGGCCCTGGTCGTCGGTGGTGCCCTCGACGTGGTAGAGCCCCGTGACCGGCGGGAGATCCACCTGGGCACCGGTGAGCGGATTGAATGCCTGCAGATTGGATGACTCGTCGGCAGCAACAATCCAGCCGTGGCCCGAGCCAATCACATAGCACCTTCGGAAGGCAGGCAGACGGACCTTGAAGGCCGTGCCAGCAGAGGCGCTGTACAAGCAAGCAGTGTCTTCGTCATCGCCGGCACATGAGTAGAGCAGACACGGTGACGCGTCCTTGATTGGGATGCGAACCTTGCGGACGGCGGAGTGGGCGGCGCGCCACGAGGTACAGACCGCTCCGGCATGGAACAGGTCTGGTATGTCGAGGAGATGCATCACTGTCACTATCAGGTCCTCGGGAAGGCTGTACCAGTCGGGATGGACGGCCACGTTCGTAGCTGCCGCGGCATCCTCATCCTCCGTCAGGTTCGCTATTCCGAGGTCGATATCGGCGAAGGTGGCGACGGGCGGCGGCACATCGCGGCCGCTCGTCTCGACGGGGATGTTCTCGTACGCGTCCAAGTTGATCGCCGTGTTCTGCTGGTCCTCGAACGGCGCCGGGGCGGCGGCCGCGGCCGATTCGGCGAAGTGGTTAGGCTCGCGGTCCCAGGACCGCCCCCCGCGGGGCCGGACGCCGACGTCGAAGCTCCCGCCGCCGGTTGCCCCTGGGCGGGAGAGGAGGCCGGGCGCGGCGCGTGGGGGAGGGACCGCGGAGGAGGCGGGGGAGCAGTTGTGGAGGTGGGGAGGGACGTTGCCGGCGGGGGCGGGGGCGGAGACGGTGGCCGTGGGAGGAGGGAGAGGCTCGGGCTCGGCGTCGGGGACGTCGGCCCAGGACGTGCGGTGGGAGGTGGTCGACATGGCGGGGCAGATCTGCAGGGCGGCGGCGCGAGGAGATGGTGACATAGCGACGTGAATTTACGAGGGATTTGTTGCCTTTGGACGGGATGAGGTAGGGTGGATCGTGGGTGTGAGGACGAGCGGCTGAGGTTTAATCATCTCAAACTCGATCTCGTATTCGCGTATGAGCAACATCTAATGAAGTCTGCTAACAGGAGCTCCAAAATGTAGCTTTTTGTGAATTTGCTTGCTTCACTTGAACTTTCCGTTGATTATGGAAGTGTTAGCGGTTCTTGATAAAGTGGACTCGTTTTTCTGAGTTTGTTCGCTTGTGATTTTTTTACTAAAATAGCTTTCTGGAAGTTCAAACAAAGACCAAATATAATAGTAAAATATTTGCGTACAATGATCAAATGTGGTGTCGTAGTCATGAATGACGACTTTAATGTCAATACTGAGACAAACTGGGAGATCGTTTTTATGAAGAATCAAGTTCATTCTGTAACATAGACTTGTCTAAGAACTAGTAATACAGATCCTAAAGAGGTGTTGTAAATACAGTCTCATCAGTATTACAACAACTGAACCAAACTTTTGTTGTTTTCATAAATGGAGTAGCAGTCATTGTGAATTACATCTTCAATATCAAACATATTGTCTACATAGTCGAAGATAATACAGTCCACTTCATAAGATGGATCTGTCTGGAAAATACTTAACTAGTACGTGCTCAGCGTTACAGTAATTGAATCGAACTTCTGTTCACAAGTCACCGGCCAGAATACTGAAAAATCATGATATTATACAAAGTATTTACATATTCGGCTCCATAAGAGCAAAACATGTGGTTGGCTTGTGGTGTCGTTGCCTTAGTACCCAACCCCTTAAGCAGGCGCCAAATGTTACATATCCTGCGGTTATTTGCAGCTATCATCATACTCTCATCCTACATGAGTGTTAAAGATCTTATAACATATGAACCTTTGATACTATATATATAAAACCAACACATCAATTCTGTTACTGAATTTAGTTATACCTACAATGGCTCCGGTAAATCTACAATGCGACTTATCAACTCACAACTGCATGATTTTGTCTTGGCGTCTACAACGTACAACTATGCAAGGCAATCTTGACTCTTTTTTATTATTATTATTTTGTGTGCATGCAAAACCTGTACAACAGAAAATCTGGACCTCTGTCATACGTATTCATTCATTGCTATGGCAAATGTATGCATTACAGTTTACTTATCAACTTAGATATCCCTAGCCGCAAAACGAAGAACATTGTACTGTACATAAGCCAGAAAAATGACACCAAGAAGATTCTGTTGGTAGACGGAGGGGGCATTGATAAGAAGTTAAATGTTGCAACTCAAAATCTTCACTGCGTGAATGTCCTTCCTACCATTGTAAGTCTTCGAATCTCACAGCTGTTTTATATGGAGCAATCATCAAAATAAACTTGTTGAATATATATGTCTTGAAATGCAGGGCCTCAGATACCTGCTGGTAGAAGACAACAACGAAATGAACTACTCCCGTAAGCTTGTTATTCAGTGACCTGAAGTTATCAGCTGCTGAGAGTTTTGACATGATACGGAAATGAAAGAAAAGAAGAACTTTTCGATGGTTGAAGTTTTTTTACACGCTTTTTTTTCCAAATACTTTGCAGTGTGATATACCTGAAGGTTTTATGTTGCCCCTTACACCTTGGGTATGGTCTTTTTAGGTTGCAACTATTCATACTGTGAAAATCTGAAAGCTTTGAAACTGCATGTGTAGAAAATACACGGGTGCTTGATGAAGAGCTGCTGTCTATTTTTATTTTTCATTTTTGGTTTTTTTGTGAAGGGAAATGCTGCTCTTTTCTATTCGTTGTGGGGGAGGGGGTTGCAGAGTTTGCTTATAGTTCCAAAGAAGTCCCGGTAGCATAAAACCCATAAGAACTAACACAAAAAGTATTTCTACTGCAGAAGGGGTTTTCCTTGCTGTGTACTCCATTTGTCTCTAAATTTTTGTCACTTGTTAATTTAAAATGAACTAACATTTGGGAATGGAGCTAGGGAGTATATCTTAAAAAAAACCAACATCAAAGATAACAGGCAGGAGAGAAGCATAAGCAAAAGCAAATGGCAAGAAAAATAAAAAGAAAAAACATAGACAATAATTATATCTTACTTTTGTACAGACAAGAAAGACTAACTCATTTCCTTCAAATGGAGAATTGGTGATTTAATATTTTCCAATGTTTCAAAATAGAACAACCAGCAGGGTAGAATTAACTTTTACAGACAGTGATCCATGGTTCAAATGACTACCAGAATTGTCACACAACTATACACACTAAATTCTTGGAGCGGTTTTCTTAAACCCTCAACTAAAGATACCCTGAGTTCCCTATTCTTGTTGTTTTGAAAATAACCAACAGATTGACTTATGTATAAAGATAATAGTTACTAATTACTCCATCATGTTACTACAGTTTTTTCCATGAGGATGTTGATTGATGCCACATTGGTGCAAAAGTGGTGTGTTTGAACAGATGATATATGTACTGAGAATGACTGGTTGTAACCTAACACTCTAAATGTTCATGTATACTGAAGTTCAACAAAAGCAAAGACAATGACTGTCAGGGCATTGCTCCAGAATATCAGAGGAACAGAGGACGTCGATCAGGAGTTGGATGACACATTGCTCAAAATTCATTCGTATTTTGATTACTTTTCTCATATGAAAACAAATAGCGATCTCCCACTTTTGCTCCAATCCATTCCAGAAAGATTGAGCTCCAGTAAGTAATACTCCTCTGTCCCCAACACTTTATCGCTTTGTGAATGTGGCCTAGAGGGGGGTGAATAGGCCTTTTTGAATTTTTGTCGGAACCTGCAACACTCAACAACTTGATCAAATACCGATAAATCGGACTAGTCCGGTAGTGTGCGGACTAGTCCGGTGCGTGCGGACTAAAACGATCAAGTTTGATCGATGATCTCGATCCAAGCACTCCGCGCAATGGAAATTAAGATGTAACTAGATGTTGCTTCAATTAGACTGAAGATAGCACAAGATAACCTTAGTTTCAAGTTTTGACGTAATTTTACTAAGATAAATTAAACCCTAGATGCAATGAACAAAAAACACAAAGTGAAGACACAAGATTTTTATCTCGTGGTTCAATTCCCACGAAGGCAACCTACATCCACGTTGAGGAACCCACGAAAGGACCGAATCTTCACCAACCCTACCCTCGTCGAATCGCCACGGAGACCGATTCTCTTCCACTAATCACAAGGGGTAAATCACCAAGTTCAAGAGGCCTTCTCACAAGTGGAGGGCTCCCCAAGATTTACAACTGAATACACCACCAACACACTCAAATTATATGCAATAAAGAACAAGAGTGTGCGAGAGAATCAAACCGAAGAGCTCAAAACGTGAATAATTGTGTCTCTCCTTTGATCTAAAGTTAATCCTCAAGGATTTGATCTTTCTTCCGTTAGATTGTGTGGAGAGACGTATTTTCTAGGCTCTTAGAGAGTGTGACGGCGCAGGGGGTCGAGAGAGTTCATATTTGGGTCGTGCACCTCTATTTATACTAGGGTTTCCAAGAGTTACTGTTAGGGTTTTCAAAGTCCGGACTAGTCCGTGGTGGACTCCGGACTAGTCCGGTGTGCGGCGTGTGGGAAATCTTAAATGTCTTGAATTATCAGACTTGTCCGACCAAGGGCGGACTAGTATGATTTTGTCTTTGAAAATGTTCGGACTAGTCCGGCCATTATCGGACTAGTCCGATTTGGTGAAACCTTTATTGAATTGAGGACAAGTCCGCACTTGGAGGACTTGTCCGATTTTAGTCAGGAGGTTTTCGGACTAATTCGTGTAGAAATCGGACTTGTTCGATTTAGGTCAGAAAGATATCGGACTAGTCTGTGGGATATCGGACTATGTCCGATTTCGTGCAAAACCGTGAAGTGTTGAGGACTAGTCCGCCCTGGGGGGACTAGTCCGATCTTAGTCAGAAAGATATCGGACTAGTCCGTGGTGATATCGGACTAGTCCGGTCTGTGTAAACTGGACTGTATGTGCAGACAAGTCCGCACTGGGAGGACTTGTCCGATTTTGGACAGAGAGATATCGGACTAGTTCGATATATATTGGACTAGTCCGGACTTGTATGAATTTGTGCAGTGAGAGTGGTTAAGATTTGCTTGAGCTCTCGGGGTGTGTTTCTCCAACACACTCCATACACAAAGATTATTCTATTTATCTCTTGAGCTCTTTCCAACTTGATTTCTCACTCTCCTTTCTTTTTGCGCTTTCTCCATGTTTTCATTAAAACCTGCGCTCATCTTAACATTTTGGTTAGGATCTCATTTGTTTGTTATAAATCAACCAAAACCCATAAGGAATGCCTAGATGCACTTTCACTTTGTAGTTCAAAAATAAACTACAAAGCGACAAGTTTTTAAGAACGGAAAGAGGAAGCAACAACGAATGCCAATCTTTATATGCGTCGGCTTGCACAAAATGCACTGATCCAAAAATTGCGAACCTCAGAAGTCTGACGGCGTCAGAGACATCCACAGTTCCAATCCCATCGCTACAAAGAAAGGCAAACAGGTCCATGAGAAACTTCGGAACATGAATATCATAAATTGCTTGTCTAACTAGCTTGAAGGAAATCATCTCTCACACTTATGAAACAAAGGCTCCAAGCCACTAAAATCATGTCCGCCTGTGATTAGCTACTACCTAAAAGTAATCAGTATTTTGCCACCCACTCCACTTCGGCAGTAGCCCAGGTTTTATTCTTGTAAGTAACCAATATGCACCAGATCATTTAACTCTAGAACTCAAATCAGGCAAAAGAGTTGGATGTACATCAGAACCAATCAGTTATAGTTTTGATCATTTCACTACCCATCAAAACAAAATCAGCTGTCCTCCAAATCAATTATGGAGGTGATGTCAGCACAACTAAGTAAACCAATTTGAAGTTTCGTTTATGAAAAACTGAGCTATTGAAAATTCTGTTATCAGGCTTCATGGGATGTTGCTCTATGATCCTATGCTAAATGAATGATCTTTTATGGTTCAACATAGGACCAACAAACATATGATCCTATGCTTCATGGTCTACCTTGACTTTAAGGCGACCAACAACATGGCGGAGTATGAAGCACTCATTTATAGATTAAAGGTGGCACTGTCATATGGTGTCAAGCAGCTGTTGGTCAAGGGAGATTTGCAGCTCATCATTAAACAGGTGAAGGGTGAATGCTCCTGTAACAATCCTCAACTAGCTGCTTATCTCCTTGAAGTCCAGAGGCTTCAGAAAGATTTCGAAGTCCTGGATCTCCACCATGTCCAGCGCGTCCATAACGCTGAAGCTCACGAACTCTCGACGAAAGCGTCAACCGGAGCTCCGGCTCCTGACGGAACCTTCGTCCGGAGGTTGTCAAAATCCACAGCTCAGCCTGCCGAACTGAGTGAAGGGGGCGAGACCAGCATCCTGAAGCTGGCAGTCCCGATGGCCCTGTTACCATGGCATCCATCAAGGGTCGTAAGTGCTGTCGGAAGCTCCGAGCAACCCAGCACGCAAGACTCAAATGCTCAAGCTAGCTCTGATGCATGGATCTCGGAGATCCGGAGCTACTTGAAAGACAATATCCTTCCTGACGATGATGTATCCGCTAACCGGATAGTCAGATTGGCTTAAAGATACACGCTAGTAGAAGGGGATCTCTACCGACGCGGTGCCACTGGCGTCCTAATGCGGTGCATCACAAGGGAAGAAGGTTGCGAGCTCCTCACAAAAATCCATGGAGGCAAGTGTGGGAACCACGCGTCTTCCTGCACGCTGGTCGGTAAAGCCTTCCGACATGGCTTCTACTGGCCTACAGCGCTCCAGGATGCAACTGAGCTGAATACGAAGCATGCCAGTTCCATGGAAAGCAAATTCACACACCGGCTCAGCCTCTACAAATGATACCTCCTACATGACCTTTCGCTGTGTGGGGGATGGACATCTTGGGACATTTCCCAAGAGACGTCGGAGGTTACAAGTTCTTGTATGTTGCCATTGACAAGTTCACCAAATGGTCGGAAGCAACTCCAGTTGTGACAATAAACAAGCAATCGGCTATCAACTTCTTGCAGTCCATCGTATGCAGATTTGGAGTCCCGAACAAAATCATAACAGATAATGGGACCCAATTCACAAGCTCTGCTTTTCAAGGATACTGCAAAGACCTCGACATCCAAGTCAGCTACGCCTTCGTAGCTCACCCGACAAGCAATGGCCAAACCGAGAGAGCAAATGCAAAAATCCTGAAAGGACTCAAGACGCGCACATATGAGCGCCTGAAAAAACATGGAGCCGACTGGATCGAAGAGCTTCCGCCCACTCTATGGGCCAACAGGACAACTCCAAACCGGTCAACTGGAGAGACACCCTTCTTCCTGGTGTACGGAGCTGAAGCAGTCCTTCCTCCGGAAATCACCTTGGGGTCGCTCTGGGTCCGGACCTCTGACGAAGCTACACAAGACCAGCTCCGACCTGAAGACCTTGACCTCCTTGAAGAGGGAAGGTGCCGAGCAGCTGTTCGGAATGTCCGATACTGCCAAACTCTTCGGCGCTATCACCAACGTCATGTTCACAGCCGACAGCTCGAGGAAGGCGATCTGGTGCTACGGAGAATACAATCCAGAGAGGGGTTAAACAAACTCTCCCCCAGCTGGGAGGGACCCTTCCGAGTGATCAAAGTATCTCGTCCCAGATGCGTTCGCTTGGCAACCGAGGATGGGACACCTCTCCCAAATCCTTGGAACATTGAGCACCTCCGTAAGTTCTACGCATAATATCACGGATGTGAGTCTGTAATTACATGTGATGTATGTTATAGAGTCATTGTACAGAGTCGGGTAGCTCCTCCAGGAGGACAGCCGAACCTACCTCGTTAGGTCCGCAACGTCCATGCAACACTTGTCACAGTCTCAGAACTAAAAGTGTAGCTAGCTACATTGGGTCAAACGAGAAACGAAACACACTTGGTCTGGTTTTGTACCCTAAGAGTGTACTTGTTTCCCCTGTACCCTGGACCTATAATGAAAGACATCATTGTGTGAAAACAGACTCCACGTGCATTTACTTTGTACAGGCTCAATATTTTTTATTTTTCTCTTTCTTGTCTATAACAAAGTTGTGCAATTCTTAAGAAACTTTAGCTTGACCAGTTCATGTACAATTCGAGTTGCATTGTCTATCCTTCCGGATTCAAACATTGTTGATGGCCTACTCGTCTGAATGCCACCAAGCCAATCTAGGGCCGGAGTGTGCTATCGACTTAGCCTGGTCATGCACCCTAAGTACGCCACTCTACCTACACCCCGGCAGGCCGAAGTAAGGCGAGTCCAGAAACGATCAGACCTGAAGGAAGCAAGACAACACTGTTGATTGTATTTAGAATTGTGTTCGACCTAAAACTTTCTCAGGAATAGTAAGCCGCAATGAAGTTATAGATAGGAAACGGATTTTACTGTTTTTCTTGACTTCAGTGTGCAGGAAAAATAAATAAGCTCCGACATCCTCTAGGCGGCTTGTGGTCGATGTTCAAACATTGACATTGAGCATCTCTGGAGCTACTCAGTTCCGGTAAAGCTAGGGGGCAAGCCGTCAACATGAAGATGGTGGAAAGACTCTAAAGTGGAGTCTGACGTTGACACAACACGTGTTGACGGAGGTCACTGCCAGAGTTGCCAAGCTCCGTGTAAGGATCGAATGCCCAAGAGGGGGGGGGGGGGTGAATTGGGCTTCTTTTCAAAAATCAAAGCAATAAAACTTAATTACTAAAAGCCCAATTCCCTACACAAACGACATATGCATTCAAGTAAATAGCAACTTCGCGGTATAGAAAATGCATAAGTGTAAGGGAGAGGAAGAGGATGCAAACTCCCGAGGAGACACGAGGATTTATCCCGTGGTTCAGCAAGATCGTCAAGATCTTCCTACATCCACGTTGTGGCACCCACGAAAGGGTATAGCCACACCCAGGTCACCGAGACTAGGGATCTTCACTATTCTTCTCCGTTTGCCAACCTTGGCAAGGTGGAGCTCAAGCCTTGTACAACTTCGATCCTCCGGGCTTCCACAACCGTCTTGGCAAGCTCCGGAAGTCTCTCTCAATTACAGACACCAAGGGACACTCCCTTACAGCTCTCACTACACTAGAGATTCCACTCACCAAGAATGGAGGCACACAAGCTCTCTCTCTAGCTAGTTCTAGCCTATCTCTTGGTGTGTAAGTGGTCTAAAGGATGTAGAAGTGATGGCTCTATGTCTTGAATGATTGAGGATGTGTAGAGTATGTCTGGTGATCAAGACTTATCGATTTGATAGGTTGAAGGGGTATAAATAGCCAGCCTCCACGAAATAGCCGTTGGAAAAGTAGGCTGACATCACTGCTCTGCGAACACTGGATGATCCGATGTCTCCCCTTCAGTTATCATCGGTCAAAGCCAAATTAGCTGATGTCACTATGTCAGATATGACCATTGTTAGACCGATGTTGCACTTCTCTTCTCATCGGATGATCCGGTGGCTCTTCCTCCAGAATTGGTTCAAACTTGATGCTTACTGGAGTGATTGACCGATGTGTTCAAAGGTTGTACATCGGATGATCTGGTGCTACACTTAGTCCAAGGATATTGCTTACTGTACTGATGGATCGATGTAGCTTTGCCCTTAACATCAGATGATCCGGTGAGTGCTTTGTTCTGAGGTCTTCTTCTTCTGCTGAATCAACTCAATCGATGTGTTGTTCTCAGGAATCATCGGTTGATCCGGTGAGTTGATTTTGTTTGCTTCGAGTTGTTCTAAGTGATTCTTTTGAACTTTGCTCGATTGACCTCTTAGACATTTGTTGGTAATGTACTTCTGATGATTTTCAAGCATTGAGTGTTGTCAATTATGGTTGAATGACTTTGACATATGAGCTTTTACTTCTTATCTTCACAACATTGATTGATCTAATAAAAGGATTGTTTAGGGGTCTCCAATAATCAGTAGTTGATGTTCATATTCATATAGATTTCATTTGATTGAGTGATATGGGAGACCTTGCAACCACAAATTCATTAGTAAAATTCAATGGTTGTCATTAATCACCGAAACCATACCTCATGGGGGCCTAGATGCTTTCAATCTCCCCCTTTTTGGTGATTGATGACAACACAACAAGTGAAGCATAATAATAATGAATTTGATAGTACAATACTCAAGAGGATATGCAATGAGTACAAGATATGGCATATTAAACTTGGAGACTCAAAAGAGATTTAATAGCGTGAAATCTCAATCGATCAATAACTTAATAGAATAGGTGGCACATGAATACTCAATAAATAGCAAATGAGTAGCAAAAACATCAACTTACAAAAGATGATATAGATAAACTCCCCCTGATACTAAGACACTACCCCTGAGGCTAGGCTATCCTCCCCTGGCTCTCCCCCTGAGGCTAGGCTATCCTCCCCCTGGCTCTACTCTAACTCTTCTCCCCCTTTGGCATCAAGACACCAAAAAGGGATCCGAGTACCTAAGAACCCTGAGTGCTCGGAGCGATGACGAACTGGTCATCGTCGGGGGTGCTGTCGTCGGAGCTGCTGCCTGGAGTAGAGGTGGAGGTAGCTGTAGGAGCCATAGGAGCCGTCGTCGGTGCCTGCTGAGTCGGAGCTGCTGGCAATGGGGCACTGACGACGGATGCTGACGTCTGTTGGAAAAACGTCGTAGCCGGCAGCGGAGAGTGGATCGGTGCGCCTGGAGCCAGCAGTGGAGACATGCTGATCGTCGGGATCGGCGTGGTCGGCCCTGGAGCTGCAGCTGGAGAAAGGACAGGCGGGGTGGAGCAACGTTTGGCAGCTGCGATGGTAGGGCAATCCCGGTCTGGGTGTAGAGGTTGGTGATCAACCCCAGGATGCCCATCATCGCCTGCTGCGTCTGCTGCTGGTCGAGGGAGCGCTGGTGCATCTGGTCGATCAGCCCCGTCAGCCGGTCTGTGTCCTCTTGCCTCTCATGGGCGATCTAGCGCTGCATCTCCTGCTGCTGCTGTTGGAGCTCCAAAAGGCGCGCTGCCTGCTCAGCTCAGGCCTGCTCAGCTGCAAGCTGGTCCAGGCGCTGCTGCTCAACCATCTGCTGCAGGAGTGAGGTGAGCTCTGATGGCTGAGAGACCTGTGCCTCTCAGACGGGAGGTGGAGTAGGAGGTGGCACGGTCGAGCCTCCAGCCTCCGCGTCGTGCTGCCTGGGTGAGGGAGGAGGTGGGAAATACTCCTCAACACTGTCATCTGTGTCGCTCTCGGACCATATATGTTGAAGGTCCTCACCCTGAGCCTCTTCCTGAGAAAGCCTCTCATCTTCCTTTTCCAGATCAGACCAATCCTCCTCGGATAGCCGAGCACGGACCTGACGCTCGACTGGACGGCCAAGGCGGCGGTCTCCAAGAGCTGGAGCACGGTAGTGGTTGAACCGTGTGACACTCTCGTCAGTGAGACGCTCACGCACGGCGGACTCCTCAGGAACCATCATGGAGAGCAGGTAGTTGATCCAGTGTCCAAACACAAGCTACCTCATCATGCCAACTCCGTCAGTGATCACGTCCTCCGTCTCACATATGAGGATGTCCACAATATCAAACTCCATCCCGTTCATGATGTAGAACAGGAGGGTCTGCTGCAGACCGGTGAACCCCTCTAGGTATCCGGACCTCGGCAAGAGTGTGCAGCGCAAGGCAAGATGCACTGTGCGCGGAGCTAGAGTCAGTAGTGTCGGTACCCTCAACTGGTTTGGAGAGAAGGACGGACAAATAGAGAGTGTATCTCCTCCAGTGGTGGTGCCACTCCTCCAGTGAGCGGCCTCCTCGGCGGGTCTGCCTGTCCATATACCCTCTCATGCACGCAAGTGTCGTGCAGGTCCACTCCAAGCAGCTGTGCCAACGTCTGCCTCATCAAGTGATGGTGTTGGCCCATGAACATGAAGTCTATAGACCTGCGGCCCTCAGAGACATAGAGGGTGGCGTAGAATAGCGGACCCAGTCCTCCACGTAGACACTCCTCTCGTAGGACACCAGCTCCACCAGCCCTCTGTACCTCGCAAAGTAGGGGTGTATCTCCGTCTCGGCTGCCAGGGCAAGCTAATCCCAATCCAGAAAGTTGTGCTGGAAGAGCTTGTGGCCTCGGCGTCTATAGGTCTCGTATAGTGACACCTGCGTCAAAGTCCAAAAACGACTGTCCACACGAGCCTCTCTGGGCTGCGGGTACCATTCCTCAAGCAAGACACTCCATCTGAGTCTTTTGAGCTGCTTGGCCTTCATCTTCTGGTAATCAGTCAACCGGACACCTTCACCAACACGGATGTTGGTGTCCATCTCGTAGATGTCTCTCTGGGCCTCTTGTCCTCTCGAAGCTCGGCAGCAAATGGTCTCGAACGTGGTGCTGCCGCGGGATGACCCCCACGGGTCCTGGCTGAGCGCCGGCGAACAAGCGGCACTTCCAGCTCTTCTTCTGCCTCAGACTCATATAGCACGGGAGACTGCCTCGGACGAGCCTCGTGAATCCTCAATGATCCTCCTTGGCCACGCTCTCGCTCCTCGGCGGCGCGAGCGACCATCAACGCCTTCTTCTCCTCCTTCGATAGCTTTTGCTTCTTTGCGGCCGGCTCTGCAATGGCCTTGCCCTTGTTCTTATTGTCACGAGCCATTGCGATGAGGCGCGTGAATGAAGTCGACGATGTCAAGCGCACAGAATGGCGACACAACGATCGACGCGGCCGGAAACCCTAGCGTCGAAGAGACGGACCGTTGGAGGTACCACGACGGCGTAATGGGTGGCGGTGGTGTGGCTGCTGGGGGAGCGGCTGCGGTGGTGGAGAGAGGCGGCGGCGCTGGAGGAAGCGGCGGCAGCGTCTGCGGTGGAGGAGAGTGGCGACGGCGGCACTGCTGCTGCGGTGCGGCGGCGGGTGGATGGCGGCGGCGGCGGCCGGAGGCGGCGGTGGCGCAGGGCGAGAGGAGCGGCGGCGACGGATGGGGAGGCGCGGGTGAGGTCAAGTCGGGGTCGGGAAGAGAGAGAGGAGGGAGGCGAGGAGACGTTTAAATAGTGGGTCCCAAACCCTAGCTGAAAATTTAACACCAGATGGACCGACATTAAAAGATAGAAGCATCGGTCGAATGGCACAGTAAGGATATTCAAAAAGGTACCGTTGACATAGGATGGACCGACGTGGAAAGGGATAGCATCGGTGGATTTTAGCACAGTTCCAGAAATGTGAACATCGGATGCACCGATGTTTCTCAGAATGAACTCGTCGGTTGATTTGAGATACTGACTGAGTTGACCCTTGGCTGTTGAACACCAACTGATCCGATGATGGTCTGGCCTAAGCATCGGATAATCCGATGACTACAAAACAGCGACATCCCATATATGTCCTTTGACCAAACAAACAAACAATGAGAAACACATGCCTCAGGACTTTTTGGGCAACCCCTTACCCCTCAAAAATGCTAATTTGCTAATAACTTGGTTAAGCCTTAAAGCGAATAGAACACCGAGAAAATAGGAAGGAAATTATCCAAATAAAATGTAAGGCTCATGCTTTGTGAGCTAGAGGATGAAGCCTTCTATCTCTTAGAAGCATGTTCCTTTAAGCATTAACACACCTAACATTTTGTTCTTCCCACATCATATGAGTTGAGATATTGCATTTCAAACAAGTCTCTTTCTCATGAGGTGGGTTCCCCTTTGTGACAATCTACCATATGCAATGCCAAACAATTTAAAATGCAAGAAGTTTAAATATGAGTGCAAGTCTATATGGCAGGCATCATGCAAGACATAAAGTAAATCTATCTTGCCAAGTTTGAACCTTTCAAAGGCTTCTTCAGGGAGAGCCACTCTCCAAGCCTTGGGGAAACCCAAAAGAACCTCCATCCCAAGCTAACCCTTGCTCACCCCTATCCTTTGAAAGTTAGACAAGACCTATATGAGATGCATTCTTACATGATCATGGCAACTTACATGACGTTCGACGCATCTAGCACATTTAACTCACTTCTTAGCCTAGAAAAAGTTTTCTCATCAAGTGGTTTAGTGAAGATATCCGCCAATTGTTCTTCGGACCTAACACCTCGCAATGAGATGTCTCCCTTAGCTTCATGGTCCCTCAAGAAATGATGGCGAATATCAATGTGCTTAGTGCGGGAGTGTTGAACGGGGTTTTTAGCTATCTTAACCGCACTTTCATTGTCACAAAGGAGAGGCACACAACCAAGTTTAATACCAAAGTCCAAAAGGGTTTGCTTCATATAAAGAATTTGGGCACAACATGCACCGGCCGCGATATATTCCGCTTCCGCCGTGGAGAAGGCGACGGAATTTTGCTTCTTGCTAGACCAAGACACTAGGGAACGCCCAAGCAAGTGGCACCCACCGGAGGTACTCTTGCAGTCCACATGGCATCCGGCAAAGTCCAAACCCGAGTATCCCAAGAGATAGAATTTTGCACCTTTAGGGTACCACAAGCCCACACTAGGGGTATGCTTAAGATACCTAAGTATCCTAAAGACCGACTTCCGATGCGATTCTCTAGGTGCTGCTTGAAAGTGAGCACACAAGCATATACTAAACATGATATCGGGCCTATATGCGGTAAGGTAAAGTAATGAACCAATCATAGAACGGTAGTTAGATTGATCAATAGGTTTACCGTCCTTATCCGCGTCGAGATGACAATTTGTTGCCATTGGAGTGCTTCTTGAGCTACAATCTCCCATCTCAAATTTCTTCAAGAGGTCCTTGGTATACTTCTCTTGATAGACAGAGGTCGCCTCTTGAAGTTGCTTGATTTGGAATCCAAGGAAGAAGTTGAGCTCTCCAGTCATCGACATCTCGAATTCCCTAGACATCATTTTGCCAAACTCATGGCTAAGAGCTTCGTTAGTTGAACCAAAAATAATATCATCAACATAAATTTGACAAATGAATAATTCTCCGTTGATGTCTTTGGTGAAGAGTAGTGTCCACCCTCCCCGATCTTGAATCCTTGCATGATCAAGAAATCCCTTAGTCGTTCATACCATGCCCTAGGTGCTTGCTTGAGCCCGTAGAGCGCCTTGTGCAACCTATACACATGATTAGGATTCCTCGGATCATCAAACCCGGGAGGTTGTTCAACATAAACAAGCTTGTTAATGTAACCATTAAGAAAAGCACTTTTCACATCCATTTGATAAAGTCTAATATTATGATGTGATGCAAAGGAAAGAAGTATACAGATGGCTTCTAGCCGGGCGACCGTAGCAAATGTCTCCGCAAAGTCTAGTCCTTCAACTTGCGAGAACCCTTTGGCCACAAGTCTTGCCTTGTTGCAGACCACAACGCCGTTCTCGTCTTGTTTGTTGCGGTACACCCACTTTGTTCCGATGACATTTTTATCCTTGGGTCGCTCCTCCAACACCCAAACTTCATTGCGAATGAAGTTGTTAAGTTCTTCTTGCATGGCCATCACCCAATTTGGGTCTTGGAGTGCTTCCTCAATGTGAGTGGGTTCTACACATGAAACAAACGAGTAGTGCTCACAAAACGAAGCGAAATGGCGAGAACGTGTACTTACTCCCCTTGACGGACTTCCAATAATTTGGTCCATTGTATGCGCCTTGGAGATGCGTCCATGCCTCATAAGTGGTTGTGAAGCACTTGGCGGTGGTGATGCGTGTTGATCATCTTGTGGTTGGACTTGATCATGGACTTCTTCTTCTTCTTGATGTTGTGTGGCTTGTGAGTCTTGAGTAGGCAATGGATCATCCTTCTCTTCTTTGTCATCTTGAGGCGCCATTGATGTGTTGATGTTGGAACTTGAAGCTCCCCCTTGATCATGGCTCTCCTCAACTTTCAGCTTGATGTCTCCAATGGTCATGTTCTTCAAGGCTTCTCGTAGAGGCTCATCATCTATTTCATCATGACCAAAACTCTCCTCTTGGGAGCCATTAGTTTCATCAAACTCAACATCACACTTTCCTCAACTAAACCGGAGGTTTGGTTGAATACTCGATATGCTTTTGAGTTTGATGCAACCAAGAAATATACCAACATCACATCTTCTTTCAAACTTACCGAGCCTTTTCTTGCGGTAGATGTAGCATTTGCACCCAAAGACTCGAAAGTAGGAGATGTTGGGCTTTCTCCCAATGAGAAGTTCGTACGGGGTCTTTTGAAGTAGTCGATGTAGGTAGACCCTATTTGTGGCATGGCACGCCGTGTTGATTGCTTCAGCCCAAACTTCTCTGACGTGCCATAGTCATCAAGCATTGCTCGCGCAAGAGTGATGAGAGTCTTGTTCTTCCTTTCAACAACACCATTTTGTTGAGGAGTGTATGTGGCCGAAAACTCATGTTTCACGCCTTCACGGTCACACCACTCCCCAATGTTGTAGTTCTTGAATTTGGTGTCGTTGTCACTCCGGACCTTGATGATGGGAAGTTGAAATTCCCGTTGAGCGCGGTTGGCGAAGGTCTTGAACACTTCCAGAGTTTCACTCTTGTCACCTAGAAATAAAGTCTAAGCATAGCGAGAGTAGTCATCAACTATAACAAGACAATAGAGGTTACCGCCGAGGCTTTGATATGTGGGCGGTCCGAAGAGGTCGATGTGTAGTAGTTCAAGTGGCTTGGAGGTTGACACCATTGTCTTCATCGGGTGGTGTGAAGAAACTTGCTTCCCGGCTTGACAAGCGCTACAAAGCTTGTTCTTCTCAAATGTGACATCCTTCACGCTGGTCACCATCCGAAGCTCGAATGACTTCTTGAGCTTGCTCATCCCTATGTGCGCTATGTGTCGGTGCCATAGCCATCCCAAACTTGTCTTAGTGAAAAGGCAAGTGGTCAAGCTAGCATTCTTGTTGGAGAAGTCTACTAGGTAGAGGTGTCCATGCCGAAATCCTTTGAAGACTAGTTCTTGGCTTGTCTCACTACTCACAACAACATCACTTTTTCTAAAGGTGCACGTTAGTCCAAGATCACATAGTTGTGCAATAGAAAGTAAATTGAAACTAAGTGACTTAACGTACAAAACATTAGAAATAGATAAGTCATTTGAAATAGCAATTTTACCTAACCCAATTACCTTACCCTTAGAGTTATCACCAAAGGTGACTTGTTCATGATTGCCGGGGTTTTCTATGGTGGTGAACATACCATCATTGCCGGTCATATGTTGGGTGCACCCGCTATCGAGTACCCAATGCTTTCCTCCGGCTTTGTAGTTCACCTACACACATGAATTCAATTTTTAACTTTAGGCACCAAAGCCAACTTAGGTCCTTGTATATGTGATACAAGTGTCTTTGGGACCCAAAGTTGCTTGGGGAGCTTCCCCTTCATGCCCTTCATGTCTTTGCCAATGAACCTTGCCTTCACCTTGCCATATACTTTACTCAAGAGATAATAATGATCATTGAAAGTAGATTTGTAATTAATGGGTAATTTTGGAGAAGGTCGGTTAGGAAGAGGACACTCCCTTGTGTGGTGACCGTTGACCTCACAATGTTGGCAATAAGAACCAACTTCCTTGATGAAGATTGTTCTAAGCTCCGGTGAGGGCACCTTTCCTTTGTTAGGCACCGGGAAGGATCCAAGTCCTCTCTTGTTGAAGGCCTTTGCTTGTTGGAAGAGGATTTCCTTGTGTTTAACTTCCCCTTTTGAAATTCTAGCCACACTAGTGCGGAGACTCTCAATTTCTTCCAACAAGTCCTTCTCCCTAACATTTGCTTTCAAAGGCAAAGACTTGTTCAAGGCATTAGTGACATGAGAAGTAATGGATATCCTATCATTAAGAGTTTGTTTCTTTATATTCTTCAATTCTTGATTAAGTGCTTCATGAGCAAGGCTAAGTGTTTGATGCTCTTGTACTAACTTGTTGTGCTCTCCCGAGAGTGTTTGGTGTGCTAAATTAAGCTCATGATGATCTAGCTTGATTTTAGCCTTATCCTCTTCAATTTGCTTGACATGGGATTTGAGCGTGTCATGCTCTTTAAGTATGCTTTCATACTTGTCAAGCAAATCGAGGTTAGCACTCTCAAGCCTAGCACGCGTTTCTTCAAGGGCTTTAACCTTACTCTTTTCCCTCTTAATGATAGTATGATATTCATTTATTAAAGAAGTTAAATCATCGGGGGAAAGCTCATCATCGCTAGAGTCGTCACATACCTTGGTGTTACCTTTCGCCATGAGGCACATGGGCGGTGGATGAAGAGGTGAGTCATCATTGTTGGCAATGGCGAGGCTGGCCAAACTTTCTTCTTCCGCTTCACTCTCTTCATCACTTGTTTCTTCGTCGGTGACCCATTCATTTGCCTCACACATGAACACCTTTTGTGGGCCATTTCTCTTCTTTGGGAAGAGTTTTGCCTTCTTGCCCTTGTCATGTTTCCTCTTCCCAAAGGATCTTGGCTTGGGTTTGGCCTCTTCTTCATCATCTTCACTATCTTCAAGCTTGCGATGCTTGCTCTTGTGATTCTCTCTTCTTTTGTCCGGTCTTGGACAATCATAGGAGATGTGGACTTGATCACCACAATTGTAGCAAGTCTTGTGATCATCTCTCCTTGGTAGAAACGCTTTCTTCTTGGGATCAAATGTGTATCCCTTCTTAGTAATCTTGGAGTTCAAGCGTGAGAACTTTCTCATCATCAATGCAAGCTCATCATCGTCATCTTCACTTGATGCTTGCTCTTCTTCACTTGAGCTAGGCTCAACCACCTTCTTCTTCTTGAGGCTTGTTTTCTTGGTGGAGGCCTTTAGGGCAATTGCTTTTGAAGATGATTGCTCCATCATCCCAAGTACACTCATCTCATGAGCGTGAATTTCTCCAATGAGCTCTGAAACTTCAATGTGGTCAAGCGACTCTTTTTGAAGCATGGAGTTGATGATGTTGTACTTTGGCTTGGAAAGGAGCATGAGGATCTTGCGGTTGATGAGTCCCTTGCCAAGAGAAGCAATGTCAAGAGCATTAATTTCTTCAATAAGTACATTCAAGCGAGAGAACATCTCATTGACATTTTCATGAGATAGCATCTTAAATTCATCATATTTGGCTTTAAGCATGTGATATTTTAGTTCTTTGAAACGAGAGGAACCCTCATGAATTTCTATCAAGCAAGCCCAAATTTCACATGCCTTTTCTTTGCTAGCAATCCTAGCAAACACATCTTGACTAATGCATTCATAAATTGCATTCCTAGCTTTATCATCCCACTTAATTTGATCACCAACATAATTGTGCTCACCAAACCCCGCGTGGGTCGCTTCCCATACTTCGGGAGCAATAGCCTCTAGATAAGCGCGCATGCATGCTTTCCAATAGGCAAAGTTCTTGCCCTCGAAGATAGGAACCGAACCCCCAACCTTGGCCATTTTAGCTCTCTAGCGGTGAAGCTAGAATGATCTTATGAGCAACCTTGCTCTGATACCAATTGTAAGGATCGAATGCCCAAGAGGGGGGGCGATGAATTGGACTTCTTTTCAAAAATCAAAGCAATAAAACTTAATTACTAAAAGCTCAATTCCCTACGCAAACAACCTATGCATTCAAGTAAATAGCAACTTCGCGGTATATAAAATGCATAAGTGTAAGGGATAGGAAGAGGATGCAAACTCCCGAGGAGACACGAGGATTTATCCCGTGGTTCGGCAAGATCGTCAAGATCTTCCTACATCCACGTTGTGGCACCCACCAAAGGGTATAGCCACACCCAGGTCACCGAGACTAGTGATCTTCACTATTCTTCTCCGTTTGCCAACCTTGGCAAGGTGGAGCTCAAGCCTTGTACAACTTCGATCCTCCGGGCTTCCACAACCGTCTTGGCAAGCTCCAGAAGTCTCTCTCAATTACAGACATCAAGGGACACTCCCTTACAGCTCTCACTACACTAGAGATTCCACTCACCAAGAATGGAGGCACACAAGCTCTCTCTCTAGCTAGTTCTAGCCTATCTCTTGGTGTGTAAGTGGTCTAAAGGATGTAGAAGTGATGGCTCTATGTCTTGAATGCTTGAGGATGTGTAGAGTATGTCTGGTGATCAAGACTTATCGATTTGACAGGTTGAAGGGGTATAAATAGCCAACCTCCATGAAATAGCCGTTGGAAAAGTAGGCTGACATCACTGCTCTGTGAACACTGGATGATCCGATGTCTCCCCTTCAGTTATCATCGGTCAAAGCCAAATTAGCTGATGTCACTGTGTCAGATATGACCGTTGTTAGACTGATGTTGCACTTCTCTTCTCATCGGATGATCTGGTGGCTCTTCCTCCAGAATTGGTTCAAACTTGATGCTTACTGGAGTGATTGACCGATGTGTTCAAAGGTTGTACATCGGATGATCTGGTGCTACACTTAGTCCAAGGATATTGCTTACTGTACTGATGGACCAATGTAGCTTTGCCCTTAACATCGGATGCTCCAGTGAGTGCTTTGTTTTGAGGTCTTCTTCTTCTGCTGAATCAACTCGACCGATGTGTTGTTCTCAGGAATCATCGGTTGATCCGATGAGTTGATTTTGTTTGCTTTGAGTTGTTCTAAGTGATTCTTTTGAACTTTGCTTGATTTACCTCTTAGACATTTGTTGGAAATGTACTTCTGATGATTTTCAAGCATTGAGTGTTGTCAATTATGGTTGAATGACTTTGACATATGAGCTTTTACTTCTTATCTTCACAACATTGATTGATCTAATAAAAATATTGTTTAGGGGTCTCCAAGGATCAGTAGTTGATGTTCATATTGATATAGTTTCATTTGATTGAGTGGTATGGGAGACCTTGCAACCACAAATTCATTAGTAAAATTCAATGGTTGTCATTAATCACCGAAACCATACCTCATGGGGGCCTAGATGCTTTCACTCCGACACCCCAGAAGGCTAACCATCAATGCTTTACGCGTTGATGGAGACTACTGCCGGAGCTACTAAGCTCCGGCGATGGTCAATGCCGGAGCCACTAAGCTCCGACAGCCTCAGGGGGCCTACACTATCGAAGACTTCGAACCTACATTCTACAAGTTCGAAGCACGCAAGTCTTCAACAACCATTACATCCTCTTGGTACATGTTCACAATCAAATTGTGTACATCTACCAGGGGGCCAAGTGAGACAAAGGTGGTGTTGAAGACAAAAAATGAAATTTGAATTCACAAAAAATTGGATTTCTTTCATCTGGAGACAAGAGATTACAAAATTGGAGAAGAAGAAGAGAGAATACAAGCGGGAGCTACAGAGAGATGGTCCTAGACCCTATGGAAGAACTAGGTGACCTTCTGGCCACCTCTGACACGCTGGCTCGGGCGGCTTCACCCTCTCCTTTGATGGGGCCTTCAAGCACCGGGTCCAGAGGGAATTGAGGGTTCCGGCTGGTGTAGCACGTCAGCACAAACTCTGCGGCGTTCTTCGCCAAGGACTGACCCTCTGTTTCTAGCTGGTCCACGATGACATTGCCCATCTTGGAGAGCTTGTTGCCTGCTGAACTCAACGCCTCCAACGCCTGGTCCAGCTCCGGCTCCGGATCATCTGGACGCACGGGACTTAAGTCCATTGGCGTCAGCGCGTCGTTTGCCTTGCCCAGGAAGTCCCAAACTTTTTGGGACTCTGCAACCCTTGCACCACGCATCTCCGCCAAGGATCTTTTGGCCGCCGCAAGCTCCAAGCTCTCCCGAGCAAGACGCTTCACCTCTTTGGCATTCTGCTGAATCTTTTTAGCAACCTGCCTTTCGAGTTTGCTGAGCTCTTCCTCCCGGAGGTGGATCTCATTCCAGCGGTTGACCAGATCTTTCTCTCAGCCCCGCACTTTCTTATCCCTAGCGGCGATGGCATTCTCCTGCTTGTAGAGATCTTGCCCTCGCTCCCAGACCTTCTTCTCCTCCTCCTCGCAACACTCCTCCAATTTCTTGGTGCGTTCTTCGAGGCTCTTGTCAGCCAGAGCTGTCTTTTGGACAAGCTCTTCCTCCCTCTTCACGAGGTCGTCAAGCAGCTCCAAGAATTTCTACTCTTCATATTTGAGCCATCTCTGCCGCGCTTCAAGAGCCTCCCAGCGCTTGACGAGACTATCGTGGATGGCGGCGAGCCTTTCCTGACGATCATCCGCTGTGCTATTTGCAGCCTTGGCCTGCTCGTAGATGGCCCGAGACTGGTTGTTGAGGGATTGTGTCATGCTCTCCCTCTCATCTAACAGCTTACCCCAGTACTCCAGGTGGACCTTCTCCCTTTGTACCCACTCCTTGTCGTCAGCCAGCCTCGACTGCGCCAGCTTGGTCTCGAAATGGAGTCGGATGTGCCACCTTCTAAGGGTTTGGCGCTCCTCCTCGAGGGCCTTGCTGTCGTGGTAGAAATCAAACTAGACCCGGCGAAGACTGGAGCAGGCGTTGTTAATAGACAACGATAGGGGGATCGGGTCTGGACCTGTCGGGGTCCTCTCCGCTGGCTCCAGCGGATCTTCAGCGACAAAAATTGGGTTCCACTCTACAAGAGCAGTTCTCTGAGCTTCCACGGCACAAGGTCCGTCCTCCGGGATAGCCTCGGTCGCCGCCGAGGAAGTACTTGCAGCAAAAGTTCTGACCTCCGAAATTGACTCCGAAGGACCCGCCGCCAGGTCATCACCAAATGGCCCCTCCGTAGGGGGGTCAACAGCTTCATCTTGGCACCCTGGCTCAGCAGCGGGCACCTCCGAGATCACCGCTTCTGGAGTGGGTGTTGAAGGTTCGGTCGGAGCAGAAGCTACTTCTGGCTCCGGCGCAGGCGCCTCCTCCGCCGTTGGCTCAGGTGCTGGCGCTTCGACCATCATGGGCTCGGGCGCTGGCGCTTCGTCCACCAAAGGCTCAGGCGCCGACACCTCCGCAACAACTGGCTCGGATGCCAGAACCTCTTCAACGGCCGACTCAACAGCCGAAACTTCGACAACAACCGGCTCCACTACCGGGACCTCATCAACCACCGGCTCAACTTCCGGGGCTTCAACAACATCTGGCTCTAGGGCCGGAATTGCATCTACCTCCGGCTCTGCGGCCGGAGCGTCCAACATTTCAGCATCCAAGCCCGGAGCTTCAACCTCTGGGGCTGGTGCTGCTGGTACATCTTCATTCCCGTGGTCCGGTGCTACCACAGGAGCTTCTGGGGATGATTCGAGGTCCAAGACCATGACAACCAACGCCGGAGCTGCCGCAGCCTCAGCCACCTCTTGGGGCGGCACTGGAATCGGAGACGGAGCTTCAGCCTGCAGAGCCTCAACCGCTGCTGCAGGGACCGGAGATTCAACCCTTTTCTTAGGCACGCTGTGGATGAAGGACGAAGAAGCTCAAAATACAATTAACAATAAAACAACTGACTGAGGTAAAAAATCAAAAATTACCTTGGAAGGCTTCCGCACCAGTTAGCACAGAACCTCTTCTCTGGACGCTCCGGACTGGCCCCAGCCACCACTTGTGTGGTAGTCCCGTAGGGTCCCCCGGAACTTGCTGCTGCTATCGGCGTTGCCCTAGTCGAGGCCCCTCTCGACCGGGAAGGACCTCCGGACCCAGAGCCCTCAGCTGGCCCTGGTACTGGAGTCACATGGCCGGAGCTAGCACCCCAGGAAGATGCCGCTGCTGGAGTAGATGCTGCCATTGTAGACCTCCCCCTCCGGGGAGAAGGAGCCACCACAGAAGAAGTAGGCCTGACGGACCTTCTATCGGCATGCTTCCTCTTATGGCTCGAGGGCTCGGCCAATTCCTTGCCCTTGCCGACGACTTCGGTTCTTGGATTAGGGGCGGGAACGGAGCCACCTTCAGGAGCTTCGGAGATCGCCAACCCGGTGGTCGAACGCTTCTCAACGACAACAAGGTCGTCAAGCATAGGCATCGTATGCCAGAGCTCCCTGCTGAACTCAGCCTCCATGTTCAGAGGGAGTGAAAGCATCTAGGCCCCCATGAGGTATGGTTTCGGTGATTAATGACAACCATTGGATTTTACTAATGAATTTGTGAATTCAAGGTCCCCATAATCACTCAATCAAATGAAATCAATATGTCATTGGAGACCCATATACAATCAATTTATGAGATCAAATCAATTATATGAAGACAAGAAGTGAAAGCTCTTATGTCAAAATCATTCAACTTTAAATTGACAACATTCAATGCTTGAAGATCATCAGAAATGCCTTTGCAACAAATATCAAAGAGGTCAATCGAGCAAGATACAAAATCACTTAGAAACAACTCGAAGTAAACAAAATCAACTCACTGAATCAACCGATGGTTCCAGAAATATACACATCGGTCGAGTTGGTTCAGCTGAAGATGAAGACCTCAGAACAAAGCACTCACCGGATCATCCGATGTGAATGGCTCATCTACATCGGTCCATTAGTACAGTTTGCAATATCATTGGACTAAGTGTAGCACCAGATCATCTGATGTACAGAAATATACACATCGGTCAATCACTCCACTAAGCATCAAGTTTGAGTCAATTCTGGAGGAAGAGCCACCGGATCATCCGATGAGAAGACAGGAGCAACATCGGTCTAACAACGGTCATATCTGACACAATGACGTCAGCTAAAGTAAACTTGACCGATGATAACTAAAGGGGAGACATCGGATCATCCGGTGTTCACAGTAAAGTTCTGTCAGCCTACTTTTCCAACGGCTATTTCGGGGAGGCTGGCTATAAGTACCCCCTAATCCTGTCATTTCGCCAAGTCTTGATCACCAGACACTATCAACACATCCACAAGCGTTCAAGACCAAGGGCAATCACTTCCACATCATTTCGATCACCTATACACCAAGAATTAGGCTAGAACTAGCTAGAGAGAGAGCTTGTGTGCCTCCATTCTGGGTGAGTGGACTCTCTAGGATAGTGAGAGAGCCTCAAGGGAGTGCCCTTGGTGTTTGTAACTGTGAGGAGACTTTCGGAGCTTGCCAAGTCGTTTGTGGAAGCCCGGAGGGTCGAAGTTGTACAAGGCTTGAGCTCTACCTTGCCGAGGTTGGCAAACGGAGAGGAATAGTGAAGATCCCTCGTCTCGGTGACTTGGGTGTGGCAAAACCCTTTGGTGGGTGCCACAACATGGATGTAGGAAGATCTTGACGATCTTGCCGAACCACAGGATAAATCCTCGTGTCTCCTCGGGAGTTTGCATCCTCCTCCTTTCCCTTATATTTATGCATTTTACATTCCGCAAAGTTCCTATTTACTTGAATGCATAGATAGTTTGCGTAGGGAATTGGGCTTTTAGGAATTAAGTTTTATTGCTTAGATTTTTTAAAGAATCCCAATTCACAACCCCCTCTTGGGCATTCGATCCTTACAATTGGTATCAGAGCAAGGTTGCTCATAGGATCATTCTAGCTTCACCGCTAGAGAGCTAAAATGGCCAAGGTTGGGGGTTCGATTCCTATCTTAGAGGGCAAGAACTTTGCCTATTGGAAAGCACGCATGCGCGCTTATCTAGAGGCTATTGCTCCCGAAGTATGGGAAGCGACCCACGCGGGTTTGGAGAACATAACTATGTTGGTGATCAAATTAAATAGGATGTTAAAGCTAGGAATGCAATCTATGAGTGCATTAGTCAAGATGTTTTTTCTAGGATTGCTAGCAAAGAAAAGGCATGTGAAATTTGGGCTTGCTTGATAGAAATTCATGAGGGTTCCTCTCGTGTGAAAGAACTTAAATATCACATGCTTAAAGCAAAATATGATGAATTCAAGATGCTACCTCATGAAAATGTTAATGAGATGTTCTCTCGCTTGATGTACTTATTGAAGAAATTAATGCTCTTGACATTGCTTCTCTTGGCAAGGGACTCATAAACCGCAAGATCCTCATGCTCCTTCCCAAGCCAAAGTACAACATCATCAACTCCATGCTCCAAAAAGAGTCACTTGACCACATTGAAGTTTCGGAGCTCATTGGAGAAATTCACGCTCATGAGATGAGTGTGCTTGGGATGATGGAGCAATCATCCTCAAAAACAATTGCTCTAAAGGCCTCCACCAAGACAACAAGCCTCAAGAAGAAGAAGGTGGTTGAGCCTAGCTCAAGTGAAGAAGAGCAAGTATCAAGTGAAGATGATGATGATGAGCTTGCATTGATGATGAGAAAGTTCTCACGCTTGAACTCCAATATTACCAAGAAGGGATACACCTTTGATCCCAAGAAGAAATCATTTCTACCAAGGAGAGATGATCACAAGACTTGCTACAATTGTGGTGATCAAGGCCACATCTCCTATGATTGTCCAAAACCGGACAAAAGAAGAGAGAACTACAAGAGCAAGCATCGCAAGCTTGAAGAGAGTGATGATGATGAAGAAGAGGCCAAACCCAAACCAAGAGCCTTTGGGAAGAAGAAACATGACAAGGGCAAGAAGGCAAGACTCTTCCCAAAGAAGAGAAATGGCCCACAAAAGGTGTTCATGTGTGAGGCAAATGAATGGGTCACCGAGGAAGAAACAAGTGATGAAGAGAGTGAAGTGGAAGAAGAAAGTTTGGCTGGCCTCGCCATTGCCAACAATGATGACTCACCTCTTCATCCACCGCCCATGTGCCTCATGGCAAAAGGTAACACCAAGGTATGTGACGACTCTAGTGATGATGAGCTTTCCCCCGATGATTTAACTTCCTTGATAAATGAATATCATGCTATCATTAAGAGGGAAAAGAGTAAGGTTAAAGCTCTTGAAGAAACTCATGCTAGACTTGAGAGTGCTAACCTCGATTTGCTTAACAAGTATGAAAGCATACTCAAAGAGCATGACACGCTCAAATCTCATGTCAAGCAAATTGAGGAAGAAAAGGCTAAAATCAAGTTAGATAATCATGAGCTTAACTTAGCACACCAAACACTCTTGGAAGAGCACAACAAGCTAATACAAGAACATCAAACACTTAACCTTGCTCATGACGTGCTTGATCAAGAGTTGAAAAATGCAAAGAAACAAACTCTTAATGATAGGATATCCATTACTTCTCATGTCACTAATGCCTTGAACAAGTCTTTGCCTTTGAAAGCAAATGCTATGGAGAAGGACTTGTTGGAACAAATTGAGAGTCTCCGCACTAGTGTGGCTAGACTTTCAAAAGGAGAAGTCAAGCACAAGGAAATTCTCTTCCAACAAGCAAAGGCCTTCAACAAGAGAGGACTTGGATCGTTCCCGGTGCCTAACAAAGGAAAGGTGCCCTCACCGGAGCTTAGAACAAGCTTCATCAAGGAAGTTGGTCCTTATTGCCAACATTGTGAGGTCACCGGTCACCACACAAGGGAGTGTCCTCTTCCTAACCGACCTTCTCCAAAGTTGCCTATTAACTACAAATCTACTTTCAATGATCGCTATTATCTCTAAAGTAAAGTAGATGGCAAGGTGAAGGCTAGGTTCATCGGCAAAGACATGAAGGACATGAAGGGGAAGCTCCCCAAGCAACTTTGGGTCCCAAAGACACTTGTATCACACATACAAAGACCTAAGTTGGCTTGGGTGCGTAAAGTTAAAAATTGAATTCATGTGTGTAGGTGAACTACAAAGCCGGAGGAAAGCATTGGGTACTCGATGGCGGGTGCACCCAACATATGACCGGCAATGATGGTATGTTCACCACCATAGAAAACCCCGACAATCATGAACAAGTCACCTTTGGTGATAACTCTAAGGGAAAGGTAATTGGGTTAGGTAAAATTGCTATTTCAAATGATTTATCCATTTCTAATATTTTGTACGTTAAGTCACTTAGCTTTAATTTACTTTCTATTGCACAACTATGTGATCTTGGACTAACATGCACATTTAGCAAAAATGATGTTGTTGTGAGTAGTGAAACAAGCCAAGACATAGTCTTCAAAGGATTTCGGCATGGACATCTCTACCTAGTAGACTTCTCCAACAAGAATGCTAGCTTGACCACTTGCCTTTTCACTAAGACAAGTTTGGGATGGCTATGGCACCGACGCATAGCGCACATTGGGATGAGCAAACTCAAGAAGTCATTCAAGCTTGGGATGGTGACCGTGTGAAGGATGTCACTTTTGAGAAGAACAAGCTTTGTAGCGCTTGTCAAGCCGGGAAGCAAGTTGCTTCACACCACCCAATGAAGACAATGGTGTCAACCTCCAAGCCACTTGAACTACTCCACATGGACCTCTTCGAACCGTCCACATATCAAAGCCTTGGCGGTAACCTCTATTGTCTCGTTATTGTTGATGACTATTCTCGCTATGCTTGGACTTTATTTCTAGGTGACAAGAGTGAAACTCCGGAAGTGTCCAAGACCTTCGCCAACCGTGCTCAAAGGGAATTTCAACTTCCCATCATCAAGGTCTGGAGTGACAATGACACCGAATTCAAGAACTACAACATTGGGGAGTGGTGTGACCGTGAAGGAGTGAAACATGAGTTTTCGGCCAAATACACTCCTCAACAAAATGGTGTCGTTGAAAGGAAGAACAAGACACTCATCACTCTTGCAAGAGCAATGCTTGATGACTACGGCACGTCAGAGAAGTTTTGGGCCGAAGCAATCAACACGGCGTGCCGTGCCGCAAATAGGGTCTACCTACATCGACTACTTCAAAAGACCTTGTACGAGCTTCTCATTGGGAGAAAGCCCAACATCTCCTACTTTCGAGTCTTTGGATGCAAGTGCTACATCTACCGCAAGAAGAGGCTCGGTAAGTTTGAAAGAAGATGTGATGTTGGTATATTCCTTGGTTATGCATCAAACTCAAAAGCATATCGAGTATTCAACCAAACCTCCGGTTTAGTTGAGGAAAGTTGTGATGTTGAGTTTGATGAATCTAATGGCTCCCAAGAGGAGAGTTTTGGTCATGATGATATAGATGATGAGCCTCTACGAGAATCCATGAAGAACATGACCATTGGAGACATCAAGCCTGAAGTTGAGGAGAGCCATGATCAAGGGGGAGCCTCAAGTTCCAACAACAACACCTCCATGGTGCCTCAAGTTGACGAAGAAGAGAAGGATGATCCATTGCCAACTCAAGACTCACAAGCACAACAACATCAAGAAGATGAAGAAGTCCATGATCAAGTCCAACCACAAGAGGAGCAACACGCATCACCTTCGCCAAGTGCTTCACAAACACTTATGAGGCATGGACGCATCTCCAAGGCGCATCCGATGGACAAAATCATTGGAAGTCCGTCAAGGGGTGTAAGTACGCGTTCTCGCCATTTCGCTTCATTTTGTGAGCACTACTCGTTTGTTTCATGTGTAGAACTTACTCACATTGAGGAAGCACTCCAAGACCCAAATTGGGTGATGGTCATGCAAGAAGAACTCAACAACTTCATCCGTAATGAAGTTTGGGTGTTGGAGGAGCGACCCAAGGACAAGAATGTCATCAGAACAAAGTGGGTGTACCGAAACAAACAAGACGAGAATGGTGTTGTGGTCCGTAACAAGGCAAGACTTGTGGCCAAAGGGTTCTTGTAAGTTGAAGGACTAGACTTTGGGGAGACATTTGCCCCGGTCGCCCAGCTAGAAGCCATCTGTATACTCCTTGCTTTTGCTTCACATCATAATATTAGACTTTATCAAATGGATGTGAAAAGTGCCTTTCTTAATGGTTACATTAATGAGCTTGTTTATGTTGAACAACCTCCCGGGTTTGAAGATCTGAGGAATCCTAATCATGTGTATAGGTTGCACAAGGCGCTCTACGGGCTCAAGCAAGCACCTAGGGCGTGGTACAAATGACTACGGGATTTCCTCATCATGTAAGGATTCAAGATCGGGAGGGTGGACACTACGCTCTTCACCAAAGACATCAACGGAGATTTGTTTATTTGTCAAATTTATGTTGATGATATTATTTTTGGTTCAACTAACGAAGCTCTTAGCCATGAGTTTGGCAAAATGATGTCTAGGGAATTCCAGATGTCAATGATTGGAGAGCTCAACTTTTTCCTTGGGTTTCAAATCAAGCAACTTCAAGAGGGGACCTTCGTCTATCAAGAGAAGTACACCAAGGGCCTCTTGAAGAAATTTGAGATGGGAGATTGTAGCTCAAGAAGCACTCAAATGGCAACTAATTGCCATCTCGACGCGGACAAGGACGGTAAACCTATTGATCAATCTAACTACTGGTCTATGATTGGCTCATTGCTTTATATTACCGCATCTAGGCCCGATATCATGTTTAGTGTATGCTTGTGTGCTCGCTTTCAAGCGGCATCTAAAGAATCGCATAGGAAGGTGGTCTTTAGGATACTTAGGTATCTTAAGCATACCCCTAGTATGGGCTTGTGGTACCCTAAAGGTGCAAAATTCCACCTCTTGGGATACTCGGATTCGGACTTTGCCGGATGCCGCGTGGATCGTAAGAGTACCTCCGGTGGGTGCCACTTGCTTGGGCGTTCCCTAGTATCTTGGTCTAGCAAGAAGCAAAATTCTGTCGCCTTGTCCACGGCGGAAGCGGAATATATAGCGGCCGGTGCATGTTGTGCCCAAATTCTTTATATGAAGCAAACCCTTTTGGACTTTGGTATTAAACTTGGTTGTGTGCCTCTACTTTGTGACAATGAAAGTGCGGTTAAGATAGCTAAAAACCCCGTTCAACACTCCCACACTAAGCACATTGATATTCGCCATCATTTCTTGAGGGACCATGAAGCTAAGGGAGACATCTCATTGCGAGGTGTTAGGTCTGAAGAACAATTGGCGGATATCTTCACTAAACTACTTGATGAGAAAACTTTTTCTAGGCTAAGAAGTGAGTTAAATGTTCTAGATGCAACGAACGTCATGTAAGGATGCACTTCATATAGGTCTTGCCTAACTCTCAAAGGATAGGGGTGAGCAAGGGTTAGCTTGGGATGGAGGTTCTCTTGGGTTGTCCCAAGGTTTGGAGAGTAGCTCTCCCTGAAGAAGCCTTTGAAAGGTTCAAATTTGGCAAGATAGATTTATTTTATGTCTTGCATGATGCCTGCCATATAGACCTGTAATTTGTTGCACTATAAAATTGCTTGGCATTGCATACGGTAGTTTGTCACAAAGGGGAACCCACCTCATGAGAAAGAGACTTGTTTGAAGTGCAATATCTCAACTCATATAAGGTGGAAAGAACAAAATGTTAGGTGCGTTAATGCCTAGAGGTACATGCTCTAAAGAGATAGAAGTTTTCATACTCTACCTCACAAAGCATGGGCCTTACATTTTATTTGGATAATTTCCTCCTATTTTTCTCGATGTTCCATTTTCTTTAAGGCCTAGCCAAGTTATTGGCATATTAGTATTTTTGAGGGGTAAGGGGTTGCTCAAGAAGTCCTGAGACATGTGTTTCTTTTTGCTTGTTTGTTTGGTCAAAGGACATATATGGGATGTTCCTGTTTTGTTCTCATCAGATTATCCGATGCTTAGGTCAGACCATCATCGGATTAGTTGATGTTCAAAAGCCAAGGGCCAGTTCAGTCAGTATCTCAAATCATCCAACGAGTTCATTCTGAAAAACATCGGTCCATCCGATGTGTACAATTCTGGAACTTTGATGAATTCCACCGATGATATTCCCTTCCACGTCGGTCCATCTGATGTCAACGGTATCTTTTTGAATACCTATACTGTGAAATTCGATCGATGCTATCTCTTTGCACGTCGGACCATCCGGTGTCAACGGCACTCTTTTGAATACCCTTACTGTGCCATTCGACTAATGCTTCTAACGACCAACATCTGTCCATCCGGTGTTAAAATTTTGGCTAGGGTTTGGGACCCACTATTTAAACGGTCGCTCGTCTCCCTCTTCTCTCTCCCCGATCCCGTCTTCCCTCCGCCTCTGTTCCACTCGCCCGCGCCACCACTGTCTCCGTCGCCGCCACCGCCGCCCTCCGGCCGTCGTCGCCGACCTCCGGCCGCCGCTGTCGATCTCCGGTCGCCGCCGCCCTCCAACGCCGTCGTCCTCTAGCGCCGCCGCCACTCGCCTCCACCAAGCCGTCGCCGCCGCTCCACCACAGCCGCCACTGCCGCTTCACCCAGCCGCCGCCGCGCCTCCACCCAAGCGACGCTGCCGCCTCTTCCCGTGCACCACTAGCCACCCCACGCGCACACCTCGCCGTCGTGGTGCCTCCACGATCGCCGTTTCTTCATCGCTAGGGTTGCCAGCTGTGATTGTTCTTCATTTTCGTGCATCACCCGATCGCAATGGCTCGCGACAAGAAGAACAAGGGCAAGGCCATTGCGGAGCTGGCCGCGAAGAAGCAGAAGCTCTCCAAGGAGGAGAAGAAGGCGTTGATGGCCGCTCGCGCCGCCGAGGAGCGTGAGCGTGGCCGAGGAGGATCGCTGAGGATCTGCGAGGCTCGTCCCAGGCAGCCTCCTGTGATCGATGATTCCGAGGCCGAAGAAGAGCCAGAAGAGCCACTCGCCGGCGCTCAGCCCGGACCCGTGGGTGTCATCCCCCGGCAGCACCACGTCCGAGACCGACGGCTGCCAATCGTCGTGAGGATAGGGAGGCCCAGAGAGCCATCTACGAGATAGACACCACCATCTGTGTCGGTGAAGGTGTCCGTTTGGCTGATTACCGGAAGATGAAGGTCAAGCAGCTCCGAAGACTCAGATGGAGTATCTTGCTTGAGGAGTGGTACCCGCAGCCCAGAGAGGCCCTGGTGGACAGTCGTTTCTGGACCGTGACACAGGCGTCACTCTATGAGACCTACAGACGCCGTGACCACAAGCTATTCCAGCACAACTTTCTGGATTGGCATCAGCTTGCCCTAGCAGCAGAGACAGAGATTCGCCCCTACTTTGAGAGGTACAGAGGGCTGGTGCACCTGATGTCTTATGAGAGGAGTGCTTATGTGGAGGATTGGGTATGCGTGTTCTACGCTACCCTATACATCTCTGAGGGCCGTAGGTCAATTGACTTCATGTTCATGGGCTAGCACTATCACTTGACGAGGCAGACACTGGCACAGCTGCTAGGCATGGATCTGCATGACACTTGCATGCATGAGAGAGTGTATGGTCAGGCAGACCCGCCGAGGAGGCCGCTCACTGGAGGAGTGGCACCAGCTCTGGAGGAGATACGTTCTTTGTTTGGCCCGACCTTCTCTCCAGATCAGCCGAGGGTACTGGCTCTGTTGACTCCAGTTGCGCGCACAGTGCACCTTGCCTTGCGTCGAACACTCCTGTCGAGGTCTGGGTATCTAGAGGGGTTCACCAGTCTGCAGCAGACCCTCTTGTTCTACATCATGAACGGGATGGAGTTTGATATAGTGGATGTCCTCATATGCGAGATGGAGGATGTGATCACTAATGGAGTGGGCATGATGAGGCAGCTCGTGTATGGACACTGGATCAGCTACCTGCTCTCCATGATGGTCCCTGAGGAGTCCGCCGTGCATGACCGTCTCACTGACGAGAGTGTCACACGGTTTGGTCACTACCGTGCCCCAGCTCCTGAAGACCGCCGCCTTGGCCGTCCAGTCGAGCGTCAGGTCCGTGCACGCCTATCTGAGGAGGACTGGTCGGACCTGGAGAAGGAGGATGAGAGGCTAGCTGAGGCAGAGGCACAGGGTGAGGACTTGCAGCACATCTGGTCCGAGAGCGACACCGACGATAGTGTCGAGGAGTACTTTCCACCTCCACCCTCACCCAGGCAGCACGATGCGGAGGCTGGAGGCTCTACAGTGCCACCACCTACGCCACCTCCCGTCACTGAGGAACAGGTCACTCAGCCGTCAGAGCTCACTTCGCTCCTGCAGCAGATGGTTGAGCAGCAGCGCCTGGACCGGCTTGCAGCTGAGCAGACCCGAGTGGAGCAGGCCGCACGACTTCTGGAGCTCCAGCAGCAGCAGGAGGAGATGCAGCGCCAGATCGCCCGTGAGAGGCGTGAGGACACTGACCGGCTGACTGGGCTCATAGACCAGATGCACCAGCGCACCCTCGACCAGCAGCAGCAGACGTAGCAGGCGATGATGGGCATCCTGGGGTTGATCACCAACCTCTACACCCAGACCAAGATTGCCCTCCCATTGCAGCTGCCAGGAGTTGCTCCACCACCACCAGTCCTGGCTCCAGCTGCAGCTCCGGTGCCGACTACGCCGATCCCCTCCATCAGCATGTCTCCACTACTGGCTCCTGGCGCACTGATTCACTCCCCGATGCCGGCTACGACCCTATTCCAGCAGACATCGACATCCGTCGTTAGTGCCCCGCTTCCAGCAGCTACTACACAGCAGGCACCGACGGTGGCTCCTACGGCTCCGGCAGCTCCTTCCACCGCTACTCCAGGTAGCAGCTCCGATGACAGCAACGGTGACCAGTTCGTCATCGCGCCTAGTACTCAGGGTCCTTAGGCACTCGGATCCCTTTTTGGTGTCTTGATGCCAAAGGGGGAGAAGAGTTAGAGGAGTCAGGGGGGGAGAGCTTAGTCTCAGGGGGAGTGTCTTAGCTTTAGGGGGAGTCCTTATCATTTTTGTATCATTTTTGTAATTCAATGCTTTTGCTACTTATTTGGTGTTTATTAAGTACTCTAAAGTTATTAATCGATTGAGCTTATTTGATGTCTATCTATATCTTGTGATCACTTGATTTTGAGCCTTCAAATTTTAAGTGTGATAATCTTGTATTCATTACATATCCGTTTAAGTTTCATTCTATCAAATTCATTACTATTGCGCTTTAGTTGTTGTGTTGTCATCAATCACCAAAAAGGGGGAGATTGAAAGCATTTAGGCCCCCATGAGGTATGGTTTCGGTGATTAATGACAACCATTGAATTTTACTAATGAATTTGTGAATGCAAGGTCCCCATAATCACTCAATCAAATGAAATCAATATGTCATTGGAGATCCATATACAATCAATTTATGAGATCAAATCAATTATATGAAGACAAGAAGTGAAAGCTCTTATGTCAAAATCATTCAACTTTAAATTGACAACATTCAATGCTTGAAGATCATTAGAAATGCCTTTGCAACAAATATCAAAGAGGTCAATTGAGCAAGATACAAAATCACTTAGAAACAACACGAAGTAAACAAAATCAACTCACCGAATCAACCGATGGTTCTAGAAATATACACATCGGTCGAGTTGGTTCAGCTGAAGAAGAAGACCTCAGAACAAAGCACTCACCGGATCATCCGATGTGAATGGCTCATCTACATCGGTCCATCAGTACAGTTTGCAATATCATTGGACCAAGTGTAGCACCGGATCATCCGATGTACAGAAATATACACATCGGTCAATCACTTCAGTAAGCATCAAGTTTGAGTCAATTCTAGAGGAAGAGCCACCGGATCATCTGATGAGAAGACAGGAGCAACATCAGTCTAACAACGGTCATATCTGACACAATGACGTCAGCTAAAGTAAACTTGACTAATGATAACTAAAGGGGAGACATGGGATCATCTGGTGTTCACAGTAAAGTTCTATCAGCCTACTTTTCCAACGGCTATTTCGGGGAGGCTGGCTATAAATACCCCCTAATCCTGTCATTTCGCCAAGTCTTGGACCTAGGGACACTTCATTATTTTCTGGTTATAGAAGCTACACAAGCAAAGGATGTGAAAGCATCTAGGCCCCCATGAGGTATGGTTTCGGTGATTAATGACAACCATTGGATTTTACTAATGAATTTGTGGATGCAAGGTCTCCCATATCACTCAATCAAACGAAATTTATATGAACATCAATATCAACTACTAATCATTGGAGACCCATATACAATCAATTTATGAGATCAATCAATGTTGTGAAGATAAGAAGTAAAAGCTCTTATGTCAAAGTCATTCAACCATAATTGATGACACTTAATGCTTGACAACCATGAGAAGTACATTTCCAACAAATGTCTAAGAGGTCAATCGAGCAAAGTTCAAAAGAATCACTTAGAAACAACTCGAAGCAAACAAAATCAACTCACCGGATCAACCGATGTTTCCAGAGAACAACACATCGGTCGAGTTGGTTCAGCTGAAGGAGAAGACCTCAGAACAAAGCACTCACCAGATCATCCGATGTTAAGGGCTAAGCTACGTCGGTCCATCAGTACAGTTTGCAATATCCTTGGAACAAGTGTAGCACCGGATCATCCGATGTACAGAGATATACACATTGGTCAATCACTCCAGTAAGCATCAAGTTTGAGCCAATTCTGGTGGAAGAGCCACCGGATCATCCGATGAGAAGGCAGGTGCAACATCGATCTAACAATGGTCATATCTGACACAATGACGTCAGCTAAAGTGAACTTGACCGATGATAACTAAAGGGGAGACATCGGATCATGCGGTGTTCACAGAAAAGTACTATCAGCCTACTTTTCCAACGGCTATTTCGTGGAGGCTGGCTATAAATACCCCCTAAACCCGTCAAATCGACAAGTCTTGATCACCAGACATAATCTACACATCCACAAGCATTCAAGACAAAGAGTCATCACTTCTACATCATTTAGAGCACTTACACACCAAGAGATAGGCTAGAACTAGCTAGAGAGAGAGCTTGTGTGCCTCCATTCTTGGTGAGTGGAATCTCTAGGGTAGTGAGAGCCTTAAGGGGGTGTCTCTTGGTGTTTGTAACTGAGAGAGACTTCCAAAGCTTGCCAAGAGGATTGTGGAAGCCCAGAGGATCGAAGTTGTACAAGGCTTGAGCTCCATCTTGCCAAGGTTGGCAAACGGAGAAGAATGGTGAAGATCCCTAGTCTCGGCGACTTGGGTGTGGCTATACCCTTTGGTGGGTGCCACAACGTGGATGTAGGAAGATATTGACGATCTTGCCGAACCACGGGATAAATCCTCGTGTCTCCTCGGGAGTTTGCATCCTCTTCCTCTCCCTTACATTTATGCATTTTACATACCGCGAAGTTGTTATTTTAAATGCATAGATCATTTGCGTAGGGAATTGGGCTTTTAGGAATTAAGTTTTATTGCTTAGATTTTTGAAAAGAAGCCCAATTCACCCTCCCCTCTTGGGCATTCGATCCTTACAGGATGGTATTATTCTCAGTCAAAGAAAATATGCTACTGATATAATTAGAAGAGCGGCAATGGAAAAATGTAAGCCTATAAGTACTCCTCTATCACATAACGAAAATTTTTCTGCTCATAATGGTTGTCCTTTAGATGCACGAGGAGCTACTCTATACAGGAGCATTGTAGGTGGGCTTCAATACCTCATGCTCACTCGTCCCGATTTAGCCTTCTCAGTAAACAAAGTATGCCAATTTCTTCACAAACCCAATGATACTCACTGGACAATGGTCAAGAGAATTATTAGATATATTCAAGGCACTATTATACTCGGGATTAAAATCGTGAAAGATAGTTCCTTGCAAATCAATGCATTTGCATATGCAGATTAATTGGGCTAGATGTCCCGATGATAGAAGATCCACAAGGGGTTTTGGTATATATCTAGGATTAAATATAATTTATTGGAATGCTAGGAAGCAGCCAACAGTCTCCCGGTCAAGCACTGAGGCATAATATAAATCTCTAGCAAATGCTACTTCAGAGATAATATGAGTACAAACTATTCTACAAGAATTGGGAATAATACAGGAAGGTATTGCAACCTTATGGTGTGATAATCTTGGCGCTACATTTATGACTGCAAATCCAGTATTTCATGCTAGAACCAAACATATAGAAATTGATTATCACTTTGTTCGAGAAAGGATTGCAAATAAATTATTGCAGGTTAAGTTTATTTCATCGAAAGATCAAATTGCAGATGGGTTCACAAAACCTTTGCCAGTCCGGAGACATTAAATTTCGATACGATCTGAACATGGAAAGTTCAAATCGCGGGGAGGTGTTAGAAGACTTGGATTCGTGTCATCAGAAGTCAGGCAACCAGACTTTATCTACGAGAGCTTTGGTTTCTAGAAGAAACAAGGACGTACAATATCAGAGATTAGCTATCAGTTAAGATATAGAAGATATAGATATCTCTGTAATCAAACAATAGATAAGATCTTTATTCTGTTTTTATGTTTGCCTTCCTATCCTCCCGGCCGAGGTTGATTAGTGATTAAGTCACATGTAACAACCCAGTTGATGGCACCCTTGTAATCTTCTATAAATAGCAACACTTAATCTGCTGTGGCTAGGCCATTAACAGCAGTTAAGCCACGCTTTTAAGAAGGACTATCGCCCGCCGAAACGGAGTCCGGCTCGACTGCGGCGCCGAATTAACGACCACGGGGGGTGGGGATCTATATATTGCTGCGCCCTTCCACCGCCACAGCACAACACCAGAAGCCCACGAACGACTTTCTTGGCTGTCCCACTCCCAGCTGGTCGTCAGCTGAGGCCGGCGGCGGCGCGAAGACAGTCATGGCGGGAGTGGAGCAAGAGCCTGCTTTTGAAGAAGAAGACTGTTAGAATCGAAAAGGGAGCCCGAAGATCAAATAGCCACTAAATCATTTCGAATTACATAGAGAAATCTGATTACAAGATCAACATCAAGTGCTATCTCTCAAATAGCACAAGAACACCATTAATACCTTCACTTCCATCTTTGTTGTTGCTTGACGATGCGACCATCAAGCCAACAAGGCGAGGCCGCAAGTAGAACGACGACGAGAGGCATTTCCCCTTGTTATTCTCTTGATATTGTTGATCGGATTCTGAGAATTGAGAGAGTTCTTGTGTCTAATGTGTACTCACACCATCACTTACCATCATACACATAACCCTCTCCTTATATATGACCAAGAGACACAAGAGGGGGCCTCCCACCCTTAGAGACAGTTAAGTCCCCCGATCAGGGACATAATTGTCGGTGGGTTGTGTCCTTTCAATTAGAACACATGTTATTTTCGAGTTCAAACTGATATTAACTGAAAAGACCGGACTAGTCCGGTCAAGGTCCGGACTAGTCCGATGTCCTTACTGGACAACATCGGACTAGTCTGGTCTTATATCGGACTAGTCCGGACCGGACTAGTCCGTCCACTACCGGACTAGTCTGGTAGTGCTAACATTCTCCCCCTTGAACTCGAAACCGAAACTTACCAACTTACTTAATACTAAACTTAGTGTCCACTTTTTCATGCTCGACATATAGGGCACAACGCATCACAACAACCATTTACGTATTGTTGGACTCGAGGACCACAATATATCTCACACTTAAAAATGAACCTTACTCTTATTTGGCCCCTAAATATCCAGTGATCATAGAATCTCCCTTAAACCCATGCTAGCCACGTGTTCACTGAACACGTTGGGTGGAAGACCTTTTGTAAGCGGATCCGTAAGCATTTGCTTGGTACTAATTTGCTCAATAATCATTACTTAATATGATCCTGGATTTACTCCTTTACAACACATACCTTATGTCAATGTGTTTGGCATCACATATGACTTGTTGTCTTTGGAGTACAAAAAACTGAAGTGGTTTAATGCTGTTAACCACTAACAATTCGGGTTTACTTACTGTGTCTGCTCAGTGGTCTCATTTATAATATATTGGTATGCATCACACATGACGCAGTGACCCTAAATTAGGAGCTTTTTCCACAATAAAGCTCCAATGTGCGAGTGTTGATTACTGATGTGGATTTACTACACATCTCGCACAAACTGAGTCTTACTAAGTCATTATTCCAATGACTTAATCTTATACTTAACTTACCATGAGACCTTGATACTTGCAAAACTGCAAGTAATACTTATTTCCATCCAGCCATCTGGATTGGACTTACTTATGCCAAAATTAACCCGATACTTAAACTTTGTCAAGGTAACTTAGGAATTGAGCAAAACTTAAAACTTCTGACAGCAAGAAGTTTTGGAACCGATTCTTATTAGGTCGACCTCTTATTGGTTCCATACTTACCAACCTCGACTCATTAGAGCAGACAAAGATTTATTTTCATGCATACCATACTTTTCAAGTACGCTCCTTAAGTATGCCTTTTGTGCTAAACTTGATACCCCTTTATTCTATCTCGGTGAATTTCTATGCCCAGTACATAGAATGCTTCACCAAGATCTTTCATATCAAAATTAGAAGACAATAACTTCTTAGTTTCTGATAGTAGATTGACATCACTACTTGCAAGTAGTATATCATCTACATAAATCACGAGGAAAATAAATTTCCCGTCTTTAAACTTACCATAAATGTAATTGTCCTCCTCATTTTGTTTAAACCCAAACTTTCTTACTGTCTTATTGAACCTGAGATACCACTGTCTTAATGCTTGATTAAGTCCATAAATGAACTTTCTTAAGTGGCACCTCATATGTTCCTTACCCTTAACAACAAAACCTTTCGGTTGTGTCATATAGATGTTCTCATATAGATCACCGTTGAGAAATGCCGTTTTTACATCCATCTGATGTAATTCTAAATTGTAATGTGCAACTAATACCATAATGATTCTGAACGAATCCTTACCTTTTGCAACAAGTCTGGACTTAAACTTATCAATATTCCCTTTGGAGTCACGTTTAGTTTTGTAGACCCATTTATAGCCTACTGTTTTGGCTCCATTAGGAATCTTAACTAATTCCAGACTTTGTTTGTTTCCATAGATCTCATTTCATCCTCCATGACTTTACGCCATTCAGATGTTTGAGGACTTCTTATTCAAATGTGGTGGGATCACCCTCCATTTGAATTGCCTCACTTAATTAGATCTCATAATCGTCCAAAATGGCCGATTCTATTTCTCTTTGAGATCTTCTTAATTGCACATTATTCTCATTTTGAGGCTGTTGTTGCTCTTCATTATTAATGACAACAGGCTGAGAATGTTCAACCTTTCTTAATAATTTCGTTGTCAATGGGGAACTAACAACAAGTGTTGAATCTTTACTAATAGACACTGATGATTCAACAGCAGTAGGTAATAAGAAATATAGTTCTTGAATCATAGGAGTGGGTACATAAACCCGCTTCTTTTCAAGATTAATTTCTCGTCTTACCGTACTCCCCCTGATTATGGCAACCTCTAAAAAGACGGCATGCCTTGTTTCTACAAACTTAGTATATCGTTCTGTACCGTAGAAACGATATTCCTTACTCTTTTCTGAATAGCCAATAAATTGGCAACTTATTGTCTTAGCATCCAACTTACCAATGTTTGGGTTAAACATTTTTGCCTCAGGACAACTCCATATATGCATATAACTTAATGAGGGTTTACGTCCTCTCCACAACTCATACGGTGTTTTAGACACCAACTTACTAAAGATCCGATTTAGCACATGAATAGCGGTTTTTAATGCCTCTATTCATAAGCTAACCGGCAAATCTGATTGACTTAACATGGATCTTACCATATCCATTAGCGTACGGTTGCACCGTTCCGCTACTTTATTTTGCTGAGGCTCGCCCGGTGTTGAATACTGGGCAACTATGCCATTTTCCTGTAGGAACCAAGCAAATGGTCCAGGAACTTGGCCATAGGGGTATGATGACCGTAGTATTCACCACTACGATCGGATCTTACCACTTTTATCTTACTGTTGTGCTGATTTTCATCTTCAGCCTTAAATATCTTTAATTTATCCAACGTTTCAAAGCGTTCTTTAATTGGATAAATATGGCCATAGCGAGAATAGTCATCCGTGAAGGTTATGAACGAATCAAAACCATCAACAGATACTATAGGAAATGGACTACAAATGTCCGTACAGATTAATTCCAAATTCTCGCACTGCATATGGCACAATTTCTTACTTTTCTTAGTCTATGCATTCTTCTGAATCTGAAAAATCCGAATGAGGAAGAATCGATTGTGAAACCAATTGATCAATTCTCCCCCTCGAAATATGGCCTAAGCAACAATGCCATAATTTCGAAAACATTTCGGAATCAATTCTCTTACTCTTACTCTGATGTGAGGAAAAATGATTGTCACTTGCAACACCATTTAAGGAAGTCTATGCATTCCTTTTGATGGTGACCTTTGTCTAAACAAAAGTGACACCAATCTTTCTCTACTTTCACATCCTAACATTAAGGATGATTTGTAGAGCCTTACTCTTATCTTTATCATGGTGAGAAGAACCATGATACTTAAAAAATTGCTTAGAAGAATAATTCTTCTTAGCCTTACTTTTTCCCTTCACGTAATTAATAGCATCCTTATCATGAAGAGATTTAATCCTCTCTTCCTCCTGAACACACATAGGCATGAGTTTTTCTATGTTCAGTAGTTCAGGTTGAGAGTCATAATTGATGACAAAAGTCTCAAATTCCTTTAGAACTGAGGAAAAATGAGATGCACAATGAACTCATCTTTAATCCTCAAATATATAGGCTTAAACTTTGAAGTCATATTTGTCATCCTTAAAATGTGCTCTCGCACATCACCTCCATAATACTTTTCATCGACAAGTCTCTTGATAAGAGTACTTGCTAATGACTTAGAAGAACTAGTAAACTGATTCTCAATCTTTTGGAGGTACTCAGTGGTAATATCATATTCAGGGATTGCTCCCCCGAATGATTTCAGTGATAGTGCCCTTAATAATCATCAAACATTTCCTGTTTGATTGTTTTCACTTAACTTTGGCTATATCACAAGCCAATAGCTTACTAGTATAGTCATTTGTCCTCACAACAAAGACTTACTGAGTTTCATCAACTTTACTTACTAGAGCCATCGGCTCAACTGAATATGGAGTTGTGAGAGCAAAGTCCATCTCAGAGACTGCCAAAACAATCTCCAACTTTCTCTCCATCTCCTAAATTGCTTACCAGATGAAACTCAATGCTGAATTCTCATTAGACGAAACTTCTTAATCAAAAAAGAGATCATGAGTGAATGCATAGATATTAATCATAAGATAATGTTGAGTTTTATCAATCACTTTGGTTACTTGACCAAAACTCAACATTTGAGAATAACTGAAAAAACAACATAGTAATTTATCTTTCGCTTTGGTTACTCGACCAAATTACTATATTCTTAAAAGAGAATGTCATTAATGCCTTTCGCTTTGGTTACTCGGCCAATAATGACATTAAAACTTAACATTGGAGAACAACTGAAATACATAGTAATTTATCTTTCGCTTTGGTTACTCGACCAAATTACTATGTACTTAAACATAAAATGTCATTAATGCCTTTCGCTTTGGTTACTCGGCCAATAATGACATAATATTGCTTAAAAACATGGCAATTCTATTTTTCGCTTTGGTTACTCAATAGAATTCCATGCAACTTAAAATGACATAGCAATTTATCTTTCGCTTTGGTTACTCGACCAAATTGCTATGACAATAGACTTAATTCACAGCGGAAGCTTATTGAATAAGCAAACTTAATTGTATAGCACGGACTAGTCCGCACATGGCCGGACTAGTCCGAACTCTTACAGTATGGTTTTCGGACTAGTCCGATCCATACGCCGGACAAGTCCGGTCCCATCAAAACATTTGATCCGTTCTTTATTGAACTTTTCGAGTTTGGTCCGTACTATTCCGGACTAGTACGACCAACACCGGAAAAGTTTCATATAAAAAACTGGAAAAATGTCAAAATACCCAAAAGGGAATCCTAATCTTACCATCTTACCAAATCAACTTAATTTTCACAATGGATTTCAATCCAAAGTGCTTAATTGGTTTTCAATCAGATGAACGCGTCAAAACGCCCTGATCCGAAAACCTAACCACTTAACTGTGGCACACCTCCGGACCTTCAAAACTTTCAACGAAAAACTTCGATCAAAACTCAATTCGAAATGATTAGTGGTCTAAACGGCTCTGATACCATTGTTAGAATCGAAAAGGGAGCCCGAAGATCAAATATCCACTAAATCATTTCGAATTACATAGAGAAATCTGATTACAAGATCAACATCAAGTGCTATCTCTCAAATAGCACAAGAACATCATTAATACCTTCACTTCCATCTTTGTTGTTGCTTGACGATGCGACCATCAAGCCAACAAGGCGAGGCCGCAAGTAGAACGACGACTGGGGGCGTTTCCCCTTGTTCTTCTCTTGATATTGTTGATCGGATTCTGAGAATTGAGAGAGTTCTTGTGTCTAATGTGTACTCACACCATCACTTACCATCATACACATAACCCTCTCCTTATATATGACCAAGAGACACAAGAGGGGGCCTCCCACCCTTAGAGACAGTTAAGTCCCCCGATCAGGGACATAATTGTCGGTGGGTTGTGTCCTTTCAATTAGAACACATGTTATTTTCGAGTTCAAACTGACATTAACTGAAAAGACCGGACTAGTCCGGTCAAGGTCCGGACTAGTCCGATGTCCTTACTGGACAACATCGGACTAGTCTGGTCTTATATCGGACTAATCCGGACCGGACTAGTCCGTCCACTACCGGACTAGTCCGGTAGTGCTAACAAAGACGACTACACGGAGCTGAGCGGCAGCGAGGACGAGGACGATTTGGCCAACTTCCACGTCGTGCTTATTCGCCCGCCGCCGCGGGACGGCGACCCAGACGAGGACGAAGGTGATGAATTCCAGCCCACGCTGGAGTATGATGTTTACAGCGAAGAGGACGAAGCGGAGCGTTACGACAGCGACGATGGCGAGCAAGACGAGTACAACGGCGACGAGGAAGAAGAGGACGGCGGCGGCGGCGAGGTAGACGAGGCGCCGCCAAAGGCCATGCGAGACGGCGAGGCGACGCGAGAGAGCAGCTATGGTCGACCTTGTTGCCGCTGGCGATGAGAACCGTCCCGCCGCGACCATCGCGTCTCCTGGTGATCGTGGACGTCGGCATCCTGCGGCGCCACGACTACACGGAAGAACGCATGGACTACATGGTCCGCGCTCTGGACGCCAAGATTGAGGAGGAGTGGCCCGAGTACTTTCATGTCGGCATGGAGTTGCACCTACCGGAGCCGGTACCGGACGACGACGACGAGGAACAGGGCGAGCAGTACATGAGGCCGGCCAAGCAGAGGAAGGTCGTCGCCGACGACGATGAAGAGGAGTCGAAGGAGGAGGATGAATGCGCCGTGTGCTTCGATCCGCTGGACCGCGGCTTGGCGGCGTGGCCGGGGTGCCGGCACGTGTTCCACAGCGCGTGCGTGGAGAAGACGCTGGCACGGAGCGAGATGTGCCCGCTGTGCAGGACGAAGCTCTCTGACCAACTTGCCGCCCACTAATAGAACATCCAGATCACGCACGCTGCACCGCAGCATCAGAGGATCTTATGGATTAGATTGTTATGTTATGTAGAATCTTCTCGATTAGATTGTTCGTTCACGAAACATGCATGGCGCTGGTTTAGAACTTCAGACATTGTATTAAAGTCTGCAAAACATGGCGCAACAAACAATGCAATACCTGATGATGTTGCAGTCAAAACGCCTGATGATGTTATGTTATGTTGAATCTTCTTGATTAGATTGTTCATCTCCTTGGCTGTCTGCTTGATTGTAAGTCTGTAATACATGTTGCAGTCAAAACGCCTGATGATGTTGCAGTAAACGTACTCCTGTGCAAACAGACAATGCAAGCGCAACACAGGACAGTTTGATAACCAAAGCTTTTAGTAACTCAAGCAATGCAATACCTGATGATGTTGCAGTTAAAAGGCCTACAAACTCAAGCAGTGCAACAACTGACATTGTGGTAGTCAAAAGGGCTACGAACTCAAGAAGCGCGGTTCCCGCCAAATCTGAAGGACAGAAATCTGTCAATACCCCAGTAGTGGAAAGTAGTCCATCAAAAGACAGATCTTTGGAAGAAAAGCCAGTGAAATTCGCGAATAGCAAGGAAGATGATGGCATGCAAAGTAACATAAGTGATTTTGATGAATATTTAGATGATATTTACAGAGAAAGTCATCTGAAAAGGTCTGGAAATCCTTGGAGGAGCAAGAAGTTTCTGACCAACAATCAAGCAGACAGCCAAGGAGATGATCATCTGGATGGCTTTAGACAGTTATGGAACTCTTTAGATCAGGACACTGACCGCGTCCGGATCAATAGACTCCTGGCCGGAGAAGGAATATGCAAAAGCTGCTGATGAAATCAGGAACAATAACAATACTGATGGCAACTTAGGGAATACGTATGTCCGAAGACAGTTCAAGTAATGCCAACCATGGCACGTCCAAAAGGGCTGTGGTAGAGATGGTTGTTGCTGCTGATTTGAAACCCAACATGTCAGTAAACAGCGATGAGACCAGACAGCGAAATAAGAAGCAGGAAAAGAAAAGGTCTAGATCTGAAAATAAGAAGATGGCAGGTACCAATGTTGGAAGTGAAACTGCTAAACGAAGGGCTCCAAATGTCGCATCGATTCCAAAATGAGTTACTAGTTGCTTTGCCTTGCGTACATCAGATGGCTGGTGAGAACCTTCTGGATTTTTGGGTAAAATGGACAAGAAGAGCGATGCTACTACTCGTATGACGAGATGACTGGCAGAGGGTGGCTGAGAAAATATTGTTCAATTTCATAGCTCATAACAGCACATCTTATTCATTTTTTAGAATACTAGTACTTCCTTCATCTTTAAATACTTGTCATATTCTTATTTTTTTACAAAAGAAGACAAGTATTTAGATATTGTTATCTTGTTATTTATTTTTGTACTAAGACCCAATTTGGCACAGCTTCACTGAGCTGATTCTCTGAATTCACTTCTGATTCTCTGATGAAGTGATTCTGTGACTGAAAGTGATTCTATATGATTTCCTAGAATAAACTTTTAGAATCAAAATAGAGAACCGCTTCACAGAATCAGGAGAAACTATTTTTTCAGCTCTCAGCCCCTTAGTTCATTTCAGAGAATCACTTCTCAGAATCATACAAGAATCACTTCTTCTGAATAACAGTGTTTGGTACAGCTTCTCCGATTCTGTATGAGAATCAGCTTCGTGAAGCTCTACCAAAAGAGGCCTAAAAGAAGATAAGTATTTAGGCACGAAGAAAGTACTCCATCCGTCTTCAAAAATTTGTCGTTTTGTAGTTCATTTTTGATATTGGTATTGTTCTATCCGAACTCGATAGTATAAGGTGTTCACATTTCATTATCTTTTGGGAAAGCAGCTTTCCCTGCAACTCATCACAAAGTTTGTGTACGCGACAGATGTCCATTTTTTTTCTTCACGGTACGTAAAACCATTCTGCACCCTATGATGCGTCCAAGAAAGCATCGTGAGTCAGAGTCAGCGAACTGAAACTAATTAAATTCAGTTGGCAGTTGATTCACTTCACTAACCATATAACTCGACTGATCATTTAACCCAGACATAATTCACCAAGTAACATTGTTCATTAAACTAAGGTCACCCGTAGTGATACGCTATAAAGCATACTGGTAAGCATACTGGAAAGCATATTGAAAAATTTTTGTTAGAGCACATACTGGAATGATAGAATATATAGAGTATGGTTTACAAGGTGCTGATGGGATGGTCTAACAACAAAATAATAAGAGATGGATCACGAAGTTCAGTGTAGTCAAGCATTGACGTTGACCAGGTCAAACAGAACACGTCTGATGACAGCAGTCAAGTCCACGGTCAACGAGCCACCGCAGCTCTTGCGCTGATGCGGCCGATATGCATCAGTTCCTCCTGAGCACCGCGCTGTGCCTCTCGGAAACCTGCAGGACGGTCGGTCGACTGATGACCACACCATGAAGCATCAGAGCAGCTCAGTCAGATCCTTCACTGAACACTTGCACAACAGCACTGTGAGAACTTACGCGAGGCTGCCGGGTTTTCTTGGTGGCGCCGGCATTGTCTTCCTTCGCCGGAGCACTCCGGAACAAAGTCAGGTCCGTCTTCCTCCTCCCCACAGATGCTCGACCACCACCACCGGGTGCCGCTCGCCTCTTCTGCCCTGTTCGTCGGCCACCACTCTCCTCCGGATCCTGAGCAAGAAGCAACTCCAACATGTCATTTGCAGAGAAGCACGCTAACACTTCATTATTGAGTCGTTGTTGATTTGGTTTGCAGCGGAAGAAACAGAGGAGATATTATGTACTGAGCATTCCACGATGTCATCAAGCGAATGCGGTGAGCCGGTAGAGAAGCTCTTCAGTTCGTGTTCTTTCTTTTCCTCATCGATGTTAGCTGATCCGTCATGGAAGCCGCATCAGTCAACTTGTTCTGCAAATTTCAACCGGATGTTCTAGAAAGGCTACACGATTTGGATATTCAGGTAGACGAATCTGAATACTCCCTCCGGTTCTTAATAAATGTTGCTTCAGACAATCAAACCAACTAAAAATAAACTGTAGCATGTTGTCTTAACGACAACTATTATGAAACAATGGGAGTATAGCTTTCCCGAGATGTTTACGTGCAAGTAGGAGTGGAATGCCATCTTGTCATCCCCATCCACAAACTCATGCAGCGCTCGGTTCAAGTCATGTACAGGAAGCATCTGCATTTCCTGGGTGAAACAAGGATTGGATGACAAATGGTACAAATTTTTTGATAAAAAGGATATCAACTGGAGTAGCATTTTTTACAACTAATGCCTAACAGAATAATGATGCCTGGAGCATACTGGAGTAATACTTTATGACTTCAGTAGGGCCAAATTAAAGGAGTGTTAAACGCACCAAGTTACTCTCTTCAATCAGAGCTTCGATGGTTTGCTCGTTGATCTCGCTTGGATCAAGTTCTTCCGAATTTTCAGGATGCTCTGCAATTTATACAGAGAAGTTTTTGCAGGTGACATTACAGCTGGGACTACAAGACTCATTTCACTGGTCAAGTAATATCAACGCCGTTCCCCTTACGTCGAGCATAAGGAAATAATATCAAAAGTCTATGTGCTTTGAAAATCAGTTTATGCAGCCTGTCATAAAGAAGAGAATGTTAGAGATTAATTAATTAAGTTGATCACAAGTGATTAGAAGTTGGTTACGTGAGTAACCAACTCAAACTCCTAACCTCCTCCTCTGTCCTGATCGGGGATAGAATCCCCAACTGTGTCTGTTGGGGATGGGCACCCTCAGGTATCCTCTCTTTTTTTGTAAGGAGAGGTTTGCCTCTCACCTAATAACGATCTAACAGATCAAAACTTAGGAGCTCCGATCTGCTCTTGAGAGAGAAACCTAGGGAAGGTTTTCCCACCCTCCATCGTCGACGATCTGCAAGCACAAGAGGAGGAAGAGGTGTCCCTGCTCCGGTTTGCTCCACTGCACCAAGCTCTTCCTCAATAGCGTCTCCATCATCTGCGCATCAAGGTACGATCTCAGTTGCGACCCTCCCCTCTCTGCTTGTCACTGTTCCTCCGTTATGCTGCTTTACACCTCTGTCAGCACTATGGTCGAACCCTAATGACCAATTAAGAACTAAGCACCCTACCCTCAGATTTAACATCTAGATCACGACACTTTTCGCGTGCGGATCAATAAATTACTGGAAAAGGAAAATGCAAAAGCTGCTGATGAAATCAGGAACAAGAACAATACTAATGGTAACTTTGGGAATATGTCAATTTAAGTAGTACCAACCATAGCACGTCGAGAAAGGCTGTGGTAGAGATGGTTGTTGCTGCTGATCTGAAGCCCAACATGCCAGTAAACAGCGATGAGACCAGACAGCAAAATAAGAAGCAGGAAAAGAACAGGTCTAAATCCAAAAATAAGGACATGACTGATATTGCAGTTGGCAGTTGATTCACTTCACGAACCACATAACTTGACTGATCATTTAACGCATACATAATTCACCAAGTAACGTTGTTCATTTAACTAACAACAAAATAATACGAGACGGATCACGAAGTTCAATGTAGTGAAAAAGCATTGACGTTGACCAGGTCAAACAGAACACATCTAATGACAGCAGTCAAGTCCACGATCAACGAGCCACCGCAGCTCGTGCGTAGGATGCGGTCGATATCCATCTATCAGTTCCTCCTGAGCACCGCGCCATACCTCCTGGAAACCTGCACAACAAAGGTGGACAGACAACCACACCATGAAGCATCAGAGCAGCTCAGTCAGATCCTTCACTGAACACTTGCACAACAGCACTACAACAGCACTGTATGAGAACTTACACGAGGCCGGATTTTCTTGGTGGCGCCGGCGTCGTCTTCCTTCGCCGAAGCACTCCAGAACAAGGCCAGGTCCGTCTTCCTCCTCCCCACAGATGCTTCACCACCGGGTGCCGCTCGCCTCTTCTGCCCTGTTCGCCGGCCACCACTCTCCTCCGGATCCTGAGCAAGAAGCAACTCCAACATGTCGCTAACACTTTATTATTGAGTCGATGTTGATTTGGGTTGCAGTGGAAGAAACAGAGGAGAGATTACGTACTGAATATTCCACGATGTCATCATCCGAATGAGGAGAGCCGGTAGAGGAGCTCTTCAGTTCGTGTTCTTTCTTTTCCTCATTAGTGTTAGCATGATCCGTCATGGAAGCAGTCAACTTGTTCTGCAAATTTCAACCTGATGTTCTAGAAGCGCTACACGATTTGGATATTCAGGTAGTTGAATCTGAATAGAATAGTAAAGACGCTACACGATTTGGATATTCAGGTAGTTGAATCTGAATACTCCCTCGTTTATTTTTATTTGTTACTGGCTAGTTCAAAAATACACTAGCCGGTGACAAATAAAAAAAACGGATGGAGTATATCGCTTTCCCGAGATGTTTACCTGCAAGTAGGAGTGGAATGCCATTTTGTCATCCCCATCCACAAACTCATGCAGCGCATGGTTCAAGTCATCTACAGGAAGCATCTGCATTTCCTGGGTGAAACAAGGATTGGATGACAAATAATACAACTTTTTTGATAAAATCATACTTATCAACTAGCGTTTTTTACAACTAAATGCCTAACAAAATAATGGTGCCTGGAGCATGCTGGAGTAATACTCTATGACTTCAGTAGGGCCAAAGGAATGTTAAACGCACCAAGTTACTCTCTTCAATTAGAACTTCAATGGTCTTCTCGTTGATCTCACTTGGATCCAGTTCTTCAGAGTTTTCAGGATGCTCTGCAATTTATACAGAGAAGATTTACAGGTCACATTACTCGGCTGGGACTACAAGACTCATTTTGCTGGTCAAGTAATATCAACAAGATGAAACGATTTCTCTTCATAGACATGCCAAACCTTGTGTGTTATTGCATGAACACAGTACTAAACCACAAAAGATGATAAATGTAGGTGACCTTAAAGTACACTCATTAAAAAATTTTCTTATTAATGCAATGATATACAACTCTCGATATTTTTATTTTTTCATTTTTGATGTTCTGCAGTCTCCAAGATTTAATTCTGCAACATTCCTTTTATCAATAAAACACATAATTAACACAATTCTCAATATACATTAATATGTACCATGCATATGTTGTCGTCTTTTCCCTGATCTTGAAAGGGCAATGATATCTTGTGGATTCGCAACCTACAGCAACATGATGTTGTAAACAAAACAATCCAAGTTCTAAGTAGGTCCAAAAACAGATCGAAACCGCATTTCTGAGTTCCATGTAATCCTTGCCCTACCTTGCCCACATACTTCTGACCGAATGGCTTCGGATTTATTGCGGAGGTCCCACAGTAACTCACCTGAGAACAACTAAACCTCTTTCAGTCCACAATCTTGGAAAAATCAGTCACCAAGAGCTTCTGATTTACCTTTATTTTTTTTCGAAACCCCCCATGGGGAAATATATTAAGAGGATGTAAATAGTCTGTATGTTACAAGCACTGTTACAAACATAATTTACCTTAATTCTAACTAGTGGAAGTTTAGGCTCTGACCCACCAGCTGCTGTCTCAATAAGATGGTCCACCTGAAGCACCTCAGTACTCTCAGTACACACACCATTGAGGTTTAGAATCAATTTTTATTTTTAGAATCAATTGGGAATCAGCCATAACACACTTCAACATTCTTTAACAGCCATAACTAATACTAATGTGTTCCTGTAAAAAAAAAAACTAATTCTAATGCAGGTGCAGCAGGAAATCACATTGCACATTGGATCACTGGTTCGTTGCAGTGCTATGGTAGTACTCGCTTCATTCTTATATTATTGTCGCTAGGATAAGAACTCTAGTTTATTTTTTTAATTAAAATTGTTGTCTTGACGATAATAATATAAACCTTGCCCAACCTCAAGGCGCTGGGTGTTGTATTTTTCTGCTTTATCAATGAAATGGACACAATTTAGTACCGATTCGTTAAAAAAACAATTTAAAAACAGACAGAGTAGCATGAAACAGAGAAGTATTCATAGGGCTAAGGTAGGGCTTTCCCCTCCCAGTTACATTAAAAATATTCAGTAACTAACTTTTAGAAATAATATGCAACTATAAACCAAGCAGGATTTTTTTTCAAAAACTGAACTTTTCCAATAAATTGTCAAGGCCTTTTTTTGTAAAAAATATAAGCTAATAGTTGTTGACGTACAACTTTCTGTAAATGCGCATGGACGCTTGCTTCATCATCAGGATCAACATCCACCTCTTCTTCCAGAATAACCTACATGGCATTGTCTCATTATGTTATTCATGTTAGGAATAATGTGTTTGTATTGATATGAGGACAGGAGGCTCGAGAGTACAGGAGAATTACAAATATGCATAAGACACCATATACAAAGGATAAATACAAAAGGACCCCTATATCTCTAACATCTCCTTAAAACTCAGGTGCATCACGAACACTGGGTTTGGAGAGATAAAATCTGTACTGGACCGGGCTTTGTGCCTTCGTGAAGAAATCAGCCAGCTGAAGCTCTGAAGGCACATACTGAAGATCAACAACACCATCCTGGATCTGTGCTCGTACATAAGAAGCATCAACACCAATATGTTTGGTAAGCTCATGTTTGACCATATCACGAGCAATGCTGATAAAACTTGTACTTTCGGACAAAAGAGAAGTCGACATAGAAAAGGAAACATCAAAATCCTCATACAACCACTATAACCAAAACCCCTTTATTTACATATATAAAGTAGTCACTCAAAAACATTAAATATCAGTAAAAAATAAGAACTAATAAAAAAATATCAAACAATAGACAATATGTTTGCATGTGTATGATCATTGGCAATGAAGTAGCAATGAAGCAGGATCATCTAAACATAACTAGCAATATATGATCATATATGAGCACGTATATGAGCACGCACAATTTAAAACATTGCATCATCTAAACATAACTAGCAATAAAGTAGGATCATCTAAACATTACCACATTGCATCATATAAACATTGCATCATCTAAACATTGCATCATCTAAACATTCCATCATGCATTCCCAAACAAAACATGAAAATTTAAACATTGCATCAAACGTCCATCATCTAAACATTGCATCTAAACATTCCATCATTCAAACGTCCATCATACATTCCCATACCTAGTCGGTGGCGTTGGAGGAGGTGGCGTTGGAGGAGGTCACTGGTCGGCGGTGTCCGAGGGACGGTGGCGCTACTGTCCGAGGGACAGCGGTGGGGGCAGGGCCGTGGTGGGGCGGCGCTGCGGGGGCGGCCGGAGGGGCCGGTGGGGGCAGGGCCGGAGGCGGGAGCAGGGGTGGGAGCGGGGCCGGAGGCGGGAGCAGGGCGGGGCGTGGCCGGGGGCGGGAGCAGGGGCGGCGACCGGAGGGGCTAGTGGGGGAAGGGCCGGGGGCGAGAGCAGGGGCGACGGCGGGCCGGCGGCGGGGCGGCGACGTGACTCGGGGTCGGGTTGGCGCCGCGGGGGCGGGGCTGGGGGCGGGAGCAGGGGCGGCGATAACGGGGCGGCGGTCCAGCGACGGGGCGGCGAAGGCGGGCAGGCGGCAGGGCGCGACAGGACGGCGGGCAGGCGGCGGGGCGCGGCAGGGAGGGCGGCGGGGCTGTGGAGGTGAGTGGACGTGAATGAACCGTCGGGGTTGGAGCGACTGATAAAAGCCCTTATTTGCGACGGCGTCCTTAATTTTGACGGCCCCACCATATGACCGCCGCAATTAACATTATTTGCGACAGTCTTTTTAGCAGCCGTCGCAAATAAGCATTTATTTGCGACAGTTTTCTTAGTTGCGACGGCCCTAGGGTTGGCCGTCACAAATAAACAGTTATTTGTGACGGCCCTAGGGTTGGCGTTCGCAAATAAGAGGTTATTTGCTACGGCCACATTATTTGTGACGGCTACCGGCGGGCCGTCGCAATTTAATCTATTTGTGACGGCTGGCCGTCGCAAATAAATCCAGTCGTCACAAATGATCGCGTTTCCTGTAGTGCATGTAACTCAGCCTCTGAAGTCAAACGAGAAACTGCAGGTGCTACCTGCTTTTTAGTCTTCCAAGCAATGAGGGAACCACCAAGAAAAACACAATAAGCATAAAGAGATCAATAATAATAGGAATCACTAGTCCAAGTAGCATCACAATATGCTTTGAGCATAAAGAGCTAGATCGTGAAAAGAACAAACGTCTATAGTCTGTAACACCCGTATTTCCCAATATAAAGAAAAATAAAAATGTAATAGATTAAATAAGAAAAGAATAAAAGAAAAGGAAAAGAAAAGAAAAAGAGAAAAACTTCTCAGGCCAATAGCCCAAATCCCAGTCCAACTTCCCTCCTCTCCACCTCGGCCCAGTCCAAACCGCACCCACTCCCCTCTTCCTATGCCACCCGGCTCCACACGTCAACTTCGTCCTCACCATGGAACCGCCACCTCCCTTCAACTGCCCGCATGCCTGGCAACCGCCGGCGCCGCTCCCCGAGCAACCATCGCCCTCGGCGCAACCGCCTCTCTCTCCTCCTATTTAATCTCTGTTTGCACGACTCAATTTCTTATCCCACCATTTCTTTTCTTCTTGAAACCCTAGCTGCCATGGCCTCGATTTGGGAACTCGGCATCCCGCATGAGGAGGTCGTGTCGGCCGCCGCCGATACCCGATCGGGCTCCGCAACATCACACCGCCCTCGTGACACTCCACGATGAGATTAACCGCCGAAGCCACAACTCTGTCACCAAAAGCCGATCGTCGCTCCCCACTGTTGTGCACCCGTCTCTGGCCTTTCCTCCGCGCGCGAAAATCCTTGGTGAGTTCTCCACGCTCTCCTCTCCATTTTACACAAATTTCCATTGAGGTTGGTCACCAGAATGTCGTTTCGACGATCCTCAGGCGAGGGCGGCCATGGCACAGCCGCCTCTGGTGGCTCAGGGCGCCGCTCATCTCAGTGGTGCGGCGTGGCGCAACCACAGCCGTCCATCTGGGCACAACGGCCCAGATTAAAACATCATACCCCGTCATTTCATTTTAAATCAGAACCACTCAAATAAAATCCTACAGCCCACAAAGATCCCTCCATACACCTTCATAGTTTCTCACTTAAGTCCCTGTACTTTTATACATAATTATGCACAGGCCCCTGATCTTATAAAATAGTCCCTAAACTTCATTAAAATCGTGGTTCTTAATGTGAACTAACATTTAGGCCCCTAAACTTTACTTTAATTGGTGAATTAGCCCCTGATTAATAACAAAAATAATATTTAATCCTCTGACTTATTACTTAATTAATGAATAAGGTTTGAAAAATGCATTTAATGAGTGGAAACTATTTTAAATGATAAAATAAATATCAGAAATGTAGGAAAATTAATTATAAATTCTTTTAGGCTGGAATAAAATTGTAAAATGAATATAACACATATTTTGGCCATGTAAAATTCATTAGCAATATTTTTATCCTATAAATAAATACTAAACTTTGAGAATAAATGGTAAATGCATTTCTTTGACTATGAAAAATATAGATCCTTCGTAGGGACATATTAGCATAGGATTTTATGCTTATGTGAATATTTTGGTGTATTGTGCTTGATTGCTCTTATTTACCTTTCATCGATAGTTTATACGCATTCGTGTCACGATCAAAAAGCAACACGAAGAATATGAAGATCAAGAGATCAATGAAGAAGAACTGAGCAGTTATATAATATAAGGCAAGAGCCCTTGACCATTTTGTGCCTATTTGAGGGATTGTAGTTCGTTGCATGCTTAATTATTGCATGTTTAATTAATGTGAATCCTATTCTATTTACCGTTCCATATAATTCCTTGTCACCCAGGATTGGATTGTGTGGTTTTGGGTATTGCTATCACCATTAGCCATGCTTAGTAGTTCAGAGGGAAATATGAACACATGATTATATTATTAATTGTGATTGTTATGTTACATTGGAAATGATGAAGTAGTTGGTAGTAATCTGGCAGTTGGAAGGTTTGGTTTGGTGCAGTTTGCACGAGACTCGAGTTTGGGGAATGACACCACTGGATTCTAAGGACCAGTTTATGGAAGAAACCACTAAGCTTTACAGTACCACCAAGACACTGAAATGTGGCGGCTTAGTCAATTAATTAGGTTTCTCTCGACGAAATGCTAGTAGTTGGAAGGTGCGGGGAATGATGCAGAGGTACTGCTCTGGGAACCGCAAGGGTCAAGAAGGGGTTCTGAGATGGAGAGTTACTTCAGAAATACCTTAGTGGTGGAAACCTTAGAGAGCTAGCACTAGTCGATAGTACCTTTGTAAAGACCATGTAGTGATCTCCTGGTCGCACACCAAAGAAAATGTGTAATGGGGTTCGCTACCACGGGTGTCAGGGAGGTTTACTCAGTTCACCTGGCAACAGGGGATGAAATCACTGCTTCTGATAAAGGGTACACACTCTGCATAGTTTTGTCAAACTGTCTAGACAGCCGTGCTCACGGACCAGAGCGGCTTGGGGTCAGTTCATAATTAGTCAATAGATGAGATGATGGTTGGGAATGATATTGGTATTATTACATCACTATTATTATTATTATTATTATTATTATTATTATTATTATTATTATTATTATTATGGTCGAAAATATTCATCTAGATGTAGGTTGCTAATGAAAGTTAAGAATAGGTTTAATACTTAGTGCTTAGACCACTATTAGTCTTTCATTTTTGATTGGCCTTCATGTTATATATTTCCCACACTTGCTGAGTACTTTATGTACTCATGCGCTTGCTATTATTTTTCATAAATGCTGCTCAATGGAAAGAAGATCAAGCGAAGACAAGTTTCTATTGAAGACAACGTGTAGAAGGTTGCATTGTTGCCAGTTGATTTTTCAGAGACAAATAAATTTCCTCAGAGGTAGTGGAAACCTCAATCCCAAGAAAGTAACGAAGAGGACCAATATCTAACATAAGAAATTGCTCACTGAGACGAGCCTTCACGAAGGCTATCTACTCAGGGTCATCTCCGATGATGATCATATCATCAACATAGAGAAGAAGAAGAGTACGACCACGAGAGGATGTATGCACAAAAATCGCAGGATCATAAGCACTGGCAGAAAAGTCAGTAGCAGGGATCACTGATGTAAACCATTGAAACCAAGTACGAGGAGCTTGCTTGAGGCCATAAAGTGAACGACAAAGGCAACAAACCATGCCCTCACGAACAGAATACCCAGGCGGTGGCTGCATGTAAACCTTCTCATGTAGCTCACCATTAAGAAAGACATTTTTGACATCAAGTTGAGAGATCGACCACGCACGAACAGAGGCCACAACAAGAAGAGTGCAAACAGTGGTCATATGAGCGACAGGAGCAAATGTCTCATCATAGTCACGACCGTGTTCCTGCTGGAAACCACTAGTAACTAGCCGAGCCTCATATCGCTCAAAAGGACCATTAGAATGGGTCTTAACCTTATAAACCCACTTACAAGTGATAGGACGAACACGTGGGGGACATGGAACAAGATCTCACATGCCAGTGCGCTCGAGAGCAGCAATCTCCTCAGTCATCGCATGTTGCCATTCCAGATGAATAATAGCATCAGGATACGTAGTCGGCTCGGAGAGAACGGTAGCAGCAAAACTAGAAGGAGAGTACCGATGAGGAGGCTGACAAGAGCGATGGCCACATCCAAGAGGCTGCTCAGGAGAAGAATCATCATAAGCAGATGATTTTTTAGGAGAAGAAGGTGCCTCAGGAGAAGATGAATCATCAGATGAAGATGACTCAATTGGAGTAGATGGCTCATCAGAAGCAGGCATAACTCGTCGAGTATAGATCTGTGTCACGAAAGGCTTCATGGTACAGCCAGGGACCATAGATGAAGGCTCCGAAGAAGACATTGTGGTATGCGGAACCAAGTATGAGGGAGGTGCACTAGCAACAAAGGTATCTGAAAGGAATAGGAACAAAATCGGATTGACCAAAGATACAGGAGTAGTATCCAAAGAAGGACGGGGATAGAAAAGATGCGTCTCATCGAAGACAACATCACGTGAGATCCTCATCCGTCGACCAACGGGATCCCAATAATGATACCCCTTATGCTCAGCATTGTATCCAAGAATAACACACTCGACCGATTAAGCAGTAAGCTTAGTGCGCTCACGAGGTGCGAGCAACACATAACACACACAACCAAAAAGACGAAGGCTGGTGTAGTCAGACATCTTGCCATAAGTCGTCGAAAAGGAATCTCACCCGGAAGGGCAGACGAAGGGTGAATGTTAACCAAGTAAGTGGCAGTAGAAACAACCTCGGCCCAAAAGTGAGAAGGAACAGAGGAAGCAAGCAGAAGAGTACGAGCACTATTAAGGAGATGTCGATGCTTGAGTTCGGCCACACCATTCTGTGCAGGAGCGTCAGGACAAGAAAACTGAGCAAGAGAGCCTTGCTCAGAAAGAATCTGACGAAGACCATCAGAAATGTACTCGCCAGCAGAATCAGCATCAAAAACACGAATAGACGTGTCAAAATGAGTGTGGATCATAGCTGAAAAAGTTTTGTAGATAGACAAAGCCTCACTACGATGTTTCGTAAAGTAAATCCATGTGTGGCGAAAAAAGTCATCTATAAAAATGATGTAATATCGGTGTACTCCTTTGGAAACAAAAGGAGATGGATCCCATACATCTGAATGAACAAGATCAAATGGGTGCTTAGACAATGACTCACTAGAAGGATAAAAAAAGTGTAATCTGCTTCCCTAATAAACAATTCTGACACTGAGTCAAGGACTGAGAACCTGAAATTGATCCTAAGACACTAGTACAAACTAAGGCAGATAAGCGAGAGCCACAAAGATGTCCTAAACGATGATGCCACTGAGCAAAAGACGAGGTGGATGGAGCAGCAAAAGTGGAACTGACAAGACTAGCAGACGCAGCGGAAGGAAGTTGAAGCCTGTCAAGCTCCCAGATACACTAGGAATCACGACGACGAGGGCCTGTGCAAACCAGCCAAACCGTATGATGATCCTGAACATAACAAGAATTGGGATAAGAATCATCCTACAGTCATGATCAGTGAGTTTCCCAGTAGACATAAGTTGCATGGTCAGGTTGAGAATGTATGAAACATCAAGTACATCAAAAGAGTCAGATAAAAGGGTGCCATGTCCAACAACCGAAAGAGGAGAACTGTCGGTAGTATGAACAATAAGAGAATGAGAGGAAGGACTCAAAGAAGATAAACAGGTGGAATAAGGAGTCATATGGAATGAAGCTCCAGAATGAAGAATCCATGGATGAGTACCTGAATGAGAAGTGAAAGGTGGTCACAAAACTAGCAGCTCCTGATGATGTAGAGGCAACAAGGCGACGAATGAGCTCGAGCAACTAGACATCCGTAGTAGCAGAACTCCTCTGAGATCCTCCAGTACCAGCACCACCAGCACCCTGTGAAGAACGGCGAGCCTGAACCTTCCTCTTTTTGAAACAGTGTGCCTCCTCATGCCCATCTTTACCACAGTAGTCACATTGAAGACCAGCACACCCCCCAGATGCAGAAGGAGGAGCGACTGAAGAAGGTATTGTCAGTGGAGCCGAAGAACGAGCAGCCAATACTGAAGAAGATTGTATTAGACCAGCAGTACGAAGACCAGTCTCCTCATTACGAATGCTAGCTAGAACGTCCATAAAACACAAGGGTGACGAGCAACCAACTGAGCACGAAGAGGCTCAAACTCATCACGAAGCTGAGTCAAGAAGTCATGTGCGGCAAAGCTCAAATGTATCCTTCTGACTCTGAGAAGACGAACAGGTACCCGTTGACAACTGAGGGCCAAGACTGTCAAGCTAACGCCAAATGACAGATATATGAGTGAAGAACTCATCCACCATGGCATCTTCTTGTCGTAAAAGTTGCTCCTGACGAATAGCACCAAGATAGGTAGACTGACCAGTAGGCTCATAGCGGTGACGCAGAAAAGACCACATCAGATGTGAATACTCTAACTCCACTATATCAGCAGCTAGACGATCCTCCATACTAGCAGCAAGGATAGCACCTGGCACCTGCACTGGCATTTTCATCCAATCACATCAAGTACACACTGAACTAAGGTTCATAGGAAGCCAAACGAGTCTCATAATCTTCAAGTAACTTCTACTTCTCATTCTCAGTAGCCTTATCTCGAATGACAAATCGTGAAAGAGCAGCAGGACAAGGCGGACATTTGAGATCACCTGTGAGGAACTCCCAAAGGCGCAGACCACGCATATGTGGACGCATGCGGAGAACCCAATCATGATAGTTGGTGCTATTAAAATGCACCTGAAAACGCAAGACTGGAACCCCACAAAAAAAGTCATCCTGATCAGACAACACACGACGACAAGAGCGCAAGATATGTAGTGGCGGGCGACGGTTAGAGCACAAGAAAATAAGCGGCGGCTGGCGACGACGAGAGTGCAAATGAACAGGTGGCACGAGCTGCAAAATTCTCCTCTTTTGATTTTTTTCTTTTGATTTTTTTTTATCTAACCCAAGCCTGACGCTGCTGCTGGTTCACAACACACCGAGCAGCAGTCAACCTCACGAAGCAGATCAGATCTGCAGAGGCAAGCAGCAGTCAACGCAAGAAGCAGATCAGATCTGCAGAGGGGCTGACGTGCATTAGACCGTCCGCACTGGGCTAAGGGATGCCCTTACGAGACGCTAAAGATCCAGGTGGGACCCACCTCGGATGCTGGAAAATTAGAGGTAAAATTTATGAGAATTGTGCTGTAAAATTAGAGGATGGTCAATGTTTAGTGAAAGTTGCTGGAAATCTATGTGACCCACGCTTTAGAGTAATTTTTTAGAGTATACGAGTGTGGATAGCCTTAGCCCTTGGCCCAGTAGAAGTGCCTTGTGCGGCACTGTACGAGGCAGCAGCGCTGAGATGCTCACGCCCACCCGCCCGTACAAAGCAGCGGCACAGTATATGGGGTGCCCCCCCCCCCCATTTGACCTGACGAAAAGCTTGGAGCAGCGGCGAACTTCGGTGGAGTCTGGCAGCACAACGTCGGCCGATGGAAGCCTGGATTAGGCCAGCGCACGAACAGCGCAGGATGAGCGTCGGGTGGGCAGAGAGCGCGTGGCGGCGGCAGGAAGAAATGCCCTCCACATGAGCGCTCGGTGGAAAAAAACACCTAATTTGCTGGCTGTGTTACCATGTTAGGAATAAGGTGCTTGTATTGATATATGAGGCCAGGAGACCCTAATATATAGAGTAGAGAAGAATTACAAACATGCATAAAACACCCTATACCAAAGAAAAATACAAAAGGACTCCTCTATTTCTAACAATTCACAATACTGAAAATAAGCATACAAATTAAGAAGTGACTTACTTCTGCATGCACGAAAGGTCTAACAGACTTTAACGGTATTTTGGTTGGCCTGTACTGCCTTCCCTACTCAATGAAAATATGACAAATTAGGCAATGGAATAATGTTATATGATGGTTAATCAGCAATCTAGCAGCAACAAGGATGACCTTGATTTCTAGCAAGAGCACGTGCTTTGGCTTTGCTTCAGCACTGATCAATGAGGTGGCAATTGTAGAGCCTGGTTGGGTGATGTGAAAACTCATTCCAGGGACTTCCTATAAGTTAATTAATTGAAGAATTAAAACAAATGCACCAATGATGATCCTTTGACTGCACCTGCTTCCATTTGTTAAGGAAGGAGTATGTCATCTTACCTGAGGATCAATGAGACATTCATGTTCATGGCCCCAAATTATCAAGTCCAGAAAACGTGGTAATAGATGCTCGCTGATACTGTTGTCACTGCTTGCCTTTGACCTGCACAAATAGACTGTAATCAGACGAAAGTGTTGCTGCAAAAAAAAAAAAGATTACGAATGGATCGTTCAATCACATTACACACCTGTTCTGATGAAGAACTAAGATGTTGAACCAGTCAGACAGTCGTTGTGTCTCATCTGGGCTTCCAGGTTGCATCCAGTTGACTGCATGAGGTTCCTTAAGAATAAATACATATTCAGAACTATTAGAAAGTTCATAGCTCTACATGTAACAAATGCTTGACAATTGTAACAATCATAAAGAGAGCGGTACAGTGAACAACTACCTGCAACATTTGCTTTAGTCTCCCATCTCTAATGTTACCTAGTCCAAAGAGGGCAACATAAGTTTCAGCCTGAAACAATACAAGTTTCAGTATTAGTCAGAGACATGTGATAACAGTTGCCCAGTTGATTAATGCAGTTACATGTACCTTTCTGATAAGTATAGGATAGACAGTTATTTTGCCGACACCGGAGCTCTCAAGATTCATTTTTCCGAAGTAATTCAAGAAATTGGAAGCTGAAAGTATGTCGATTGCAGACATGTTATCCTACAAGAACAAAAGTTAAATGAATTAGACCCTGAAAAAGAAATAGATTTCATATCCTGACATAAGCGGAAACACAGGAAAAAATGTAGAACTCAGAATTAATACACATACAACTCCAGTAGGATCGTCATTGTTCCCATGGATGGTGAACACAGGCAAACCAATGTTGTAGTTTGGATCTTCATAATTCAGTTGGCCAAACCTGAAAAATCAAAGTTGATAATTATACAAACAGCTACTCAGAAATATTTCATTAATTCGGTCTAGCGAGTAAGAGAAAGAACAATGTTTATATGTTTAGACATGAGTTGAAGTGATCAATCGCTGCACCTGTTCTGGAGGCTGGCTGCCAGATCACTGACCACCTGAAACTGCACCGGGCGGTCGTTGAGGCAGTAGCGTCTTAGAATCTCAAGTGTCCTCACCAATGTCGAGCACGAAGGCTTGTTCTCATGGAACAAGTCACCACCAAGGAGTAGGAAATCCACCTGCACATCGCGTACCTCTCTAATTAATAACCATACATCACACTGTTCATATATAGTTCATACTCAATCGATCTTGGCAAAGCATGAAATTAAATATAGTAACAATATAATCATCTACCTTGCTTTCCTCTGCCAGTGAACAAATCTCCTCAAAGGTATCAAATGAATCAAATTTGCGCACCTCATCGTTCTCGAGGTAGCCGAGATGGCAGTCGGTTGCCACAAGTATGCGTAGACTACTGCTCCATTCTTGATCTCCCCTGAAATTATCCCAATGCAAAAGCTAATTAATAACAATGAGTAGCAATAGAGCATTTTGCAGGTGTCCGATGATGGTTCATGGTTGACCACAATAACGCGCATGAACGGTTTAGAAGTTCTGATGTCTCATGATTGATGGTTTACAAGCATTGATACAAGTGTGGTTTTCATGAGCATAGAGGCGTGTGTCCACCTTACTTTAATCATGGTTAAATACATTTTTAAATATATTACTGCACTAATAAATATATATCGAATCTATCATCAATATTTCTTATCAATATGTCGAAATCAATAATTTGACATACAGAGAAATGTCAGATTTAAACAATTTAGATCAAATGATGATCAAAAGGCTGTCAGATCGTCCACATCACCATAGGACAGATGCCCATATACTCATAGAAGTATTTACCTTGATACAAAACTGTAGTTTACCATTGTCTAGACCACTCCTAAGCCAAAAATGAGAGGAAACTCATGAGCAGAAAGGGTAAAACCGTCTGATGTAACTTTTGTTCAGCAAAGTTTTGGCTCCCATTATTACAACACAACTGTCATCTTTTATCTTCAAATATGATATTTCCTAGGTTTTTAGCATATATATATATATATATATATATATATATGAAAATTGCTTAAATTAATGATTCCTAGCGCGAACCAAATATATCTGGTTAAACGAGGGTGGATACACCTGTCTGGAATTTAAGCTTAAACTATGTTCCTATATCTACCATCTTATACATACAAAGGATAATAGTGTTGGTACAAATTATGTATATTTTCTTTTGATAAAGGTCATTTTGTTAAACTCGAAAGCACAAATTTTTATGCTATCTGCAATGCTTTGTTACGTCAAAGGAACCAGATTAGTTAAGAAAAAATCTGGAAAAAAAAATCTTGATATAATTTGGTATCTGAACAATAAATTTAATGGAGATGAAGGAAAGTTGGTATTATCTGGACATGGAATTTAACTTACTAAACTTTGTTTATGGAAGAATGGTTAATATGCCTGGTTACTAAGACTACTACATTAATAATTAAAAACTAGATCAATCTAGGAAAATATCTCGATCATCATCGTATCCACAAGAAAAATACAACCAACTAATAATATTGCACGATATGAATACTCTTGATATTTTTTGGTAAACACAGCTAGATGCAACCTGATGATCACTACAGGAAAAGCGATCATTTGCGACGGCTGATTTTATTTGCGACGGCCAGCCGTCGCAAATAGCTTAAATTGCGACGGCCCGCCTCTGGCCGTCGCAAATAAGATGGCCGTCGCGAATAAGAGGTTATTTGCGACGGCTTTCGGACTGGCCGTCGCAAATAAGTGGTTATTTGCGACGGCCAACCCTAGGACCGTCGCAAATAACAGAGCCGTTGCAAATAAACCCTTATTTGAGCCGTTTGACCGGCCGTCGCAAATAGGATTTAATTGAGACGGCCGTAAGTCGAGGCCGTCGCAATTAATCCGGCCGTCGCAAATTAGGGCTTATATCGGGACGCTCCACCCCGACTCTTCATTTTCCTCATAACACCCCGCCGCCGCGCCCCCGCCACCGCCGCCGCGCCCCCGCCGCCGTGCCCCCGCCACCCTGCCGCGCCCCCGCCGCCGCGCCCCAGGCTCCGCCGCCGGCCCGCCGCCCTCGGCCCCGCCTCCGCGCCCGCCGCCCTCGGCCCCGCCTCCGCGCCCGCCTCTGCGCCCGCCGCCCTCGGCCCCCACCGGCGTCGCCTGCCTCCGCCTCCGGCCCGCCTGCCTCCGCCTCCGGCCCGCCGCGCCACCGGCGTCGCCGCCGCTGGCCCGGACCGCTGCGCCCCCGACCGGACCGCCGCGCCCCCGACCTTGAGGTCAGTGCTACCCCCCCCTGTTTTAGGGTTTTTTTTTTCAGATGTAGCTAGCAATTTTGTTAAGAGGTAGTAGCAATTAGCTATAGTAGCTTAGAATAGCTTGTATAGTTTATTTAAGGATTGAATCACTTAATTATAGAAGATGTAATAAAAAGGGCATTTGCTAGTGCAGTTTTATGCATACGGCGAAAGAACTTGAGTGTGTGTATGTATGGGAATAAATGGGGGGCAAAGTTTTCTATCTTGGTTTCGAGAATATGTAATATTCTCTCGTCTTCTATGTATTATAAATTACTATTATTAAAGAAGTATTATGTAATATTCTCTCGTCTTTTATAACAGTGTCGGACTCACAATGTCCATGAAGATTTGCGGCAGCTATCTTATGGATTGGTGAATGTTAAAAGCTATGGTCGATATGACGTAAATGGCTTCCGATTCCGTACAACTCATTTTGAAGCTCATCGTCCTCTTCGGCAACATCAAATTTCGGTGTTGTGACGAGAGCAATGGACACTCAAGGGAATTTAACCGATTATTATGGTATCATTAACAAAATCCTTGAATTTACTTTTACCAGAAATAAGATCCTTCGAGTTGTCTTCTTTGACTGTGACTGGTTTGATCGTACTCATGGAACTCGAGAAAACCAATTTGGAATGGTGGAAGTGAAACATAAGGACCGACTACGAGGTTACGATACATTTGTTCTTGCGCATCAAGTTGAACAAGTGTATTATCTACCTTATCCATGCACGAAGCTCAGAGCTTGGTGGGTGGTATATAAAGTGAATCCTCGTGAGCGGCTATATACTCCTGGGGATGATGGTTACCATGATAGCGAAGACGTTGAAGAAGTGTACCAAGAAGAAGAGTTGCCAGACACTTTTATCGTCGAGCTTGGTGCAGGACTCGATCAATTAGTTGGAGATGTTGAAGACGTTGAAGATGTAGAGGCAGATGATACGCGAAAACGAAAATTAGAACAGGCCACGATGGAAGATCGTTGGGCTGGTTTAAGGAGTAGGGCACAGGCACATGACAATGATGTTGATGAATTTTGAAAGTGACTACAAGTAATGTTTTCTTGAAGATAGTAACATGAATTTTATATATTTTATTTGCATATTTACTAATTATCTAATTATAATAGGATGGCGTCAAAGAAGGGTAAGAAGGTGCCGCCGACGAGGGGGTTCTACCCCTCTAGACCTGAGGACGCTTTCGTTGGTGCCTCGTCGACTGGCAGCAGACGCTCTCAGCTGCTGGGGCACGTTCAGACCAGCTCTAGAGCTTCGTCACAGGTAAATGTCACTCGTTTTTGACAAATTCTTTAAATTCAAATTCACATTAAACTTACTTATGAATCATTTGAATGTTGTAGTCCTCACCGGCTGACTCAGAGGCTGCGGCGCCTTCGGTGAGCCAGCCCTCGGCGAGGCAGCCCTCGGCGAGGCAGCCCTCGGCCAGCCAGCCCTCGGCGAGTCAGCCCTCGGCGAGCCAGCCCTCGGCCAGCCAGCCCCCGGCTGACGATGACTTTGTTCCTGAGGCCTTTGAATCGGCTGGTGAGGAGCCGTCTGGGTCACCTGACGTGGCGCCCCAGCAGACGCGGAGGACGAGGAGGACTCACTTTGTCAGTCCTCCCGCGGTCCCTTCACAGAGGACCGTGATTCGTCCAGTCGGAGACAGGTAATAAAAATTATAGTTTTCAATTTTAGTTTCTTCTGATTACTAATAGGTAGCATTCAATGTTTGCAATGACAGGCCATCGCTCGGGCGCAGGGTCTGGGAATCCAGCTACCGGTACTACCACCGGTCCTCCCAAGCGATCCTTCTTCAGCGGGTCAGGTAAGTCTCTATGTAATCCTTCTTCTCCAGCGTAATAAGATTGAGATAGATGAAAGAGAGAGATAGTTAGATAGAAGAAAATGATTGAGATAGAAGAAAGAAAGAGATAGAAGAAAGGAAGACAGAAGAAAGAGTGAAAGATAGATAGAGTAGGATGGGAATGAAGAGAGAGTAAGATGTAGATGGAGATAGAGAGAGGGGAAGATAGAGGGAGGAAGATGTAGATGGAGATAGAGGGAGGAAGATAGAGGGAAAATGATAGCAATAGAGAGATAGAGTGAGCAAGAAAGATAGAGTGAGAGACAAAGAGAGAAATGAAAAGAGAGAGGGAGAGAGGGTGATCTAGATGAAGATAGAGGGAGAGGGAGGGAGAGAGATGTTGATGCATTTATATTCTAACTCTAAGTTTTATTAATTGCAGGGATCCGCGAGGCTGCACAAACGCCGTCGCCTTCGCTACCGCCGCCTGGATTGAGGCGCGACGACGACGACTTCGACTTTGGAGGTGGCTTCGGAGGTTAGATGGGCGAGTGAGCCCTTTTATTTACTTTGTTGATGACGATGTGAGATGTATCGGAATTTTAGTTTGTGATTGTGATGATCTTTGTGTATGCTGTGTATATATTGTGTATATTGTGTATATTGTGTTTGTTGTGAATCTGGCCATCGAGCCGGTTAGTGTTTTCTGTTTTTTTTAAAAAATAAAAAACCACAAGAGTAAATAAGAGTACAAGCCGTCGCAATTAAACCACAGTTATTTGCGATGGCCAGGCCGTCGCAAATAAGCATTAATTGCGACGGCCTGGCCGTCGCAAATAGAGTCGTGGATCCCGGAGGAGGACACGTGGGCCCTGCCCTCTGAACTTATTTGCGACGGTCAGGCCGTCGCAAATAGTGGCCCTTAATTGCGACGGCTGGGCCATCGCAAATAAGTTCGCGGGGCCCACCAACCCGCAGCAACAACTTGCGACGGCCTCTCCTAGCCGTCGCAAATAAGTTTATTTGCGACGGTGGCCGTCGCAAATAAGCTTATTTGCGACGCCATATTTGCGACGGCCGAAAGCCGTCGCAAATAAAGAAAGCCGTCGCAAATAGCTTATTTGCGACGGCATCTGGCTTATTTGTGACGGCCCCGGCCGTCGCAAATCGTCGGGATTCCTATAGTGGATATCTTCTCAACTACTATGTACATGCATGAAATAATGGGTAACTCCAAAAAAATCCTAGCTACCTCCTTCTTTTGTTGGAAAATAGAGTATAATATAAAGTACAGTGATCATGAAAAAACATTAATAATTATACACATTTAACAATCATAAGTAGTATTAGAAAACGACTAATTAAATACACCACTAACATTTTCTGCCAGTATTACGACTATTGCAGCTAGGTGATTAATATTCGCTCCTTCCCATATTATTTGTTGTTTAAGACAAGAATTTTAGTTCATTTATTTTGAACTAAAATTCTTGTCTTCAGCGACAAATAATATGAGAATGAGGGAGTATTTCTTATCAGCTGGACGAAAGACAAGCAGTATATATATAGTGCACGTATACATACTTTCTGTGAATCGACAAAACAAGGAAATTGCTGCTACAGGGATCAACACTCCTAGGTAGAGGTAGCAAGCTGGCAAGAGATTGCCCAAATTGTAATGAATCAGTTAGAGAGAGAGAGATGTACATTGTTCGCGCCCCTTCAGCTGTAGATCACCCTCCGCGCGCTGGATCTTGCCCAAAGGATCGATTTGGTGGCTACAGGTTGTTGTTGGGAGACGAGCTAGGAGGTCAGCATATGCTGGGCTCACTCGCCGGCGAGCGGAGAGAGCTGCGGAGATAGTGGAGCCTTCGATCGTCGGTATCTTCCTGAGGAAGAGTCAAGGGGTTTTATTAACTGGTTACCTGCAGCTTCTGCTAGAAGCCGCCAGCAGCATATATATACTGTAACAATACTAATGTAAACTTATACCACAGTTAGTATTACAAAACCAAAATGATACCTAAGCCCTAAACTTACCAACTTACTAGTTGTGGCCATGGCTTTCCTGCAACAACAAAAACACTCCATTGATTTGCATATTTATCAGCTAATTTATGTGCCCCCTCCTTAATCTTTCCCTCTAAGCTCCGTCACTGCCAGCGAAGCCGTTAGTTGGGCTCCAACTTGTATATGATGTTACTACGGTTGCAACTGTGGTGTAAGCAAAATCCCGAAGTACTGTGTAACTATAATAAACTTGTGATGAATTAATACTTGTCGAAGGAGAATGGCCATTGCACATCAGTTGCTTCAAGTTATCGTTTCATTGAAATCCTGCTGCAAGTTTATATATGTCAGGTTTAGAATGCAGAGAAAATGCTACAAATAGCGGAACAGCTGGTGTGCTGGTCAAGATCCGCGGCACCGACGATGACAGTATGAGTATGACACTGCAGCCCAAAGTGCCGGCCCCAACTCACCATCGCGGTGCTGATGGATCCCCTTCTTCCAGCCTAGCAGGCTGAATGTTTTGGGCCGGCTCACAATTTCCGGAAAGGCAAGCCAGCTGAACTCTTATCGGTGATTACTGGTCTTAGCACCACCTCGGCAGCTTAAGGGTGTTGACACAGCTTATAGTCCTGGAGCTGAAGAGATGCATCACGACCTTACTTGAACAGGATCTGTTCTATAGGATCGTACCGCTTCATCCTTTATCAAAAAGGAGGCAAGCACTCAAGTCTGGTTGATGTTGCCTGACCTCTGTGCCAGAGCGTGATTAACGGCACGGATTGTTCCTCATCGGATCCATCTGACGGCTGTAGAGGATCGTTCCTGCTGGGCCCATGGAGCAGTCAGGATGGCTCAGAGGTTGTCTGACAGACTCCAAATTTTTTTCCTGTCCACCGTTTTTTTTTTACATGCACAGGACCTGTTTTCATTTCTCGTTATTAACGCCCGTAATTCTGCTGTAAACGCACCACACAGTATGACACACAATTCAACTGTGTTTTCCTCCCCTTGTCATTCCAGATATAACAGACATTCACACGTAGACAAAATAAAATACCCAACCATACCAAAATCCACAGTGAAAGCAAGAACATAAAACTTGTATACCACATGTTCTTTTATTGTACCGAACCAAGGTTCATAGCTGACACGACACAGACACAAGCTGTACATTACATCCGTAGTTCTTAATCATACGATGATCCAAGTAATTTTCGACAGATTTAAAGTTCGATAGGGGGTACAGGGCATGTCCTAATCATGCCCTCTTGAACAGCACAACTAGGATGACCGCTATGGTCAGAGCCATGAAGGATCCGCCTACAGCCATCTCTGCGAGGGAGGGGCCCTTCTCCGCAGTCGAGGCACCTCCGGCCTGCCCTTCTTCCGTGTTGCGGAACATGTCTTGGAAGAAGTGGGCTACACTGTCCACTAGCTCCCTCAAAGTCTTCGTCGCGCTGTCCACAAAGTCCATGAAAGGTGAGCCAGCAGGCTGTCCCTCCGGGGATGCATCATCTCCAAATTTCTCTGGCGACTCCACCGTGGCAGTTTCCTCGGAGAAAGTCTGAACTGGAGCTGTATCACCGTACAAATGATTATAACAGTCATACAGCTAGCAGGAATGGATAAGCCTGTGTAACTTTAGCTGAAGAATTGCGGTGAACATACTTGGCTGGTGGTTCCTGTAGAATTCCATAACCTTGTCATTCTTCATTACTGCATCCCAGACAGTTCTATCTGATGCAAGAGAGGCGACGACACTCTAGAAATCAAGAGTAAGAATAAACAGTTTAGCGAGATAATCGAGTAGATCTAAGTGGGAAATTGCATACCATTATTTAATTATTAAACTCATATAAGTCATATTTACCACCTGTCATGATTGTTTGACATTTCAGAAAGATAGGTATAGCCTAATAGCCAAGTGCATGCCATTTTCTTTGCCGGACATGTCATATGTCAAGGAAACCTGACCAATGGGAGTACTATTCACGGGAACTGTACTGAAAAGCAAGGGTTCCATATGGATATATGAACGACTACAGACAACAACACTGCAGCGACTGCCTAAGAAGGATCAAGCCTGTCCGCATGAATTTATCTCAAGTTTGTAGCAACAGCAGGTTGAGTAACACAACAAATCATTAGCCACTCATTCAGTATTATGCAACCGTTTTTAATGAACTGGATAACATTATATGATGGAAAATTATTAACAAAATGGCATGCAGCTCTCCTCCGTGTTCGAGATAAAAAAAATACGATGAAAATTATGCGTGATGATTTTATCTAAATGGAGCGTGTTTGGGTACCAAACAACTGATTTCCCACAAGGTATACAGTTTGTCAAGAAGGGCCATGACAACAGCAGCAAAACAATAGAGGTACAAACCTGAGCTTCTGGACTTGATTTCAACAGTGTGAAAGCTTGCACTACATGTCCGGGCATCGCAGGAATTATCGCATCAGCTGCCAGTTTGTTAAGCTCTTTATCCTGTCCCTTAACAACCTCTACTGGAGCTTCATTAAAATAGCCCCTGTAACAAGTTATTTAGTGAGAATAGGGTGGAAAATGTATGAGCCAAACGTGGCAAAAGGTATCCCGTGCAGATGCAAATGATTGTTGATGAAAAGTCAAACATATAAACTACATAGTAGTATAATTATTTTAGCATGTAAAGGAGCACAAATTAACTATCCAAATATGTGGGTTAATTACCGGACACTGATTCATTTTCAATAAGTTTGTTGTGTCTACTGTTCTTTAACAAATTGTATTTTTTTTAGGGAAGAGTTCTTCAACAATTTGGGGCATGGATGTAGAAACATAGAAACGAACTAGATACTTCCACATCGAAGGCGGGACTTTTCACCTTTGTATGACGTCCCTGAGCTCCGTGGTGGCCTCCTCCGCCTCCTCCCTGGACGGGGGCGCAAACACAAGCCTGGGCTTCACAGCCACCGTCTCCTCCACCACCGCCACCGCTGCGGTATCGTCCCTCCAGTCCGCGAGCTCCCAGCCGTCCGCTTCCCAGGAGGACCACTGCCCTCCGGCGTATGCCGCCGACGGGGCCGCAGCGGAGACCAGCGGCGCCGCCTCCGCGGCGCCGGGGTTCGTCGCGAACGCCGTCGCGCCGTGGCGGAAGCGGCCGCCCTTCGCCGCCGCCGCAGCAGCTGCGCTCCCCGCGAGTCCCACCTTCGCGGCGGTGCGCATGACGCCTCCACCCATGGCTGCGCGGTCGATTGCTTCGGTTTCGTGTCGCTTCTCCCTACTTCCCTAGCTCTCTCTGTTCTATCTGTGCGGGACGCTTTTGCAGATGGAACCTTGAAATGTGTTTCTCTGGAGAAGTCCAGATTATCACTTTTTCCAGGGCGTAATGTGGGAATGCTGACCCGGACGTGGCTTAATTGCTAAGTTATCCGGACTACTGATGACACGTGGGCCGGAATGGTTGGTAATGAATGGGACTGGCACATTTTATTTTCATTTTTTAAAGAAATTGGAAAAGGGTATTTTTAGCCGGATGCGGTGATGCGTTAAGCCAAGTAGCCGACTCGTAGACCACGTCCGTCCTGCCATCATACAGTACGTAGCAGGGTCGAGTTTGAAAACACCGAGTATCTTATTAAAATTTGGGGCTGTCTAAATTTCAGGTGCTTGAAATTTGAAAAAATTCAAAAACACCAGTTAATTAGCAGTTAATTACTACTATTAATCACTAATCATTGTAATTTATTATGAACCCCTTAATTCTATAGATTAATCAATTACAAAATTATTTATTATATTATTTTATAATTAATATAATCTTTACAAATTACAGATTAACAATCAACAAAATAACAAATTATTCATCTTCTCTGCCCCTCTTGTGCGCGCCGGCGCAAGTGCCCAGCCATGCACGGTCGCCTGACTGGTCAGGCGCTTGGAATATTAGGATATCTGTTAAAATTTTGTGATATCAGTTTTCGCAGATTTCTTGAAGTAACAAACTTAGCAGAGATAGTTATTGACATTTTCCTTGCACAGTTGCGCTGTGGCAACAACATATATATCTCAATTTTTATTAGTGTAGAACTAATCATTCTCTAAAAAAATTGGTGTAGAAATAATTATTATTCCAATCTTGCACCTTTGCCAATTACTGTGGCATGTGGGCACCACAACACGTAACGGGCCTGCAGAGCCGGGAGCAGCGGGTTGAGTGAGTTGGGCCGGCCTAACAGATTTGGGAAGACAAGCCAGCTCAACTCGGTGTTTAGCACCACCTCGACAGCTGGTTTACTCACGCTGACACAGCCTATAAGGCTGGAGCTGAAGGGATGCAGCACGACCTTGATCTGTTCTATAGGATCGTACTGCTTCATCCTTTAGCAGAAAGAGGCATATCTGAATTTAATATGTTAAAATCCAGTATGAAAAATCACTTTTAATAAGAATTAAACTCAGGATCTGAATAGTGCTACTCAAAGTATTTAACCACAAGGTCAAATCTTCTTTCACACAGGTTACTTACTAATATAGGAAAGAAAAGAAATCTGCTACGAATGGCAACTTCGATTCATGAAAATTTGGTTCATCATGCTGCCATGTATCATTGGTTGGACGTAAATTTATTCAAGGCCAAGAGTTTGTGCAAAACCAAATACAGACCTGAGCATTTCTGCTATGAATCTACAGGTGTAAATGAATTGTGCAAAACCAAATACACCTCCCTCCTTTGTAACCCGCTGTGGACACATTTCATAACACCTAATTATGCGCCTAAAACAGTTCAACTTTATAGGAATTCCACATAATTTGTAATGCTACCGAGCGACTACTTCACGCTCTACCTGGACCCACTTCTCAAGGAGCGATATGCACAGCATCGCACAAAAAAGGAGGGACGCACACGTGCACATACGATGCAGTGTATATATCTCGTGGCTTGACTTATCTTGTTATCTTCTGCAAAAATCGTTTTCCAGAACCGGGAGCAGCGGGTTGAGTGAGTTGGGCCGGCCCAACAGCTCTGCAAAAATCGTTTTCCTGAACCCGGTGTTTAAGCATCACCTCCACAGCTGGTTTATTCGCACTGACACAGCTTATAATCCTGGAGCTGAAGCATAACAGCACGACCTTACATGAACAGTATCTGTTCTATAGGATCGTACAGCTTCATCCTTTACCAATAAGGAGGCAAGCACTCAAGGTGCTCCGGTTCGGATCCATCCAACGACTACAGGAAACGCGCAAAGAAGTGTCGGCTTTATGGCCGTCGGTAAGACACTGTAACCGACGATCTTACTTTAAACTAGTCGACCTGCCGACGGCCTTATCCGACGACACCAGCTCAACGTTCTTAAGGAATTAAAGTCGTCAGGACCGACGGCTTTAGAGCATTAAAGTCGTCGGGCGGCCCGCCCCGACGCCTTTACTCCGTAGGCCCTATATGGCCGTCGGTGGAGTCAGACCGACGGTCATAACTCCTTAAGGTCGTCAGCCCAATAACCCCGACAACTATAACTCATTTAAAACCGCTGGCACAGACGGCCTTAATTGCGACACGTAGGCGCCACCGTGGACTTACGACCGTCGGTTTCGTCGCCACACCGACGTCTTTAAGGAACTTATGACTGTCGGTCACCAGAAACCGACGACCATACTGGCCTTTTTTTTTTAATTCCCGGCTGCTTTCCCTTCCTCCCCGGGTGGGAAGCCTCCGGTTCATACAGCACATGTGTACAACACATATATCATAATATATATATATATATATATATATATATATATATATCAGATTTTGCACATCCATATAGTCCACAATTTATATACAACACATATAATCCATAATTCCACACAATGCAACAAATATATCACATTCTTCACATAGTCATACAACTAATTTAATGTCAACAAGTTCAAGAGAAGACGCATCGCAAACACAACCATTGTGAAGTTTACTCCGCTTGCATATCATTGTTGGAACCTCCACCACTTGCACCTCCGGCGTTAAAATTGAGGAAATCATCGCAACCATGAGCGGAACCCTACGAGAAATAAATAAAAATTAACTTTGCATTAATAGTTACAATTCATATGTCTCAATCTTTCTAAAATTCACAAAATGCTCAACTCACATGTGTAATTAACTTAAAGGTATTAGCAACTATGTCATTAAATAAATCGCTAAGTATTGTTAAAATTAAGCTACGCTATCATTAGAGGTAATGATTTAGTAATGATACCGATGCGGCGCCCGAGGGTGTTGATGGTTGACTATGCGCCGAAGCAAAGGGCAATGATGGGAGAACACCTGGATAAGGCTGCAATCCAGGGGCCAACATTAACATGAATCCCTGTTGTGGAGGACAGGCTTGACCACTCTGGGAACCCTGAGACAAATATGATTAGTATTTCGTACAATTAGTCGAATTCATAAGAAATATGATTATACCTGTGAAGAAGAGCCAACTTGTTGTCCGGGCTGCATTGGACGAGGCATACCGAACTGCGATCCAAAGCCACCTTGAAGGAAGAACTGCATAATGTAAGAATATCAGTTACTGACTTTAACACAAATATGGTAACAAGTATAGCAAATTAAGTAAAGCAGTAATTTACCTGCGATATCATCTCGAACTGAGGCTGTTGTGGCATATTAAACTGAGTTTCAGTGTTGCCTTGCCCCAAGAACTATAGAGAGGAAATTATTTGTGAAATCTTAAGTAGAAGCAGTATGGAAACGAATAAACTATTCAATTTTTAAGATTACAAGTTACCTGCGCCATATACAGATACTGCATCTATTGCTGCATCTGCTGCTGCTGCATCTGTAATTGCTGCTGGTGTTGTATTTGCTGTTGTTGTTGTTCCACTTTCTCCTCGTACCGTCTTAACTTCTCTTGCAATACCTCATCTGCAACACCGGATCGACTCGAACTGGAAGTAGAAGACCATCGTCCCACATAAGCGTCGCGCTCCACATAACCGTCGCCTAATCCAAGTCTACAAAATCACAAATGTGATGAATCGATGGTAATTAACCTTTAAACAATCATTAACTTTACACGTACCTCTCATGCGGTACGCCTCCGCCGGCTTCGTACGCCGCACCCACATCCAATGACGCTCTTAAATAATCTACATCATCTCCATGCTTTTTCTTGAGACACTCAACATATTTTGCCTGCAACATTAAATTAAGTTCATGAGTAAGAGTCATTAAAGATAGATTTAGTTCATAGGTAGAAAGCAGTCAACATACTTACCACTTTTTGTGTTGCCGCCTCATCACACAACTGCTCCGGGCGAGTCGGATCTGTGCCTCTATGCCCCCTGAGGTAAACCTCAACAAAAGAAGGTGCGACACCGGTTTCAGCTTCCTGCAACATGAGAATACAACATCAGTTCAATCAATGCAATTTTTTTGAAGCAATTTACAAGTGAGTGTGAGAGTTCATACCATTCGTTGTGCCATCCGCACATGTCCATCTTCCCCATAACGTTGTAGTCCAGGCTTGCTTTTTCGGTTGCTTCGGTTTCTCCTTGAGATATGTTTGAACTCCTTCGACGCCCAATATTCACATAGCCATTCTCAAGCTGTCGGATCTACACATATCCAATCCACACTACTCTCCATGTACTCATGTTTCTGCAGATAAATTGTAGTTGCTCGCTTGTTTGTCATGGGCTGATGCAATCTGGTCTTGTAATACACGGTCACAGCCTTGATCTGTGCATCAGAGAAGGGGTCCTTTGTGAGCTTTCTCGCTGAGGTCTCAAAAACTATCAGTACCCTGGGAACCGAACACCCCTTGAGATTACAAAGATCTCAAGGGAAAGTCATCTACTTGATTTGAAGACCTTCGGAGGCCCACATGTCAGACATAACCGGACCCGCTTTTCCAACATGGTTAGTCCCAGGATCGCCACGTGTACAATCAAACCGGAGCTACTGCCCACAAGGGGGAAGCTCCGGGCTATGTACCGAAATGGCACCCCCGGACCTAACCCCAGACCGAGGGAAGCTCCAGAACTGTCACGTGTCAGGTAGCTCCGGAGCTATCTGTTTCCCATAGTACGCTCCGGAGTTGCCACGTGTCCAACCGTCGGATTTTCAACCTCTAACCTCCGGAAACTCCACAACGGCTCCGGATCTTCAAAGGGGAATCAAGGACTTCAAGACCCAATTAAGTGTCATTAATACCATATTAATGACACACGATCGGACGACCTTAATTACCAGTAACGATGTTATCAAAGCCCATAACTCGGTCATTAAGGGCAATTAAATGTGTTGAATGTGTATCAATATCAGTAACCGCCGGGGCCACATGTCGAGCCAGGCTAACTTGTAACGGCTTGCCCTTGTACTATAAAAGGACAGGCCGACGATACATAGGGGACGTTCCAGAGACGCTCGATAGACGATACACTCACCCTACACTCTAAACTCACTTTGAGCTCAGACAACCAATACAACACCAACACATCCCGTGGAGTAGGATATTACGCCGAGGCGGCCCGAACCACGTAAATCTTCGTGTCTCCTGTGTCATTTACAATTCACCTTCTTGAATCTCCGTGCGCCCACACCGAACATCAAACTCCTCTAACACTTTAGTAGTGTCGGGAGATCTGCTGGATCCAAACCACCGATAGTTGGCGTGCCAGGTAGGGGAGCGTCTGAGATTTCAAGAATGGTGAACTCAGCTGCTGGATCATCCAACAGCCATCCTGCTGTTCAAGCTGTTGGGGGCAATCCCTCCAATATGCAGCCACCAGCAGGAGCCTCAGCGCCAGCAGGAGTCACACTACCACCACCGCCGCCTCCACCAGCAAATCAAGCTGGACAACGCGATGGTGCACCGGCGTCCATCACTGCGTCGGTAAATCATGACAACCCGGAACATGTGCTCCATGCAGCACGTGCTCTTCTCCAACGCCCACCACCTCCGGATGCATCCCGGGATGCACTAGAGCAGTGGAGGGCTGATGTGGAACATTTGGTTGCAGTAGAAGCCGACCGCATCAGCAATCAGGGCCCTCCTCCTTCAGGACGGGCCCCATCGCAGCGACGGACCTTGTCTGGCAGACTTGGTCCACACGTTTCCAACAACAAGAGACGTGCTGCATCACAGCAGGTGACGTCATTGCCCTCCGGGGAACGACGCACTCACACGGTATCAAGGCTTTCAACTCATGACCCCCGGGCGGAGCTTGATCGCCGATACTGCCAACAAGACGGCTGAGTCCATATTGAGCGTGCTCGTGAAAGACGAGAAGCTCAAGACGTTCTTGAAGGGGTAGGAGGAGGCTGTTCAGCCCTGTCCATGCATCTGCGTATGGTCAGGTGGCCACAGAAGTTCCGGCCTCACCTGTCGGAGAAGTTCGACGGGACCGTCAATCCCGTCGAATTTCTTCAGATTTACTCCGCTGCTATCTTAGCAGCTGGAGGAAATGAGGTCGTAATGGCCAATTATTTCCTAGTGGCTTTAACTGGGACCGCCAGGTCCTGGTTTATGAGCCTTCCACCCAACTCCATCAACAGTTGGGAGGAGTTGTGCCGGCAGTTCACCGCCAACTTCTGGAGTTCATACACCCGACCAGGCACTGAACTGGACCTTTTTGCAGTCGTGCAAAAAGGGGGAGAATCCTTGCGATCATTCATCCAGAGATTCTCTCAGGTACGAAACACTATCCCTTCTATCTCTAGCGCTTCTGTCATTGTGGCATTTAGACAGGGTGCACGGGATAAGAAGATGTTGGAGAAACTAGCGATCAAGGAGATCATCAGTGTCACGGAACTCTTCAGTTTGGCCGACAAATGTGCCAGAGCTGCGGAGGGCCGTGAAATGCACTCCAAACCAACCCCAAAGGATCACAAGAAATCCTCCAAAGAAGAAGCCGCTACCTCCAGAAGTGGCAAGAAGAAGAAAAAGACCAACGGCAAGAAGAAACTGTCGGCCGGTGCATCCAATGCTGCAGCTGCTGCAGCTCCGGGTGGCCAGGGGGCCACGCCCCGAGAAGCGACCTCAACCGTCTTCTGAAGACGGTGGCAAACCCAAGGTGTGGTGTCCAATTCACAAAACGGGAAGCCACAGTTTGGAAGACTGCTGGGAGGTCCAAAACCTTGCCGAGCGCTACAACAAGCGCCGGGAAGAAGCTCCTTTCCGACAGAGGGAAGGAAAACAAAAAGTTGACGAAGCTCCGGCTGAAGAGGAGTTAGATTTTAAGGATCCCAAAAAGGTCCTGAAGGCTGTCTACACCTCGGTCGACGACGATTCCGACGTCTCTGACAACGAGCGTCGGAAGACCATGAACACCATTTTTGGTGGATCATGGGACATCACCTCCCACCGCGTCATCAAGACTATGCGTCGGGACATGGCTGTTGTAGCTCCTACAGCCAGACCGTAGCCTCATCGAAAGTGGATGGACACAACCATCACTTTTGATGCTTCGGACTGCCCTCGAAGCATGGTTGGAGCAGGTCAGCTACCTTTGATGGTATCTCCTACCATCAATAACATCCAGCTCCACCATGTTATGATAGACGGGGGTTTGGGGCTCAATCTCATAAGCTTCGAAGCTTTAACCAAGCTTCAGCTCCGACCTTTGGATCTTCACCCCTCCCGACCTTTCTCTAAAGTAGGTCCGGGGGCCATTACCCCACTCGGAGCTATTACTCTCCCCGTTACCTTCGGGACACGGGAGAAGTATCGCACCGAGAAGTTGGTCTTTGATGTTGCTCAGATCAACTTACCCTTCAACGCCATCTTGGGTAGGCCTGCCTTGTACAAATTCATGCCAGCTGCTCATTATGGCTACCTGGTGTTAAAGATGCCAACACCAGTAGGCGTTCCCCGGATCCGCGGAGATCAAACTGCCGGAGTAACCGCACTGGAAGAACTCCATGCGCTTACTACGGCACAAGAGGAGGACTCCAGGCAGGAGCAAGCTACAAAACACCCGAGCATTCGTCAGCGAGGCTCGACTTCTGCACCTCGTGTGCATCCAAGCGGCGACACCGACATCCCCGTCAAAGTCGTCCAAATCGGTTCTGATGCCGCTCAGACCACCCGTATATCGGGAGGATTGAACGACAAATAGGAACTCGCGCTCATCGCTTTCCTCCGGGCTAATGTCGACGTGTTTGCCTGGAAACCGTCACAAATGCCTGGGATCCCCAGGGAAGTGATTGAGCACAATCTGAAGATCTACCCCGATGCCCGGCCTGTGCATCAGAAGCCTCGAAAGCAATCCGTAGAGCGACAAAACTTCATTCGACAAGAAGTGAAGAAGTTGCTCGAAGCTGGATTCATCCGAGAAGTCTTCCATCCAAAATGGCTGGCAAACCCAGTCGTTGTGCCCAAGGGCGGCGCGAAGCTTCGGATGTGTAGCGACTACACAAAACTAAATAAGGCATGTCCGAAAGATCCATTCCCACTACCTAGAATATATCAGATAGTGGATTCCACCTCCGGGTGTGAATTACTGTGTTTCCTAGACGCATATTCTGGGTATCATCAAATCAGAATGTCTAGGGAAGATGAAGAGCATACCTCTTTCATCACAGTAGATGGATTGTACCGTTATACAGCCATGCCATTTGGTCTCAAGAATGCAGCTTCAACCTTTGTACGAGCTATGTACAAAACCATTGAAGACCTCATTAGAGACATAGTGGAAGTGTACGTTGATGACATCGTGGTCAAGGTCAAGAACAAGGAGTCACCCCTTGACACCTTGCAGGCTGTCTTCGACAAGCTGCGGGTCACCCGCACAAAGCTAAATCCAGACAAGTGTGTCTTTGGGGTTAGCTCCGGAAAACTTCTTGGTTTCCTGGTAAGTCACCGGGGCATAGAAGCTAATCTGGCGAAGATCAAAGCCATTGAAGACATGTGGCCACCTGCCCGCATCAAATATGTCCAAAAGCTAACTGGATGTCTAGCAGCCTTCAGTCGGTTCATTTCAAGACTGGCGGAACGGGGACTTCCCTTCTTCAAGTTATTGAGGAAGTTCGGACCATTCCAATGGTCTGTAGAAGCAGAAAAGGCATTCCAGGAGCTAAAATTGTTCCTCACCACCCTACCAATTCTGGTAGCTCTGAACCCTGGTGAGCCTTTACTGCTTTACATTTTAGCCACTGATGAAGTCGTCAGTATGGTCCTGGTCGCGGAGAGACCAGAACTACCCCATACTCAGGAATCCAGACCCCTCCAGGAGGGTCCGAAGAATCCTGAAAGCGAGTGTGGGTCCCAGCTCCTAGACTTGAATCCACAAGAAGTCACTTCAGAAGACCCAGACCCCTCCAGGAGGGTCCAGGTCGCTTCTGAAGAAGCTCCGGGTTCTTCTAGCTAGTACCCGGAGGTCCCCAAAGAAAATCCGGATCCCTCCGGGAGGATCCGGGTCAGTGAAGAGGAAGCTTCAGGCCCCTCCGGGAGGGTCCGGACCATTCAGCGCCCGGTGTACTTCATTAGTGGAGTACTACATGATGCCAAGACTCGATACCTAGAGGTGCATAAGCTGCTCTATGCAGTTCTTATTGCCTCCAGGAAGCTTCGCCATTACTTCCAAGCTCACAAAATCTCAGTGGTGACCTCTTACCCACTTCGAGCAATCTTGCATAATCCCAATTCAACTGGGAATATTGCAAAGTGGGCAGCGGAATTGGCCGAATTCGATCTCGAATTCATTTCAAGGCAAGCAATCAAGAGTCAAGCATTGGCAGACTTCATGGCGGAATGGACTCCCTCTCCATCAAACCCTAGGGGCCCCAGTGAGCAGAAGCCGGAACACGAAGCTCCGGTCTTCACCGAGCCCCATTGGACCCTCTACTTCGACGGCTCCATGCAAAAGCAGGGGGCCGTAGCTGGAATCCTTCTCCTCGCACCAACTGGGGAGAAGGTAAAATACATGGTACACCTTGACTTCAAGGCGACCAACAACATGGCGGAGTACGAAGCACTCATCTATGGACTAAAGGTGGCACTGTCATACGGTGTCAAGCAACTGCTGGTCAAGGGAGATTCACATCTCATCATTAAGCAAGTGAAGGGTGAATGCTCCTGCAACAATCTCCAGTTAGCCGCTTACCTCCTTGAAGTCCAGAGGCTTCAGAAGGACTTCGAAGTCCTAGATCTCCACCATGTCCAGCGTGCCCACAACGCTGAAGCCGACGAACTCTCGACGAAAGCGTCAACCGGAGCTCCGGCTTCTGACGGAACTTTTGTCTGGAGGTTGTCAAAACACACAGCTCAGCCCGCCGAACTGAGCAAAGGGGGCGAGATCAGCATCCTGAAGCTGACGGTCCCGATGACCCTGTTACCATGGCAGCCATCAAGGGTCATAGGTGCTGCTGGAAGCTCCGAGCAACCCAGCACGCAAGACTCAAATGCTCAAGTTAGTTCCGATGCATGGATCTCGGAGATCCAGAACTACTTGAAAGACAACATCCTTCCTGACGATGATGTATCCGCTGACCGGGTAGTCAGATTGGCTAAAAGATACATGTTGGTAGAAGGAGATCTCTACCGGCGCAGTGCCAACGGCATCCTAATGCGGTGCATTACAAGGGAAGAAGGTTGTGAGCTCCTCGCAGAAATCCATGGAGGCGAGTGTGGGAACCACGCGTCTTCCCGCACGCTGGTTGGTAAAACCTTTCGGCATGGCTTCTACTGGCCTACAGCACTTCAGGATGCAACCGTGCTGGTGAAGAAATGCGAAGCATGTCAATTTCATGCAAAGCAAATTCACACACCAGCTTAGCCCCTACAAATGATACCTCCTACATGGCCCTTCGCTGTGTGGGGGATGGACATCTTGGGACCTTTCCCAAGAGCCGTCGGAGGTTACAAGTTCCTGTACGTTGCCATTGACAAGTTCACCAAGTGGTCGGAAGCAACTCCAGTTGTGACAGTCAACAAGCAATCTGCTATCAACTTTTTGCAGTCCATTGTATGCAGATTTGGAATCCCAAACAAAATCATCACTGATAATGGGACCCAATTCACAAGCTCTGCATTTCAAGGATATTGCAAAGACCTCAACATTCAAGTTTGCTACGCCTCCATAGCTCACCCAGCAAGCAATGGCCAAGCCGAGAGAGCAAATGCTGAAATCCTTAAAGGACTCAAAACGCGCACCTATGAGTGTTTTAAAAAACATGGAGCCAACTGGATTGAAGAACTTCCGCCTACTTTATGGGCCAACAGGACATCTCCAAACCGGTCAACTGGAGAGACACCCTTCTTCCTGGTGTATGGAGCTGAAGCAATCCTTCCTCCGAAAATCACCTTGGGGTCACTCCGGGTCCGGACCTTCGACGAAGCCACGCAGGACCAGCTCCGGCGTGAAGACCTAGACCTCCTTGAGGAGGGAAGGTGCCAAGCAGCTGTTCGGAATGCTCGATACTGCCAAGCCCTTTGGCGCTATCATCAGCGGCATGTACACAACCGACAGCTCGAGGAAGGCGATCTGGTGCTACGGAGAATACAATCCAGAGAAGGGTTAAACAAACTCTCCCCCAGCTGAGAGGGACCCTTCCGAGTGATTAAAGTATCCCGTCCCGGAAGCGTTCGCTTGGCTACCGAGGATGGGACACCTCTCCCAAGTCCTTGGAACATTGAGCACCTCCGTAAGTTCTACACTTAATATCATGGAGGTGAGTCTGTAGTAACTTGAGGTGTATGTTATAGAGTCATTGTACAGAGTCGGGTAGTTCCTCCGGGAGAACAGCCGGACCTTTCCCGGAAGGTCCGCAAAGTTCATGCAACACTTGTCACAGTCTCAGGACTAAAAGTGTGGCTAGCTACCCTGGGTCAAACGAGAAATAAAACACGCTTAGCTTGGTTTTGTACCCTAAGAGTGTACTTGTTTCCCCTGTACCCCGAACCTATAATGAAAGACATCTTTAGGTGAAACAGACTCCACGTGCATTTATTTTGTACAGGCTCAACATTTTTTATTTTTCTCTTTCTTGTCTATAACAAAGACGTGCAATTCTTAAGAAATTTTAGTTCGACCGGTTCATATATGATTCGAGTTGTATTGTCGATTCTTTTAGATTCAAATATTGTTCCTCGCCCACTCGCCTGAATGCCGCAAAGCCAATCTAGGGTCGGAGTGTGCTATCGACTTAGCTTGGTCAAGCACCCTAAGTACGCCACTCTACCTACACCCCGGCAAGCCGAAGTAAGGCGGGACAAGTACAATTGGATCTGAAAGAAAAGACAACACATTCGGTTGTATTTAGAATCGCGTTTGACTTAAAATTTTCTTGAAAATTGTATGCCGCAACAAAGTTATAGACAAGAAACGAATTTTACTATTTTTCTTGGCTTCAGTGTGCAAGAAAAATAAAAAATCTACGTTGATGGAGAAAAGCCAGAGCTAACAAAGCTCCGACTCCCATAGGTGGCTTGTAATCGATGTTAAACATTGAAAACGAGCATCGCCAGAGCAACCAAGCTCCGGTAGAGCTAGGGGGGTCAACCGTCGATGCTAAATAAAATATAGTGAGAAGACCCCACAAACAGAGTCTGCTGCCGACAAACTACATGTTGGCAAAGGTCACTGTCGGAGCTACTAAGCTCTGACACCCCGGAGGGCTAACTATCGATGCTTTACGCGTTGATAGGGACTATTGCCGGAGCTACTAAGCTCCGACAGTAGTCAATGCAGGAACTTCTAAGCTTCAGCAGCCTCAGGGGGCCTTCACTATCGAAGACTTCGGACCTACACTCTACAAGTTCGAAGCAAATGAGTCTTCAACAAAACACAATATCCTCTTGGTACATGTTCACAATCAAATTGTGTACATCTACCAGGGGGACAAGTGAAGACAAAAGTGTTGAAGACAAAAAGTGAAATTCACCAAAATTTGGGGATTTCATTCATCTGGAGACAAGGGATTACAAAATTGAGGAAGAAGAAGAGAGAATATAAGTGGGAACTACAGAGATGGTCCTAGACCCTATGGAAGAATTGGGCGACCTTCTGGGAAACCTCCGACACGTTGGCTCGGGCAGCTTCACCTTCTCCTTCAACGGGACCTTCAAGCACCAGGTCCAGAGGGAATTGGGGATTCCGGCTGGTGTAGCACGTCAGCACATACTCTACGACGTTCTTCGCCAAGGATTGCCCCTCAACCTCCAGTTGGTCCGCGATGACGTCGCCCACCTTGGAGAGTTTGCTACTTGTCGAGCTCAACGCCTGCAACACTAGGTCCGGCTCCGGCTCCGGATCATCCGGACGCACGGGACTGAAGCCCATCGGTGTCAGCGCGTCGTTGGCCTTGCCCAGGAACTCCCAAATCTGTAGGGAGTCCGCAGTCCTCAAGCCCTTCAATTCTTCCAAGGATCTCCTGGCCGCCACCAGTTCAGAATTCTCGCGAGCGAGTCGCTCAACCTCTTTCGCGTTTTGCTGGATCTTTTCAGCAACTCGCTTCTCGAGTTTTCCGAGCTCCTCCTCCCGGAGGTGGATCTTGTTCCAGCGGTCAACCAGGTCCTTCTCCCTGCCCCTAACTTTCTTCTCCCTGGCTGCGATGACACACTCTTGCTCATAGAGTTCTTGCCCCCGCACCCAGGCCTTCTCCTCCTTCTCAGTGCAGCGCTCTTCCAATTTCTTGGCGCGCTCCTCGAGGCCCTTGTCAGCCAGAGCCACCTTTTCGGTGAGCTCCTCCTCTCTCCTCAAGACGTCGTCCTGTAGCTCAAGGAGTTTCTGCTCTTCATCTTCGAGCCTTTTCTCCCTCTCTTCAAGTGCCTCCCGGCGCTTGATGAGTGTAGTGTTAGTGGCCTCAAGCCTCTCTTGGCGTTCATCGGCCGCACTGTTAGTTGCTTTGGTCTGCTCGTTAATGGCCCGGGATTGAGCATCGAGGGCGCGAGTCATACTCTCCCTGTCATCCAATAATTTGCCCCAGTATTCCAGGCGGACCTTCTCTCCTGCTTGATCCACTCTTTGTCATCTGCTAGCCTCGACTGCGCCAGCTTGGTCTCGAAGTAGAGCCTATTACGCCACCGCCTAAGGGTTTGGCGCGCCTCTTCAAGAGCCTTGCTATTGTGGAAGAAGGCCAGTTGAACTTGACGCAGACTGGAACAGGCGTTGTCAATAGACAATGACAACGGGATAGGTTCCGGACCTACTGGGGTCTCCTCCGCTGGTTCCAGCGGGTTTTCAGATACAAAAATTGGGTCCCACTCCACAAGAGTGGTCCCCTGGGTCTCCATGGCACTAGGGCCGTCCTCCGGGATGGCCTCAGCCGCTATCGAGGAAGGTCCCGCTGATGAAGTTCCGACCTCCGAAAGTGGTTCCGAAGGCCCCACCGCAAGGTATTCATTTACCCCCTCAGGCAGGGGGCCAGCAACCTCTTCCGAGCACTCCGGCTCAGCCGCGGGTACCTCCGGCGTCGTCACTCCTGGAGCAGGAGCTGCTTCCGGCTCCAGCCTGAGCACCTCCTCAACTGGGGGCTCGATCACTGACGCCTCTGCAACAACCGGCTCGGGAGCCAGAAGATCTTCATCATCAACCGGCCCTGCGACTGGAGCTCCAACAACAACGACCGGCTCTACGGCCGGTGCTTCTGAGGTAGCCGGCCCAACCTTCAGGACTTTCTCAACATTCGGCGCGCACGCTGGGACTTCAATCACCTCCGGCTCAACCGCCGGAGCTTCGACAATTTCCGGCTCTGGGGCCGGAATTACTGCTTCCTCCAGCTCAACGGCTGGAGCTTCCATCATCTCAGCACCAGGACCCGGAGCTTCAACCTCCGGGACAGGTGCCGCTGGCGCATCTTCTCTCCCGCGGTCCGGCGCTACCGCGGGAGTCTCTGGGGATGAGTCGAGGTCCATGACCACGACAGCTGGCGCCGGAGCTGTCGCAGCTTCAGCCACCACTTGGGGCGACACCGGGACAGGAGCATAAGCTCCCGCCCTCACAGCTTCAGCTGTTGTGGCTGAGGGTGGAGCCTCACTCCTCTTCTTGGGAACGCTGCAGATGATGGACGAAGAAACTTAAAAAATAATTACTACAACAAAACAATTGTCCAAGGTAAAGATTAAAAATTACCTTGGAAGGCTTCCGCACCAGCTTGCGTGGAACCTTTTTCCTGGGTGTTCTGGGCTGGTCATAGCCGCCGCCGGTGTGGAAGCTCCGGAAGGCCCCCCGGAACTCGTTGCAGCCACGGGCATTTCCCTAGTCGAGGCCCCCCTCGACCGGGAGGAACCTCCGGACCTAGAGGCCTCAACCGGCCCTGGTGCTGGAGTCGCATGCCCGGAGCTAGCACCCCGGGAGGACGACGCTACGGGTATAGTCATCGCGGTGGTAGAAGACCCCCCCCCTCCGGGGAGAAGGAGCCGATGCAGAGGTGACAGGCCTGACGGACCTTCCGTCGGCGTGCTGTAGCTTCCTCTTTCGGCTCAAGGGTTCATCCGCCGGCTCCTTGCCCTTGCCGACGACCACGACCCTTGGCTTCGGGGCAGGGTCGGAGCTACCTTCGGAAACCCCAGGGATGGCCACCCTAGAGATCGATCTTCTCTCGACGACACTGAGGTTGTCAAGCACAGACATCTTCCGCTAGAGCTCCTGGCTGAACTCTACTTCCACGTTCAGAGGGAGAAAAGCTGATGGTAGAGTCAAGTCGTCACCCGCGACGTCGATGCCGTGCTGGAACTTCTTGAGGTGGAACTCCAAGGTTGTCCCCACCATGTTGAACTTCAGTCCGGTCTTGACCCGGTCGTCGTCCATCACGTTGTTGAGGGCCCAAGCGAGTTTTTCTCTCCTCTTCAGCGGTGCCCACCTGTTGACCAGGAAGTTACAAATCACCGTCTGAGGAGTTAATCCTCCCTCCACGCACTGGCGGATCCTGGTCAGAGCAGGGTTGAAGGCGTCCGCCAACACCGGAGCTTCACTCCATATCGTCGTGTCAATGTTGGGGAGGCCTTCAAGCAGCTCCAGCCTCTTGTGCTCCTCCACCCAGATGACTATCCAGTCCTTCTTCCAGTCATCCCACTTCCCAGAGGGAAACGACCGGAGGTACTTGAATGGGCACTTCTTGCGCTTAACGAAGTAGTAGAAGCCAAGGTACTCATTGCTCCTGTCGGTGAAGAAGGTCCAGAAGAGTTCAATGCAGGGGGGATGCCCACCCACATCTCACAGAAGTGGACGAAGATAGACACAAGGAGAATGGAGTGAGGGCCAAGGTGGTATAGCTGCATCAAGAAAAAGGAGGAAAAAGGTGGGATCAACCCCACCATGGCGTACGAAGAAAAGTACACCATTTCGCCGGCGTGCTCCTTCTCAAACGGGAGCTCTCCCCCGGTGCGGACCATGCGGTTGAAGAAGTCCGAGGACCATCTCATGAGGGCCCAGACCTTCTTCAGGTCACCGTCTGTCTTCAAACGACTCTCGCGGAGACCCAACTCCATCGCAACACAGCAAGGCAAGAGAGGAAAAGCGAAGCACAAGTTGGGAGTTTGAGCGCAAGATCAGATGAGAGGCGTAAAGAACTCCAGACGGTGCGCGATTTCCTTCTTAAGTAAGCCCTCGCAATGCTTGGATGGAAACCGCAAGGAAGTCGAAGATACCACTCAAAAATTCCACCCAGCCGATGACAAGAGGGCCTGGGACCACCCCGACGATCAAGTCGAGGTTCTTACCCAGGCGAACGGTTGTCATCATGAGGCGGGAAGCCCGAAGGCGGGGGCCTGACAAGGCGCGCGGAACCGATACGGTTTTCGTATCGGGAACCGGCGACCTTCAATTGCGTGAGATCCGCACGCCAATGATCTCATCTGCCGCATGCGGGATACGCCACACGGCTAGGATTTAACTCCAAACCATCGCCAATGGTACATCCGAAGACCTTGGAAGACTCAGTTCAAAAGTCGCGAGGATGGACCCACCTCCGGTGGAATGACATCACCCAAGGGGTCTTCCCTAGAGGTGGGCCCAGGGGGCCACTGTCGGTACCCTGGGAACCGAACACCCCTTGAGATTACAAAGATCTCAAGGGAAAGTCATCTACTTGATTTGAAGACCTTCGGAGGCCCACATGTCAGACATAACCGGACCCGCTTCTCCAACATGGTTAGTCCCAAGATCGCCACGTGTACAATCAAACCAGAGCTACTGCCCACAAGGGGGAAGCTCCGGGCTATGTACCGAAATGGCACCCCCGGACCTAACCCCAGACCGAGGGAAGCTCCAGAACTGACACGTGTCAAGTAGCTCCGGAGCTATCTGTTTCCCATAGTACGCTCCGGAGTTGCCACGTGTCCAACCGTCGGATCTTCAGCCTCTAACCTCCGGAAACTCCACAATGGCTCCGGATCTTCAAAGGGGAATCAAGGACTTCAAGACCCGATTAAGTGTCATTAATACCATATTAATGACACACGATCGGATGACCTTAATTACCAGTAACGGTGCTGTCAAAGCCCATAACTCGGTCATTAAGGGCAATTAAATGTGTTGAATGTGTATCAATATCAGTAACCGCCGGGGCCACATGTCGAGCCAGGCTAACTTGTAACGGCCTGCCCTTGTACTATAAAAGGACAGGCCGACGATACATAGGGGACGTTCCAGAGACGCTCGATACACGATATGCTCACTCTACACTCTGAACTCACTTTGAGCTCAGACAACCAATACAACACCAACACATCCCGTGGAGTAGGGTATTACGCTCAGGCGGCCCGAACCACGTAAATCTTCGTGTCTCCTGTGTCCTTTACAATTCACCTTCTTGAATCTCCGCGCGCCCACACCGAACATCAAACTCCTCTAACACTTTAGTAGTGTCGGGAGATCTGCCGGATCCAAACCACCGACAAAAACAGACCTCGCATATGTTGGAGTCACACCTTCCTCCAATTTAAATATACCTTGCATAAAACCAACAATTAGTATCAACCAAAGTTAGATGCAACATATTTCAAACAATGAAAACAAACTCAATCAAAAAATCTCCCAAACTCTATCCTTACAAGTACCCGCAGTGCCATACGGTTTGAGGGCACAGTGATCCCAATTATGGGCGGCAATTAGCTGACCGCCCGCAAGAACCATCTCCGGATAGCAAAACCGGATGGCATTTCCCAACTCTGTGTTAACACAGCGTCGATGCCCCCTACCATCCCAACCAATCTCCAGCCAGCACCTAGTACCCTTTGTCCTTATAACCGCACGTGTATCGGGACTTTTACTTGGAGTACACAAAAGGTGTCTCCGCAGCCTCTACAAATAACATTAGTTAGTTGACAAAAAAACCAAATGTATAAGATAACTTATCAAATAATTCAAAAAAATACCTATAAGGGCATCGATCATTCTGTCCCTCTGCTGCCTCTTGTAACTCTGCCAATCTTGCCAACTCTGCCAATCTTGTCAACTTGCATCTCGTTCTGGGTCATCTTCCTCTTCGCCACTCTGTTCACCCTCAGTACCATCCTGTCCACCCTCAGAAGACGACGTCCCAAACACCTGCGCGAGAATCTCCTCTGCTTCTAAGCCTCCCCCCTGCTCCTGAACCTCCTCCATTGTGCCTGCTTCTAAGCCTCCTCCCCGCTCCTGATCCTCCTCCGAGTACACACCTAAGCCTCCTCCTGAACCTGGTGCTAGCTGACTCGATTCCTGCTCTGTCACACACCCCAGAAGTTGTCTCTGTCTATCTGCACTCAGTGTCGTGCCCTACAAATGCAAATAAACATATAATAAATTGTAAATAGCTGATTATGATATTGAAGTGTTAAAAAAATAAAGTACCTGAAACAAGGACGTGTGAACCGAACCACTACTGTGGTGAGACTGAGACGCGGAGGAAGAAGTATCACCACTTCGCTTCTTTCCTTTTTTGAAATGCTTCCACATATGCACAAATTTCAAATAATGATTAGTATATGAGATTATTAAACAATAAACAATAAATGATAAATACTAAAAGATGTAAACAATAAAAATTTAAATCTTAAAGAATGCGAACAAGTAAGAAATAAAAATCACCAGTATTAGAATGTGCTAAAAATCATCAGCATCCGATTCTGCTTCTATGACACGTGCATGAATATTTTCATGTCCCTCTTCTTCTACCATCTCTTCCTCAAACTCTTCTCCTTCACTATCTTCTTCAATAATTCTATTTTGCTTTTCAATAATCCTTTGAGGTTTCCGAAGACGTTTTCTCGAAGTGCCGGCTTGTTCTTCAGACATTAACTCTAGAGTAGTACTAGCAATTTCTGCAAGCCCTGTCCCAGAAGATATCCTAATATCTTGTACTTCTTCGACTTCATCTTGATAAACAGCACCATCATCGTCTTCCTGGTTGTCTATGTACTCATCATAACGACAAGGGTGCACTTCACGATTAACTTTATATACAATCCACCAATTTTTCAAACTTGGATGAGGATAACTTAAATAGTACACTTGTTTCACTTGATGTGCAAGTATGGCATTGTTGTTAGGGGTTGTATAGCGTGAGTTGTGGTTGACCTCCACCATTCCAAAATCATCCACTCGCATGCTCGATGTTGGATCAAACCAGTGACAGTCGAAGAACACCAGTTTCAGTTCTTTCGTACCGCCAAATGTGTACTCAATTATCTTTTGAAGAACACCATAGTATTCCTTCACTTATCCACTATCCTCAGCCGTTATACACACTCCACTGTTTGATGTGGCTGCAAGTGGACGAATTGATTCTAAACTTGCCGTTCGAAAACGATATCCATTGATATCATATCGGCTAAATTCTCTAGCTTTCAACTGACCATTCGCGATCTGTCACAAATCATCTGACATGTTGACATCTTTCATAGACTACATGTACAACAATAAATAAAGTTAGCATCTTATAATAAGTATATGAACTATGATTGAAGAACAAAGGATATCGGAGAAGTTAGCACATTACATGTTCACGAAACCAGTTCACAAAGTTTTTGCCACCTTTTATGCCATGCTAACATAGATTATCCAATTGACTTTGTGTCAGCCTTCGAGAAGATGTCCAATACATATTGTCAAACATTTCAAAAAATGGTAACACTTCTTCCATGTTGAAAAACATGTAAAGCATGGTGTAGTTTCTCTCTTGCTCCGAAATATAACGAGAATTGGCAACCCCGACATCTTTACCCTTCCAATGAAAAATTTTAAGCTCAGTCATAGGCTGCTCTTCAGCATCATGATATCGGGTCATAGATGCATTCAAATTGTTGGCACAAGCGAAATATTTGCTAGAGAAGTTTGTAATCTCTTTAGATGCAAATGCTTCTGCAATATACCCCTCAACTCTTGCCTTGTTGTGTACTGTAGCTCTAAGTTTTTTCAGTTCTCTTTCTTGACTATACATCCACCTGAACTGTGCAGGTCCTGCTACTAACGCTTCATAAGGCAAATGCACCAGCAAATGTTGCATAACATTTATAAATCCAGGCGAAAAGACTTTTTCCATCTTACATACAAGCACGATGATTTCTTTCTCCCACTGCCGCATTATCTTCTTCGACACTTCATTAGCACATATTTGCCTATAAAAATAGCTAAGTTCAACAAATATCTTCCACAAGTTAGGTTTGAAGTATCCACGAAACATTACTGGTAACAGTCTTTCCATCATAATATGGTAATCATGACTCTTCAGCCCATTCAGTTTACCAGTGCTAAGATTAACACATCATTTTATGTTAGCTGCATAGCGGTCTAGAAACTTCAACGTTTTCAACCAACTAAGTATTTGCTTTCTTTCTTCTGGCTTGACACAGTAAGGAGCTCGTGGCCGAATTTCATTTCCACTAGCATTTGTTCTAATCTCAAACCCAGGACGATCATAAAGATCAGCTAAATCTTTTCTTGCATTCAAATTATCTTTGGTTTGACCGCTAAAATCAAAACACATGCTTATTATGCTTTCAGCGACATTACGCTCCTGATGCATCAAATCAATATTGTGCGGTAGAAGCAGCGCCTTCGCATATGGTAGCTCCCAAACAAAAGAAATATGAGTCCAGTTGTGTTCTGTACCATACCCTTCGAAACCATCTTCTTCAGACTACTTTAACTTTGCATGCCATGCCATTTTTTGCTTCATTGTCAATCGACGAGGTGCTCCTTTTGTAACTCTGACGCCTTTCCGGAATGATTGTGTATCTCTCTTGAAAGGATGATTTGAAGGAAGGAATCATCGATGACAATAAAAAAAAACTGACTTTTTTCTCGTACTTCAGCCTTATAGCATCTGTGTCACTCATACATATGGGACAACCCAATTGTCCGTGGACACACCAACCAGACCAAATACCATATGCCAACAAATCATGAATTGACCATAGATACGCGACACGTAAGTTAAATTCACATTTCATATGACTGTCATATGCTTTTACACCTTGCCACAACTCTTTCAACTCTTTAATCAACGGTTGCATAAACACATTGATTTTTTTGCTTGGATGTTTAGGACCAGGAATGATCGCAGCAAGAAATATGTATCCTTCTTTCATGCATATGTTGGGAGGGAGATTGTAGGGCATGATAAAAACAGGCCAACAAGAGTATGGACTGCTACTAGTGCTGAATGGAGTGAAACCATCTGTTGACAATCCAAGACGAACATTTCTCGGATCTCTTGCAAACTCTGGATCAAAACGGTCTAAAGCTTGCCAAGATGCGGCATCCGAAGGATGCGTCATAACATCTTTGTCATCGTTCTCACGTATCCCTTCAGAATGCCAATGCATGTGCTTCGCTGTTTCTTGAGACAGAAACAATCGTTTAAGCCTTGACGTGATTGGCATGTACCGAAGTTGTTTGATCGGTACTTTTGTAATTATTTTTTCTCCATCATCATTCATGACGTCCACATATCTAGATTTATGACAATGCATACAATGAGTATCGTTCATGTGTTCCTTCCAAAATAACATGCAATTATTCTCGCACGCATCAATCTTCTCATAATTCATGCCCGGACCAGCCAAAATTTTCTTAGATTGATATAGATCCTGCGGCATGTGATGACCTGATGGAAGGAAATCACTGATCAGCTTAATGATACCATTGTAGTAATTGTTCACGAAATTGAACTTGGACTTCATCGCCATAAGTTGTGTGACCGCCTGCAAAACGGTCATATTGGCGCCCTCATACACTTTTCGATCTGATGTGGCAAGACGCTCGTAGAACTCCTTCACGTCCTTCAGTTGTGACTCATCTTCGTACTCTTTACCAATGTCTGCTATCATCTCATCCAACCAATCTTCATCCTCATTACCGTCGCCCGACTCGTCATCATGCTCTATCTCCCCATGCTCATGCCACACCAGATAGTCGGGCATAAATTCGTGCTTGCAAAGATGCAACTTCACTTCAGACTTATCCAGACGTCGACGATTCCGACACTTCATACACGGACACTTCGCAACACGAGCATCACTAGCAAATGCATGGCTCAGAAAAGCATTTGCGATATGACCCCATTCATTAGTGTGCGCACCAGTTGAACTCCATCCATCATACATCGCCTTACAATCGTCACCCATTTTAAAACTGCATCAAATAAATATATGTTAATGAACGACTAATCGTCACTCATCGCCTTACGATCATCACCCGGCTTTGTTTCCTAATCGACTAAAGTTTGACTATGGTCGACTAATCTGACTAATCATCTAGTCGATCCTATTCACCTATGTTTAATAACATTGTATATACATATAGTACACAAACAATAAAAAAATTAAAATAAACATAATTGAACTTAAATAACTAACATCTATGATAATCAAGTTAACATACACATATATAGATAAAACACAATATAAACTTACACAAGTAATGATATAGCAATTCATACACTAATCAAATCAAAAACTTAACGCCACACTTATCAGAATTCAAAAACTTATTTATAGACAAGTTTAAGGTTTAACCTTATCCGATGAGCTGAAAGACTGAAGGCGGAGACGTGCGGACCGGGAGCGACGGCCGGTGGGGGCACTGCGCAGCAAGGCGACCGCGCTGGGGTGCCGGGGCGGGGCACTGCAGCCGGGAGCGGGGCACGGCAGCCAGGGCACGACACGGCAGCTGGGGCGCGACGATCGGGAGTGGGGAACGACAGTCAGGGCGGGGCGCAGCAGCTGGAGCGCGACAGCCAGGGGAGGGGCGCTACAGCCGGGGGCAGGGCGCGGCGGCCGGGGGAGGGGCGCGACAGCCGAGGGCGGGGCGCGGCAGCCGGGGGCGGGGCGCGGCAGCCGGGGGCGGGGCGCTGGGAGGCGGCGAGGCGCGGGCGGCGGCGCGGGGCGCGCTGTGGTGATGCCGGCAGCTGGGCGGCGACGCCGGCGGCGAATCGGGGATGCGGGCGGCGGCGCAAAGCTAGTAACGGAGCGGCGCGTGGAGTGTTAGGTTTTTTCGGCGGTGCACGATATTAAGGGCTCTAAAGTCATCGGTTACAGAGCACCGACGGTCATAGTTGAGGTCTGCGGGGCCCACTTTATGGCTGTCGGCCAGAGCACTAATGCCGACGACCATAGCTTAGCAGGGTGGGGCCCGCTCTAAAGCCGTCGGCTCTTTTGTCCGAGCCGACGGCCTTAGGGATAGGCGGAAAAATAGTTTTTTCGCGCAGCGGGGCCCGCACTAAGGCCGTCGGTCGTGTGGCATTAAGTCGACGCCCATAATTAAAGTCGTCGGCCTCCCGACGGCCTTATTTGAAGCCGTCGATCGTCATCGTCTGGCCGACGGCCATAAACTTATAATTGTCGGCTTAGCTAAACCGACGAATATAAATGGATTTAAAACATCGGGACCGACGATTATAGTTTGGCCGACACTTCTTTGCCCGATTCTTGTAGTGAGAGGATCGTTCATTCTGGACCCTTCGTCCGCTGTGAACACATTTCATAAAACTTAATTATGCGTAAAACAGATCAACTTTATCGGAATTCCACATATGCTGTATTGCTACCGAGCGACTACTTCATGCTCTGCGTGACCCCACCTTCTCAAGGAAGGGATATGCACATAGCATCTCACGAAAAGGAGGGACATGCACATACAATGCAGTGTATATATCTCGTGGCTTGGCTTATCTTGTTTGATCGGTACTTTTGTAATTATTTTTTCTCCATCATCATTCATGACGTCCACATATCTAGATTTATGACAATGCTTACAATGAGTATCGTTCATGTGTTCCTTCCAAAATAACATGCAATTATTCTCGCACGCATCAATCTTCTCATAATTCATGCCCGGACCAGCCAAAATTTTCTTAGATTGATATAGATCCAGCGGCATGTGATGACCTGATGGAAGGAAATCACTGATCAGCTTAATGATACCATTGTAGTAATTGTTCACGAAATTGAACTTGGACTTCATCGCCATAAGTTGTGTGACCGCCTGCAAAACGGTCATATTGGCGCCCTCATACACTTTTCGATCTGATGTGGCAAGACGCTCGTAGAACTCCTTCACGTCCTTCAGTTGTGACTCATCTTCGTACTCTTTACCAATGTCTGCTATCATCTCATCCAACCAATCTTCATCCTCATTACCGTCGCCCGACTCGTCATCATGCTCTATCTCCCCATGCTCATGCCACACAAGATAGTCGGGCATAAATCCGTGCTTGCAAAGATGCAACTTCACTTCAGACTTATCCAGACGTCGACGATTCCGACACTTCATACACGGACACTTCGCAACACGAGCATCACTAGCAAATGCATGGCTCAGAAAAGCATTTGCGATATGACCCCATTCATTAGTGTGCGCACCAGTTGAACTCCATCCATCATACATCGCCTTACAATCGTCACCCATTTTAAAACTGCATCAAATAAATATATGTTAATAAACGACTAATCGTCACTCATCGCCTTACGATCATCACCCGGCTTTGTTTCCTAATCGACTAAAGTTTGACTACGGTCGACTAATCTGACTAATCATCTAGTCGATCCTATTCACCTATGTTTAATAACATTGTATATACATATAGTACACAAACAATAAAAAAATTAAAATAAACATAATTGAACTTAAATAACTAACATCTATGATAATCAAGTTAACATACACATATATAGATAAAACACAATATAAACTTACACAAGTAATGATATAGCAATTCATACACTAATCAAATCAAAAACTTAACGCCACACTTATCGGAATTCAAAAACTTAATTTATAGACAAGTTTAAGGTTTAACCTTATCCGATGAGCTGAAAGACTGAAGGCGGAGACGTGCGGACCGGGAGCGACGGCCGGTGGGGGCACTGCGCAGCAAGGCGACCGCGCTGGGGTGCCGGGGCGGGGCACTGCAGCCGGGAGCGGGGCACGGCAGCCAGGGCAAGACGCGGCAGCTGGGGCGCGACGATCGGGAGCGGGGCACGACAGTCAGGGCGGGGCGCAGCAGCTGGAGCGCGACGGCCAGGGGAGGGGCGCTACAGCCGGGGGTGGGGCGCGGCGGCCGGGGGAGGGGCGCGACAGCCGGGGGCGGGGCGCGGCAGCCGGGGGCGGGGCGCGGCAGCCGGGGGCGGGGCGCTGGGAGGCGGCGAGGCGCGGGCGGCGGCGCGGGGCGCGCTGTGGTGATGCCGGCAGCTGGGCGGCGACGCCGGCGGCGAATCGGGGATGCAGGCGGCGGCGCAGAGCTAGTAACGGAGCGGCGCGTGGAGTGTTAGGTTTTTTCGGCGGTGCACGATATTAAGGGCTCTAAAGTCATCGGTTACAGAGCACCGACGGTCATAGTTGAGGTCTGCGGGGCCCACTTTATGGCTGTCGGCCAGAGCACTAATGCCGACGACCATAGCTTAGCAGGGTGGGGCCCGCTCTAAAGCCGTCGGCTCTTTTGTCCGAGCCGACGGCCTTAGGGATAGGCGGAAAAATAGTTTTTTTCGCGCAGCGGGGCCCGCACTAAGGGCGTCGGTCGTGTGGCATTAAGCCGACGCCCATGATTAAAGTCGTCGGCCTCCCGACGGCCTTATTTGAAGCCGTCGATCGTCATCGTCTGGCCGACGGCCATAAACTTATAATTGTCGGCTTAGCTAAACCGACGAATATAAATGGATTTAAAACATCGGGACCGACGATTATAGTTTGGCCGACACTTCTTTGCTCGATTCTTGTAGTGAGAGGATCGTTCGTTCTGGACCCTTCGTCCGCTGTGAACACATTTCATAAAACTTAATTATGCGTAAAACAGATCAACTTTATCGGAATTCCACATATGCTGTATTGCTACCGAGCGACTACTTCATGCTCTGCGTGACCCCACCTTCTCAAGGAAGGGATATGCACATAGCATCTCACGAAAAGGAGGGACATGCACATACAATGCAGTGTATATATCTCGTGGCTTGGCTTATCTTGTTATCTTCTGCAAACATCTTTTTCCAGGTTGTCACTGGGTGATCACATCTCTTCTGGACCACTTCTCTCACTTCCCTAGGTTAGTAGTACTGAGTCCCCTTTTGTGCATATATTCCATGGTCATAGTCAAGTAGACATATGATGTGTAACACTCTCTCCGTCTTAAAAAGCTTGTTGTTTTATAATTTGAAAATGAACTAAAAAAAACAAACTTTTGAAGACATAGCTTATTTCTGATTAGGTGCCTTCATTGCTACCTGAACGTTAGGGTCTTTTAAAATGATCCAAGGTCAACAAGGCTCCCGTCCCTTTGCATATTCTTTAAGCTCCTAATCACTCAAACTTGACACTAAATTACTGATCAAGTTTATCATTTCCAAGCAAACTCCAGATCACCGCCCCCGGCATGTGGCGAGCACGACGCATCCGTACAGAAACGCCACCAGAAGAATGCAAAGTGCTTCAGTTCGCCGCCGCCACTTTCACACCACCAAGCAAGCAAAGCGTGCGTGCGTGCGTGCATGCATCTCACCTGTCATTTTTTTCTCTTGGTTTTTTTTAAAATGGTTTGTTGTGATTTGATGTTGATAACGACATCTGGATCAAAAGATCAGGACGACGAATCTGATGCCCCACCGGGAGGAAAGCATGGATCAGCACAGTACTGAAGTTTGCAAGTTGATGTCACTGACCGGATGAGCTCAACCTTTTCAAGTTCCCTGAATCGGATGAGGTTACTTCCGAGTTTATCCTATCCAGTAGGATATTTCCGTTTAAGAACAGTAATCGGTGCACATAAAAGTATCGATCCATACAAGACCCACATCCTAATACGTTGCACAAAAGGATAATGAATTCAAGATCCAATTTTCCATATATATATATATATATATACATATATATATATATATATATATATATATATATATATATCCAGGTGCTCTTAGCCAGACTCCCAAGTGGCAACAGACCATTCTGCTTACTCCCTCCGGTGTACAAAATATTGTCGTTCTACACTAGAGTCAAGAGTGCACAAAAAATTGTCGTTTTACACTGCATGCCATGAAAAATGGCGTAAAAAAATAGGATAGCGTGTATCTAGGAATGGAACCTGCATCAGATTGGCTGGAAAATCGTGAAGAAGACCACTCAGACCACTAAGGAGAGTTATATTGTAAAAGAAAGAAATCTATTTAATGCTTCCTTGGTATGCGAGAATATGTCCAAAACGACAATTTTTTGTACACCGGAGAGAGTACTTTTTAGGCTCCCTTAACCAAGAGAGAATCATGATATCCTCAGTTGTTACTGGCTCATTATTTCAGTCACAGAAACTCATGAGACGTTGTGAACAAACAAGGAACTGGGCAATAGCGCACAAGGGAGGCATTCACACAGTGAAAACAACAGAAGACTGTTTTTGCAAATGCGAGCCTATATCACTTTCTTAATTTGGCAAGCACGCCTCGTCAAGACAGAAAAGGATGGAACGAATTTAAACAAAAGAAAGTAGTGGGGGGACATATACAATCTCCAGACACCCGTCGCAATTACGAACTCTATCATGTTCAGCGACGACAGCTGCCTGATAATTCATAAGTGTGCAAAGGACAACTGAAAAAGATGTAAGACTCAGTGGAAGTAGCAATCCACATCTCCCCTAGCTTGGATTGGATACACCAAAAGCAACCTTCTAATGTAGTTAGCATCAGCACCTACACCGTCATTTCAAGATGCCTCAGGTGAAGCTGCACAATGAGATGAATCCATTGTAAGCAACATGGCTAGAAAAGCATTTAATTATCTTGTCGAATTTTCACATAAAATGTGCTCCTCAAAATCTTTCAATAATTATTAATTATAACTGAAGGCATTGTAGTTTGGACTATAAAAAGTCTCAAGGTATAATAATAAATACTAAACATTAACACGATTATTGTGAATACTTGAGTATTGATACTCGACATATGCACCATACTTGGCACCTCGCGAGCTCACCAACCATCTACATGTCATTAAATCCCCAATGGACAAACAAAAAGTGGAAACGCAAAGATTTTAGCATCTAAAGCTAGTTTGTTAGTACCCATCAGCTAGAGCACTACTGGGATTGCAGACCACTCCAAGCATCATATTCATATGACGGCGCTCAGCAAGGCAAGCAAAACTAGCTTGTTATCATGTAGCCACCTTGTACCAGTAGAAACATCATAACACTAAACCAGAAGTTATGATCAAACCTTTCCCTTGAACGTTTACATCAATTCGTTCACCTCCCATTTTTCTAGCCCTTCTTCCCTTGACTTGCTACTTGCAAGTTATTTCATCACACTGACCAATCATTTTTGTTCCGAGTTTGTGAAGATGCATAATTACACTCATGTTCTCAAGTTGAAAATTTCCTCCTTTTTGTCCTTTAATAAATAAATGGTACCAAGTGTTCAAAGCGCACATGGCAGGAAATTATTCAGAGGAAAGAGTTTGCAAGCTCACCCATTTCGACCCATGTCAGCTTTCGAACAATTCCTCGCTGACGCTCCACTCCCGGACTGCCGCCGTGATCCCGAGCTGAGGAAATCTGAAGGTGATCTCTTCCTGTGCCGTGAGGCAAGGAACGGACCACCATTCCGAGAGGAGGTGGCCTCATCGCTCCTGCTGCCGTGGACAGCTGAGGTCGAGCACGGGATGTCCTCCTGGAAGAAAAATAGGAAACATGGATGGTTGTTGAGAAATTGAAAGAAATGGTTGAGATCGCGAGGAAAAGCGTCCAAATTCGGACGAAAAGGAGGCAAATTTGCATGATTAGGTGCAGCAGTATGCCGTTGGAACCTTGGCGTCGAGGGGCAGGGGAAATGAGAAGATAAAGGAGGCACCTTGGCGCGCTCAGCGGAGGCTTCATGGCTGCTGCTGGACGTGGAGCTCGCGATGGGTGGCGGCGTGGCCTCCGACTCCTCCGCCCACGGCACGACCTGGTTCTCCCCCTCCCCTTCCTCTTCCTGGTCGTCGTCGTCCTCCTCCTCCTCGTCGTCGTCGTCGTCCTCCTCCTCGCCCAGGCGACCGCCGCCGCCGCCCTGACCTCCCATCTCCACGTCGTCACCGCCCCCTCGGCGCACGCAGCAGCGGTCACAGAGGGACGCCGTGGGGCCGAGGCGCGGCCCGGCGGCCCGCCACGGCGTGGGCCGCGCGCACCGCCGGCAGAGCAGAGTGCGCGCGTGGCGCGCCACTAGGAAGTTGGCGCCGTGCACCTGCGCGTCGCAGCCCCAGCAGAGGGTGGCCTCGTCGGCGCCGCAGTACACCCTCGCCGCCGCGCCGCACAGCTCGCAACCGCTCTTCCCTACTGCCGGCCCCGCAGCCGCAGACATGATCCTCCTTCTCGTCGGGCTCGTTCTTGGACCTTGCCTCGGCGCCACAAGAATTTTCCTCTCTTTGGAGTGTAGAGAAAGATTTCTCCTTTTTCTTTTGAAGCGGAGAGAGATCTTTCTTGTGGTGTGAGATGTGTGAAGTTCTCTCGCTAGGGTGTGATGTGAGGCTGGAACGAGTTTGTTTTGAGCCTCCAGTTGAGGATCCTCTGCGGATGCGCTTCGCTCCCACCACTGGCCGTGGGACGCTCCAGCTGGACATTGCTTTACACGATGCTTTCCTCTTCTCACTGGTTCAATATTGTCTTAGAGAATGTAATAAGGTACTAACACATATTTCTTTCGTTAAAAACAAAAATTTATCGCTTTGTAGTCTATTGATAAATTTTTTGAATGGAGAGAGTATTTTACTTAGCAGATATAGTTCTGTAAATGCCCTTAAATTAGCCACCTTCATAGGACTGTTTCTGGTTGAATAATATTTTGTGTGACAGATGCCTGGAAATCTAGGGTGTGTCAATAAATATCTAGGAGGCCAACATGTTTACCATTGCCATCTATTGTGAGATCACTAACAGCAACGTTTCACAGTTAGCGAATTTACAACCTTTACGGAGACGAGAGAGATATCATAAAGTGATGATAGAAACACAGAAGCATCCTTAAATTTTGTAACGCAGACGGTGAACAGAAATCAGGTCAAATAAGAGGGAAGTTTTCCCTGAACTTGTAAAAACAAAACATGGATCGCAATTGACTTTTATAAACTAATATTTATTTCATTTTCAAAAAATTGTCGTTTTTTAGTTAAAAATAAATTAGAAAACGATATTGTTTTTAGTACGGAAAGAGTACCTAGTACGTGTGTTACGGGAAAGCCAGAAGTAGTCAAGTAGCCAGGAGCAAGACGTGAGGCTGTGAATGAACGTGAAGCAAGGACAGGGAGCGGCGAGCAGCCAGAGCCACAAGCCAAGCCAGGTGGGACCCTCGAGCTGAGGTGGGCCCGCCCACGTGCTTCCGTCCTGCCACCTCGTATTCCTCGTCCCCCACCACCGCCGCACACTACTGACTGTACGTACTTCACCTGCCAACTCCGGATAGTTTAGCTTTACCTCTCCTTCCACTTTCTCTCTCTACACTCTGCAGCTCATCACTTTGCTAATCATCCTATGCTATGGCATCATCGCTACCGTTCAAACATTGATCATCAGTTCTCCTGTACCCGGTCTTGTGCAGATAAAATTAGCCAAGCTTGTGTAAACGGGACTACATGCATGGTAATTTTCTGCATCATGCAAACTACTTATAAACTAGTCGTTAATTACCCATCTAAGAAACAGTAGCTGTCGTCGCGATTTTCAGCACTCAAGGTTCGTCTAAAAGAAACAAGTCAATATCGCAATTTTCTCGCTCAAACTAAGCATTGATAGAAATATATAAATGCAAATATATATTTGGAACCCTAACACGGCCTAGCTACGCAGCAACTTGAGGTTCCACTATACAATGTCCTTATGAAGTTTGGTGCACCTAGCATTTTAGATAATTTTAGGTCCAGCACCGGCTTCCTAGGCCCATCTGCCTCCGTATCGGATCATATTGTATAGTATTAGTAGTACGATCTTTTCTCTGAAACGTAGTATTTGATCCTCATATATGATCTGGATTCGCTGTGAGTCGCGTTGCGGCCACCGACGAGGCAATACGTCTATTTAATTTGTGCTGCCGTCGTATATCAGGAATAAAGTTTACGCCGTGCGTTCTTAATTAGAAGTGACTGTAGGTACATACTAGTATATTTTTGGATTTTTTTGTATACAGGATACTGAAGAACAATAGTTTAATTTGTTTTTGTCCGGTGGCTGTAAACAATAGTAGTTTAATTTGTTTTTGTACACAGGATACTGAATAAAGTACATAATGTTGTAGCGCTGGGTGTTAAACAAGTAAAGAGGGACCATGAGGTAGGGGTGGGCAGAAATACCGGGACCGAAAAATCGAAACCGAAAAAAAACGATACCGAGATCAAAAAGATCGAAGTATCGGGTATCGGGTACCTATTCGGGTAGCAAATATAAATAACTGATATTTTAATTTCGGAATCGGGTATCACCCTCGGGTACCCAAAATACCCGCATAACCGAACAATAAAATCTCAAGTTAAATTATGATCTATGAACTCTAAACAATATGAATTTTGATATTTCATTTGTGATTTATGATATATGAAGTCATTAGTGACTTAATAATTTATTGTCTGTCGAGATTAAATTTGCGGAGACATTATGCTTATATTTATTGTTGAGAGCATGAAATGAGAATAATGTACAACTCGGGTATTTCGGGTAAGACCGAAGACCGAACCGAACTTTAGGTACCGAAAAATTTCGGGTACCTAATATTTGTATAACCGTTCGGATAGTGATTTTAAAAAACGAAATTCAAAAAGACTGAAATAACTGAATCGAATTTACCGGGTAGACTGAACGCCCACCCCTACCCTCGAAGGTTTCTTCTGAAAAGGCAGTACGAAAAGAGTTGCTAGGAGAGCAGGAGGGGAGGACGTGGAGTGGCAAACGTCCATTGTAGACACGAATAGGTTTAGGCCCCCTTTGGCATAGCTCAACAAAGTTGTTTTTCTGTATTCACTTCTGATTTTCCGGTGAAGTGATTCTGTAGCTGAAAATGATTCTCTATGATTTTCTATAATAAACTCTAAGAATCAGGACAGAGAATCACTTCACAAAATCAGGAGAAGCTATTTTTTTTTAGCTTCCAACCCCTCAGTTCATTTCAGAGAATCACTTCACAGAATCGGTGAAGAATCACTTCTTCTGAAAAACAGTGTTTAGCACAGCTTCCCTGATTCTGCCTGAGAATCAGTTTCGTGAAGCTTTGCCAAAGTGAAAGTGCATCTAGGATCCCCGTGGGTTTTGGATGATTGATGACGACAATTAAGTGACTAATGAGCTCAGTGATCTTAAGCACAAGTGTGGACTAAGTGGAAGCACAATCCCTCAAAAAGGAAAAGATGGAAACAGCGATGTCAACTCGAAAAGGGAAACTAGGGTTTCTAGTGTGTCGAGTTTAGACTAGCCAAATTTGTGTGAGGATGTGTGTGTAAAGTGCATTGAGATCAAGTTGGGAGCTCAAAGCGGTTTAGAGGTCAAACCTATTGAGAGAAGAGAGTTGGAAGTAGTCTGGCAGTAGGGCCGGACTAGTCCGTGCAGGTGGCCGAACTAGTCCGCCCCTGGCCAGCCAAGTCCGTCTTCGGCCGGACAAGAAGGGTCTGACTGAGATCAGACTAGTCCGTATTGGGACGGACTAGTCCGGGTAGCCGTGAGTGGGTTTTGGTCTAAGTGCCAAAACCAAGGACTTGTCCGTTTTAGTCCGGACCAAGAGATCCTGACTAAGATTGGACTAGTCCGCCCTGGGGGCCGGACTAGTCCGGGATTGAGAGGAGACTGTGTTTCAAAGACTAAGTCTGGGAAGGCCGGACTAGTCTGCCCATGGGGCCGGACTAGTCCGTTTTCGCACGGAACAAAAGGTCCTGTGTGAGATCGGACTAGTCCAGTGAGTGTCGGACTAGTCCGTTGTTGAAGTGACCATTTGAATTTGAAGTTTGGCGGGTAGTGTGACGATTGCCGCGCAGTGTGACAGTTGTGAGGGGCGTCAGTGGTCCCCTAGGCCGGACTAGTCCGGGCTGTAGGCTGGACTAGTCCGCCCTTCTGCTGAAGTCAGCAGTATGGGCTTGGGACCTCTATAAATAGAGGTCCCCTGAGTTCATTTGAACCAATCCTTTGAGCAAATTGAAACCCTAGCGCCGCCACAGCAACCTTGAGCCTCCAAAAGCCTCCTTCTTGCCTACATTCCCTCTAAAACTAATTCTTGTGTGGATTAGAGTTTGGTAAGGTGAAGAAGAGGAAGAATACCACTCTTTGGCTCTCAGTTTGATCTCTTACACTTTGTGAATCTTTGTGATCTGTGGCTTGAGTTAATCTTTGTGATTTGCAATTGTAATTGTGGTGGGAGCCTCAGATTGTGAGAAGCCCCAACGAATCTTGTATTAATTCTTTGTGATAGTGGAGAACCAAGTTAGGCTTGTGCAGTAAACTTGGTGAGGGAAGGGTTATTGAACCCGGTCCTTTGTGGACTCCTCAATGGGGACGTAGATTCCTTGTGTGGGATCGAACCTCGGGATAAAATCCTCGTGTCACTTGTGTTCCTAGCATTCGTTCATCATATATTGCTTCTAGTGTTAAGCTTTGCCGGTTTTGCTCATCACCTTTGCTATATTGTGATCCTTAGCTTCATACTTGCCATATAACTTGTTAAGGCTCACTAAGTTATTCTAACAAACTTTGCATCACAAGAATTGTACCAAAATCTGTAAGAAACCCCTTTTAGGTTTTTCCCTGTAGGTGGACCGGACTAGTCCGCCCCTGGACTGGACTAGTCTGCCCCCTGTGTATTAATCTCATTTTATTAAGTCATTTCAGGTCAATTAGCCTATTCACCCCCCTCTAGGCAACTTTCAATTGGTATCAGAGCAGGATTCTCCCAAAAGAGTCTAACAACTCGGAGAGAAGATGGCCGGAGTGGGGTACGAAGAAGTTTCTACCAGCGATATCCAAGCAACTCCAGAAGAGATTCTCTTCTATCAAGACAAATTAACGGATGATGAAGAAGTTCGTCAGCTCAAGGCGAAACTTCGAGAGAAGTTGAAGATTCCCAAAGTTGACACCTCAACCTCCACATCGAGTGGTACAATCAACTACAACCAACAAGGCTACAACTATGAGCGCCTTGTATCCAACAACCACTACCTTTCCATCCCATTGGGGAAGCCTCCCCAATTTGATGGAACCGACTACGGGATGTGGAAGCACAACATGAAGATCCACCTTGTGTCACTCAATCCCTCACTATGGCAAATTGTGTTGACCGGGGTACACATCCCTAAGAATGAAGAAGATGTCACTCCGGAGCAAGCCGTGCTCCTTCACCGCAATGCCCAAGCAGCCGGAGTGATCATCTCATCTCTCTCAAGAGATGAGTTCAACCGAGTGGATGGACTCGAGGTGGCCAAAGACATTTGGTACACTCTCAAGACGGCTCATGAAGGCAACCGAGTCGTCAAGGAAGCAAAGATTGAGCTCATTGAAGGAGAGCTCGGGAGGTTTGCCATTATGGATGGCGAATCTCCCCAAGAAATGTACAACCACCTAAAGATACTCATCAACAAGAGTAGATCTTACGGCTGTACCAAGTGGGCGGACCACGAGGTGGTGAAGAGAATGATTCGGGCATTCATGCCTAGGAACGTCTCTCTATGCTCCATGATCCGAGAAAGTCCGGGGTTTGCCAAAATGACCCCGGAAGAGGTCCTTGGAAGGATCATCAATCACGAGATCATGGAAAAGGAGGCGCTCTTCTACAACGACCTTCAAAGGTTCACCGCCTCGAAGATGAAGAATGTTGCTCTCAAAGCAACATGCCCCCCAAAAGAGCAAACGGAAGATGATGAGGAGAGCCTTGACACCGATGAGGAAGAGGTCTTCTTCATCAACAACTTCAAGAGGATGATGAGGAGAAGAAAAGGAGGATACAAGCATGAGGGAAAAGGCAAAGAAAAGGCAAGTCCCAAAAACAAGAGGGCTTGCTACAATTGTGGCGAGTACGGGCACTTCATGGTAGATTGTCCACATGAAGATGGCAAGAAGAAGAAGGAGGGCAAGCCACAAGAGAAGAAGTTCTACAAGAAGAAGAGGCCCTCCAGTCATGCTCACTTAGGCAAGGAGTGGGACTCTAACGATGAGTCCTCCTCGTCCGAAGATGAGGAGAAGATGGCAACCATAGCCATCGAGAGGAGCTGCAAGGGAAGCAAGCTCTTCCCAAATCTCCACGACTATAAGCCAACATGCCTCATGGCAAAACTGGTAAGAAGAAAGGTAAATTCTAATTCATCCTCTTCCATATCCTCCCATGATGATTTTGATAGTGCTAGCTAAAATGAACACATGTTTAAGGATATAAGTAAGATCACATTGCGAAGAATGAAATTGCTTTCGGATGAGATTTTTGAGAAGGAGGAGCTCTTAGATAGGCAAGAGGACTTGCTTATCCAAGAAAAGGAAAGATGTAAAGAGCTCATTGAGCTCCTTGAGCTTGAGAGAGAGAAGAGCAAAGCATTAGAGCATGAACTTGCTCTAAGCAAGAAAACATGCTCAAGTCTTGAGGAGACAACTATTGAGCTCAAGGACGAACTTGGCAACTTGACAAAAGTTAACAAGATCCTTGAGACTCAAGTTGAGTCCCTTAAGACTAGTGTAGCCTCTTCCTCCACAAGCTCATCTTCCTCAAAAGTTGCATCCAAAGCAATATCAACTTGCAAATGTTCTAACTTGATTCTTAAATTAAAGGATGAGCTTAAGTTGACTCAAGACAAGCAAGCACCTAAGGGTGGCATCTTTGACAAAGAGAAAGTGGCGTATGAACGAAGTGCATACACCAACACAAGACCTCCAAATGTCAAGGATGGTCTTGGCTATACTAAAGGAGGAAGGCAAAATGTCAAAACCTTCAAGTATGGCAAAGACTTGATTGTCTTTGTTAAAGGAATCTCATCTCCAACTAAAACTGTGAAGAATACCTCAACTAGCACTTATACGCCTAAAGCTGAACCGCATACTCTATTTCATGATTTCGATGCATCATATGTGTTGATGAGGAACAAATATGGCAAAGTGTATGCTAGATATGCTGGGACACTCCGCAAGAGCCCCAAGCCTTGCGTGTGGGTGCCCAAATGCCTTATCACTAACATCAAAGGACCCAACTTCGCTTGGGTACCTAAAAGGAAGGCATAATCTTGTTTTGTAGGCATACTCCTCCGGTGGTTCCAAATGGGTGCTCGATAGTGGGTGCACAAACCACATGACCGGAGAGAGGACGATGTTCGAGGAGTATGAAGAACACGATGATCCAAATGAAGGAATCCTCTTTGGAGACAATAGCCGAGGAAAAATCCTTGGCTCCGGTAAAATTGTCATCTCTCCTCAACACACTCTTTCTAGCGTTCTACACATTGATTCTTTAGACTACAACCTCTTGTCCATATCACAACTATGTGACAAGAGTTATAATTGTGTTTTTACTAATGAGGGTGTGAGCGTCCTTAGAAGAAGTGATAACTCAATCGCTTTTAAGGGTGTGCTCAAGGGAAAGCTTTATCTTGTGGACTTTGCCTCGGATAAAGCTCAACTTGACACATGCTTAATGGCGAAAACCAACATGGGATGGCTTTGGCATAGACGACTGGCCCATGTTGGCATGAGGAACTTACAAAAGCTTCTTAAGGGCGAGCACATCCATGGCTTGAAGAATGTTATCTTCGAAAAAGACAGGCCATGTAGTGCTTGCCAAGCGGGGAAGCAAGTAGGAGCTCAACATCCCTCCATGAACATCATGACGACAACAAGACCGTTGGAGCTACTACACATGGACCTTTTCGGGCCAATAACCTACATAAGCATTGGCGGTAACAAATATGGTCTTGTTATTGTTGATGACTTTTCTCGTTTCACTTGGGTGTTTTTCTTGCATGATAAGGGTGAAACCCATGGTGTCCTCAAGAGGTTCTTGAGGAGAGCTCAAAATGAGTTCACCTCAAGAATCAAAGCTATAAGAAGTGACAATGGCACCGAGTTCAAAAACACTCAAGTGGAAGGATTCTTGGATGAGGAAGACATCAAGCATGAATTTTCAGCTCCATACCCCCCTCAACAAAACGGGGTGGCGGAACGGAAGAATAGAACACTCATCGAGATGTCAAGGACAATGTTTGATGAGTACAAGACATCGGATCGGTTTTGGGCGGAGGCGGTTAACACCGCTTGCCACGCCGTCAACCGATTATACCTCCACCGCCTCCTCAAGAAGACTCCCTATGAGCATCTAGTTGGTAAGAAATCCAATATCTCTTATTTTCGTGTTTTTGGGAGCAAGTGTTATATTCTCAACAAGAAGCCTAGGACTTCGAAGTTTGCTTCAACCTATGAGGGTTTCCTGCTTGGCTATGACTCAAACACTCATGCCTACCGTGTCTTCAACAAAACCCCCGAAATTGTTGAAATAGCACGCAACGTGGTGTTTGATGAAACTAATGGCTCTAAAGTGGAGCAAGTTGATCAAAGTGTGCTAGATCAAGAAGACTCTCCACAAGAAGCACTTAGGAGAATGACACTTGGAGATGTTCGACCACAAGAACAACCTCAATGCTCAAGTGACCAACAACAAGATGATGCAAGTACTCCTCCACGCGATCAAGTTGTCGACGGTCAAGAAGGACCTCAAAACACCAAGAAGACGAAAGTCAAGGGGGAGGCATTCATCAAGGGGGATATCAAGAAGAAGAAGAAGATGATGATGACCCAAGAGCCCAACCCCCACATCCTCGTGTACATCAAAGTGTTCAACGGGATCACCCTGTTGACAACATACTAGGATACATTACTAAAGGGGTAATCACTCGCTCTCGTGTTGCAAACTTTTGTGAACATTACTCCTTTGTCTCTTCTTTGGAGCCCCATAGGGTTGAAGATGCCTTGAGAGATCCAGATTGGGTGGTTGCCATGCAAGAGGAGCTTAACAACTTCGAGAGGAACAAAGTTTGGGAGTTTGTCAAGCGTCCACAAGCAAATGTTGTAGGCACCAAGTGGGTGTTCTGCAACAAGCAAGATGAACATGGTGTTGTGACAAGGAACCAGGCACGACTTGTGGCCAATGGGTACTCACAAGTCGAAGGTTTGGATTTTGATGAAACCTTTGCTCCCGTAGCTAGGTTAGAGTCAATTCGAATATTACTTGCCTTTGCCACTCACCATGATTTTAAGCTCTATCAAATGGACGTCAAGAGTGCGTCCTAAATGGCCCAATCAAGGAGGAAGTATATGTGGAGCAACCACCGGGCTTTGAAGACCAAGAATTCCCAAAACATGTCTTCAAGTTGCGTAAGGCTCTCTATGGCCTCAAACAAGCTCCTAGAGCTTGGTATGAGTGTCTTAGAGACTTTCTAATTGAAAATGGTTTTAAGATATGAAAAGCTGATTACACTCTATTTACAAAGCACTTCAATGATGATCTCTTTGTGTGCCAAATATATGTCGATGACATTATATTTGGTTCTACTAACAAAGTGTTTTGTGATGAGTTTTCAAAGATTATGACGGAAAGATTTGAGATGTCCATGATGGGGGAGTTGAAGTTCTTTTTAGGTTTCCAAGTCAAGCAACTGAAAGAAGGCACGTTCATAAGTCAAACAAAGTACACTCAAGACATATTGAAGAAGTTTGACATGGACAAGGCCAAACCCATTAAGACTCCTATGGCGACGAATGGACACCTAGACCTCAACGAAGATGGTCCAAGTGTGGACCAAAAGGTATATCATTCCATGATTGGCTCCCTGTTATATCTTTGTGCATCTAGACCGGATATCATGCTTAGTGTATGTATGTGTGCACGGTTTCAAGCTGCACCAAAGGTGTGTCATTTGACCGCCATGAAGAGAATTCTTAGATATCTAGTTCACACACCAAGCCTAGGACTTTGGTACCCCAAAGGATCCAAGTTCAACCTCATTGGTTATTCCGATGCGGATTATGCGGGGTGCAAAGTTGATAGAAAGAGCACATCCGGGACATGCCAATTCTTGGGTAGATCATTAGTGTCTTGGTCCTCTAAGAAACAAAATTCCATTGCTCTCTCCACAGCCGAAGCGGAGTACGTCGCAGCCGGAAGTTGTTGTGCACAACTTCTGTGGATGAGACAAACTCTAAGGGATTATGGTATAAACTTGCGCCATATCCCTCTCCTATGTGACAATGAGAGCACCATCAAAATAGCCCATAATCCAGTTGAGCATTCAAGGACCAAACACATAGACATTAGACACCACTTCTTGAGAGATCATTCCTTAAAGGGGGATATAGTGATTTTCCATGTGAGAACCGAGAACCAACTAGCCGACATATTCACCAAGCCCCTAGATGAGAAGCGATTTTGTGAGCTTAGGAGTGAGCTCAATATATTAGATTCTCAAAATGTGGCTTGAAACATGCACATCTGAATGTTTACTTATGCCTTTTTCAAAAGAATGCATGTGGTTGGAAAATTCATCTCTATCTCAATTTTCTCCAAAATATTTGAAAAACTAGTGACTCTGTGAGTCATGGTCATAGTTTGAATGTTAATTGCTTACTGACCATATTCACAAGGTTTTGTTGTGCAATATGTCCAAAAGGACCTTTTATAGTGGCTAAAACTCAAAAATATATGTTTTCAGCTTCCTAGGACCGGACTAGTCCGCCCTATGGCCGGACAAGTCCGGATCCAGACTAGTCCAGGTCTGGTCTGCTGACCGGACTAGTCCGACTCCCCTACCGGACTAGTCCGGCCCCTGGGGACTTAAACTTCCCAGGAAGCGGCCGACCCCTCCACTTCATCATTTGAGTTCTCTCTCTCCCACGCGCGCGAAACTATTCCCCTTCGACGATTTTCGATTCCAACCACCAAAAACCAATTCCAATCCGTGCATTGGACTCCTTGGAGGCAAGGGAGACCTTTCCCAAACATCCTCAACGCGATCCCTCCCCGATCTTGTCGATTCTTCAAGATTTGAAGAGGTATTCCTCCTTTTTCAAAAACTAGCCTCATTCTTAATTCATTAAGTTTTTGGTAGATGCCTCTTCATTAAAATTGTTTCTAGTGACCTTGTGATCATAGCCTAGGAGTATTGCGACCTGATTCCAAATTTCTCGAAAAACCGTTAGAGTTAGGGTTTAGCCTGTGCAACCCGGACTAGTCCGGTGCGAGGCGTACTAGTCCGCCTGGCGGACTAGTCTGCCCCTGGAGCGGACAAGTCCAGTCTGCACAGGTCAAACTCACACTTTGGCTGTGTTTCATGAATTCTTTCGCATTATTCCAACTCCTTGACCTTCTATCTTATTGACTCTATTCCTTTCAGCTAAAATGGTCGCTCCTCGCCGTTCCGCTTCTACTCCCACTGACCCCGAGTGGGAGGCGGAGCAACTTCGTCTCGCCGAAGAACGAGCAAGAGCCGAAGTTGAGGCTGCGAGTATCTCGAGCAGCATGCAAGAGCGCAAGCAGCCAAGAAGCAACAAGCTGCTCGGGCCACCGCATTGGCCTACGATGAGGATGAAGCAATGGCTCGGGCCATTGAGGAGTCATGGAAGGATCTCCGAAAGAAGAAGCGAGAGGAGCGTGAAGCTCACAACTCTCAGGCGGCTGCTGCACAAGTCTCCAAGAGAAAGAGACTTGTGACACTTGGAGAGAAGGACAAGGGTAAGGAACCAGCCCAAGAAGACATTACTGAACGCCGGATCGAGAGAGATCCAAAGAAAGGCAAGGCCCCGGCTCATGCTGAGCCAAAGAAAAAGAAGCCCTCGGTGAAGGCCTTGGCTGCGAAAGCAAAGGGCATTGCTATCAAGGAGAAGGGGAAAGCCAAACCGATTGGTCCCCTGGAAGTGCACACTCCTGAGAGGAATCCCAACAGGCAGCGTGACATAGCTGCAAATATCTTTCATGGAAAGGGATATGAGAAAGCAAGAAGGCTCCAGACGGACAAGGTGTATAAGTATGAAAGGAGCACCGCCGACCCTCGGTTTTGGTGCGACTTTCATTGTAATTACTACCGTCTGGTCTACCAAAGCATGAAGAAGCCTGTGATTGAAGCACAGTGGATAGACTGGGAGTACATGGCAAAGAAGCAACACTCTGCATTTGACACCGTCATTGAAGCTGCTGAGCGTCATGAGCTCAAGGAGATCATGGGGTTCAAATATGAATGGAACGTCGAAGTGATCCTGCAATTTTACTCCACTATCTACTTCACCACCTCAGGTGACAGGAGGATCATATGGATGACGCATGGCGAGCAATACTCACTCACTTATGCAGAGTTTGCCAAGATTCTAGGGCTTGAGGCACATCTGGATCATGAGATCATCATCTCTAACCTCAAGGCCGTGGACTGTGATGAGTTGGCATACATGTACCCCAGTCATGTCCAATACAGTGCCGGACATGCTCGCAACATCAAGCCCTTCTACAGCATCATGAACAGGATCCTCAGAAGGACAATTTCACCAAAGGATGGTGATGCTGGGGTGATTCAAGGAAACTTGAGGCACTTGCTACTTCTTGTTGATGGGGAGGAGAAATTCAACCTCGTCGATTACATTTTCGACGATATCTTCAACATCTCGCATACCCCCAATTGTGCTTGCGGGTATGCTCCCTATATTATGTGCCTCATAGAGAAGGTGTCGGGCTTGTCCTTTGTCAAGGACATGTCGCATCGCCCGCTTCGTCCTCAGCAGCCTCCAAATGTGCCGGCTCCTCCACGCCGGAAGAATGCAGATCCTCCATCTCGCCCCGTGGCGCCTCCTTCTCCGCCTCCGCCTCAATCGATGAGCGCTTTCTTCAAGTGCTTCAAGGTGATCTTCACTTCCTTCCAGAAGCAAGAGATATGGGCTCAGAGGGCACACAAGCGCCAAGAAAAGTATCTTAAGGCGGTGTGCGACAAGTTGGAGGTCCCTATGTCCTCTCCGGAAGTGAGTGACGGGGAGATCACTCATTTCCCCAACTTCACCGCTGACGAGCTCGCCCAGCTCCAAGAGGACGGAAGCTCTTCCCGGGCAGCTCCTTCGGCTCGTGCCTCCGACGATGACGATGAGGATCAAGAGGACCCGGAGGCCATGGAGAGCTGTCGGTGGTTTGGAACCGACAGATCTCCCGACACTACTAAAGTGTTATAGGAGTTTGAAGTTCGGTGTGGGCGCGCGGAGATTCGAGAAGGTGAATAGTATATGACACAGGAGACACAGGAGTTTACGTGGTTCGGGCCGCCTGAGCGTAATACCCTACTCCACGGGTGTGTTGGCCGGGTAATGGGCTCTAACAGCACCGTTACTGGTGATTAAGGTCATCCGACCGTGTGTCATTAATATGGTATTAATGACACTTAATCGGGTCTTGAAGTCCTTGATTCCTCTTTGAAGATCCGGAGCTGTTATGAAGTCTTCCGGAGGTTAGAGGCTGAAGCTCCGACGGGTGGACACGTGGCAGCTCTGGAGCATACTGTGGGAAACAGGAAGCTCCGGAGCTACCTGACACGTGTCAGGTCCGGAGCTTCTCTCGGTCTGGGGTTAAGTCCGTAGGTGCCATTTCGGTACATGGCCCGGAGCTTCCCCCTTGTAGGCGGTAGCTCCGGTTTGATAGTACACGTGGCGACCCTGGGATTAACCATGTTGGAGAAGCGGGTCCGGTTACATCTGACATGTGGGCCTCCGAAGGTCTTCAAATCAAGTGGGTGACTTTTCCTTGATATCTTTGTATCCTCAAGGGGTGTATGGTTTCCAGGGTACCGACAAGAGCGACTCCCGCGACGACGACGATGACGAGGAAGACGACGACTAGACTTCGAGGTTGTGTTTCCCCTCTTCTTTTCCCTTTTTGGTGTCTTGATGCCAAAGGGGGAGAGATAGTTGGGAGTCAGTCGGGAGAGATAGTCAATATGGGGGAGTGTTAGAAAGGTTGGGCAAGGGTATTTAGGTGTGGAGAGTCGAGTGTAGTTCTTATGTTGGATCCGTGGACATGTTGCACTCCTTTATTGTAATATCTATGTTATGTCGAACACTTAAATTTGTGCAAGACTATGCTCTTAATGTTAAATATCACATATGATGTTTTGAATGTCTATCTTTTAATCATATTCATGTCTGTTATGTCTTGTCACAAATTGTTGAGCACAACACATAGGCACCCCACCATTATGTGTGTGTGTATGAAGGACTTCCTCAATCTCTCTTTTATGATGCATTCATTGAGGGGGAGTCACTCATACACCCGCACGTTATGAAAACCACAAATTTACACTCTTATATGTGAAGACTTAATGTGTTGTCATCAATCACCAAAAAGGGGGAGATTGAAAGTGCATCTAGGATCCCCGTGGGTTTTGGATGATTGATGACGACAATTAAGTGACTAATGAGCTCAGTGATCTTAAGCATAGGTGTGGACTAAGTGGAAGCACAATCCCTCAAAAAGGAAAAAGATGGAAACGGCGATGTCAACTCGAAAAGGGAAACTAGGGTTTCTAGTGTGTCGAGTTTAGACTAGCCAAATTTGTGTGAGGATGTGTGTGTAAAGTGCATTGAGATCAAGTTGGGAGCTCAAAGCGGTTTAGAGGTCAAACCTATTGAGAGAAGAGAGTTGGAAGTAGTCTGGCAGTAGGGCCGGACTAGTCCGTGCAGGTGGCCGGACTAGTCCGCCCCTGGCCGACCAAGTGCGTCTTCGGCCGAACCAGAAGGGTCTGACTGAGATCGGACTAGTCCGTATTGGGACGGACTATTCCGGGTAGCCGTGAGTGGGTTTTGGGTCTAAGTCTCAAAACCACGGACTTGTCCGTTTTAGTCCGGACCAAGAGGTCATGACTAAGATCGGACTAGTCCGCCCTGGGGGCCGGACTAGTCCGGGATTGAGAGGAGACTGTGTTTCAAATACTAAGTCTGGGAAGGCCAGACTAGTCCGCCCATGGGGCCGGACTAGTCCGTGGTCTTCAGACTAGTCCGTTTTCGCACGGAACAAAAGGTTCTATGTGAGATCGGACTAGTCCGGTGAGTGCCGGACTAGTCCGTTGTTGAAGTGACCGTTTGAATTTGAAGTTTGGCGGGTAGTGTGACGATTGCCGCACAGTGCCTCAGATTGTGAGAAGCCCCAACGAATCTTGTATTCATTCTTTGTGATAGTGGAGAACCAAGTTAGGCTTGTGCAGTAAACTTGGTGAGGGAAGGGTTATTGAACCCGATCCTTTGTGGACTCCTCAACGGGGACGTAGATTCCTTGTGTGGGATCGAACCTCGGGATAAAATCCTCGTCTCACTTGTGTTCCTAGCGTTCGTTCATCATATATTGCTTCTAGTGTTAAGCTTTGCCGGTTTTGCTCATCACCTTTGCTATATTGTGATCCTTAGCTTCATATTTGCCATATAACTTGTTAAGGCTCACTAAGTTATTCTAACAAACTTTGCATCACAAGAATTGGACCAAAATCTGTTAGAAACCCGTTTTAGGTTTTTCCCTGTAGGTGGACCGGACTAGTCCGTCCCTAGACCGGACTAGTCCGCCCCCTGTGTATTAATCTCGTTTTATTAAGTCATTTCAGGTCAATTAGCCTATTCACCTCCCTCTACACAACTTTCACAAAGGGGCCCTTAACATGATATTATGTAACGAATCCAGATTCACCCAACATAGTCACGCATTGTCCTTCACTTTCCCTCAAGGTAGGGTTCCACTGTTTTCAAACCGGTTAATTCGAAAATAACTGATCAGTGTCAAATAAGAAAACGGAGGGAGTAATTATATTACATCTGATACATTCATCTGTTGGAAGTGTACCAGGGTCTTCATGTGCCAGAAAATGTTACTTCCTGCTGGTGACCCATAGTTTCATGATATCCAAGAAACGAAATCAAAATTTGTGATGCGATACACATGTAGGCAAAAAAAACACCTACTTCTTCTCATATTACTTGTGGTTGAGACAAGTTTTTTGTTTTTTGTTTAATTTTGAACTAAAAAACTTATTCTAACAAGGAGTAATATGGAAAGGAGAAAGTATATTATCGTAATGGTTTGCCAGTATTGAATGTAGATTGGGCAGATCTATGTAGATTATGCTTGATAGTTATTCTTTCTGTTATTAAAAGTTTGTCACTTTTAAAAACGGAGTGAATATAAAAAAGCGAGAGAGGAAAAAAAGATGGGAACGAAGCAAGACCGGAGAAGAGGAGAAGAGGCTTGTCGCCCGTGAAGGAGTGATGGGGCCCGTGTGATGTACAGTACTTCGGAGAACTCGTCGGAGCCCAACCCACTAACTGACCCAACAGATAAATGATTTTTTCTATTTTAATATCAATTTATAATGAACTTACATCATTGGTTGTCAAAAAACTTTTTTGTCATTCTAACCACCCTACGGTCCACGGTGTGGACGATTGGACACGTGTCATCCTCTGACGTTTTAAAAATTCTGAGTCATATTTATTTTTGGGCGGCTATTTTAAAATACTTAGAGACATATTTTGGAAATATAATTATTGAAGAAATTGTAGTAAGAAATGTGTAATACACTTTCTTCAATAACAAAATTACCAAAATATGTCTCTAGGTATTTTTAAATAGATGTAAAAAATAAATAAAACTAAAAAAATTTGAGCTGAAGAGCAAAATTTGCTGAGTTTAGTCACTTTCAGACGACTATTTTGAGATATGTAGAGACAATTTTCGGAAATGTTGTTATTTAAGTAAATGTAGAACACAATGTGTACTATATTTGTACTAATAACAATATTTATAAAATATATCTCTAAGTATTTTAAAATATCAGTTCAAAAGTGACTAAAACTCAGAGAATTTGGACGTTCCAGTGACAAATAACCCAAATTTTCTGAGTTTTAATCACTTTTGAACGGATATTTTAAAATATCTAGAGGAATATTTTGGTAATTTTGTTATTGAAGAAAGTGTAGTACAAATTTCGTACTATATTTTTTCAATAATTACATTTTCAAAATATGTATCTAATTATTTTACAATAGCCGTCCAAATATGAATATGACTCAGAATTTTTGAGACGTCCGAGAGGTTGACACGTGAGCAGTCGTCCACGTGGACGAGTCGGGTGATTAGAGTGAAAAAAAAAGTTTTAATAGCTAATGATGTAAATTCATTATAATTTGATATTAAAATGGAAAAAATCCAGATAGATAATCTCGGCCTGTTGGCCCTAGTACTATCGGCCCAGCGGCTTCTCCGGACGTCACCTAGCTGGCTGCCGGGACCGGGAGGGCGGCGGAGGAGCACCGCTACCATGGCCGCCGCGCCGTCACGGTTCTTCCCCCGCCGCCGGCGCCGGGCGCCGCTAATTTTTCGGGCTTGGAGCTCACCTCCTCGCACTGCAGATGACAGTGTATAAAATGTTGTTTGGTTGGTCAGTTCAGTTGTTGACGACCACCTCCCCGCTCTTTCGAAGGTTTGTACCGTAGGTGTAACTGTAAGACTGACTCCAACGATGTTACCCATATTCGAGTACCGATATCCCCTTTTGCGTCACCATCCAGCCTGTTTCTGACTCCCCAAAAGAAAGCAGCTCCAACGGAGGACGCACTACACGGTACCGAAAATTTTTCCGCTGCTGCGCGCTGGCGCCAACGCGAAATCGCCCCTTGCGGGCCAAAACTGCCTGTGCGTCCACGCGCGAAATCAGTCAGCGCGCCAAAACGCCAGACACGGCACGCGCTCGCTCACTACGCACAGTGTTCGGTATCGAGCTGAGAAGGACCGATATATCGGGAATGGGCGAGGGAGTACGCAAATACGGTCACCATCTTCGGTATCCCGTTGGAGACAGAAATAACGGGTCTCGTGACTCATATCGCACTTGGGTCTCCGGATGAGGTATCCGTTGGAGTCAGCCTAAGCCACTTTCGTTGCTCAGCAATCAACCTGTTCTTTTGTTTGGAAATCAGCCAGTTCCCCTATGATTGCAAAATGGGAGAGATGTACGAGGAAACTCTATGCCAAGTCCAAGTAGAGAGGAGAGATGTACTAGGAATGCAGGTTTGAATGTTGTTCATTCCATTACATTCCTCAAAAAAAAAGTTTGATTGTTCCCGTACCCACACAAAACGCAAAGTCTCAGTGCACAAAGAGAGGATTCAAACAAACGCAAGTCCTAGAACAAGTGGGTAATCAGCAAGAAACAAGTTGGCAGAAACCTGGAAGAGTTGCAAAACAAGAACAGAAGGATTTCCTATTTTTGAAAATACTGAAATAGACATGAAAAAAATAGTCTGTCAGACAACCTCTGTGCGATCCTCTGACCAATCCAAGGCTCAGCAGAGAACGATCTACCAGAGGCGTCAATAACGCTCTGGCCCAGCGGAACTGACGTCATCAACCAGACTTGATTATAGATGAAACTGTACGAACCTACAGAACAGGTCCTGTTCAAAAGGCCGTGCTGCGCGACTTCAGCTCCATGATTATAAGCTGCGTCAACGCCCTTAAACAGCCGAGGTGGTACTAAAATCAGTAATCGCTCGAGTTCATCTGGCTTGTCTTACCTGAACTGTTGGGCCGGCCCAATCCGCTGCTCCCGATTCTGCAGGTGCAGGCCTGTTACGTGCTGTGGTGCCCACGTGTCACAGTACATGGCAGCGGTGAGACTGATACCCGTCCGCAATGGCACACTGTAAATCACTGTATACACTGTATCACAGTGTAATTTAAAGTACGTACTGTAAAAGTAGGATAAGAATAGTGTATAGAGTATGTTTTAGAGAATGCTGACGCGGATAGTCTGAAACCGCAATTAGTCCTACGTTACTTACAAAAAAGTGTTGTCTTTTCATGTTTACAATTAAAAAATCATTCAATTTTAAACTAAATTAGCTGCTCTAAAGGTTATATATTTCAAAGGACAAGAAATATCTCTGCTAACTTTGTTGCACAATGGTGTAATGAAAGTACCAATAAGTATCTCTGCTAACTTTGTTGTTTGAAGGAATCTGCAAAAACTGGTCTCACGAAATTCTTATCGGCTACTTGGACGTGGTATACGAGTTGGCTACTTGGCTTAGACCATTCGCACTAAGGTATTGAAAATCATACTGTAAAGTATATTGTAAAGTATACTGGAAAATTTTTGTGAGAGAGCATACTCGAAGTATAGAATATATAGAGTATGGTTTAGAGGATAGAATATGGCTTAGAGTATATTGGTGCGGATGGTCTTAACGCATGACCGCATCTAGGTAATAAATATTCTTGTCCAATTTAAAAATGAAAAAGAAGTGAAATAAAATGTGCCAGTCCCATTCATTATAAACCATTTCGGCTCCACGTGTCATCAGCTGTCCGGATAACTTAGCAATTAAGCCACGTCCACTCTCTCCTATCCTATCCCAGGCCACGTTTGCATTCAGCATTTCCCACAAGACACCCTGTAAAAGGTGATAATATATCCTTCTCTAGAGAAAACCTTATCTGTGATGCTAAAACAATCTCAAGCTTCAATCTGCAAAAGTGCCCCAGACAGATAGGAACAGAGAGAGCTAGGGTAGGGAGCAGCGACACGAAACCGAAGCAATCGACCGCGCAACCATGGGTGGAGGCGTCATGCGGACCGCCGCGAAGGTGGGACTCGCCGGGGGCGCCGCTGCTGCGGCAGCGGCGTCGGCGAAGGGCGGCTGCTTCCGCCACGGCGCGACGGCGTTCGCCACGAACCCTGGCGCCGCGGAGGCGGCACCGCTGGTCTCCGCTGCGGCCGGCGAGGCGGCCCCGTCGGCGGCGTACGCCGGAGGGCAGTGGTCCTCCTGGGAGGCGGACGGCTGGGAGTTCGCGGACTGGAGGGATGACCACGCCGCCGCCGCCACGGCGGTGCTGGATGAGACGGTGGCTGTGAAGCCGAGGCTGGTGTTTGCGCCTCCGTCGAGGGAGGAGGCGGAGGAGGCCACCACGGAGCTCAGGGACGCCATACAAAGGTGAAAGGTCTCGCCTTCGATGTGGAAGTATCTAGTTTATTTCTATGTTTCTAGATCCGTTCCCCCCAATTGTTGCAGAACTCTCCCCTCAAAACTTATTGAAAAGACGAACCAGTGTGTGGTAATTAGCCCACTTATTTGGATAGTTAATTTGTGCTTGTTACATGGTAAAATAAAGTTTGGACGAATTCTTTGCGTATTTGATAACTCATATACACAACGGAATAATGCTTGTGATTGATTTATACTAGTTTATATGTTTGGCTTAACATCAACAATCTTTTTCATATGCACCTTTTGCCACGTTTAGCTCGTACATATTACACCCTATTCTCACAAAATAACTTGTTGCAGGGGTTATTTTAATGAAGCCCCAGTGGAGGTTGTTAAGGGACAGGATAAAGAGCTTAACAAACTGGCGGCTGATGCTATAATTCCTGCGATGCCGGGACATGTAGTGCAAGCTTTCACACTGTTGAAATCAAGCCCAGAAGCTCAGGTTTGTACCTCTATTGTTTTGCTGCTGCTCCGGTTGATCCCTTTCAGCTGTTCTGATGGCCCTTCTTGACAAACTGTATACCTTGGAGGAAATCAGTTGTTTGGTACCCAAACTGGCTCCATTTAGATAAAATAATCACAGATAGCTATCATCATATTTTTTATCTCGAATGCACAGGAGATCTGTCATTTAGTTGAGAAATTTCCCATCATATAATGTTATCCAGTTCACTGAAATTGGTTGCATATACTGAATGAGTGGCTAGTGATTTGTTCTGTTACTCAACATTAGCCATCAGTGTCACCCACCTCAAAACAGTCGTCAACATAGTACCCCCCCTGGACAGGTTTCTTTGGCATGTCCGGCAAAGAAAATGACCTGCACTTTGCTATTAGGTTATACTTATCTTTCTGAAGCGTCAAACAATCATGACAGGTGGTAAATGTGACTTATGTGAGTTTACTAATTAAATAATGTTATGCGATTTGCCACTTAGATCTACTCATCTATCTCCCTTAAGCTGTTTATTCTGACTTGTTTTCTAGAGTGTTGTCGCCTCTCTTGCATCAGATAGAACTGTCTGGGATGCAGTAATGAAGAATGACAAGGTTATGGAATTCTACAGGACCCACCAGCCAAGTATGTTCACTGTAATTCTTTATCTAAAGTTACATATCCTAATCTGTTGCTGCTAACTGTATGACTATTATTATCTTTTGTGCTGTGATACAGCTCCAGTTCAGACTTTCTCCGAGGAAACTGCCACGGTGGAGTCGCCAGGGAAATTTGGAGATGATGCGTCCATGAAGGAACAGCCTACTGGCTCATCTTTCATGGATTTCGTGGACAACGCAACGAAGACAGTGAGGGAGCTAGTTGACAGTGTAGCCCACTTCTTGCAAGACATGTTCCGCAACACAGAAGAAGGGCTGGCCGGAGGGGCCTCGTCTGCGGAGAAGGGCCCCTCCCTCGCGGAGATGGCTGTAGGTGGATCCTTCATGGCTCTGACTATAGCGGTCATCCTAGTTGTCCTGTTCAAGAGGGCATGATGTCTTGTACCACCTGTTGTACTTTAAATCTGTCGAAAATTACTCGGGTTATAGTATGGTTAAGAACTACGGATGTAATGTACAGCTTGTCTTTTGTGTCGTGTCAGCTATGAACCCTCGTGGAAACAGTACAATAAGAGAACTTTACGGCATGTAAGTTATGTGTTCTTCCTTTAACTATGGATTTTTTGGTGCGGTTGGGTATTCTATTTTTGTGTGTATGTGTGTTCGATCTGGAAAGATAAGCGAAAGGGGGAGGAAAACATGCTTGTCCTGATGAATTTTGTTTGTCCGATCGGCTGGTGCGTTCGAGGCAGAAATGCGGACGCTTAGGAACGAGAGATCGAAACAGTGCGTTAAAAGATACTGTGAACAGAACAAAAAAATTGGTCTGTCAGACAACCTCTGAGCCACCCTCACTGAACCATGGGCCCAGCAGGAACGATCCTCTACAGCCGTCGGATGCATCCGAACAGGAGCTTAGGAACGAGAGATCGAAACAGTGCGTTAAAAGATACTGTGAACAGAACAAAAAAATTGGTCTGTCAGACAACCTCTGAGCCACCCCTCACTGAACCATGGGCCCAGCAGGAACGATCCTCTACAGCCGTCGGATGCATCCGAACAGGAGCAATCCTGGCAGTTAATCACGCTCTGGCCCAGAGGTCAGACGTCATCAACCAGACTTGAATGCTTGCCTCCTTTTTGGTAAAGGATGAAGCGGTACGATCCTATAGAACAGATCCTGTTCAAGTAAGGTCGTGCTGCATGTACGCAGGAAGAGCTATATATATTGTGCTTCCTTCCTGCCAACTACCGAGGCGGTACTAACGAGCCAATTCAACGCTCGGTTTCAACGTCTCGTGTCACAGAAGAGAGCGCAGACCTTCAGGCCCATTCGACAAGTATCTTCTGTTGTAGTTGACGGCCCATTAGTTGAGTTCAGGGAGCGAATCATGCGTGGAACTATCAAAGCCCTTTAAGAACTAGGTGATTCTGACGTTGCTTCATAGTGGTAAAACTTGTCAAAAAAAATACTGTACTTTTTTATTGAGAGTTCGAATTTTAAAAATTACACCCTTATTTAAATATAAATAACATAATTGTTTGGTTTCATATCTAGTCTACCCTACGTGCTTGTTTGTTGTTGTTGACTTGGAGTTGCCATTGAACAAGCTACTCAGATTGGACAAAAATCGCCTCACCGTCAGCCATCAGTGTCTGTAGATATCATATTCCAGGGTATTTGCAACCACGACTATGAAAGTTCAAGCAAAAGATGATACACTTAAACTCAGTTACTATGCCTATTGTTTTATTCATTCATTCCTGCAAAATTGTATTGTAGTCCTTCAGTTTATACATTTCATTTTGTGAAGTTATACAACAGATACAGATTTGGTGAAAAGAAAAGGTGAGCCACTAGAGTTACAATTCCCCTCATGCTATGTGGAGCATAGAACCGGTAAGCTGTTAGCAAGCTCTATGGTTGTTGGCACTTGTGCTTATATCTCAAGATACTCGATGTCACCCTCAGCAAGGAACATCTTCCCTCTGTTTGCATTGCTGGCTCTACGCTGGGTTGGCTGTTCCCCTCGCTGAAAAAAAAAATGTTTGTTACCAAACTGGGCGTGTGGTGTGGCTCCGTTCTTAACAGAATGTAAGATACTAGATCTTGCAATACCTTCCGCAGGACAAACGCAAGATACAGATAGGAAACCTCCCACTCATCCTGTGACAGTGTACCTGAATCACGTTTGGTGTTAAGGTGGGTGGAAACCAACAGCATTCAAATGCAGCCAATCTACATGGTTCCAGGTGAAATTACTTTGGTCCTGCCTTCCGTCACCAAGGGCACCGAGCCTCCGCATGAGCTCGGTAAACTCAGGCTTTTGCAAGTACTCGTGTACAAATTCGTGGAAATTCTTCATAAGGACCAGCTCAAGACCATACTGCAAGGCATTGGCAAATATGTCACAACCTCCAAGCATCAATTTGCATGGAAAATATGTAAAAAGGTGTCAATGTCCTTCGTTTTGAAATAATATAAGGAAGTATAAGCAATTGTTCAAGCATAGGCAGCATCGACTCTCGAACACTGTTGGAAGCAAAAGAACAATTCAATACCTCCTCTGCCAGTAATTTGAAGAGATGGAATGGAACAACCCATTCTGGGCAATCAACAGCATCCTGCACATTGCAGAAGGATCTTTGTTACAGCAAAGTATTTTTCATAACTTATGAACACGGAATCAACTCTTAAGAAGAGAAATATCTGCAACAACAACAAAGCCTTTGTCCCAAGCACATTGGGGTAGGCTAGATATGAAACCCAACAATTTTTTTTCTAAAGAAAAAAATAAAGAAAGAAAGGGAGATAAGAGTAACAAAATACGAGTAAACTAAGGTTCCGGCAAAGAGACATATCTGCGGAAAAATAAAACAATTTGATACACCAGAAACTGCTTCAGCAAAATACTCAAACTAGACTATCAGTGGTATTCCAATTCATACAAGAGAGATTAGTGCTAAGATTAATGACAATTTGAAGCATATTCAACTAAAAGAAATATGATGCATAAATTAAGGAGAAGTTGGTTCCACTGTTACCTCCAAGTGAAACTTGTACTTGATACCAAAAGGTCTGGATGCTGGGAATTTCTATGTCATCATCCAAACAAATACATGGTAGAGTCGGTTACAAAATTAGAAGAAAAATATTCATTATATAAATATTTTAGCAGAATTTACCTTTTCAGCATACTCTTCACCGAAGCTGATTGAATAAACACTGTTCCCAAATTCTAGTCCTTCAGCTGAACAAAGAAAAGGTTTTGTACTTATAATATATATTACAACATTTCCCTCCAGAAACAAATACTACCTCCGTCCCCAAAAGTTTGTCACGTTTTAGTTCATTTTTAAACTAAAAAGTGAGAAACTTTTGGGGACGGAGGGAGTATCTGACAGCAAGAACAGGCCCTGTTTGGAACAGCTTATTCACAGGGAAAAAAATCTTATTTCTCAGCTGTGCCAAAGACTAGGATTCTGTAGCAGCTTTTTAGTTAAGCAGATTATAAGAATGATCTAAAAAGAAGCAATAAGCAGAAGCTGCTTTCACCAGTTTTTTTAAATAAGCAGATTCTGCGATAAGCAGAAATTGTGACGAATAGGGCTACAGTATGCAAAGTCAATCAAAATAAAATAAAGGTTTCAGCAAAATACCTTCTCGAAGCCTTTTGATAATAACATTAGCGTCAGGCATGGTCCCAACAAAAGTGCCGCCAGGACGAAGCAAAGCAGATATATTTGCCAAGGCTTGTCTAGCACGTGTTTCAGTTGACCACGAATAATGCAAAGCAAACTGAAATACGGGGAGATGTTCTCAAATAGGGTTTGTGTGATCGAAAACAAATCCAGACTTCAGAAAGGCTCCCTATAACATTACTTAACTAAGCTAAAACTAGTTGAACTTTTAAAGGTTCATTACCAATAAAAGAAAACATTTTAGTGATCATTGTCAAACTTTTCTGTTAGGAATATACCAAGTTCTTTATTCGTTGGACGAAAAGATATAGTTGCAGACATTTAACTAGAGAAGGTTCAACAAATACATTGCTGCACTGCAATTGGGAAAGGATACAGTAACCCGTGCAGCAATATAGACGGTCTAGGACGCATAAAAGTTCAATGGCCAGAAGTACCAAGCAATGTGACTCACCTGGCAGCTACATATGTCAAATGGAGCGTCATCGTATAAATATTCATCCAAACGAGCCTAAGAATAAAAAATAGAAACGGATGAAATTGCAACTAAATAAGCATGAGACTTTGATACTTAAGACTATAAAAAAAGAATGTATGGAACACAAAACATTCTGCGTTGTAGTGTCAAAGAATAAACAATATTATATTTTCAGTAAAAGCTTATGAATATGTCCACGAGTTATATACTTTAACAAGAGCCCATTGCATAAGAACATTCAATCATAATTACAGAAAATAAGGAAACGTTTGAAACGCCCTGTGGTGCATGCCTCGTAACATTTTTGGGCTGTGGTTAGTTTGTAAGTGTAAAAGCAAACCACCAAATCAGGAACATAACTTAATCCTTAATGGCTACTCCCCCTGTCCTCAAAAGTTTGTCGCTTTGTAGTTCAAAAAGGAACTACAAAGCGGCAAACTTTCAGGGACGGAGGGAGTACTTGAGTAACTTTTGTTCTATTCTTTACCTCATAACAATCAGTACAAATAAGCCGTGCAGGAAAACTGAACTTCTTCCTTCGTTGTTGATCTGTGTCGCCATTGTAGCGAGTCATGCAATCTTTTATCTGAAAGTGTAAGATCATTATATGCTGATGCTCTGAATTGATGCAAATACATCAAAACATGTTGCACAATTGACAACAGAAAATATGCAATCTATTAATCCATTACGGAGACCTATGATATGCACAGGGGGGGGGGGGGGGGGGGGACAAGGAAGCACAAAAGAAGAGAAAATAAAATCAAGCTTCAGGTGCAATAAAGATAAATCTTGAGTTGTGAAACATACAGCTAATAGATATTACTCGCACACATAGAGCATAAATGCCTGGTGAGGATGAAACTAACCGAGCCTTCGGCGATATCTACCCCTACATAGTATCCAACCTTGGCCTTATCCCACTTTATCAAATCACCTCCCTGCATTAAAAACAAACAAATACAGGTTAATGACGCAGTTTTTAATCCTAATCACAAGAAACATTGCTACTTCCTGATGATTCCCGACGTCACATGCTTACCTTCCCACAAGCAAGATCAAGCACGCAGTCACCGGGGCGCGCATAAAGCTGGATCAGAACACTCTTTATCTGCCCAAATAAAGAGAGACAGTACTGTTAGCAGGGTGCTCAAGCAAGTTGTGCCAAGCTCCCGGGCGCCTAATTCTGTGGTCACGGGTTTCCACAGACGGGGTGTACTTGGCAGCGAATCTATGACCCACCCAGTTGTTGAGCTTCTTGAGGTGGATGATGGGGCTGTTCTCCCGCTCCTCGAGCGTCTGGTTGGACCGCGCGCTGTAGTGGTCCGCTACCCGCCGCGCGCTGTTCCGCTCCTCCGAGTACCCCTGATGCTGTGCGCCATACCCGCCTGCCACCCAAAGCCCCAACCGAACCCTAGTTAGCCACCAACCCAGCTGTCGCGCACCACGCCTCGCCCGGGGCGAGGTCGGAGGTGGGTTGAGGAGGAGTGGGCCGCGGCGGCGGCGGGGCGATACCTGCGCCGTACTGGCGCTTGGGCACGGAGCCGTAGGCGGAGGAGGAGGGGTCGTCGCGGGGCCGCTTGTTCATCCCGCCGCCACCGGCCGATCGCCGACGATTCGATCCGATTCGGTGTGTACGAGCGTGTGGGGAAGGAAGGACGCGAGGGGACGGACCGGGCCGGGATGTGTTGTGCTGATGAGAGTGTTTCAGCCGGGGTGAGGTAATAAACACGGTGGTGACTTGGTCCTGTTTGTACTATCCTATTTGTTGCGAAGGTATAGTAGTTAAATTAAATATTAATAAAGAAATTAATAATACTTTGACACATCAACAGGAGAATGCATGGAAGGACACAATAGAAGGAGGGAAGCCGCATGCGATGAACATAGGCTCTGACTTGTCCAGGCCTCCCACAAGTCTGCAACTTATTACCATTGCGTGCAAATGTCCTATTTTTATTGAAAACTACTCTTTTCATCTCAATATTTATCATTCTCTAGTTTATTTTTAGTTAAAGAGTCACAAGTATTTTGAGATAGAAGGAGTAGTATTTTAATAAAAATTTGTAGATATTACATAAATAGATGATAGTTGGTCGATAAAGGACTAAAACGGGTGTAGTTGGTTACTTGATGAACAAATCGATTAGAAGATGACCGATTATCCTATACTCGTGGGCCACCACAAATCCATATGGGGTATTAGGAGGTATGGACCTATTGATTCTAGTAGAACTTGGACGAATTTAGAGGGGTTAGGCTGTTGAAAAAAAATGTGATCTCATTGTAAGAGACCAGCTTAATTACACATTGTTTGGCAAATTGCACTATTATCCTCCAAGAGGTATGAACCTGGATAAAGAAACTGTCTGCGTGCTTCTTATTTTCCAAGTCATCCGCAAAACATCAACGTGTTTACGTCCGACTGAATCCTAAAGGGGGGCTGTCGAAGGGTCAATGCAACACTTCTCCCGGATCTGCTAAGGAGCAGCCCGCGGGGTTCTTGTTCGGCGAGGCTTAGGCCTCAAACTAGTGTTCTGGCGAAAGAGTATGAGACAGTTGTTTTGACGTGGTTCGGGCCGCAAGGAGTGTAACACCCTATTCCACGGTGGATTGTATTGCTTGGTGAGTGTGTATGCGTATGTGAGTGTATTAGAGATTCTGAGTCTGGTGCTTTGTATCGGAGGCGGTTCGAGCCTTTTATAACCAAGACTGGACGCCTTACAAGTGGAGCCTCGGGGTCCAACATGTGGTCTCGGGGCGATCTTATCCTAAAAGATCTATGGCTTCCCGCATAAGCTTCTCTGAGTGTGACAGTGGAGACTCGCCGTCTTGTTGCCTTCCTTGTCAGTAGCCCATGCGCCGTTGCTGACGGTGGCAGAAGGTGCCCCGTTAGCTTGTCTTGTTGCCGCAAGCTATCCACTTAGCCAATTGTGATAGGACTGCGGCACCTTCATTGTGATGCGATTAGTTATAGCGGCCTCTGACCGTTGGCGTGCTCTGCGTCGTGTGTCGGAGGTGGGTGTGGACCTTCAATGCCTGTCTAAGTGGAGCACACCAGCTTTTAGCTCCCGCACTTAAAAGTGCATCTATGCATCCCCGTGGGTTTTGGATGATTGATGACGACAATTAAGAGGCTAATGAACTAACTTGATCTTAAGCACGGGTACAAGGATTGAAATGAGATGAAAACCCTCAAAAAGGAAAAGGCTAAAACAGGCGTCAAAGACTCAAACGTAGAAATTAGGGTTTCTATGGTATTGAGGTCATATGAGTCGTGTCATGCGAGAGGGTGGATGTATCATGTGCATTGAGATCATACCAAGGGGCTCAAAGTGGTGGTTCAGAGAAAAACCTAAGTGAGAAGCCTAAAATGAGAAAAACCCTAGGAGGCCGGACTAGTCCGGGCCTCAGGGCCGGATTAGTCCGGCCATGACATACAAGTCCGTTTTGAGACGGACCAAACGCCTCTGGAGTGAATCTAAGTGAATTTGGAGCTAAGTCCGAAAAGTCCGGACTTATCCGTTTTTTGACGGACCAAAGCTCTCTGGAGTAGCTCGGACTTGTCCGTTTGGGTACGGAATTGTCTGTTTGAGACTTAGTGTGATAGACCGAGAGAAACCCTAGAGGGCCGGACTAGTCCGCCCCTGTGGTCGAACTAGTCCGGGCCAACTCAGAAGAGTCTGTTTTGGGACGGACCAAATGGTTTTGTTCCACTTCGGACTAGTCCGTTGTAAACCAGACTAGTCCGTTACCTAGTGACCGTTTGAATTTGGAAATTTGGCGGGTAGAGTGACGATCGTTGCTCAGTGTAGCAGTTGTAGGGAACTGACCAGAGGTAAGTGGTCCCATAGGGTCAGACTAGTTCGAGGTCAGAGGTCGGACTAGTCCGTCCCTCTGCTGAGGTCAGCAGAAGGGGCTCGGGACCCCTATAAAAAGGGGACCTCCAGGCTCATTTGAATAAGTCTTGAACCCTAGCGCCGCCACAAGCATCTTAGAGCCTTTCAAAGCCTTCTACTCGTCCTACTAACCCCTTGAGGGCAAATCTTGAAGAGATTAGGGTCTGGGGAGGAGAGTAAAGGAAGATCATCGCGCTTTGGCTCTCGGTTTGATCTCTTGCACATTGTGTTGTGTTTTATGGCTTGTGTGAGTTGAGCTTCATGTGCTCCTCATTGTATTGATTTGTGGGAGCCTCAAGTTGTGAGCAGCTACATCAAACTTGGTGATTACCCATTGATATAGTGGAAATCAAGCCGGCCATCAAGGTGGCTTGGTGAGAGAAGGGGCCAAGTGAGACCCGGTCCTTGTGTGGACTTTTTAACGTGGAGGTAGGCTTCTTCGTGTAGTTGAACCACGGGATAAATCTTGTTTCACTTGTCTTTCGCTTTTTGTGATCACTAGTATTGCTATTAGGGTTCACTTTGCTCTTATTGCCCTACATTTTGATCATTATTGTAAACTTGCAATCTAAGTGTTTAAACTTCGAAATCTGAGCTTTACAAGTTTACTACACATTGCTTATCTCTTTGGTAAACTTTAATTCTGCAAATAACTTGTAGAAATCAAGTTTTAGGGTTTCCACCCTGTGCTGAGCGGACTAGTCCGGCCCTGTGCAGATTAGTCCGACCACAGGAATTGAATCTTGTTTGATTAAGTGATTTCAGGTATTATTGCCTATTCACCCCCCTCTAGGCAACTTTCAATTGGTATCAGAGCAGACTTCTCCCCAAGAGTCTAACAACTCGGAGAAGTAATGGCCAGAAGGGGTGACCACGAGGTTTCGGTGGTCGTCGATGACACCAAGACGAAGAACGTCGATATTCTTTAAGATGACCCGAATGACGACGAAGAAGTTCGGATGCTCAAGGCACAGCTTCGTGAGAAGCTCAACGTGCCCAAGAAGGAGGTCAAGCCAATTGCTCCGGTCAATATCGACATCAGGACTAGTTCACAAGACTACTCCCGGTATCCTTATAATTATGAACAACTAACCGCGAGCAATCATTATTTGTCTATTTCCATTGGCAAAACTCCTCAATTTGATGGAAATGATTACTCTATGTGGAAGCATAATATGAATATGCACCTCATTTCCTTAAACCCTAGCTTGTGGCAAATTGTTATGACATGTGTTCATCTTCCGAATAATGAGGAAGACATCACTCCGGAGCAAGCCATGCTTCTACATCGCAATGTTAAAGCCGTTGGAGTGAATACCTCCTCATTGACTCATGAGGAGTTCAACTGCATTGAAGGGTTGAAGGTTGCCAAGGAGATTTGGGATACCCTCAAGACGGTGCACGAAGGCAACCGCGTCATTAGGGAGGCAAAGATCGAGATGATCGAATGAGAGCTTGGGAGATTCACCATCATGGAGGGTGAATCTCCCCAAGATATGTATGACCGCCTCAAGACTCTCATCAACAAGAGTCGGTCATATGGAAGCACCCGGTGGACCGACCACGAGGTGGTAAAGTGGATGATTCGAGCATTCATGCCTCGAAACATCACTTTTTGCTCACTAATTCATGAAAGTTCGGGTTCCACAAGATGCCTCCCGAAGAAGTGCTAGGGAGGATCATCAACCATGAGATGATGGAGCAAGAAGCAATATTCTACAATGATCTACAAAAGCTTTCCTCCTCCAAGAAAAGGGGTGTTGCATTAAAGGCAACATCCTCAAGATCACAAGAAAAGGAAGAGAGTGAACAAGATAGACCCGACACCGATGAGGAAGAAGCTCTCTTCATCAACAACTTTAAGAGGATGTTTAGAAGGAGTGGGAGCTACCAAAGTGAAAGGAGAAACAAAGACAAGCCCAAAACAAGATCAAAGAGGGCTTGCTACAATTGTGGAGAGTATGGCCACTTTATTGTGGACTGTCCTAATGAAGAAAACAACAAGAAGAAGGAGGGCAAGTCAAAAGAGAAGAAATACTTCAAGAAGAAGAAGCAATCCGGACATGCCCACCTTAGAAAGGAGTGGGATTCAAATGAGGAATCCTCCTCCGATGAAGAAGAGAAGATAGCAACTATTGCTATGAGGAAGACAACTACGGAGAACAAGCTCTTCCCAAACTTGGAGACTACAAGGCCAACATGTCTCATGGTCAAGGAGGGAAGAAAGAAGGTTAAATATAAATCATCTTCTTCAATTTCTTCTCATGATGACTTTGATAGTAGTAGTGAAAATGAACATATGCTTAAAGACATGAGTAAAAGCACTTTGAAAAGATTGAGATTATTAACAGAAGAAATATTCGAGAAGGAAGAACTCATCAACCGTCAAGAGGACATGCTCATCCAACAAAAGGAGAGATGTCAAAAGGTTGAAGAGCTCTTGGAGCATGAAAGAGAAAGAAGCAAGGCACTTGAGCGTGAACTCGTTTTGAACAAGGAAACTTGTTCAAACCTTGAGAACACTACAATTGTGCTCAAGGATGAACTTGTTAGTTTGACACAAGCTAACAAGATCCTTAAGACGCAAGTGAAGTATCTCAAGGTCAATGCACCTTCTTCCTCTACAATCTCACCTTCCACAAATATCAAATCTGAAGCATCTCGACCTTGCAACTGCTCAAACTTAATCATAAAGCTTAAAGATGAGTTTAAGTTGGCACAAACCAATCAAGCACCCAAGGGTGGCATCTTTGACAAGGAGAAGGTGGCATATGCACGTAGTGCATATACCAACAAAAGACATCCCCTTATCAAGGATGGAATTGATTATTCTAGGGAGATGAGGCAAAACGCCAAAACTCCCAAGAATGGCAAAGACTTAGTTGTTTTTGTCAAAGAAGGCTCATACAACAACAAAGGGAAGAACATTTCTACTTCACCAAAAATTCCTAAGAAAGAACCTCATCCATTGTTCCATGATTTTGATGCTTCATATATTTTATTGAGGAACAAATTTGGAAAGGCATATGCTATGTATGTTGGGTCACACCGCAAGAGTCCCAAACCTTGTGTGTGGGTCCCCAAATGCCTCTTGACTAACATCAAAGGACCCAAAACCGCTTGGGTACTTAAAGTCAAGGCTTAAATCTTTCTTGTAGGCATACTCCTCCAGTGGAACCAAGTGGGTTCTTGATAGTGGATGCACAAATCATATAACCGGAGAGAGGAAGATGTTTGTAGAGTATGAGTTAAATGAATATCCAAGTGAAAGAATCTATTTTGGGGACAATAGCCAAAGAAAAATCATTGGCACCGGTAAAATTGCTATATCCCCTAATCATACTCTTTCAAAAATTTTACATGTCGACTCACTTTATTATAACCTCTTGTCCATATCACAACTATGTGACAAAGGTTATAATTGTTTATTCACTAATGAGGGTGTGACCGTCACAAGGAGAAGCAATGGCTCAATTGCCTTTAAGGGTGTACTCAAGGGAAAGCTCTATCTTGTGGATTTCTCCGCAGATAAATCCCAACTTGATACATGCTTAATTGCAAAAACTAACATGAGGTGACTTTGACATAGAAGGCTAGCCCATGTTGGGATGAGGAATTTGCAAAAACTCCTTAAGGGCGAGCACATCCGGGGTTTAAAGAGTGTTGTGTTTGAAAAGGATAGGCCATGTAGCGCATGTCAAGCCGGAAAGCAAGTTGGAGCACCACATCCATCTAAGAATATTATGACAACATCAAGACTATTGGAGTTTCTACATATGGATCTCTTCGGTCCAACCGCCTACATTAGTATTGGTAGTAACAAATATGATCTTGTTATTGTTGATGACTTTTCACGTTTCACTTGGGTATTCTTTTTACATGACAAGAGAGAGACTCAAGGTGTTCTCAAGAGATACTTAAAGAGATCTCAAAATGAGTTCTCCTTGAGTATCAAGACCATAAGGAGTGACAATGGCACCAAATTCAAAAATACTCAAGTTGAAGAAATTTTGGATGAAGAAGGCATCAAGCATGAGTTTTGGGCCCCCTACTCCCCTCAACAAAATGGGGTGGCCGAGAGGAAGAATAGGACTTTAATTGAGATGTCAAGAACCATGTTTGATGAGTACAAGACGACGGACCGGTTTTGGGCGGAAGCGGTTAACACCGCTTGCCATGCCATAAACCGGTCGTATCTTCACCGCATACTTAATAAGACATCATATGAGCTCCTAACTGGTAACAAGACCAACATCTCTTACTTTCATGTTTTTGGGAGCAAATGCTACATTCTTAACAAAAAGCCTAGGACTTTGAAGTTTGCTTCTAAGTCTGATGAGGGTTTCTTGCTTGGTTATGACTCAAACACTTACGTCTATCTTGTCTTTAACAAATCCTCCGAAATTGTTGAAGTAGCACGTGACGTAGTGTTTGATGAGACTAATGGCTCCCAAGTGGAGCAAGTTGATCGTCATGTGCTAGATCAAGAAGAAGCTCCACAAATGGTGATAGGAAGGATGTCACTTGGAGACATACGACCACAAGAACATCCTCAATATGCAAGTGACCATCCTACACATCAAGCAAGCTCTTCCTCAAATGATCAAGATCAAGTTCCCCAAGATGCACTCCAAGAAGATGAAAATGGAGGCATCAATCAAGGGGGAGACAATGAGGATGAGGAAGACCAAAATGATGAATCAAGACTTAAAGCGCCACACCCAAGAGTTCATCAAAGCGTCCAACGGGACCATCCCGTTGACAATATACTTGGAGACATCTCCAAAGGGGTAACTACTCGATCTCGTGTTGCAAACTTTTGTGAACATTACTCTTTTGTTTCTTCCTTGGAGCCCCACAAGGTTGAAGAAGCACTACGAGATTTGGATTGGGTAATGTCCATGCAAGAAGAGCTCAACAACTTCGAGAGAAATCAAGTATGAGAGCTTGTGAAGAGGCCTAATGCGAATGTTGTAGGTACCAAATGGGTGTTCCACAACAAACAAGATGAACACAGAGTGGTTACAAGGAACAAGGCACAACTTGTGGCCAAAGGGTATTCACAAGTTGAAGGTCTGGATTTCGAAGAAACCTTTGCTCCCATAGCTAGGCTTGAATCAATTCGTATATTACTTGTGTTTGCTACTCACCATGATTTTAAGCTATAAAAAATGGACATCAAGAGCGCATACCTCAATGGTCCAATCAAGGAAGAGGTGTATGTAGAGCAACCCCCGGATTTGAAGATGAAGAATTCTCAAACCATGTGTACAAATTGCGTAAGGCTCTCTATAGACTCAAACAAGCCCCTAGAGCTTGGTATGAGTGCCTTAGAGACTTTCTAACTCAAAATGATTTCAAAATTGGGAAGACAGACTATACTCTATTCACGAAGCACTTCAATGATGATTTGTTTGTTTGCCAAATATATGTCGATGATATTATATTTGGTTCTACTAACAAAGCTTGTTGTGATGAGTTTTCCAAGATAATGACGAAAAGATTTGAGATGTCCATGATGGGGGAGTTGAAGTTTTTTCTAGGTTTTCAAGTGAAGCAACTCAAGGAAGGCACACTCATTAGTCAAACCAAGTTGTAAGGATCGAAACGCCCAAGAGGGGGGGTGAATTGGGCTTTCTTTCAAATTTTTAAGGCAATTAGAAACTAACAACCTAAAGCCCAATTCCCTTATGCGATAAAACTATGCAATCAATGTAAATTAAGGTTGCGGAATGAAGATTGCATAAGTGTAAAAAGGGAGAGGGATGCAAACGCTCAAGGGACACGGAGTTTATCCCGTGGTTCAGTAAGATCACAAGGATCTTCCTACATCCACGTTGTGGCACCCACCAAAGGGTTTTGCCACTCCCAAGTCACCGAGACAAGGGGGTTCTTCACTATTCTTCTCCGTTCGCCAACCTCGGCAAGGTGGAGCTCAAGCCTTGTACACTTTGGAATCCTCCGGGCTTCCACAATCTTCTTGGCAAGCTCCGGAAGTTGCACACACCAAGGGACACTCCCTTATGGCTCTCACTACACTAGAGACTCCAATCACCAAGAATGGAGGCACCCAAGCACTATCTCTAGCTAGTTCTAGCCTATCTCTTGGTGTACAAATGATGAGCAAATGATGTGAAAGTGGTAGCTCTATTGCTTGAATGCTCTAGGATGTGTAGAGTATGTCTGGGCTTCAAGTCTTGTCGATTTGACAGGTTGAAGGGGTATAAATAGCCAGCCTCCACGAGATAGCCGTTGGAAAAGTAGGCTGACATCACTTCTCTGCGAACACCGGATGATCCGATGTCTCCCCTTCAGTTAACATCGGTCAAAGCCAAATTAGCTGATGTCACTGTGTCAGATATGACCGTTGTTAGACCGATGTTGATCTGTCTTCTCATCGGATGATCCGGTGGCTCTTCCTCAGAATTTTGCTTGATCTTGAAGCTCACTGGAGTGATCGACCGATGTGTGTAAGTCTGCACATCGGATGATCCGGTGCTTCACTTGGTCCAATGGTATTGCAATCTGTGATGATGGACCGATGTCACTGAGCCACTCACATCGGATGATCCGGTGAGTGCATTTGTCTGAGGTCTTCTTCTTAAGTTGAACCAACTCGACCGATGTAGTCAACTCATAGAACGTCGGTTGATCCGGTGTGCTCAATCTTGTTGACTTCGAGTTGTTTTGAGTTGTTCTTTTGGAATTTGAACTTGTGACCTCTTTGACACTTGTTTGAAATGTTGTTTTGATTGTCTTCAAGCATTGAGTGATATCAAGTTAGAGCTTTCACTTCTTGTCTTCATGTGATTTGATTTGATTTCATTCGTTGATTTTATATGGGTCTCCAATGTAATTTTGATTTCATTTGATTGAGTGTTATTGAGACCTTGCATTCACAAATTCATTAGTAATATTGAATGGTTGTCATTAATCACCGAAACCGTACCTCATGGGGCCTAGATGCTTTCAATCTCCCCCTTTTTGGTGATTGATGACAACACAATAAGTTAAAGCGCAATAATAATGAATTTGATGATAATGCTCAAGTATATATGCAATGAATACAGCATAGGACACATTAAGCTTGCAAAACGCAAAAGAAATTTGTGGTGCGAAAAGCTCAATCGATTAAAAACATAAGCAAATGGGACAAGTGAAAGAGTGCTTAATTAAAATTACAAAAGAGTACTCAAGCACGAATACAAAGGATAAGCACACACACACACCCCCTACACTCCCCCTGAGACTACCACTCCCCCTGACTCTTCTACATCTTCTCCCCCTTTGGCATCAAGACACCAAAAAGGGATCAGAACGCCTACAGACCCTGAGAGCTGGGTGCGAGGACGAACTGGGCACCGTCGCAGTCGTCGGAGCTGGAGTCGCCGGTCGTAGGAGCTGCCGGGGCGGCGGGAGCTGGAGGGTCCGCAGCCGGTGCTGGAGGAGAGGAAGCAGGTACTGGAGGTGCCGGTGGAGCTGGAGGAAGTGGAGCGCTCACCACGGACGCTGGCGTCTGCTGGAACAAGATCGTCGCCGGCAGTGGTGAGTGAATCGGTGCACTAGATGCCAGAAGTGGTGACATACTGATTGAGGGGATAGGAGTAGTAGGCACCTGAGCAACACCTGGAGCCAGTCCCAGTCCAGGCTGCTGTGGAGGAAGGGCGATCCCGGTCTGAGTGTACAGGTTGGTGATCAACCCTAGGATCCCCATCATGGTCTGCTGGGTCTGCTGCTGCTGGTCGAGGGTACGGCGGTGCATCTGATCTACCAGGTTGGTGAACCGGTCCGTATCCTCTCGCCTCTAACGGGCGATCTCCAGCTGGAGCTCCTGCTGCTGCCGCTGCAGCTGTGCAAGATGAGCAGCCTGCTCTGCCCTGGCCTGCTCAGCAGCGAGCCTATCCTGGCGCTGCTGCTCGATCATCTGCTGGAGGAGCGAGGTCAGCTCAGACGGCTGCGTCACCTGTGCCTCAGTGACGGGAGGTGGAGTGGGAGGTGGCACTGTAGAACCTCCAGCCTCCGCGTCGTGCTGCCGGGGAGAGGGGGGAGGAGGGAAGTACTCCTCGACACTGTCGTCGGTGTCGCTCTCAGACCAGATGTGCTGCAGGTCCTCCCCCTGAGCCTCAGCCTCAGCAAGCCTCTCGTCCTCCCGCTCTAGGTCGGACCAGTCTTCCTCTGACAGACGGGCCCAGACCTGGCGCTCAACTGGACGACCAAGGCGACGGTCTCCAGGAGCAGAGGCACGATAGTGACCAAAGCGAGTCACACTCTCGTCAGCTAGTCGGGCTTGTGCTGTATGTCCCTCAGGCACCACCATAGAGCAAATGTAACTGATCCAGTGCCCGTAGACCATCTGCCTCATCATGCCGATTCCATCCGTGATTACGTCTTCCATCTCGCATAGGAGTATGTCCACAATATCGAAATCCATCCCGTTCATTATGTAGAACAGGAGGGTCTGCTGCAGACTCGTGAACCCCTCCAAGTAACCTGACCTCGGCAGGAGCGTGCGGCGCAAGGCGAGGTGCACAATGCGCGCAGCTGGGGTCAGGAGAGCTGGAACTCTCGGCTGGTCCGGGGAGAACAAGGGGCCAAACAGAGAGCGGATCTCGTCAAGCTGTGGTGCTACCCCTCCAGTAAGTGGCCTCCTCGGTGGATCTGCCTGCCCATAGACCTTCTCGTGCACGCAGGTGTCGTGCAGGTCCAACTCAAGAATATGCCCCAAAGTCTGCCTCGTGAGGTGGTAGTGCTGACCATTGAACATGAAGGCAATGGACCTCCTGCCCTCTGAGATGTACAGGGTCGCGTAGAAGACACGGACCCACTCTTCCACATAAGCACTTCTCTCATAAGACAGCAGCTGCACCAAACCTCTGTATCTCTCAAAGAAAGGACGGACCTCAGTCTGTGCTGCCACTGCAAGCTGCCCCCAGTCCAGGTAGTTGTGCTGAAAGAGCTTGTGTCCCCGACGCCTGTAGGTCTCATAGAGAGACGCCTGGGTGACAGTCCAGAAGCGACTATCCACAAGAGTCTCTCGGGGCTGTGGGAACCACTCCTCAAGCAGCACGTTCCAGCGGAGCTTGCGTAGCTGCTTTGCCTTCATCTTCCTGTAGTCCGTCAACCGGACTCCCTCACCGACACGGACGGCCATGTCCATCTCGTAGATGTCCCTCTGAGCTTCCCTGTCCTCGCGACGGTCGGCGGCCGTCGGTCTTGGACGAGGAACGGCCGGGGACTGACCTCCCCGTGTCCGGGCTGAGCGCCGGCGGACAAGCGGCTCGACCGGCTCCTCCTCGACGTCGGAGTTGTCGATCACAGGAGGCTGTCGAGCCTCGCGGATCCTCAGGGATCCCCCACGGCCGCGCTCACGCTCCTCGGCGGCGCGAGCGGCCATTAGAGCCTGCTTCTCATCCTTCGATAGTTTGCGCTTCTTCGCGGTGGGCTCCGCGATTGCCTTGCCCTTTCCTTTGCGATCGCGACCCATCTTGATGCAATGGAGAGGTAGGGTTAGCGACGATGAAAACGAACGACGAGAGAAACAACGAGGGATGTCGCACGGCACGGAGCAAACCTTAGCGACGTTGGAGCTCGGGAAAACCTAGCGACGGGAGGTGACCGGAGATGGCGACGTCGCGGGGTGGAGGCGCTGCGATGGAGGGAAGAGTGGTCGCGGCGCTTGGATGCGGTGGAGAGGCAGCGGCGGCACTTGGGCGCGGGTGGAGCACGGCGGCGCGGCGCAGTGAGGCGGCGCGAGCGGACGGCGGCGGCGGCACCTAGGGCGGCGGCGGCGGCGGCTGCCGGCGGCGGAGGTGGCGGCGCGGTTGGCTGCGGCGAGGCGGGCGAGAGGCGGCGGCGAGGGCACGGGAGGGCGATGGCGTCGGGGAGGAAACAGGAGGCGGCGGCGCGCGGGTTAGTGGACCCCAAACCCTAGCCGAAAATTTAACATCGGATGGTCCGATGATAAGTGAAGTGCACATCGGTCGAATGCCACAGTAAGGGTATTCAAAAATTGCTGTTGACATCGGATGGACCGACGTTTAGGGTTTGGGTCATCGGTCGAACGGCACAGTAAGGGTGTTCAAAAGAGGAATGTTGACACCGGATGATCCGACGTAGGAGGAAGTAGACATCGGTTGAATTGACCACAGCTCCAGAAGAGTGAACATCGGATGGAATGATGTTTTTCGGAATGAACGCGTCGGATCATTTGAAATTCAGACAGAATTGGGCTTTGAAGATTGAACACCTATTGGACCGATGAGGGATGACATAGGCATCGGATAATCCGATGACAACAGAACGAAAACATCCCATATATGTCCTTTGACCAAACAACCAATCAAAGAGAAACACATGTCTTAGGACTTTTTGGGCAACCCCTTACCCCTCAAAAAGCTAATATGCCAATAGCTTGGCTAGGCCTTAATGCAAATGGAACACCGAGAAAAATGGAGGAAAATATACAAATAAAATATAAGGCCCATGCTTTGTGAGGTAGAGTATGTAGACTTCTATCCCTTTGAAGCATGTTCCTCTAGGCATTAACGTACCTAACATTTTGTTCTTTCCACCTTATATGAGTTGAGATATTGCATTTCAAACAAGTCTCCTTCTCATGAGGTGGGTTCCCCTTTGTGACAATCTACCGTATGCAATGCCAAACAAATTATAGTGCAAGAGATTAAAAGAGTGCAAGCCTATATGGCAGGGATCATGCAAGGCATAAAATAAATCTATCTTGTCAAGTTTAAACCTTCCAAAGGCTTCCTCAGGGAAAACTATTTCTAGCTCACCCCTATCCTTTGGGAGTTAGACAAGACCTATATGATATGCATCCTTACATGAACATGGCAACTTACATGACGTTAGATGCATCTAGCACATTTAATTCACTTCTAAGTCTAGAAAAGGTTTTCTCATCAAGTGGTTTTGTGAAGATATCCGCCAATTGTTCTTCGGATCTAACACCTTGCAGAGAGATGTCTCCTTTAGCCTCATGATCCCGCAAGAAGTGATGGCGAATATCAATGTGCTTAGTGCGGGAGTGTTGAACGGGGTTTCTAGCTATCTTAACCGCACTTTCATTGTCACAAAGGAGAGGCACACAACCAATTTTAATTCCAAAGTCCAAAAGGGTTTGCTTCATATATAGAATTTGGGCACAACATGCACCGGCCGCTATATACTCCGCCTCCGCGGTGGACAAAGCCACGTAATTTTGCTTTTTGCTCGACCAAGATACTAGGGAACGCCCAAGTAAGTGGCACCCACCGGAGGTACTCTTGCGATCCACACGACATCCGACAAAGTCCGAATCCGAGTATCCCAAGAGATGGAAACTAGCGTTCTTGGGGTACCACAAACCTACACTTGAGGTGTGCTTGAGATACCGAAGTATCCTAAAGACCGCCTTCTTGTGCGATTCTTTAGGTGCCGCTTGAAAGCGATCACACAAGCACACACTAAACATAATATCGGGCCTAGATGCGGTAAGATATAACAATGAGCCAATCATAGAACGATAATGAGATTGATCAATAGGTTTACCGTCCATGTCCGCGTCGAGATGGCAATTTGTCGCCATTGGAGTGCTTCTTGAGCTACAATCTCCCATCTCAAATTTCTTCAAGAGGTCCTTTGTGTACTTCTCTTGATAGATGAAGGTCCCCTCTTGAAGTTGCTTGATTTGAAATCCTAGGAAGAAATTGAGCTCTCCAATCATTGACATCTCGAATTCCCTAGACATCATGGTGCCAAACTCATGGCTAAGAGATTTGTTAGTTGAGCCAAAAATGATATCATCGACATAAATTTGACAAATGAATAAATCCCCGTCGATGTCCTTGGTGAAGAGTGTAGTGTCCACCCTCCCGATCTTGAAACCTTGCATGACCAAGAAATCCCTTAGACGTTCATACCATGCCCTAGGTGCTTGCTTGAGCCCGTAGAGCGCCTTGTGTAACCTATACACATAGTTAGGATTCCTCGGATCTTCAAACCCGGGAGGTTGCTCAACATAAACAAGTTCGTTAATATAGCCATTGAGAAAGGCACTTTTAACATCCATTTGATAAAGCATTATATTGTGATGTGAAGCAAAGGCAAGGAGTATGCGAATAGCTTCTAACCGAGCCACCGGAGCGAATGTTTCTCCAAAGTCTAGTCCTTCAACTTGTGAAAAACCCTTGGCCACAAGTCTTGCCTTGTTGCGGACCACGACACCATTCTCGTCTTGCTTGTTCCGGTATACCCACTTCGTACCGATGACGTTCTTGTCCTTGGGTCGCTCCTCCAACACCCAAACTTCATTGCGGGTGAAGTTGTTGAGTTCTTCTTGCATGGCCATCACCCAATTTGGATCTTGGAGTGCTTCCTCTATATGAGTGGGTTCTACACACGAAACAAAAGAGTAGTGCTCACAAAATGAGGCGACATGGCGGGAACGAGTACTTACGCCCCTTGAAGGACTTCCAATGATTTGGTCCATTGGATGCGCCTTGGAGATGCGTCCATGCCTCATAAGTGGTTGTGAGGCACTTGGCGGTGGTGAAGCTTGTTGTTCCTCTTGTGGTTGGACTTGATCATGGACTTCTTCTTGTTGTTGGTGTTGTGTGGCTTGTGAATCTTGCATTGGCAATGGATCATCTTTCTCTTCTTCTTCTTCATCAACTTGAGGCATCATGGAGGTGTTGATGTTGGAACTTGATGCTCCCCCTTGATCATGGCCCTCTTCAACTTCCGGCTTGATGTCTCCAATGGTCATGTTTTTCATGGCTTCTCGTAGAGGCTCATCATCTATTTCATCATGACCAAAACTCTCCTATTGGGAGCCATTAGTCTCATCAAACTCAACATCACAACTTTCTTCAACTAGACCGGAGGTTTGGTTGAATACTCGATATGCTTTTGAGTTTGATGCATAACCAAGAAAAATACCAACATCACATCTTCTTTCAAACTTACCGAGCCTTTTCTTGCGGTAGATGTAGCATTTGCACCCAAAGACTCTAAAGTAGGAGATGTTGGGCTTTCTCCCAATGAGGAGCTCATATGGGGTCTTTTGGAGTAGTCGGTGAAGATAGACCCTATTTGCGGCATGGCACGCCGTGTTGATTGCTTCGGCCCAAAACTTCTCCGACGTGCCATAGTCATCAAGCATTGCTCTTGCAAGGGTGATAAGGGTCTTGTTCTTCCTTTCAACGACACCGTTTTGTTGGGGGGTGTATGTGGCCGAAAACTCATGCTTCACGCCTTCACGATCACACCACTCCCCAATGTTGTAGTTCTTGAACTCGGTGCCGTTGTCACTCCGGACCTTGATGATGGGAAGTTGAAATTCCCTTTGAGCACGTTTGGCAAAGGTCTTGAAAACTTCCGGAGTTTCACCCTTGTCACCTAAAAACAAAGTCCAAGCATATCAAGAATAATCGTCAACGATAACAAGACAATAGAAGCTACCACCAAGACTTTGATATGTGGACGGTCCGAAGAGGTCCATGTGGAGTAATTCAAGCGGCTTGGAGGTAGACACCATTGTCTTCATTGGGTGGTGTGAAGCAACTTGCTTCCCGGCTTTACAAGCACTACAAAGCTTGTTCTTCTCAAACGTGACATCCTTCACGTCGGTCACCATCCCAAGCTTGAACGACTTCTTAAGCTTGCTCATCCCAATGTGAGCAATGCGTCGATGCCATAGCCAACCCAAGCTTGTCTTAGTAAAAAGACAAGTGGTCAAGCTAGCATCCTTGTTGGAGAAGTCCACCAAGTAAAGATGTCCATGCCGAAATCCTTTGAAGATTAGTTCTTTGCTTGATTCACTAGTTACTACAACACCATTCTTGTCAAAGGTACACGTAAGTCCAAGATCACATAGTTGTGCAATGGAAAGTAGATTGAAACTAAGTGACTTAACATATAGAACATTAGAAATGGACAAATCATGCGAAATAGCAATTTTACCTAACCCAATTACCTTCCCCTTTGAGTTGTCACCAAAGGTGACTTGTTCATGATTACCGGGGTTTTCTATGGTGGTGAACATACCATCATTGCCGGTCATATGTTGAGTGCACCCGCTATCGAGTACCCAATGCTTTCCTCCGGCTTTGTAGTTCACCTACACACATGAAGTTAGTTTTTGAGTTTAGGCACCCAAGCTAACTTAGGTCCTTGTATGTGTGATACAAGTGATTTTGGGACCCAAAGTTGCTTGGGGAGCTTCCCCTTCATGCCCTTAATGTCTTTGCCGATGAACCTTGCCTTCACCTTGCCACCTACTTTGCTTAAGAGATAGTGATAATCATGGAAAGTAGATTTGTAGTTAGGAGGCAATTTGGGAGAAGGGCGGTTGGGAAGAGGACACTCCCTCGTGTGGTGTCCGGTGACCTCACAATGTTGGCAATAGGATCCAACTTGTTTGATGAAGCTCGTCCTAAGCTCCGGTGAGGGCACCTTCCCTTTGTTGAGCACCGGGAAGGATCCAAGTCCTCTCTTGTTGAAGCCTTTGGCTTGTTGGTAGAGGATTTCCTTGTGCTTGTCCTCCCCCTTGGAAAGTCTCACCACACTAGTGCGGAGACTTTCAATTTCGTCCATCAATTCCTTCTCCCTAAGGCTTGCTTTCAAAGGCAAAGACTTATCCAAAGTATTAGTGGCATGTGAAATAGTTGATACTTTGCCATCAAGGGTTTCCTTTTTCATGTTTTTCATTTTTAGTTCAATTGCCTCATAAGCAAGGTTAAGCACTTCATGTTTTTGAACCAAGTCATTGTGCTTTCCCAAGAGTGATTGGTTTGCTAAGTCAAGCTCATGATGATCAAGCTTGATTTGAGCATTTTCCTCCTCGATTTGCTTGACATGTGTTTTGAGCGTGTCATGCTCTTTAAGTATGGTTACATACTTGTCATGCAAATCGAGCTTCGCACTCTCAAGTTTAGCACAAGCTTGTTCAAGTGTTTTGACCTTGCTCTTTTCCCTTTTTATGATGACATGGTATTCATTAATCATAGATGCTAGTTCATCGGGGGAGAGCTCATCATCATCATCGCTAGAATCGTCACATACCTTAGTGTTACCTTTAGCCATGAGGCACATAGGAGGTGGACGAAGAGGTGAGTTGTCCTTGTCGACGATGGCAAGGCCCGCCAAGTTTTCTTCATCTTCACTCTCTTCGTCGCTTGACTCTTCATCCGTGATCCACTCATTTGCCTCGCACATGAAGACTTTTTGAGGCCCTCTTCTCTTCTTTGGAAAGAGCTTGGTCTTCTTGCCCTTGTCAAATTTCTTCTTTCCAAAGGAGCGCTTGGGTTTGACCTCTTCTTCATCTTCATCACTTTCTTCTAGCTTTCTATACTTTCCTTTGTGGTTGTCCTTCCTCTTGTCGGGTCTTGGACAATCATATGATATGTGGCCTTGATCACCACAATTGTAGCATGTCTTGTTTTCATCTTTTCTTGGGAGGAAGGCTTTCTTCTTTGGATCAAAAGAGTATCCCTTCTTTGCGATTTTGGAGTTTAGACGTGAGAATTTTCTCATCATCAACGCAAGCTCATCATCGTCATCTTCGCTTGTTGCTTGCTCTTCTTCGCTTGAGCTAGGCTCAACCACTTTCTTTTTCTTGGGAGTTGTTTTCTTGGTTGAAGCCTTGAGAGCAATGGTTTTTGACGATGACTCCTCCATCATTCCAAGTACGCTCATCTCATGAGCATGAATTTCTCCAATGAGCTCCGAGACTTCAATGTTGTCAAGTGATTCCTTTTGGAGCATTGAGTTGATAATGTTGTACTTGGGCTTGGGTAGAAGCATGAGGATCTTGCGGTTGATAAGGCCCTTACCAAGAGAAGCAATGTCAAGTGCGTTAATCTCCTCAATGAGCACATTTAAGCGAGAAAACATTTGGTTAACATTCTCATGAGGAAGCATTTTGAATTCATCATACTTAGATTTTAGCAAGTGATATTTGAGTTCTTTAACACGAGATGAGCCCTCATGAATTTCAATTAAACATGCCCAAATTTCACAAGCTTTCTTTTTACTAGCAATTCTAGCAAAAACGTCTTGACTTATGCATTCATAGATGGCATTTCTAGCCTTAGCATCCCATTTTAGTTGATCACCAACATAATTGAGATCTCCAAATCCCGCATGGGTCGCTTCCCAAACTTCGGGAGCAATAGCCTCTAGGTAGGCACGCATGCGTGCTTTCCAATAGGCAAAGTTCTTGCCCTCGAAGATAGGAACCAAACCCCCATTCTTGGCCATTTAAGCTCTCTAGCGGTGAAGCTAGAATGATCCTATGAGCAACCTCGCTCTGATACCAATTGTAAGGATCGAAACGCCCAAGAGGGGGGGTGAATTGGGCTTTCTTTCAAATTTTTAAGGCAATTAGAAACTAACAACCTAAAGCCCAATTCCCTTATGCGATAAAACTATGCAATCAATGTAAATTAAGGTTGCGGAATGAAGATTGCATAAGTGTAAAAAGGGAGAGGGATGCAAACGCTCAAGGGACACGGAGTTTATCCCGTGGTTCGGTAAGATCACAAGGATCTTCCTACATCCACGTTGTGGCACCCACCAAAGGGTTTTGCCACTCCCAAGTCACCGAGACAAGGGGGTTCTTCACTATTCTTCTCCGTTTGCCAACCTCGGCAAGGTGGAGCTCAAGCCTTGTACACTTTGGAATCCTCCGGGCTTCCACAATCTTCTTGGCAAGCTCCGGAAGTTGCACACACCAAGGGACACTCCCTTATGGCTCTCACTACACTAGAGACTCCAATCACCAAGAATGGAGGCACCCAAGCACTATCTCTAGCTAGTTCTAGCCTATCTCTTGGTGTACAAATGATGAGCAAATGATGTGAAAGTGGTAGCTCTATTGCTTGAATGCTCTAGGATGTGTAGAGTATGTCTGGGCTTCAAGTCTTGTCGATTTGACAGGTTGAAGGGGTATAAATAGCCAGCCTCCACGAGATAGCCGTTGGAAAAGTAGGCTGACATCACTTCTCTGCGAACACCGGATGATCCGATGTCTCCCCTTCAGTTAACATCGGTCAAAGCCAAATTAGCTGATGTCACTGTGTCAGATATGACCGTTGTTAGACCGATATTGATCTGTCTTCTCATCGGATGATCCGGTGGCTCTTCCTCAGAATTTTGCTTGATCTTGAAGCTCACTGGAGTGATCGACCGATGTGTGTAAGTCTGCACATCGGATGATCCGGTGCTTCACTTGGTCCAATGGTATTGCAATCTGTGATGATGGACCGATGTCACTGAGCCACTCACATCGGATGATCCGGTGAGTGCATTTGTCTGAGGTCTTCTTCTTCAGTTGAACCAACTCGACCGATGTAGTCAACTCATAGAACGTCGGTTGATCCGGTGTGCTCAATCTTGTTGACTTCGAGTTGTTTTGAGTTGTTCTTTTGGAATTTTAACTTGTGACCTCTTTGACACTTGTTTGAAATGTTGTTTTGATTGTCTTCAAGCATTGAGTGATATCAAGTTAGAGCTTTCACTTCTTGTCTTCATGTGATTTGATTTGATTTCATTCGTTGATTTTATATGGGTCTCCAATGTAATTTTGATTTCATTTGATTGAGTGTTATTGAGACCTTGCATTCACAAATTCATTAGTAATATCGAATGGTTGTCATTAATCACCGAAACCGTACCTCATGGGGCCTAGATGCTTTCACAAGTACACACAAGATATGCTCAAGAAGTTTGACATGGACAAGGCCAAACCCATCAAGACTCCTATGGCAACCATTGGGCATCTCGATCTTAATGAAGATGGTCCAAGTGTGGACCAAAAGGTATTTCGTTCCATGATAAGCTCATTGCTATACTTATGTGCATCTAGGCCCGATATCATGCTTAGTGTGTGTATGTGTGCTAAATTTCAAGCCACTCCTAAGGTGTGTCATTTGACCACCGTTAAGAGAATTCTTAGATATTTGGTTCACACACGAAGCCTAGGACTTTGGTACCCCAAAGGCTCTAAGTTTAACCTCATTAAATATTCCGATGCGGACTATGCGGGGTGCAAAGTTGATAGGAAGAGTACATCGGGAATGTGCCAATTCCTTGGTAGATTTCTAGTGTCTTGGCACTCAAAGAAACAAAACTCCATTGCACTTTCCACAGCCGAAGTGGAGTATGTCGCCGCCGGAAGTTGTTGTGCACAACTTCTTTGGATGCGACAAACTCTTAGGGACTATGACATAAACTTGCGCCATATCCCTCTCCTATGTGACAATGAGAGTGCCATCAAAATAGCTCACAATCCAGTTGAACACTCAAGGACCAAGCACATCGATATTCACCACCATTTCTTGAGAGATCACTCCATCAAATGAGACATTGCAAATTCCCATGTGAGAACCGATAAACAATTGGCCGATATCTTTACCAAGCCACTAGATGAGAAAAGATTCTGTGAACTTAGGAGTGAGCTAAATATTTTAGATTCTCGAAATGTGGCTTAAGTCTTGCACATCTGATTGTAATATTCAAAATTCACACATGCTTGCGAAAACCTCATCCTCCTCAATTTTTCTACAAATTATTTTGAAATTATTGAATCCTTGTGAATCATGGTCATAGTTTGGTTGTTGATTGCTTACTGTCCATATTTACAAAGATCTTTTGTGAAATATAGTCCAAAAGGATCAAATCTCCACTAAGAACTCAATATATAGGAGTTCTAGGTCTTAGGACAAGACTAGTCCGCTCCAGTGTACCGGACTAGTCTGGTGGTTCAGGTTGTTCGGGTCCAGTCCGGAGACCGGACAAGTCCGGGTCCCTGACCGGACTAGTCCGGCCCTTGGGGACTTAACCTCCCCAGGGAACCCTCGACCTCTCCACTTCCATTCAAACTCTCTCTCTCTCTCTCTCTCTCTCTCTCAAAAACGCTCGAAAACCGTCTCCTGAACGGCGATTTTCGATTCCCTCCAACAAATCTTGATTCCAATCGGTGGATTGAAGTACTAAGGTGCTTAGGAACTTGTCCCCAAGCATCGGAGGCCGATTCCTCACTCACATTTCATCGAATCGAAGATTTGAAGAGGTAGTCCTGACCTAACTCCAAAATCCTTGAAATTTAATTCTTTTGGGTCCATTGATAGAAACTTCTTCACAAATGTTGTTGTACACATCAATGTGATCATGTAGCTCCATTTTTGTGGTAGGATTCGTAGTTTTTGCAAAATTTCTCTAGATTAGGGTTCTTGCTGCATGAACTGGACTAGTCTGGCCACAGAGCGGACAAGTCCGACCTAGTGCGGACTAGTCCGGCCCCTGGGCGGACAAGTCCGGGCTACACAGTGAAAAACATAACCTAGGTTGATTCTGCGAATTCTACCACTTTATCTTGACCCCTTGGACTCATAAACATTCCCTTGCTTCTCTTGTCAGCAACCATGTCGGACAATGAATATGTTCCACCTTTCGACCCCAACACCGAAGCGGAGAAGCAAGCACTCTTTCGCCGGAAGCAACGAGAGGATCAAGAGATGGTTGCTGCATACTTTGCCTCACAAAGGCCAAAGAAGACGCAACGAGAGGAGCACAACGCTGCAGCTGCCGAGGCAGCCCCGAAAAGAAAGCGGCTTGTGACTTTGGGTGAGCAAGCCAAAACCCAGGGGCCGAGAACCTCCAAAGATAAAGGCATGACCTCAGTTGATGCCGCACCCAAGAAGCTGGTGATTGTGGCCAAGAAGGCTGCAAGCAAGGTCAAGAAGGGTGCCCCTCAACCTATTGGTCCGTTGAGGATGTCTTCTCCTGCACGGAATCCAAACCGTGCAACTGCTTTCGACGCCAACATCTTAAAGGGCAAGGGGGCTGAGAAGGCACACAAGCTAAGGAAGATCAATGTATATCAGCGTGACAGGAGCACAATAGATCTCCAATTCTGGTGTGACTTTCACTGTGACTACTACCAGACGATCTACATGACCAAGCAGACCCCTGTCACAGATGCTCAGTGGATATATTGGGATTACATGACCCAGAAGGATCATCAAGCCTTCAATGCTGTGATTGAGGCTGTCAAGAGGCATGGCTTGAAGAAGTTCATGGCATTCCAATATGACTGGAATGTGGAAGTCATCACTCAGTTCTACTCCACCTTATACTTCCACACCGATGAGGATAGGAGGATTACCTGGATAACCCATGGCGAGCAGTACTCCACCACCTATTGGGAGTTTACTCAGTTGCTTGACTTGGAGGACCAACTAGATCATGAGATCATCATTTCAAATCTAAAGTTAGTTGATCGGGACACCCTGGAGTATATGTACCCAAATCATGCACAATATGAGGCCGGGCACATTAGAAACATCAAGCCCTTCTATAGTGTGCTCAACCGGGTCCTCAGAAAGACCATTGTCCCCAAAGATGGAGATGCGGGGATTATACAAGGAAATTTGAGGCACTTGATGATCCTCATTGATGGAGATGTCCGCTTCAATGTGGTGGACTATATCTTTGATGACATCTTCAACATCTCGCACACCCCCAACCGATCATGTGGATACGCTCCATACATCATGTACATGATCGAGAAGATCTCTGGACTCACTTTCAAGAAGGACATCATTCACCGGAGGCTTCGACCTCAACTCCCACCTCCGGAGCGGGCTGCTCCTAGGAGGAAGAATGTGGATCCTCCCGCTTCTTCCTCTCGCTTTGTGCCATCTCCTCCACCACCTCTGCCTTCGACGCAATGCAGGAGTGGATTCTTCAAATGCTTCAAGGCTCTTTTCTACTCTCGTCGGAAGACGGAAATTCGGCAACGTCGCATGGAGCGTTGCAATGAGAAGTATCTCAAGGCGATGTGCGACAAGCTAGACATTCCTATGTCTCCTGCCGAGGAGAGCAATGGTGAGCTCAATTCTTTCCTGGATTTCACTATCGAGTAGCTTGCCCAGTTTGGAGAAGATGGGACTTCCACCGCGACCCCGACCGATGATGATGAGGCCAATGTTGACCCGGAGGCCACGGAGAGCGACAGCGAGTGGCAAGGCGACAATGATGATGACGACTCCGGCGATGAGTAGACCTAAGGGTCCTTTCCTCTATTCTTTTCCTTTTTGGTGTCTTGATGCCAAAGGGGGAGATATAGCTTAGTGGAAGGGGCACATAGATATATGGGGAGAGATATAGGGGAAGAGATGGAGGGGGAGAGATATATTAGTTTGAGAGTGTATTTGATCTATGTTTGGACTTATGTTTTAAAATCTCATTTCAAGTTGTATTGTAAGACTTAATCTATGTATTCATGTATCTTGCCTAAATTTATGATGTGTTGCCTTATTTACATGTCTATCTTGCACAATCATTGACTTATCACACTTTATGAACACATCACTTAGTCACCCCACCATAATGTGTATATGTATGAGAACTCTCTCAATCTCTCTTACTCATGATGCATACATTGAGGGGGAGTCACTCATACAAATACATGTTATGAAAACAAATTATTATTATTATTGTTGAAGTCTTAATATGTTGTCATCAATTCACCAAAAAGGGGGAGATTGAAAGTGCATCTAGGCATCCCCGTGGGTTTTGGATGATTGATGACGACAATTAAGAGGCTAATAATCTAAGTTGATCTTAAGTACATGCACAAGGATTGAAATGAGATGAAAACCCTCAAAAAGGAAAAGGCTAAAATGGGTGTCAAAAGGCTCAAGCGTAGAAATTAGGGTTTCTATGGTATTGAGGTCATATGAGCCGTGTCATGTGAGAGGGTGGATGTATCATGTGCATTGAGATCATACCAAGGGGCTCAAAGTGGTGGTTTAGAGAAAACCTAAGTGAGAAGCCTAAAATGAGAAAAACCCTAGGAGGCCGGACTAGTGCGGGCCTCAAGGCCGGACTAGTCCAGCCATGGCAGACAAGTCCGTTTTGAGACTGACCAAACGTCTCTGGAGTGAATCTGAGTGAATTTGGAGCTAAGTCCGAAAAGTCCGGACTTGTCCGTTTTTGGATGAACCAAAGCTCTCTGGAGTAGCTCAGACTTGTCCGTTTAGGTACGGACTTGTCCGTTTGATACTTAGTGTGATAGACCGAGAGAAACCCTAGAGGGCCGGACTAGTCCGCCCTTGTGGCCGGACTAGTCCGGGCCAACACAGAAAAGTCCATTTTGGGACGGACCAAATGGTTCTGTTCCACTTCGGACTAGTCCGTTGTTGACCGGACTAGTCCGTTACCTAGTGACCGTTTGAATTTGGAAATTTGGCAGGTATCGTGACGATCGTTGCTTAGTGTGGCAGTTGTCGGGAACTGACCATAGGTTAGTGGTCCCATAGGGCCGGACTAGTTCGAGGTCAGAGGCCGGACTAGTCCGCCCCTCTGCTGAGGTCAGCAGAAGGGGCTCGGGACCCCTATAAAAAGGGGACCCCCAGGCTCATTTGGATAAGTCTTGAACCCTAGCGCCGCCACAAGCATCCTAGAGCCTTTTAAAGTCTTCTACTCGTCCTACTAACCCCTTGAGAGCAAATCTTGAAGAGATTAGAGTTTGGGGAGGAGAGTAAAGGAAGATCATCACACTTTGGCTCTAAGTTTGATCTCTTGCACATTGTGTTGTGTTTTGTGGCTTGTGTGAGTTGAGCTTCGTGTGCTCCTTAGTGTATTGATTTGTGGGAGCCTCAAGTTGTGAGCAGCCCCATCAAACTTGGTGATTAGCCATTGATATAGTGGAAACCAAGCCGACCATCGTGGTGGCTTGGTGATAGAAGGGTCAAGTAAGACCCGGTCCTCATGTGGACTTCTCAACGTGGAGGTAGGCTTCTTTGTGGAGCTGAACCACGGGATAAATCTCATTTTACTTGTCTTTCGCTTTTTGTGATCACTAGTATTGCTATTAGGGTTCACTTTGCTCTTATTGCCCTACACTTTGATCATTATTGTAAACTTGCAATCTAAGTGTTTAAACTTCGAAATCTGAGCTTTACAAGTTTACTACACATTACTTATCTCTTTGGTGAACTTTAATTCTGCAAATAACTTGTAGAAATCAAGTTTTAGGGTTTCCACCCTGTGCTGAGCGGACTAGTCCGGCCCTGTGCAGACTAGTCCGGCCATAAGAATTTAATCTTGTTTGATTAAGTGATTTCAGGTATTATTTCCTATTCACCCCCTCTAGGCGACTTTCAGCACCTTACCGCTTGGGGGGAGCTGCGTGACACATGGCATCTCCTGGGCAGGTCCTCGCCGGGGAGGCTAGCCCCGATCCTTCGTGACATGTGTGAAAGCATCTAGGCCCCCTCATGTAATATGGTTTTGGTGATTAATGACAACCATTGAACTTTACTAATGAATTTGTGAATGCAAGGTCACCATAAAAACTAAATAAGATGAAATGATTATGTCATTGGAGACCCATAGATACTCAACTTTCGAGATCAAATAAAGACAAGACATGAAGGCTCTATGTCCAAGTCACTCAATCAAAAAATTGACATCCTACAATGCTTAAGAATCATAAGAGAGCCGTGTGGAACAAATGTCTAAGAGGTCATTCAAAAAAGGACACAAAAGATTCACTCAAAACAACTCGAAGCAAGCAAAATCAACTCACCGGATCAACCGATGATTTCCAAAATGAACACATCGGTCGAGTTGATTCAACTGAAGAAAAAGACCTCAGAAAAATGAACTCACCGGATCATCCGATGTGAGGGCTCAACAACATCGGTGCATCAATACAGTTTGCAGTACAATTGGAGCAAGTGAAGCACCGGATCATCCGATGTGCAGAATCACACACATCGGTTGATCACTGCAGTAAGCATCAAGATCAAGCAAATTCTGGAGGAAGAGCCACTGGATCATCCGATGAGAAGACTGGGGCAACATCGGTCAAATAACGGTAATATCTGACACAATGACGTCAGCCAAAGTAATTACACCGATGATAACTAGAGGGGAGACATCGGATCATCCGGTGTGCACAGAAAAGTTCTGTCAGGCTACTTTTCCAACTGCTATTTCGGTTAGGCTGGCTATAAAACCCCTCTAACCCGGTCATTTCGACAAGTCTTGATCACCTGAAGCCCACTACACATCCAAGAGCAATCAAGACCATAGAGCATACATTTCCACACTTCTAGATCATTTGTAATAGTCTAGAGAGAAGCTTGTGTGCGTTCATTCTCTGTGATTGAACTCTCTAGGCTAGTGAGAAGTTGAAGAAGATCGTTCCGGAGCTTGCCAAGGTGTGTGTGGAAGCCCGGAACATCGACGGTTGTACAAGGCTTGAGCTCCACCTTGCCGGAGATGGCGAACGGAGAAGATTAGTGAAGACTCCATTGTCTCGGTGACATTGGAAGTGGCAAAACCCTTCGGTGGGTGCCACAACTTGGATGTAGGAAGATCCTTGCGATCTTGCCGAACCACGGGATAAATCTCCGTGTCCCCTAGCGTTTGCATTCCTCTCCCTCTCTTTACTTTTTGCAATCTTCACTTCAAGTTATATCTACGTTGATTGCATAGCTAGAACCGCATTGGGAATTGGGCTTAAGTAGTTTGTTTTTTAATTGTCTTAAAATTGAAAGAAAGCCCAATTCACCCCCCTCTTGGGCGTTTCGATCCTTACAATTGGTATGAGAGCAAGGTTGCTCACAGAATCATTCTAGCTTCACCGCTAGAGAGCAAAAATGGCCAAGGTTGGGGGTTCGGTTCCTATCTTCGAGGGCAAAAATTTCGCCTATTGGAAAGCATGCATGCGCGCTTACCTTGAAGCTATTGCCCCCGAAGTTTGGGAAGCGACTCATGCGGGTTTTGGAGAACTTAACTATGTGGGTGATCAAGTTAAGTGGGATGCTAAGGCTAGGAATGTTATTTATGAATGCATAAGTCAAGATGTCTTCTCTAGAATTGCTAGTAAGGAAAAAGCTTGTGAAATTTGGGCTTGCTTGATAGAAATCCATGAGGGCTCATCTCGTGTAAAGGAACTTAAATATCACATGCTCAAAGCTAAATATGATGAGTTTAAGATGCTTCTTCATGAAAATGTTAATGAAATGTTTTCACGCTTAAATGTTCTTATTGAGGAAATTAATGCTCTTGACATTGCGTCACTTGGCAAGGGACTTATTAACCGCAAGATCCTCATGCTCCTTCCCAAGCCGAAGTACAACATCATCAACTCCATGCTCCAAAAGGAATCACTTGGGAAGTTTCGGAGCTCATTGGAGACACGCGCATGAGATGAGTGTGCTTGGGATGATGGAGCAATCATCAAAAACGATTGCTCTAAAGGCCTCCACCAAGAAGACAAGCTTCAAGAAGAAGAAGGTGGTTGAGCCTAGCTCAAGTGAAGAAGAGCAAGCGTCAAGCGAAGATGACGATGATGAACTTGCCTTGATGATGAGAAAGTTCTCACGCTTGAACTCCAAGATCACCAAAAAGGGATACACCTTTGATCCCAAGAAGAAAGCATTTCTACCAAGAAGAGACGATCGCAAGATATGCTACAATTGCGGAGATCAAGGCCACATCTCCTATGATTGTCCAAAACCAGACAAAAGGAGAGAGAACTACAAAGGCAAGCAACGCAAGCTTGACGAAAGTGATGATAATGAAGAAGAGGCCAAGCCCAAACCAAGAACCTTTGGGAAGAAGAAGCAAGACAAGGGCAAGAAGGCAAGACTCTTCCCAAAAAGGAGAAGTGGTCCACAAAAGGTGTTTATGTGTGAGTCAAATGAATGGGTCACCGACGAAGAAACAAGTGATGAAGAGAGTGAAGGAGAAGAAGAAAGCTTGGCCGGCCTTGCCATTGCCAACCATGATGACTCACCTCTTCCTCCACCACCCATGTGCCTCATGGCTAAAGGTAACACCAAGGTATGTGACGACTCTAGTGATGATGAGCTTTCCCCCGATGATTAACTTCTTTGATAAATGAATATCATGCTATCATTAAGAGAGAGAAGAGTAAGGTTAAAAATCTTGAAGAGATTCGTGCTAAACTTGAGAGTGCTAACCTTGATTTGCTTGACAAGTATGAAAGCATACTCAAAGAGCATGACACGCTCAAATCTCATGTCAAGCAAATTGAGGAAGAAAATGCTAAAATCAAGCTAGACAATGATGAGCTCAACATAGCACACCAAACTCTCTTGGAGGAGCACAACAAGCTAATTCATTAATACCAAACACTTAACATTGCTCATGACATGCTTGATCAAGAGTTAAAAGATGCAAAGAGACAAACTCTTAATGATAAGATATCCACTACTTCGCATGTCTCTAATGTCTTGGACAAGTCTTTGTCTTTAAAAGCTAATGCTAGGGAGAAGGACTTGTTGGAGGAAATTGAGAGTCTCCGCACTAGTGTGGCTAGACTTTCAAAAGGTGAAGTCAAGCACAAGGAAATCCTCTTCCAACAAGCGAAAGTCTTCAACAAAAGAGGACTTGGATCCTTCCCGGTACCCAACAAAGGAAAGGTGCCCTCACCGGAACTTAGGACAAGCTTCATCAAGGAAGTTGGTTCTTATTGCCAACATTGTGAGGTCACCGGTCACCACACAAGGGAGTGTCCTCTTCCTAACCGACCTTCACCTAAATTGCCTACTAACTACAAATATATTTTCAATGATCGCCATTATCTTCTTAGCAAAGTGAATGGCAAGGTGAAAGCTAGGTTCATTGGCAAAGACATGAAGAGCATGAAGGGGAAGCTCCCCAAGCAACTTTGGGTCCCAAAGACACTTGTATCTCACATACAAGGACCTAAGTTGGCTTGGGTGCCTAAAGTCAAAAATTAACTTCATGTGTGTAGGTGAACTACAAAGCCGGAGGAAAGCATTGGGTACTCGATAGCGAGTGCACTCAACACATGACCGACAATGATGGTATGTTCACCACCATAGAAAACCCCGGTAATCATGAACAAGTTACTTTTGGTGACAATTCTAAGGGTAAGGTAATAGGATTAGGTAAAATTGCTATCTCGAATGATTTATCCATTTCTAATGTGTTGTATGTTAAGTCGCTTAGCTTTAATCTACTTTCCATTGCACAACTTTGTGATCTTGGACTAACATGCACATTTAGCAAGGATGATGTTGTTGTGAGTAGTGAGGCAAGCAAAGAGCTTATCTTCAAAGGATTTCGGCATGGACATCTCTACTTAGTAGATTTCTCCAACAAGAATGCTAGCCTAACCACTTGTCTTTTCACTAAGACAAGCTTGGGTTGGCTATGGCACCGACGCATAGCACACATTGGAATGAGCAAACTTAAGAAGTCATTCAAGCTTGGGATGGTGACCGGCGTGAAGGATGTGACGTTTGAGAAGAACAAGCTTTGTAGCGCATGTCAAGCCGGGAAGCAAGTTGCTTCACACCACCCAATGAAGACAATGGTGTCAACCTCCAAGCCACTTGAACTACTCCACATGGACCTCTTCGGACCGTCCACATACCAAAGTCTTGGCGGTAACCTCTATTGTCTTGTTATAGTTGATGACTACTCTCGCTATGCTTGGACTCTATTTTTAGGTGACAAGAGTGAAACTCCGGAAGTGTTCCAGACCTTCGCCAACCGTGCTCAAAGGGAATTCCAACTTCCCACTATCAAGGTCCGGAGTGACAACGGCACCGAATTCAAGAACTACAACATTGGGGAGTGGTGTGACCGTGAAGGTGTGAAGCATGAATTCTCCGCCACGTACACTCCTCAACAAAACGGTGTTGTTGAGAGGAAGAACAAAACCCTCATCACTCTTGCAAGAGCAATGCTTGATGACTACGGCACGTCGGAGAAGTTTTGGGCCGAAGCAATCAACACGGCGTGCCATGCCACAAATAGGGTCTATCTTCACCGACTACTCCAAAAGACCCCATATGAGCTCCTCATTGGGAGAAAGCCCAACATCTCCTACTTTAGAGTCTTTGGGTGCAAATGCTACATCTACCGCAAGAAAAGGCTCGGTAAGTTTGAAAGAAGATGTGATGTTGGTATTTTTCTTGGTTATGCATCAAACTCAAAAGCATATCGAGTATTCAACCAAACCTCCGGTCTAGTTGAAGAAAGTTGTGATGTTGAGTTTGATGAGACTAATGGCTCCCAAGAGGAGAGTTTTGGTCATGATGAAATAGATGATGAGCCTCTACGAGAAGCCATGAAAAACATGACCATTGGAGACATCAAGCCGGAAGTTGAAGAGGGCCATGATCAAGGGGGAGCTTCAAGTTCCAACAACAACACCTCCATGGCGCCTCAAGTAGACGAAGAGGAGAAAGATGATCCATTGCCAACTCAAGACTCACAAGCAACACAACATCAAGATGGAGAAGAAGTCCATGATCAAGTCCAACCACAAGAGGAACAACACGCTTCACCACCGCCAAGTGCTTCACAACCACTTATGAGGCATGGACGCATCTCCAAGGCGCATCCAATGGACCAAATCATTGGAAGTCCTTCAAGGGGCGTAAGTACTCGTTCCCGCCATGTTGCTTCATTTTGTGAGCACTACTCGTTTGTTTCGTGTGTATAACCCACTCACATCGAGGAAGCGCTCCAAGACCCAAATTGGGTAATGGCTATGCAAGAAGAACTCAACAACTTCATCCGCAATGAAGTTTGGGTGTTGGAGGAGCGACCCAAGGACAAGAACGTCATCGGAACAAAGTGGGTGTACCGCAACAAACAAGACGAGAATGGCGTTGTGGTCCGCAACAAGGCAAGACTTGTGGCCAAAGGGTTCTCCCAAGTTGAAGGACTAGATTTTGGCGAAACATTTGCTCCGGTCGCCTGGTTAGAGGCAATTCGTATTCTCCTCGCTTTTGCTTCACATCATAATATTACCCTTTATCAAATGGATGTGAAAAGTGCCTTTCTTAATGGCTACATTAATGAGCTTGTTTATGTTAAACAACCTCCCGGGTTTGAAGATCCGAGGAATCCTAACCATGTATATAGGTTGCACAAGGCGCTCTACGGGCTCAAGCAAGCACCTAGGGCGTGGTATGAATGACTACGGGACTTCCTCATTATGCAAGGATTTAAGATCGGGAGGGTGGACACCACACTCTTCACCAAAGACATCAACGGAGATTTGTTCATTTGTCAAATTTATGTTGATGATATTATTTTTGGTTCAACTAACGAAGCCTTTAGCCATGAGTTTGGCAAAATGATGTCTAGGAAATTCGAGATGTCAATGATTGGAGAGCTCAACTTCTTCCTTGGATTCCAAATCAAGCAACTTCAAGAGGGAACTTTTGTCTACCAAGAGAAATACACCAAGGACCTCTTGAAGAAATTTGAGATGGGAGATTGTAGCTCAAGAAGCACTCCAATGGCAACAAATTGCCATCTCGACGCGGATAAGGACGGTAAACCTATTGACCAATCTCACTACCGCTCTATGATTGGTTCATTGCTTTATCTTACCGCATCTAGGCCCGATATAATGTTTAGTGTATGCTTATGTGCTCGCTTTCAAGCAGCTCCTAAAGAATCGCATAAGAAGGCGGTCTTTAGGATACTTAGGTATCTTAAGCATACCCCTAGTATGGGCTTGTGGTACCCTAAAGGTACAACCTTCCAACTCTTGGGATACTCGGATTCGGACTTTGCCGGATGCCGCGTAGATCGCAAGAGTACCTCCGGTGGGTGCCACTTGCTTGGGCGTTCCCTAGTGTCTTGGTCTAGCAAAAAGCAAAATTCCGTGGCTTTGTCCACCGCGGAAGCGGAGTATATAGCGGCCGGTGCATGTTGTGCCCAAATTCTATATATGAAGCAAACCCTTTTGGACTTTGGAATTAAAATTGGTTGTGTGCCTCTCCTTTGTGACAATGAAAGTGCGGTTAAGATAGCTAGAAACCCTGTTCAACACTCCCGCACTAAGCACATTGATATTCGCCATCACTTCTTGCGTGATCATGAGGCTAAAGGAGACATCTCTTTGCAAGGTGTTAGATCCGAAGAACAATTGGCGGATATCTTCACTAAACCACTTGATGAGAAAACCTTTTCTAGGCTTAGAAATGAATTAAATGTGCTAGATGCATCTAACGTCATGTAAGTTGCCATGTTCATGTAAGGATGCATATCATAAAAGTCTTGTCTAACTCCCAAAGGATAGGGGTAAGCTAGAAATAGTTTTCCCTGAAGAAGCCTTTGGAAGGTTTAAACTCGGCAAGATAGATTTATTTTATGCCTTGCATGATCTCTGCCATATAGACTTGCACTCATTCTATTTCTTGCACTAATTTGTTTGGCATTGCATACGGTAGATTGTCACAAAGGGGAACCCACCTCATGAGAAGGAGACTTGTTTGAAATGCAATATCTCAACTCATATAAGGTGGAAAGAACAAAATGATAGGTGCGTTAATGCCTAGAGGAACATGCTTCATTGAGATAGTAGTCTTCATACTCTACCTCACAAAGCATGGGCCTTACATTTCATTTGGATATTTTTCCCTCTATCTTTTCGGTGTTCCATTTGCTTTAAGGTCCAGCCAAGCTATTGGCATATTAGCTCTTTGAGGGGTAAGGGGTTGCCCAAAAGGTCCTAAGACATGTGTTTCCCTTTGTTTGATTGTTTGGTCAAAGGACATATATGGGATGTTGGGGTTTAGTTTTCATCGGATTATCCGATGCCTAAGTAATCCGATGCCTAAGTCCTTCCCCCATCGGATCAATAGGTGTTCAATCTTCAAGTGCCAATTCAGTCAGAATCTCATAATGATCCGATGAGTTCAATCAGAAAAACATCGGTCCATCCGATGTTCTCAAATCTGCAACATTGATGAATTCCTCCGATGCCTCTTTTATCTAACGTCGGTCCATCCGATGTCCTCAGTGACTCCTTGAATATCCTTACTGTGCTATTCATCCGATGATCAAAACCCTAGACGTCGGTCCATCCGGTGTCAATTACACTTTTCTGGAAAACCTTACTGTGGCATTCGACCGATGCTTCTCATGTCCATCATCGGTCCATCCGGTGTGTAAATAACAGCTAGGGTTTGGGTCCCACTATTTAATCCCGGTCGTACCGCCCCTTTTCCTCCCTCTCCCGATCCCGACCTCGCGCCGCCGCCGCCTTCATACGCTCCACCACTCACCTGCGCTGCCGCCCACTGTAGCACCGCCGCCGGACGCCGCCGCCGCCGCCGTCCACCGGCCGCCGCCGCCGTCCCGCTGCTCGCAGCGCCGCTGCCGTCCCCCTGCTCGCAGCGCCGCCGCCGCCTCTCCTCACCACTCACCGCCTCCATCGCCGCTTCACCACCACCTCACGCGCCACCGCCGCCGGACGCCGCCGTCGCCCTCTGGCCTCCGCCGTCCACGCGCCGCCTTCACCTTCGACATCTCCACCGACCTCGCCGCCGTTCCAACTTCGCACCCGATCCGTTGCTCTCCGTCGCCTAGGTTTGTTTCGTGCCGTGCGACGTCCATCGTTTTTTTCGTCGTCCTTTCTTTATTTGTCGCTAACCCTAGCTCTCCGTCGTCTAGATGGGTCGCGACCGCAAAGGAAAGGGAAAGGCGATCGCGGAGCCTGCCGCGAAGAAGCGCAAACTGTCGAAGGATGAGAAAGAGGCCCTAATGGCCGCTCGCGCTGCCGAGGAGCGTGAGCGTGGCCGAGGGGGTTCCCTGAGGATCCGCGAGGCCCGTCCAAGGCAGCCTCCCGTGATCGACGACTCCGACGCCGAAGAGGAGCCGGTTGAGCCTCTCGTCCGTCGGCACTCAGCCCGGACGCGCGGGGGTCACACCGAGGCTGCTCCTCATCCGAGACCGACGGCTGCCGACCGTCGTGAGGACAGGGAGGCCAAGAGGGCCATCTACGAGATGGACACGGCCGTCCGTGTCGGTGAGGGAGTCCGTCTCACAGACTACCGGAAGATGAAGGCCAAGCAGCTACGCAAGCTTCGATGGAGTGTGCTACTTGAGGAGTGGTACCCTCAGCCTCGTGAAGCCTTTGTGGACAGTCGTTTCTGGACTGTCACCCAGGCGTCTCTCTACGAGACCTACAGACGTCGGGGGCACAAGCTTTTTCAGCACAACTACTTGGACTGGGGGCAGCTTGCAGTGGCAGCAGAGACTGAAGTCCGTTCTTACTTTGAGAGATACAGAGGTTTGGTGCAGCTGCTTGCTTATGAGAGAAGTGCTTATGTGGAAGATTGGGTCCGTGTCTTCTATGCGACCCTGTACATCTCTGAGGGCAGGAGGTCAATCGACTTCATGTTTATGGGACAGCGCTACCACCTCTCGAGGCAGACTTTGGGGCAGCTTCTTGGGTTGGACCTGCACGACACCTGCGTGCACGAGAAGGTCTATGGGCAGGCAGATCCACCGAGGAGGCCACTTACTGGAGGGGTAGCACCACAGCTTGACGAGATCCGGTCCCTGTTTGGCCCCACGTTCTCTCCGGACCAGCCGAGAGTACCAGCTCTTCTGACCCCAGCTGCGCGCATTGTGCACCTCGCCTTGCGCCGCACGCTCCTGCCGAGGTCAGGGTACTTGGAGGGGTTCACTAGTCTGCAGCAGACCCTCCTGTTCTACATAATGAACGGGATGGATTTCGATATTGTGGACATCCTCCTATGCGAGATGGAAGATGTGATCACAGACGGAGCTGGCATGATGAGGCAGATGGTCTACGGGCACTGGATCAGTTACATATGCTCTATGATGGTGCCTGAGGGAGATGCAGCACAGGCCAGGCTTGCTGACGAGAGTGTGACTCGCTTTGGTCACTATCGTGCCTCTGCTCCTGGAGACCGTCGCCTTGGTCGTCCAGTTGAGCGCCAGGTCCGGGCCCGTCTGTCAGAGGAAGACTGGTCCGACCTAGAGCGGGAGGACGAGAGGCTTGCTGAGGCTGAGGCTCAGGGGGAGGACCTGCAGCATATCTGGTCTGAGAGCGACACCGACGACAGTGTCGAGGAGTACTTCCCTCCTCCCCCCTCTCCCCGGCAGCACGACGCGGAGGCTGGAGGTTCTATAGTGCCACCTCCCACTCCACCTCCCGTCACTGAGGCGCAGGTGACGCAGCCGTCTGAGTTGACCTCGCTCCTCCAGCAGATGGTCGAGCAGCAGCGGCTGGACAGGCTGGCCGCCGAGCAGGCCCGTGCGGAGCAGGCTGCGCGTCTTCTTGAGCTCCAGCAGCAGCAACAGGAGATGCAGCGTCAGATCGTCCGTGAGAGGCGTGAAGACACTGATCGGCTGACGGGGCTCATCGACCAGATGCACCAGCGCACTCTGGACCAGCAGCAGCAGACGCAGCAGGCGATGATGGGGATCCTGGGGTTGATCACCAACCTCTACACCCAGACCGGGATCGCCCTTCCATCGCAGCTGCCTGGAGTAGCTCCTCCGCCTCCTGTCTTGGCTCCAGCTGCGCACCAGTGGCTCCAGTTCCCTCCACTCCGATCCCTTCGTTCAGCATGTCCCCGCTGTTGGCTCCAGGTGCTCCTCTTCACTCCCCACTGCCGGCCACTTCACTGTTTCTTCAGACGCCGGCCTCCGTCACCAGTGTCCCTGCTCCAGCACCTCCAGCACCTCCTCCTCAGCAGGCACCGACGGTGGCACCTTCGGCTCCGGCAGCACCCTCCTCCGCTACTCCGGCCAGCAGCTCCGACGACAGCGGCGGTGACCAGTTCGTCATCGCGCCCAGCTCTCAGGGTCTGTAGGTGCTCGAATCCCTTTTTGGTGTCTTGATGCCAAAGGGGGAGAAGAGTTAGAGAGTCAGGGGGAGTCCTAGTGTTAGGGGGAGTGAGTCGAGTGTCTTATCTTAATTGTATTTGCGTATTTGCTTCATTTGGTGTGTAATGAACCTATTTCTATCTTTCCTAAGTTGTTAATCATTTGAACTCATTTGATGTTTATCTATGATTATGATCTCTTTGAATTCACTTGTGTCATTTATTGATGTTTAAAGCTTCAAGTATATTATCTGTATTCATTGCATATTTACTTATGGTTCATTCTCTCAAATTCATTACTATCACGCTTTGATTATTGTGTTGTCATCAATCACCAAAAAGGGGGAGATTGAAAGCATCTAGGCCCCCTCATGTAATATGGTTTTGGTGATTAATGACAACCATTGAACTTTACTAATGAATTTGTGAATGCAAGGTCACCATAAAAACTAAATAAGATAAAATGATTATGTCATTGGAGACCCATAGATACTCAACTTTCGAGATCAAATAAAGACAAGACATGAAGGCTCTATGTCCAAGTCACTCAATCAAAAAATTGACATCATACAATGCTTAAGAATCATAAGAGAGCCGTGTGGAACAAATGTCTAAGAGGTCATTCAAAAAAGGACACAAAAGATTCACTCAAAACAACTCGAAGCAAACAAAATCAACTCACCGGATCAACCGATGATTTCCAAAATGAACACATCGGTCAAGTTGATTCAACTGAAGAAAAAGACCTCAGAAAAATGAACTCACCAGATCATCCGATGTGAGGGCTCAACAACATCGGTGCATCAATACAGTTTGCAGTACAATTGGAGCAAGTGAAGCATCGGATCATCCGATGTGCAGAATCACACACATCGGTTGATCACTGCAGTAAGCATCAAGATCAAGCAAATTCTGGAGGAAGAGCCACCGGATCATCCGATGAGAAGACTGGGGCAACATCGGTCAAATAACGGTAATATCTGACACAATGACGTCGGCCAAAGTAATTACACCGATGATAACTAGAGGGGAGACATCAGATCATCCGGTGTGCACAGAAAAGTTCTGTCAGCCTACTTTTCCAACGGCTATTTCGGTTAGGCTGGCTATAAAACCCCTCTAACCCGGTCATTTCGACAAGTCTTGATCACCTGAAGCCCACTACACATCCAAGAGCAATCAAGACCATAGAGCATACATTTCCACACTTCTAGATCATTTGTAATAGTCTAGAGAGAAGCTTGTGTGCGTTCATTCTCTGTGATTGAACTCTCTAGGCTAGTGAGAAGTTGAAGAAGATCGTTCCGGAGCTTGCCAAGGTGTGTGTGGAAGCCCGAAACATCGACGGTTGTACAAGGCTTGAGCTCCACCTTGCCGGAGATGGCGAACGGAGAAGATTAGTGAAGACTCCATTGTCTCGGTGACATTGGAAGTGGCAAAACCCTTCGGTGGGTGCCACAACGTGGATGTAGGAAGATCCTTGCGATCTTGCGGAACCACAGGATAAATCTCCGTGTCCCCTAGCGTTTGCATTCCTCTCCCTCTCTTTACTTTTTGCAATCTTCACTTCAAGTTATATCTACGTTGATTGCATAGCTAGAACCGCATTGGGAATTGGGCTTAAGTAGTTTGTTTTTTAATTGTCTTAAAATTGAAAGAAAGCCCAATTCACCCTCCCTCTTGGGCGTTTCGATCCTTACAATGTGGCAGCTCCAGGCTCCCCAGGGCACGTGGCAGCTCTGCTCTCTCCTTAGAGGGAGGGTGCCTGGTCCGGCATTCCAGACTTTGTGGCAGCTCTATAGCTTCTCCACAGAGGTTGTGGGAGGTCTCCCCTCAACATGTGACGCCTTGGGAGGTCGTCTCCCCTAAGGGTCTTTATCCCATCCTTCGTGCCCCACGTGGCGGCACTGGGGTTGGATCTTATGGGAGGTTGAGGCCTCGACAACTTCTAGACACGTGACGCTGCCGGACATGCCCCGATGTCTTTATCCTGTGTGCGAGGGTACCCAATCTGCAGGATACCGACAGGGGCATAGTCCTCTTTGTTTGAATCAAAGTTTGAAGCCAAACAAACTTGAAGCTAAACAAACCTTCTGTAGGGTAAGTGGAGGATTCATGTTAGATCCTATATAGATTTATTTATTTTTGTAATAAATTGAAACTGAAGGAAAAGAGGTTTCTTAGGCATTTCTTTCGGAACATTTTTGCTTCTCACTTGGGCAGTTAGCGATAGTTATTATGAACATATGAAAATATGTACCAAAAGTATGAACAAATTTTGTTGCTTCATTTGAATGTATAAATATTGGTTCCATTAAGATTTGGTGTTACAGGGTACCAAAAGGAAGCATGACATCATTATTCGTCGGTTTATTTTTGGTCTAGGACCAGAACTATCTTCAGCATTTTGTGTAGATTGTTAGGTCATGTTTGACACAACTTCTGCTGCAGTTTTTTCATAAAAATAAGTTGAGTATGCGTCAAACAGGAAGCTTTTGTAACAACTTATTAGTTCGGCTGCTTCTCAAAATGAACTAAAAGCAGAATATAAGCAGAAACTGTTTTCCACCAACTTTTCAAACAAGCTGCTTTTGTAACAAGCTCTAGCTGTGCCAAACAGGATCTTAATGCTAACCTCCATACATCAAAGTTTGCTCATCGACGAGTATAATGCTTTTCTACCACATAAGTGTAAGTAACAAATTTAAGGACGATATATCCTGCTATGAATCCTTCATATTGCACGGTAATAACTTGGACATACTTTTAGAAAAGCGTCAGATTCATTTTAATTCATTAATATGACAAATCTGCCTATGGTAAAATGCACTTTATCTTTCCTAGTAGTTTACCAAATTCTCACACTCACTGAAGCATTTCCGCTTTCTTATATAAACATGACTTTACTATTTTCTCTCACACTGGAAATTGTGCCAAAGTTTACTGGTGGCAAGTTGGATTAGTAAGCAATATGCCATCGTATTGATAACACTAACAACTAATAGATTGTGTAGGCCTCATGTAAAATGCATCATGGACCTGGTATTCCCTCCATATTTTGTTGTGGTTGAAAACGGAATATCAATGTGCAGTAACCTTTTATTCACTAGCGCGGAGTCTTTTGCAAAACACGATATCTCATTCATGGTTTTATGAAAATAGATATCATCACAATAACTTCTTGCCGCCAAACAATAAAGCGCCCCTTTATCGCATATAGATACTAAATTTAATGGAACCAAATTCATGCTAGCGTCCATGAATCATACTGATACGTTGCAATAACTCAAGCATATACTACATTCATTTTTTGAATCATTGACATTATAGATGATGACTGATGAGAGTAAAATACACTGTTATTAGTCTTTGTTTTCTCGAATCCTCATCCACGTCCTCTCAATTCGTTTCCCCCTATACAAACACAAAGTTGGAAGGGCCAATTCACCAAAAATAGAGTGCATGGTTGTCGGTCTTGTTCCTTTCATCCGTCCTATGATAAAATCATGAAGTCAAAGTTAGATTAGATAGAATCATTCATGTATTTTTTTATTAGATCATCTAAGTTGATGTTTGGTTAAATGGCTTAGACGATCCAATTTTGTTGTTAAGTTGGATGAAATTTGGTTAGATTGGATCATCAAAGTTGATAATTTTACATGATACTATTTTTATATTAATTACTATATTACTAGCATACAATGATGCTAATATCATAATAATAATCACTAATCAGCAAAACACCTGTTAATTATTACTAATTATGTTACTAAGAAGCATACTTAGACAAGATGGATGAACTCATCCAACAAAATTTGTTGGACCACTCCATTCAGTATCTGTAAGTAATATTTCTGAAAGTTGGATGATTTTCTCCATTTAACCGTAAAATAAATATCTGACTGGAGCATTCAATCCAGCTCAATCCAACCTAATACCGCGAACCAAACACACCATGGAGCACCTGCAGGTGGTCCCAAAATCAGGTATAGCAAGGACTCTTTTGGAAATATGGCGGCAGCCCGAGGTGCAATCCGGAAAAGCGTTGGCGGCCGGTAAAAGGGCCCAATAAAAGAAACGACGGCCTTCGTCCCCTTCCCCTGCTGCTGCGGAAATAGAGAGGAGAGGAGAGGAGAGGAGAGGAGAGGTGGGAGATAGACTGCGTCCGTGTAGGCCGTCTTCGTCTCCCCTATTCTCTTCATAAGAGAGAAAGAGGAGAAGAGCTGATGCTTTGGCTGCTTCCCGAACAAACAAGCCATTAGCCCCCAAACCCAAACACAAACAGCGCGGTAGCCCAGCGCCCGAGCCCGCCAAGGCCACGTCGCCGAGCGCGGAGGCCGCGCGCCAATCCGGGGAACGGACCTCGCCGCCGGGGAGTTTGGGGGAGCGAGAGCCCGTCGCCACCCGCGGCGGATCTCTCCCGATCTGAGCCGACGCGAGCCAATTCCCCGCAGGTACGCGCGCCGATCCGGGGCGGCGGCGCTCGCCCGCGCCAATTCGGGTCCCGCCCCCATTGCTGTTTCGATTCCGTTTCCGCTGACACGCTGCTGTGCTCCGCCCTGCTTGGAATTAGGGTTTTGCGGGCGACGACGGAGATGAGCGTGGAGAGCCCCGGGGCAGCCGCCTGGTCCTAGGGTTCTCTCTCGCGCGCGCCGTGGACGGAGGAGGAGGAGGACGACGACAGCAGCAGCTTGCTAGGTTTTCCATGGGAGATGGGGGAGTCGCGTGCGCCGTCCGTGCAGTGGAGGGGAGCTTCGGTTCCGCAGCCCTCGTGAAGAGAGGAGGAGGAGACGCGATGCTGGACAAGGGGGAGAGAGGCCACAGCCAGCACCACCACCAGCACCACAAGAGCTCGCCCGCAGAGCTGGAGGAGGGGGAGCTGCTCAATGGGGAGGCCAGCACCAACGGGGGGTTGCCCTTGCCCGAGAGGAGCATGCCGCCCAAGAAGTGGCGCAAGGTGCTGGTGGCCTCGACTGCTGCTGCTTCAGAGGTGGAGCCTGGGGAGATTGTGGCTGCGCAGGCGGTGCCATCGAGAAAGGCGTCCAGGAAAGGGGAGACTGGTAAGGAGGGTTCTGTTCCAGAGAGGCAGAGGAAGGATCGATCGGGGAAGACAGGGAGGAAGTCAGGTAAGGATGAGGCGGAGCCAGGAGAGATTACTCCACTGGACAAAAAGCATGAAGGTAAGTCCCAACGGGGTGATGATCATAGCAGGAGGCAAAGCTCATCCGCCCACAAAAGTTCCTTGCGTGATTCTGATGAAGAGCCTGGTGAAATTAAGCCAGAGTGCAGCAGCAGTGCCAGTGTGAGAAAGAGCAGAGCAGCAGATCATCAGGGCAGCAAGCACCACGCTGACGCTTCTGACCAATCAGGATCGAAAACTCGGAGGAAGGGGGACGGGAAGAGTTCGTCAGCTGGGAGACATCTTCCTGGAAGAAACCGTGAGGCATCTCCGTCAGTATGGGATCGGCATGATAGACGTGAGAGGAGCCCAGGTATCTTGGGCCGTTTTCCTCATGATCGCATTCGTCATGACAGGTATGACAGGAGCCCAAGTTGTTTGGACAGCTCCCCACGAGATCGTCCTCGCCACTGTGATAGCAGAGACCGCAGTCCGTATATTTCTCCTCGACATCGGCCTCGCCTATTCCATTACAGGGATAACACGCCAAGTCGTGTTGATAATTTCCCTCATGGGAGGGTACATCATGAGGATTTCAGAGACCGTAGCCCACTTCGTCATGATAGATCACCATCTTCACGGCATCATCGGGCCACTGACAAACATGAAACAATCAAGAAGAGCAGAAGTGCCAAGCTCGATACCAACAACCCAGAGAAACCACAGCCCAAAAGTAAATCTACAAAGCAATCTTCCAAGACCAAGAGTGGTAGCAATGGGAAGACTGAGGAGAAAATCTCCAAGGAAAAGACAACTGAGAGCACCCATCACACTGAACTGCCTCCACCACCCCCATTACCACCGCCACCACCGCCGCCGCCGCCTCCACCACCACCTTTACCACCTGTTGTGCCGCCTCCCCTTCCCCCACCACCTGAACCTGAGCTGAATGTAGTTCTTGCAGAAGAAGCTTGTATGGAAGAAGACATGGATATCTGTGACACCCCGCCTCACCCTAGCGCTTCACCTGAGCCCACTGAGCCTACTAGTGATTCAGGGAAGTGGTTTTACCTTGATCAGTTTGGTATTGAGCAAGGACCTTCCAAACTTGTTGACTTGAGGAAGCTAGTGGAAGATGGATATCTTCTTTCTGATCACCTAATAAAACATGCTGACAGTGACGGATGGATGACTGTTGAGAATGCGGCTTCACCACTGGTTCCATCTGATTTCCCCTCTGTGTATTCAGATGCTTCAGCACAGCTGGTTAGTCCGCCAGAAGCCCCGGGACATTTGCTTGATGAAGCTCCAGAGGAGGCATCTAACTTGGCATCCCAAATGGAGGAAGCTTCTGCAGAAGAAGAGGAAGATTTCTATATTGATGATAGGGTTGAAGCACTGATGGAAGGATCAATTTTGGTGCATGGTCAGGAGCTTGAGATTCTTGGAGGTAAAGTGATCCCTTTGCTGTTTGAACCTAAGATTCAAATGTTTTTTCTGATGCCCGTGGGCTGAGCTGGATTTGGGTTCTCCTTTCTTTTTTTGTTAAGTCTTTTTTGGGCTGCATGTTTCATGGCCGTGAAGCCCTCTTGGGCTTTTTGTTTTTTTCGTGGAGGTAATAACGCTTCCCATCGAGATTTGCAGTTTGCACCCTAATCTTTATATGATGAGATGTTTTAAGACGTCCATTTGGCCGGGCTCTGGGTCTGGGTTGGTCTTGTTTCGGATACAGTTTTCAGTGGCAAAATCTAACAGTATTGGCCTTCGATTTTCTAAGAATTTAGTTACATCTTCTGTTTTGCATACACACCCTCAAGATTTTCTCTGTTTTTTTTTTTTTTAAAAGCTGATGGCTTGGAAGAAGAGACTTTCCTCACGTGTCCTTCCAAGCTCTATATCTGAATTGTTGATATGGATTTATCTAGTAAGATCTATTTATACCTTGTTTTAAAGGTAGATCCTTGATGTATTTTGTAAGTCAGTATCTTGTTTTGAGTGTACAGTTTTGAAAATATAAACTTTTGGGGGGTCTAAATGTACAGCGTTAGCATATAACCTCCACATTCAATACTGCAAGTTTTCCTTGTCCTTTCTTTGGTTTTATTTTTACAACAGGGAAGCTACGCTTTAGCAGTTACATCTCGCAGATATGCTAACGCTGGTGTCTTTTTGCATTTGGAAATTGCAGAGCTTTTAAATGCAGATTTTACGCCTGTTGACTGGGAAAGATGGAGTCACCCTGAAGGTATTGGATTAGTTTTGTTCTCATTTGGCCTTAGCATTTGTTGTTTTCTACATTTAATTTCTCAAAAATTCTGCATATTCTCGGTGTGTTATTTAGATGGCATTCAACATCTAGGTGCCGACACACCCTTATAAAAAAAAAAGTTTTAGGTGCTGACATTTTTGCCTTTTCTTATCTGATCATTACTATACCCTTAACAAATACAAAAGCAAAACCGTTTCCTAAGAAAGTCACATAAGCTGTTCTTTGGTTTGTTTTCATGACATTTCTTTCATTGTTTATGTTGTGTTTTTATCTGACATTCTGTTTTTTTTTGGTTATTTACCAGACTTTCCTAGATATCATGTACATCCTAAAGGAGATGATAGAATCAACAGAGGCACAGAGTTGTTAGCCCACAGGCCCACAGATACTTATGGCTTTGGTTCTGTTGAAAGGAAGAGCTTTCTCCATCTTGTAGAATCTAGCGAATGGTTTTCTGGGAGATGGTCTTGTAAAGGTGGTGACTGGAAGAGAAACGATGAATTGAGCCAAGATAAGCCATACAGGAAAAGGCTTGTTCTGAATGAAGGTTTTCCTCTTTGTCAGATGCCAAAAGGTAGCCATGAGGATCCTCGTCAGCACTGCAAGGATGAACTCTACTACCCTGTACGTACTAAAAAGCTTGATCTGCCATTATGGGCGTTCTCGTCAACTGATGAGGATACCGACAATATTAATGATGCTAGTAAAAATGTTATTATGCCTGGGAGGCCAGGTCAGACCAGACAGCCCCCTAGGGGAGTTAAGGGAACAATGCTTCCAGTGCTTAGGATAAATGCTCATGTTGTTAAGGACCAATCGTCTGTTGAGCCCCGGGCAAAAAACAGAGGCGCTGATCGGACGCTTTCTAGATCTTCCCGCTCCCATTCAATTGGGACCGATAGGAACTCTGTCCATGAAAGTTTGTCGCATTCCAAGAATCATCATGAACATGATTTGCAAGGTTTGCACAAGTCCAAGTCTGCTCCAAGCATTCCAAAGGATCATGTGTGTACTATTGAAGAACTATCAGTTACTCGGGGCTACTGGTACTACCTGGATGGCACTGGGCATGAGCATGGTCCATTTTCTTACTCTGCATTGCAAGAATTAGCGAAAAAGGGCACTATCATTGAAAATAGCAGTGTATTCCGTAAGATTGATAACACATGGCTTCCAGTTATGGATTTCAAACCAGACTCTGCTTTTCGTAGTGTGACACGCAGTTCAAATTCAAATTCAACCTCTGCTCTTATGCCCTCAGACCAATATATTGTTGGTAGGAACCATGGATCTGGTAGCTTCCATGAGTTGCACCCCCAGTTTGTGGGTTACACGCGTGGTAAGCTACATGAGCTAGTCATGAAATATTTCAAGAGCAGGGAACTTACATTAGCTATAAACGAGGTCTTGGATCCATGGATTTCAGCAAAGCAGCCCAAAAAGGAAATAGAAACATACTTTTCCCACAATTCAGCTTCTAGAAGTTTTCTGTCAGGTACCCAGTCGCATCTTGCCCAGCGTATCTTATTTTCCTTAGTCCTTACTCCAGCTGTATGATTTAACTTATCTTGGTGCATTTGAAGCACTGAATTTGTCAACATTCATTGAACTGATTTAAATTCCTTCAGATAAACATTGTATACTCTTTCCCATAATTTCCTGTTTGTATTAATGTGTTCTTGTCTTCATATTTTCACACAACAACAACAACAAAAACTTTGTCCCAAACACAATGGGGTATGCTAGATATGAAACCCAACAAATTTTTTTAAAAGGAAGTAAAAGAAAGCGAGAGAAGAGTAAACAAAGTACAAGTAAACTAAGATGGTGGGTCTGCAAAAAGGGCAAGGTTTAATTCTACATAGTTTCATATGATATGTATATCTTGTAGACCTTCATAATTTCTTTGGGGCGTTGCAGAAGATGGTGGGTCTGCAAAAAGGGCAAGGTTCCTGTCTGATCAAAATGCTGAAGATTTTCATGTGTCAGATGATATTCCTGTCAGTCAGAAAGAGGACATCTGTTTTGAAGAGTTATGTCACAGGACTGATGTTGATGACAACTCTGTGGACCATGGGGCAGAAAATGGAAGTTGGGGTGTACTGAATGGTCATGTGTTAGCAAGGATCTTCCATTTTCTAAGGACAGATGTCAAATCACTTATTTCTTCTGCAGTCACCTGTAGGAGCTGGAACACTGCAGCTAAGCATTACAGGAGCTTGTGCAGATTTGTTGATTTATCTTCTGTTGGCTCTCGCTGCACTGATTCGGTGTTTTATGATATTATGGTATGTCTTACATATATGCTTAAAATTTCAGATGTTACTTTTCTCAGCTTTCTAGCTTTGAACTCAAAACCATTTATTTTCCTTCTAGGCTGGTTATAAGAAGCAAAACATTAGGAGTCTTATTTTAACTGGATGTTCAAATCTTAGCTCGCTTGCTCTTGGGAGAGCACTTGAGCAGCTTCCCCACATATCTTATGTGAACATCCAAGGTTGCAATCATCTCGGAGATCTGAAAAAAACATTTCATCATGTCAAATGGATTAGTAGCTCTTCAAATCCTGAGGAGTCGTACCAGAAAATGAAAAGTGTGAAGCTGATGGGTGATGGACACAACTATCCATCAAAACTTGCAAGGAGCTCGACCACTCAGCTGGGTGGTTCTGATGAACTTGATGGCTATTTTGCTGATATTTCAAATAGGGAGAATGCTAATCTTTCATTTGGACAAGGTTTCTATAAACGATCAAAATTACTTGATGCTAGAAATCCCTCTGCGATTTCGTCGAGGGATGCACAAATGAGGCGTTTGATGCAGAGGCAGGCGGAAAACGGTTACAGGAAGATGGAAGAGTTCATCATCAACAGACTCAAAGAAATCATGAAGGGTAACAGATTCGATTTTTTCACCCCAAAGGTATTTTAACTATTTAATAATTCCTTTGGCTGGATCTTCTGATGCTCAAATAAGATCTACTTAAGCTCATTCCCATATTTGTTTATTTTTGCAGGTTGCAAAAATTGAAAGTAGGTTAAAAAATGGCTATTACGCTCGCCATGGCTTTAGTACCATCAAACATGATATCCGTTCTATGTGCCAAGATGCATTGAGGTAAAATCACTTAATCTAACTGAGTTGAAGCTTTCCGAAAGGTTACACTTTCTTTTTCTAACGTGTATCATATGCTACCTCAGATATAAAGATGGCAGTGACTTGGGAGATATAAAGCAAATTGTTGTCTCCTTCATTCAGCTAGCAAAGAGACTAGGGAACCCATCATATATTTCTGGGAGAAATGGAGCAACAGCGCAAAAGGACAGTTTGGACACTAGTCAGTATTCTTCAGACACAAAACTCAAAAAGAAACAAAATAAACCGAGGGGAACAAATTCTATTGCTGCTGGAGCAGACACTTCATCTCGTTCATTTGACCGTGAAATTAAAAGAAGCCTATCTAAATTAAAGAAAAGAAATGTTTACTCTGGAAGTGAAACATCTGATGATGATGATGGCTACTCTGAAGGTGATGAAACTGAAAGTGAAACTACTGTTTCTGATACAGAGAGTGACTTTGATGTAAACTCTGGAGCGTGGGATTTAAAGGGAAATAGTTTGAAATTACTTGAACTCGGTGAATCTGTGACCGATGATCGTATATCGGGTGCCCGCATGACAAAAGCGAGCCTTGTTCCCCCAGTTACTAGGAAGTACGAAGTTATCGAGGAGTACCTTATTGTAGCAGATGAACAGGAAGTAAAACGAAAAATGCAGGTTGCGTTACCTGACGACTATTCTGAGAAGTTGCTCTCACAAAAGAATGGAACTGAAAACTTGGAGCTCCCAGAGGTTAAGGATTACCGACCTCGAAAAGTACCCGGGGATGAAATTCTCGAGCAAGAGGTGTATGGCATAGACCCATACACACATAACCTGCTACGTGACATTATGCCTTCTGATCTTGACTGGTCACCTGCTGACAAGCATATGTTTATTGAGGAGGTATTGCTGTTAAATTACATTTTTTATCTTTTCATTTTAGTTCATGCTTTGACCTTACTCAAATTATTCTCCATGCAGTTGCTTCTGAACACCTTGAATAAGCAAGTTCGGGATTTCACTGGTACGGGGAATACCCCAATGATTTACTCTCTTAAACCAGTCATTGAAGAGATCCAAAGGTCTTCAGAGGAGAATGGTGACAGACGAATTTCGAAGATGTGTCTGGGAATGCTAAAAGCCATGAAGAACCGTCCTGAACATAACTGTGTCGCTTATAGAAAGGCAATTCCTTCAGCTCACCATATATGCAGTGCCATTTTCTGACCTTTTGACATTAACTGTTCAAGTCCTTTTAAAACACATGTTGTGTCCGTTTTCAGGGTCTTGGAGTTGTTTGCAACAAAAAGGGTGGATTTGGTGCAGATGACTTTGTTGTTGAATTCTTTGGAGAAGTATGTGTTTATTTGTACATTAATCCTAGAATGAAAGGCGACTATGCAGAGTTATGGATGTGTTAACTTTTAATCATTTCAGGTTTACCCTTCATGGAGATGGTATGAAAAGCAAGATGGTATTAAGCATATACAAAATAACAGCGAAGATCAAGCTCCTGAGTTTTATAATATTATGCTGGAAAGACCGAAGGTATTTTTTAATCTTTAATTTAAATTCCCATTTAAACACTTTATTTTGAGTTAAATTTGACCTCTCTGACTGATTTCCTTCCAACTAGTCACCACATATTTTTCATCATTTTCCTTTTTCATGATGAAAAGGGAGATCGGGATGGATATGACTTGGTTTTTGTTGATGCGATGCACAAGGCCAACTATGCAAGTAGAATCTGCCACTCCTGCAACCCTAACTGCGAAGCAAAGTAAGTTACTTTGGTTTCCACCTTGTGATGATTTACGTATTCAGTACTTCTGCAATTTTATTGATTAGTGTTGTTCTGAATTTTTCGTCTACCCCAACTTGCTTAGATTTAAAGGCTTTTGTTGTTGTGTTGTTCTGAATTTCACATGTATGATGTACCAGTGATATGAAAGATTGACAGAAAAACTACGTGATCTTATTTTAAGTCAATAGCATTGATAAATGTAGCGCTCCAACTTCAATTTATGCAAAGCTTGCACATGAAATTGCCCTATATGTTTTTTGTGGCTGCTTTGTGTTGCGACACTAAACTCATTTTGTTTCTTCGCTAGATCATTACACTTATTCTATATGCTCGCTCAACAATATTGAAATTCCATAACCTTTTCAATATTACATGATGGTTGGTTATCGAACCATAGAGTGAATGAGCAATATGATCTTGCTGTTTGTGCTTGTCCAGCTTCATTCTATTTTATTCAACTCAGTGGTGTCATGGGTTTCCTTCTATCTAGTTGTTGTGATGACCTCAATGTTAAGCTACTATGCACTGACCAGTTACACCCAAAAGCTTAAGCTGATGGGTAAAGGTAGACAATTCACTCATACACTCCAACACTCCCCCTCATGTGAGGCTCCCCAGGGCCTGAAACATGAAAAACAGGAGTGGACTTGCGCCCGTCAGGATTCGAACTCGAGATCTCTAGCTCTGAAATCATGTTAAGCTACTATGTTTTTTTTATTAACGTTAAGCTACTATGTGCTGACCAGTTACACCCAAAAGTTTAAGCTGATGGTGATGGGGAAGGGTAGGCAAGTCACTCATACACTCCAACACTCAATATACTTTTGATTGGGGGTGTAATCCACGCTGGTCCAATTGGGCAACAACCTAAGGGTACTTTTGATTTTTTTTGTTTAATCCATGCTAGTTAAATTGATAATCAAACCATCTGTGATTGAAAATGTATATGTGCTCCCATGTTTATGTTTCTGAACTCTGAAGTGTTTGAAGCTGTTTCTTCCTCAAAATAATGTTCACTAACTAATGTTTGTTGAATAAAAAATTTAGAGTGACAGCTGTGGATGGTAAATACCAGATTGGAATTTACACTCTTCGTCCAATTGCAGAAGGCGAAGAAATCACTTTTGATTATAACTCTGTAACAGAAGTGAGCACCATTCCTGGTTCCTTAATTATTACATGTTAAATTGCTCTATCTAATGTTTACATACTTATGTTGCTAGAGTAAAGAAGAGCACGAAGCATCGGTATGCCTCTGTGGGAGTCAGATATGCCGAGGCAGCTATTTAAATTTTTCTGGTGAAGGTGCTTTTGAGAAGGTAATATTTTGAAAGCGTTGTGGTGGATTGTAGTTTGGAATGGAATGTGTGGTGCCAAAACATTGATTGATCATTTAGGGCATTTTCTGACATTTCACATCTACTGATTTCTTCATGAACCAGGTTTTAATGGAGTTCCATGGTGTGCTTGATCGGCATAGTCTGCTGTTACAGGCTTGCGAAGCAAACTCTGTCTCTCAACAAGACTTAATTGACTTGGGTAGAGCTGGTCTTGGTACCTGTTTGCTTGCTGGTTTGCCTGGATGGCTTGTCGCTTACACAGCTCATCTGGTAATTGTAAATTGCTGTCTTTCTTTTTTAGTTTCTGTTCTGAAGCTGAGTCCTCATATCAGTTTCTTTTTAAACAAAGGTGCGGTTTCTATACCTCGAGAGACAAAAACTTCCTGATGAGATTTTAAAGCACAATGTGGAAGAAAAGCGCCAGTTCCTTATAGAAATAAACATGGAGTCCGAGAAGAATGATGCTGAGGTTCAGGTATATATGCTGATAGCTTGGTCAGGCCTCCTAATTCATTTCTGATTTACCTGAGTTTGACCTAATTTTGTCATTGTTCATAGGCTGAGGGAGTACTAAACTCAAGATTACAGAATATAGTGCATACACTCGACAAGGTGAATATTTATGCTTCAAGCTTGAGTTTGTTTAGTGGTGAAAAGTCACCAGTCGTGTCCTTATTGGCTTATTGACCATTTGTTATGTTCAGGTGAGATATGTTATGAGATGCATATTCGGGGATGCCAAAAATGCCCCCCCTCCTCTGGTGAGATTGACTGGGAAAAGTCTAGTATCTGCCATCTGGAAAGGTGACGACTCAATAGTTGCTGAACTCCTTCAATCGATGGAACCTCATGTTGAGGAAGAGGTTCTTAGTGACTTCAAGGCCAAAATTCGTGCCCATGATCCATCAGATTCAGAAGATGTCGAGGGAGCTATCCGGAATTCTTTGCTATGGTAAATTTTGAACATTTGGTGTTACCTACATTTGCATTATGATTCTTCCCCTTTCCAATTGTTTGCACATATAGAATCTGACCTTTCTTTAATACAGGTTGCGTGATGAGTTGCGTACTCTTTCATGCACATACAAGTGCCGTCATGATGCTGCTGCAGATTTGATTCACATGTATGCTTACACAAAGTGTTTCTTCAGAGTCCGGGTAACTGAAATCTTTTGTTGCCAATTGCAAAACCGAATGGTTGTGACTTCCTTATTTACTCTTCTAAACTGACTGAAGTATGGCCATCTACAGGATTACAAGACAGTTAAATCTCCACCCGTTCATATCAGTCCACTTGATTTAGGTCCCAAATATGCTGATAAACTGGGACCAGTCTTCCAGGAGTACTGCAAGACATACCCAGAAAATTACTGCTTAGCCCAGCTTATCTATTGGTATAGCCAGAATGCAGAACCTGAATCTAGATTGACAAGAGCTAGAAAAGGTTGCATGTCATTACCAGATGTCTCCTCCTTCTATGTGAAGTCTGTAAAGTCAGCACAAGACCGAGTCTATGGCAACAGAACTGTGAGATTCATGTTATCACGCATGGTTAGTTCTACTTCACAAACAATTGGGGTTACCAGATTTGAAGATTTTGCGTAAATATTTTTTGGAACGGGATTTGTTCTAGAACATTTAGGTTGTGATTTTTCTTTTTCTTATACCAGATAGGGAGTGTCAAATGGCATTAGCATTATTTTTCTGTATCATTTTACTGTGCTTTGCTCAACTTATGGATGCCGGATGATTCCCACGAGACAAAATTATGATAGTTTATTTAATGCTCCACTTGTGTCCTGAGACCTTGGGTTCGAACTAGCCTCTCTGCAAAAGCAGGTTAAGGCTGTCTACAAATAACCTTCCTCAAACCTCACAATGTGTGAGCCATTGATACTGGGTACACCCTTTTATTTAATGTTCTGGTTTGCCCTTCATCTTATAGCATTCTAGAACGAGTGGGTACTTGTATCCTAATTGGGCAACTCTTAGACATTTTAGAGACTAACTTGATAAGTATCTTCTAATTTAGTTCTTGAATTATTTTATCTTACTCCGTGCAACTGTGCACATGATGTGTACTTTGCGGAAGATATAAGCTCATTTACTTCTGAATTAGCCATTTGTGATCTAGCATGTGTGTTTCCTATTTTACATCCCTATGATCACCTTGCCTCCAATATTTGGTAAATGTGAATGCCATTGCATCTCCATAGGTGCTACCGGAATTCTTTCATTGGTACTATATGCATGTCCACATGTCAAAATTTTGTTGGCCATGATCATGCATTACTGGATTTTCTTTCCCACCTGCTGTGTTCTGTGTGTGTCGATAAGTTGTATCCTTGTGCTATTAGACAACTATCCTAATATTTCCATGTAATAAAGGTGGACAATTCTTGTATCTTCTTTGATCATCATCTGCTGGATTGTGCCTATATTTTGTGACTTCAGCTGACCAATTCAGTGTTGAAGGTTACAATTTTCTTGGTTCCTGATGCATTGAAATTTTGTATGGTTGATTGCAGGAGAAGCAGGCCCAGCGACCATGGCCTAAGGACAGAATATGGGTGTTCAAGAGCGACCCAAGATTCTTTGGTAGTCCGATGATGGATGCCGTGTTGAAAAATTCTCCCCTTGATAAGGAGATGGTGCACTGGCTCAAGACAAGACCAAACGTCTTCCTAGGCTAGTAAAGGTTGTAGGTAGAGATGGCATTTGGTTTCTCTTTGGAGAATTTAGTCTACAGGATTTCTATTTTCCTACTCACACCTTTGCTACTTGGTCATGGGCAGTTAGATTTTAGATAGCAGGGTAACAATTCTCACCACCCCCATTTGTACAGGCCCCCCTCACTTAGCTTCCTTGTAGAGATGTATTCGATTAATAACTGATAGATCCATCATTGATTCAATGCAGCGCCTTTTGCCCGTTAGGATCAACCCTCCCTTGTTTCTGTAAATGGTGAACAATTGCAATCTTGAATTCAGTCACGTGTCATAGATTGTTGGTAGTGTTGTGTTTTATTTGGGTCGTTTCACTCAATAAAAGGTTACAGGAGCTAAGAGTGCTAAGCAAATGACCTGTGCAGAAAATTATCAGATGAGACATTGTGCATGAGTTGCTTTGCAGAATTACAGATGTGTTAACAGTTCATTGCATGATATGTTCTTTTTTTTTTGTGTTGGTGCGTCGTGCGTCTGATGCCTCCTGATGCGCAGCGCACCTACTGGGTGTTGTGCTTGAATTACAAACGAGTAGTTGGACAATGTATAATCAAATTGTAACTATGTGCTTGATTGCTCTGCGTATGTTGATGTTATGAGGGTATTTTGGTCATTATAAAAATACTGGCTGTACAAAAGGAAAAAAAGTGGTATGGCTAATTTAGAGGGTAAACAAATTGAAAATTGCAATGTCTCTGATGGAATTTGTCCTATAAACTACATTCCTAATTACTCTACGTTTGGAACAAAATTTTTAGTTAAAAATAAACTAAAAATTTTGTCCAAAACGTCAAGTAACTAGGGACAGTCTTTTAAGCAGCTTTACAAGGTGACTACTTTTTGATTGCCATGGTAGAAAGAGGATTTATCAGAACCTAATTATTGATGCTTCAGTGTGATCATATGTTTACATTTGCAATTGCTGCGAGTTTTGCGCCATCTTGTAATGCATACTGGCATATAAGATATCAATAGGGCGTTTGTGTTACCTATGATGTTTGGACGAACTAGCCTTTCCCGATCATTTGGATGTTTGGATGAACTATATAAATCAAATTGGTTTGGACGAACCAGCCTTTCTCAATTATTATATTTTGTTTCGGCCTAAGCTCTTGATTGTACAATCAGGAACTGTTTGCAATGTGGTTGCCTATGGAGCATGCATTGGATATCTAACCAACATCCGAGTATGAATCCTAAAGCGTGGTTGAGTCTCCTCTCTGCGCTCCCGGCTCCTCCTCCTCACCGAGTGTTGATTACCTTAATCCTAAAGTGAACACGAACCATCTTGTTCATCTCCTCCATTGGGCTGCGAATTGAAGGCAGCAGACATGGCAAGAGAACTCCTGGCCGGCTCATGATGAGGGAGAACTCGATGCATGAGCCCCATGAGCATCTTAAAATGGATGGCTAGCTAGCTGTGTGCCAGCATCAGGACCAGCATCTCGAGTCTTGGATATGCTATCTATTTTCTTTAGATCTATTTAACTCTTGGGGCTGATGTTGATGCGATGATCGCCATCCGAAACTCATGGCCAGGCTTCGTTCGCCATTTGCCTTGCAGACCACATCTCTCCATACTCAAAGCAGACTCAACGACGTATATGTTCTTCAAATCAGATGTAGTAACTAAGATCGTCCGCAGTGACATATTGTAAAATATACTGTATACACTGTAGCACAGTAGAAATTTAGAGTACGTATTGTAAAAATAGAAGAAGAATAATATATAGAATATGCTTTACATACGCTGGTGCGGACAGCCTAAGACTTCAAATTACATGTTCATCTTCAAATTATATGCTCATATTCATCGGTACTTTGAAGTTTCAAAAGGTTGGATTTCAATTTAAGCATTCACAATTCTGGTCAATCCAATACAAAATTTTGTTTGTTTTTCTAAATTAAATGGTAAACGTTCACAGTTCTGGTCAATTGGATACAAAATTCTGTTTGTTTATTTAAAATGGTTTATATTTTTACACCAAACTGGATGATGGAATCTGCCAAGTTACAGTGGCTTTGGCTTGTTGGAAGTTGTGGTAGAGGAACAATCCATCTGTCCGCGAAAAAGGTGAAAATGAACGAAAGCCATTGGTTCAACAAGCCAAACAAAGAATGTTTAACCCTCACCACATACTGATCGGCAGAAACATGTCAGAAAAGCACGTCTAGTCCTCAACGCTCAGCTGAAATTCTCTAGTGGAAGATGATGGTGTATAACTTTTTTGTTTGAAGAATAGTCCTGAGAAATATATTTCTCAAGATGAGTATTTTCCACGGTGATATAAAATATAAGTTCCACTACGTAAGAAACGCAAATAGGAGACAAAGATCAAAGACGAGCGTCATTGATATGGGTAAACGAGACGAGACCGCCTCAGCGAGGATGCTGGTTCACGAAACAAAGGCGCAACTAAGCATAAAAGGAGACGAGGTACTATAAGTCACATCTCATTTAATGAAATATCCGAGACGAGCCCGATCATCTGACAAACGGGAGACGCGCGACTAACAAAGCATGTCTCCTATTTGCGAAAGAAATGAGACGAACATTACAGAAAGCACGTCTCCTTTGGCTCGACGGCGGAACGTTGGCCATGGTGGGTTGTCTGTGCGGAGAAGACGAATGAAGAGAAAAGGAGAGACTGATGGCACACATTATATAAGGTATGTGCGGAGATGCAAAATGGAGACGTTCTTAGAAACGAAGTGCATCTCCCATTCTCGACGTCTCCCCCTCTTCTGCTAAAAGGGAGACGTGCTTAACGAAAAAGAGTGTCTCCTATTTCCCACGTCTCTTTTAACTTCATGATTTTCTCTATTTTGCTTCGGTTCACTATTTATATCACACATCACTGAATTTAGATCACATTCACTTGATAACTAAATTATTTATTTATCTAGAATAATCAAATCCTTCCTTATGATTCCTGAGGAACACGATGAACACACAACACATTCATTTATTCACATAGTTGAACACACAAGATAATATTTATTTACACAGATGAACACAAATTTCATTAACACAATATATTACAAAACACAAGAACAAAAGTACAAGAAGACACAAGAAAAGAAAAACATCAACTAAAAACAACAAAGAAAAACTAAATCCCCCCCTCCTCCTCCTCCTCCTCCGACGACGGCGTCGGTGCAACAGGAGTCTGTACCAGTTGCTCCGATTGTGACGGTTGCTCCGGCTGCACCGGCGGTACAATCCTATGACCGATGTTCCTCTCCGTCGCCGCCACCAGGTTACTGCAGCCCTTGGCGCCGAGCACCTGGACCATCGTCTCGAGCAGAAGGTCGAGACGATCGATCACTCCCGTGAGGGCATAGAGGTAGTGGCCGATGATACCCATTCCAGTAAACTCTGGAAGGGTATCCAGACCCAAGGAACTCATGGTGCAAGACGTATGGTTGTACGCCTCTTGCACCATGACGAGGTGCCGCTCGGTGTTGAGCTAGGAGCTGCTACACTATTTCTTGTAGGGTGGCTCCCTCGACGGGCTTGGCGACGGAACGTTGGCCATGATGGTGGTGGGTCGTCGACATGGAGAATACGAAGAAGAAGAAACAAGTGCAAAAGGAGAGACACGCTTGTGGAGAACTGACGGGTGAATAGGCATCAATACCGCATCGGGGAAACGAAAGGTCGCACACACCGGTAGCACGCGTCTCTACACCACCGCCGCCGAAATTAAGTTCTCCGTAGTCCTCGTACCGCACGTCACTCTTTCAACAATGGAAGACACAATTTCATATCTCGTGCGTCTCGCTTTACTCTTGCGCGTCTCGCGTTTGTCTCCCGCGTCTCTTCACCATCAGTACTCCTTTACTAATCGACCAACTCTAGTGTGACTGCCGCCTCTGTTCTACCAACGCTAGTGCGATCGCTGCCACTATTCACCATCGCCTTCGTCGTCGTCGCCGTCCTCCTTGTCGTGTCACTGTTCATGGCTCAGTTAGATATCGGCTTGGCGCGTAACTGATTGAAGGAGGAGTGCTTGTTGTGGTGCAAGAACCATCCCCATGTATGTACATATGGCACACTGGTCGCTTGGTTGTATGTAGCTCTGGAATGGACTGATGAACTTAACATGTAGTTTTGTTTTTCCGTCTTGTTTGTTTTTGGTATTTGCAATTTCATGTCTCGCAGCCATTTGCATCACTTGTTTGTCCAATTTCTCTGCATAGGGTTTCTGTGCGAAGCCTAAGTCGGGAGATTTATTGAAGTGGCAGTGCATTGTCCCCGGTAAAAAAAGGTAAGTCACGAAGAATAAGAACAATCATATCCAGTATAACATCATCTCCTTATTAATGAATTTCCTTTGTAGACTGACTGGGAAGGTGGTTAATACCCTCTAGCAATCTCATTCTCGGAGGACTATCCGTTGGTGCCTCCAAGATGCACCTTTCCACGTGGTTTCTTCCACCCGAAAGTCTATCGCTCAGGAACACTCTGCCTTGGGGTTCTTAATCAAGAGACTGTAAGATAGAGTTATTTTGCTCAAGTAATTAGTAATTGTTGATGAACTTATTTGAACTGATTTCTTATGTTGCTTAAATTGATATTTCTTAGGGGTGGTGGTCTGGTTTTACAATCAAAACTATACTACTTGAAGTTTAGTATTTGCTTCATCAGCCAAATGCGACCGATGTTGAAAATGATTGCTATAATCAACTTATCAAGTTTAGTAACTTTGTGTTAGTGACCATCTTAGGTTATATATCATTCCTCATTTGACATTTGTTAATTTAAAGAATGTCAGTATTTCAGGATTCAGGAGAATATAAGAGACGTGTTCGGAAGCAAGCTGTACGGTACATTTTAAATTGATCAATGAGAGCTTCATAGGAATAAGTTTAGAATCAAAATATATATTTCAGAGGGCACGCAATGTGTATGAACTATGAAATTCACCGAGTTGCAAATTATCTCTGAATTGCAATGTCATTGTGTTTGTTTATCCCTGAATTCCAATTATATCCCTGAATTACAATGTCGTTACGTTTGTAATCCCTGCAACGGACGCTGACGATGTTAACTCTGCGCGCGAGTGGTAATGGATGCTCACGATGTCATGCGAGTGGCAAAAGGGAGACGAGCACATGAGAGACGAACATTAAATAGGAGCATGCCTTATTTTTGACCTCCAGAAAAAGAGAGACGGGCGAATGAGAGACGCGCTGTCACCGATTTTGACCTCCGGCAAAAGGTAGACTGACAAATGAGAGATGGGCATTATACAAGATCGGATCAGATTTTTGACCTATTTTTAGCTCTCACGCGCTCTCTGGCGAAAATTTTCGCGCAAAACTTACTCGCGCTCTCTCGACCTAAGGGAGACGCTCAAATGAGAGATGGGTGTTATATAGGCTCATCTTCGAGTTTTGCTATTTTTATCTCCCGTGCGCTCTCTCCCAACGCTTGGCGAAATTTTTTAGCTCTCGCGCGCTCTCTCGACTTAGAAACTACAGCTCCTGAGCACGCCGCCACCATCACTCTTCCTCAAATCGCTCTTCATCATTGTCGCGCTGCTGCCGTCGACCCCGACCTTCGTCATCATAGAGTTGAGCACGCTGGAGCACGCTGCCTCGTCCTCTGTCCTCGGAGCCTCTACTCCAACCTCGGTAATCAATATGAGCACGTCGCCGCCTTAACATAAGTGAAAATGTTCTTCCTGGTTGGTGTCCTAGAACACATTCATCTTTCTTGTTTTTGTCCAATGCTGAAGTAATGTATTTGTTTTGACTGTCAATGTATATTATGAATTCTGATTCGCAAACCCTTGAAACTGTAGGAACTATGGTTGAGTAGCATTTGCTATCTCAGTGAGTTTGATTTCTACCTCTGCAACCATGCTGGAATCAAGGTACTTATGCGATAATTGGTGGTTCTCTTACGAGTTTTTATATCAGACTATTAATGCATCAGTGGAATATTAATTTTTTGTTTTTTCGGGGAACAAGTACACCAGCTCACTATTATGTCCTTTATGATGAGAACAATTTCTCTACTGATGCTTTGAAGATTCTCACCAACTGCCTGTGCTACAAGTAAGATCGGTTCTTCCTTCACTAACAGTTCCTGTGTTTATTACAATTGGATACCAATTTGTTCCTAAGCCTTCAGATACTTGCTCCTTTATGTGATTGTCTAATCGAATGTGGCTGCAATTTGATAATTTTTTATATGATTTCGTGATTTTATTAAATTTGAGGATGTATCAGATGGAGCATTAGAGGCTATAAAGGCTCATTGTTAATGAAGTCATTGATCAAGAGAATTTTCATTATGGTATACAGGATTACATGATGACACTTATGATGTGTGTAATTAGTGACTTTGTAATCAGGATGAACATGGGGTATTCTTTGTGTAATTAGTATACTTGATAACCACGATTGACACTTTCTTAATATTTGATTGGTCAACATAATTTAAGATGTGATCTTTTTGGCTATACATATGTTCATGTATGTGTATGTTGCTGCCACTGGCAATGCGACTGCCAAGTCCTGGCTAGCTCCAGGATGCAGCCGACAACTAGGATAATCAGGAGTGGAGGTGAAAGTCGCCTAGAGGGGGGTGAATAGGCAATATGGCCTGAAATGACTTAAAAATGAGATTAAATTACTGAGACTGGACTTGTGTAGACAGGGCCGGACTAGTCCGCTCAGCACAGGGTGAAAGCCTAAAAACTTGATTTCTACAAGTTGTTTGCGGAATTTAGGTTCACCAAAGGTATATGCAATGTTTAACAACCTAGTACAACTTAGATTAACAAGTACAAGCAATTAGGTTACAAGATTTCAATAAAGATCAAGATGAAGAACAATATGAACCCTAATAGCAATTTTAGTGATTACAAAATGTAAAGCGACAAGCGAGACACGATTTATCCAGTAGTTCAACTCCACAAAAAACCTACATCCACGTTGAGAAGTCCACACAAGGACCGTGTCTCACTTGACCCTCTTCTCACTAAGCCACCACAATGGCCGACTTGGTTTCCACTATATCAAAGGGTAATCACCAAGTTTCTTGGGGCTGCTCACAAGTTGAGGCTCCCACAAATCAATACAGCAAGGAGCACACGAAGCTCAACTCACACAAGCCACAAAACACAACACCAAGTGCAAGAGATCAAATCGAGGGTCAAAGCACGATGATCTTCCTTCACTCTCATTCCCAAATCCTAATCTCTTCAAGATTTTGTCTTAGAGGACAAGTAGGACGAGTAGAAGGCTTTGGAAGGATCAAGGAATGTTGTAGCGGCACTAGGGTTCAAGAGTTTTCAAATAGGGGCCAAATTTCCCTTTTTTATAGGGGTCCCGGCAACTAACAATTGCCACCAATGCAACCCGGACTAGTTCGGCCGTGTACCATGGACTAGTGTGGCCTTTTGGGACCACTGACAATTCGACATCACCGATCGACAAAATTGGTGATGTCCCAGCCATAAGTTTGAATTTCAAACAGTCAGTGGCATCACGGACTAGTTCGGCCCAAAACGGACTAGTTTGAAGTCGGACAAAACACTTAAGTCTGGCTAAAAATAGACTACTCTGGAAGAGCCCGAACTAGTCCGGCCCCGGGGGTCCCTCAAGTCCGGCCTCTCAGAACTTGGATTCGGGATCTCACACTAAGTCTTAAACGGACTAGTCCGTACAACAACAGATAGGTCCAAACTCAAACAAAACCATTTGGTCCGTTCCAAAACAGACTACTCTGGGGGTTCCGGACTAGTCCGGCCACAGGGGCGGACAAGTACGGCCACCCAGGACTTAGTTTCACAGTCGCTCACCATAGCAGAACGGACTAGTCCGTACCCAATCTGACAAGTCCGAACTCCAACAAAGATATTTAGTCCGTCCCAAAACGGACTAAATTGGCTACCCCGGACTAGTCCGACCTGAAGCCCGGACAAGTCCGGTCACTAGTGTTTTTATCTCAAATGGGCTCATCACTTAGTTTTTTCTTTCAAACACCACTTTGATCCCTATTGGATGATCTCAATGCCTTGATACAACCACCCTCACACATGATACGGCTAGTCTAAACTCAACACAATAGAAACCCTAATTTCTATGCTTGAGTCTTCGACGCTCGTTTCAACCTTTTCCCTTTTGAGGGATTTTGTCTCATTTCAATCATCACACCTGTGCTTAAGATCAAATCAACTCATTAGTCTCTTAATTGTCATTATCAATCATCCAAAACCCACGGGGATGCCTAGATGCACTTTCAATCTCGCCCTTTTTGGTGATTGATGACAACACATTAAACTTCAACAAAAATGATAATAATTTATTTTTATAACATGTATGTTTATGAGTAACCCCTCTCAATGTATGCATTAAGAAAGAGAAATTGAGAGAGTTATCATACATATACACGTTATGGTGGGGGGCTTAACTGATGTGCTCACAATTTGTGATAAGACAATAAATATGCATGATAAATAAGTCAATTCAAGCATAACATCACAATTAGCATAGTACATGTGAAACATAGATTAAGTCTTACACAAATTGAAATGAGAGAGTTTTAAAACATAGTACAAGTCCATAGAGGATCAAAAGAGACAACGACTATTAAAACTCTAAGTACCCCTAAGTACTCCCTTCCAATCTCTCCCCCTTTGGCATCAAGACACCAAAAGGAAAAGAGAGAAGGAGAGCCCTAAGATCGACTCTTCATCATCGTCGTCGTCGTCATCTCCACCTTGGTGCTGCTCACTATCGCTCTCCATGGCCTCCGGATCATTGGCATCGTCATCATCGCCTTCTTCCTCGGATGGAGCAGTCGTGGAGGTGCTAACATCACCAAATTGAGCTAGTTCTTCGGCGGTGAACTCCGGGAATGGAGTCAACTCTCCATCACTCTCCGCGGCGGGAGATGTGAGGACTTCAAGCTTGTCGCACATCGCCTTGAGATACTTCTCTTGGCGATGCTTCATGCGACGTTGCTGAACTTCCACCTTCCGGCAAGAGGTGAAAATAGCCTTGAATTTGAAGAAGCCACTGCCGGATTGTGATGGAGGAGGAGGTGGTGGAGGTGGAGAAGCCACGAAGTGAGAAGATGAGGCAAGAGGATCCACATTCTTCCTTCTAGGTGCAGGTGGCTCTGGAGGAGGTATCTGAGGACAGAGTCTTCTATGAATAATTTCCTTCTTGAAAGTTAGCCCCGACACCTTCTTGATCGTGAACATAATATAAGGAGCATAACCACATGATCGGTTGGGTGTGTGAGAGATATTGAAGATGTCATCAAAGATGTAGTCCACTACATTGAATCGGACATCTCCATCAATGATCACCATTAAGTGTCTCAAATTTCCTTGAATGATGCCCACATCTCCATCTTTGGGGGCTATTGTCTTCTAGAGCACACGGTTGAGAACACTATAGAAGGGCTTGATGTTGCGAATGTGCCCGACCTCATAAAGGGCATGACTTGGATACATGTAATCCAAGGTACCTCAATCAGTTGCCTTGAAGTTGGAAATGATAATCTCATTCTCAAGTTGATATTCCAAGTTAAGAATTTGAGCAAACTCCCAGTAAGTAGTGTTGTATTGCTCTCCATGAGTCATCCATATGATCCTCCTATCTCCGTCGGTGTGAAAATAGACAGTGGAGTAGAATTGTGCGATGACTTCAATATTCCAATCATATTGAAAAGCCATAAGTTTCTTCAATCCATGGCGCTCTATGGCCTCAATCATGGCATTGAAGGCCAGATGACCCTTCTGTGCCATGTAGTCCCAAATTCCCAATCAATCCATTGGGCATCTGTCATTGGAGTCTGCTTGGACATATAGACTGTCTTGTAGTAGTCACAGTGGAAATCATACCAAAAGCAAGGGTCTGCGGTGCTCCTCTCGCGTTGATAGACATTGACCATTATGAGTTTTCTGGCCTTCTTAGCCCCTTTGCCTTTGAAAATGTTAGCTTCAAAAGCAGCTTGGCGATTAGGGTTCCTTGCGGGTGAGGACATCCTCAAGGGGCCTATTGGTTGAGAGGGCCCCTTCTTAGCCTTGCTTGCAGGTTTCTTAACTCCAACAACCTTCTTCTTGGGTGCCTCCTCAATCGATGCTTTGCCCTTGTCCTTTGACCTTCTAGCTTCTTTAGTTTTTGCTTTCTCGCCCATGGTCACAAGTCTTTTCTTTCTAGGGGCAACTTCTGCAGTAGCTGAGTTATGAGCCTCTCTTTGCTTCTTCTTTGCTATTCTTCAGACTGCTATTCGAGGAGGGCTATAGCAAGCTCTCGCTCCTCTCGAGCCCGACGATGGGTTTCTCGCCTCACTGCCTCGGCCTCGGGGTCGAATAGAGGCGAGTAGTCAGAATCCGACATCGTCCCTGAGAAGTGATGTAGAAGAGAGAATATGAGTCCAAGGAAGTGGAACATTGTGGTGGAATTCACAAAATCGATCAAGGTTAGGATTTTTACTGTGTAATATGAATTTGTCCGCCCAGGGGCCGAACTAGTCCGCATGAGCCGGACTTGTCCGTCCTGTGGCCGAACTAGTCCGGTGCACACAGTAAGAACCCTAATATTGAGGATTTTTGCAAAAATCTACAGATCTGACAACAATATTTCAAGGGTATGATCACAGGGACATATGGAACAACTTTTGTGAAGAAGTTTCTATCAAAATACCTAAAAGAATTGAATTTTGAAGGATTTAGGGATAGCTCAAGAATACCTCTTTAAATCTTTGAATTGACGCAATGTTTATGAAGAATCGGCCTAGGATGCTTGGGAAAGAGTTTCCACTCACCTTGGGGCTTCAATCCATAGATTGAAATCGAGTTTTGGTGGTTGGAATAAAAAACCGTCGATTTGGGGTGCGGTTTTCGCATTTTGAGGAGAGAGAGGGTTTGAGCAAAAGTGAGGAGGTCCAGGGTTCCCTAGGGAGGTTAAGTCCCCAAGGGTCGGACTAGTCCGGTTGGGGATCCGGACTTGTCCGACCTGCGGACTGGGTCCGGACATTTCTGATGGGTCAGACTTGTCCGGCCAGGGAGACGGACTAGTCCGGTGTAAAGGCTGAAGACACATATATATTGAGTTTTCATAGGAGATTTGATCCTTTTGGAGTAGTTTTTCACAAAAGATATTTGCAAACATGGTCAGTAAGAAATCAACAACCAAACTATGACCATAATTCACAAATATTCAATAATTTCAAAATAATTTGTAGAAAATTGAGGAGGAAGAGTTTTTCACAAGAATGTGTGCAATTTTTAAGAACATATAAGTAACAATCAAGTGTGCAAGACTCAAGCCACATTTAGAGAATCTAAGATATTGAGTTCACTCCTAAGTTCACAAAATCTTCTCTCATCTTGGGGCTTGGTGAAGATATCGGCCAAATGTTTTTTGGTTTTCACATGGGAGATTGCTATGTCTCCTTTGATGAAATGATCTCTTAAGAAATGGTGGCGGATATCAATGTGTTTGGTCCTTGAGTGTTCAACTGGGTTGTTGGCTATTTTGATGGCACTCTCATTGTCACATAGGAGGGGAATATGGTTCAAGTTTATGCCATAGTCCCTAAGAGTTTGTCGCATCCAAAGAAGTTGTGCACAACAACTTCCGACGGCGACATACTCTGCTTCGGCTGTGAAAAGTGCAATGGAGTTTCGTTTTTTTGAGGACCAAGACACTAGGTATCTACCAATGAATTGACAAGTTTTGGAGGTGCTTTTTCTATCAACTTTGCACCCCGCATAGTCCGCGTCGAAATATCCAATGAGGTTAAACTTAGAGCCTTTATAGTACCAAAGTCCTAGGATTGGTGTGTGAACCAAATATCTAAGAATTCTCTTAACAACAGTCAAATGACACACCTTAGGAGCAGCTTGGAATCGAGCACACATACAAACACTTAACATTATGTCGGGCCTAGATGCACATAAGTAAAGCAGTGAATCTATCATGGAACGATATACCTTTTGGTCCACACTTGGACCATCTTCATTAAGGTCAAGGTGTCCATTGGTTCCTATTGGAGTCTTGATGGGTTTGGCTTTGTCCATGTCAAACTTCTTGAGTATATCTTGGGTGTACTTTGTCTGACTAATGAACGCGACTACTTGAGTTGCTTCACTTGAAAAGCTAGAAAGAACTTCAACTCCCCCATCATGGACATCTCAAACCCCTCGGTCATTATCTTGGAAAACTCATCACAAAAAGCTTTGTTACTATAACTAAATACAATGCCATCGACATATATTTAGAAAACGAACAAATCATCATTGAAATGCTTAGTGAATAGAGTGTAATCTGCCTTCCCAATTTTGAAACCATTTTGAGTTAGAAAGTCTCTAAGGCACTCATACCAAGCTCTAGGAGCTTGTTTGAGGCTATAGAGAGCCTTACGCAATTTGTAGACATATTTTGGAAATTATTGATCTTCAAATCCAGGGGGGTTGCTCCACATACACCTCTTCCTTGATTGGACCATTAAGAAATGCACTCTTGATGTCCATTCGGTATATCTTAAAATCATGGTGAGTAGCAAAGGCAAGTAATATACAAATTGATTCAAGCCTAGCTATGAGAGCAAAGGTTTCACCGAAATCAAAACCTTTGACTTGTGAATAACATTTGGCTACAAGTCTTGCTTTGTTCCTTGTAACCACCCCGTGTTCATCTTGCTTGTTTTGAAACACCCACTTGGTACCCACAACGTTCGCATTAGGCCTCTTCACTAGCCCCCATACTTGATTTCTGTCAAAGTTGTTGAGCTCTTCTTGCATGACCTTCACCCAATCCGGATCTCGTAGGGCTTCTTCAACCTTGTGAGGCTCCAAAGAAGAAACAAAAGAGTAGTGTTCACAAAAATTTGCAACACGAGATCGAGTAGTTACCCCCTTTGAGATGTCTCCAAGGATATTGTCAACGGTATGGTCCTGTTGAACACTTTGATGCACTCTTGGGTGTGGTGCTTGAGGTCTTGGGTCTTCATCTTCCTCATTTATTTCGTCTCCCCCTTGATTGATGCGTCCATTTTTTTCATCTTCTTGGAGCGAATTTTGGGGGTTTTGAGCTTGATTATTTGAGGAAGAGTTTGATTGATGTGTGGGATGATCACTTGAGTCTTGAGGTTGTTCTTGTGGTCGAGTGTCTCCAAGTGCCATTCTTCCTATCACCATTTGTGGAGCTTCTTCTTGATCTAGCACATGACGATCAACTTTCACTACAGGAATCCGGCGATAGGGCGTCGGCCATATGAGCGTCGGTTGTCTACAGAAACCAACGCATATAAATTAAAGGTGTCGGTGAACGAACGCACTTAGCCGACGAAAAATTTTGGACGCCTTTAACGACTAAGTGCGTCAGGGCTGACGCATTTATTGCCTATGTGCGTCGGTTTCGGTAGGCCGACGCACTTAAAGTTAAATGCGTCGGCTGGAACGACCGACACACTTAAGACGTTATATGCGTCGGTCCTGGCCCAACCGACGCACATAAGTGCACACGTGGCTGCTCCACCGAGCACGGCTATGTGCATCGGTCCGCTAGAAACCGACGCATATAACTACTTAAGTGCATCGGTTTCTGGGCCGACGCATATAATGTGCCGTGTGGCCATCTCCCCAGTGGCCAGATATAGGCGTCGGTGTAGACCAAACCGACGCACATAACGATTTTTTTTTTAAAAATGTTTATTTTCTCTCCCTTCCCGGATGGGGAGCCTCCATTTTACACACAACAGCAATATACAACATATCAACATACGACCATACACAAGTTATGAAACATAGCACCATACACAAGTTATAAAACGTTTTGAACACAAGCACAACATAATACAAGCACAACAGTTCGAAAATGAGTAAACGAAATTCATATGTCGTCGTGGGAGCCTCCACTCGCATGTCCTCCACTCCTATCTCCTCCACTCACACCTCCGTCGTTAATTTTAAAGAAAGCATCGACACCTTCAGGTGTTCCGTGATGAGATCTCTGCAATAGATAAAAATGAAATAGAAACTTAACAACATAATATGTTAACTCCTACTTACTTAATAACATAACTTTAAAAAGGAGAAGCATATTGGTTTGAACTAAAACTTAAACACACTCTCGTATTTCCTCTCACTCTCTCTAACTCTCTCGCCCTCACTCGCTCTCCTACTCTATCTCTTCTCCTCTCCCTCTATATCTCTTTCTCTCTAGCTCCCTCTCTATCTATCTCTTCTCTTCTCTCTATCTCTTCCTCTCCCCCTCTATATATTTCTCTCCCTCTCTATCTATCACTTCTTTTCTCTATATATATTCATCTCCCTCTCTATCTATCTCTAGCTCTCTCGCTCTCTCACTTGTTCACTTTTTCACTTCATCTCTCCGCTATTATTTCTATTTTCTTTTTAATATTATGGTAATTGATGTTATAATGAAAATATTGTAACAAGTATGCATGTCATACATACCGCTGCATCTTCTTGTGATGGATGAGTCTGCACCGGAGGAAAAGGCATCAGTGGGAAAACTGCTTGAAGTTGTGAGATTATAATTAGAATCATTTTGGAATCAAATAAAGTAGTCAAATGCGAAAATTATAGTTTACCTGGATTATTTTGCTGTAATCTAGAAGCCAGCAGTGACATAAATCCGTAAGGCTGTGGAACATACGATTGACCACTCTCGGAACCCTGCAACACAAATAGTTACAATATTGCATTATATAACTGAAGTCAATAAGATAAGTAGTTTTACCTGTGAGGAGCCAATATGTGGTAGTAGTGGCTGCATTGGTCGAGGACCGAGCTGAGAACTGGAGCTACCTTGACCCATGAACTGCATCAAGTAAATTAGTTGTGATATCTTTAGTAGGTACATTTGTAAATCGAATAATATTTTCAAATAATAAAATTACATGTTACCTGAGACATATACAAATAATGCATCTGTTGCTGCAACATCTGTGTTTGTTGCTGTTATTGTTGCAGCAACATCTGTGTCTCTTGTTGTTGTTGTTGCATCTCCTCCTTTGTGCGTCTTAGTTCTTCTCGTAATTCAACCTCTGTAGATGATTGAAATCGACTACCACCAACATTGGACGGTCGTCGTCTAGCATAAGCCTCACGCTCTACATATCTGTCGCCTAACCCAAGTCTACAAAAAAATACAAGTGTGAAGAATCGATATTCATTAACATACAAATCAGCATTAACTTTACACATACCTCCCATGCGGTAGACCTCCGCCAGCATCGTATGCTGCAGCGACATCCAGCGGCTCTCTCAAATAGTCTGAATCAGGTCCATGATTCTTTTTGAAACACTCAACATACTTTTGATGTGATACATTTAGTTACCAGATTAATGTAATACAAGATAAATTGAGTTGATAGATAAAAGAAACAAAGAATCAACATACGTACCGATTTCTGGGTTGATATGTAGAGCGTGAATCAACATACGTACTAATCACATATATAATATGCTCACATATTTAGAAACTATTAATCATCCTCACATATATAAGTTAAACATGTAAATTTGCATATAATTTGAGAATTAACTATTAATTAATCTAACATATCCACATTAGCTATGAATTAATCTCACACATAGAACATCACATATACAAACTCATGCACCAAACAAAAATTACACATAATATTCAAATATGACTTCATTTTACCTTATGCGTCAAGGAGGAGTGAGGGGCGTCGAGGGGGGCTGGACGGGGGCGCGGAGGAGACCCGGACGTGGGGTGCTGGACAAGGAGGCACCAGAGGGGGGCCGGACTAGGAGGCACCGGACGGCCGAGGAGCCCGGTGGGCGGGGGCTCGGGCGGGGTCGATGGCGCGGGCGGGATCGGGGGCGCGGGCTGGGTCAGGGGCGCGGGCGCGGGCGAGGGGCGGCGGGCGGGGGCGTAGGCGCGGGCGACGGGCGCCGCCGATGGGGCGGCGGGCGGGAGCGCCGGCGAGGGGCGGGCTGGCGGCGGCGGCAGACGGGGCGCAGACTCGAGTCGGGAAAACAACACCGCTTAAGGGTTTAGAGAAGAGATGCGCCGAAGGGATTAGGTCCAGCCGGGCCCACTTAAGAGCGTCGGTTTTCCCTGGCCGACGCTCTTAAAGCCTGAGCCAGCTGGGCCCACATTAAATGTGTCGGTTTCTCTCCGACCGACGCACTTAGATCCTGAGCCAGCCGGGCCCGCGTTATGAGCGTCGGTGCCACCGACGCATTTAATATATGCGTCGGTTTGGCCGACGAATTTAATAGGTGCGTTGGTTTGATCAAGAAAACCGACGCCTCTAACTTATTGGTGTCGGTTAACCAAAACCAACACCCTTATAAGAGTTAAATGCGTCGGGGCCAACGCATCTAAGTAAACCGACACCCTATTCGTCATTTCCTGTAGTGTTTCTCCACTTGGGAGCCATTAGTCTCATCAAACACTATGTCACATGCTACTTCAATAATTCTGGAGGATTTGTTGAAGATACGATAGGCGTAAGTGTTTGAGTCAAAACCAAGCAAGAACCCTCATCGGACTTAGAAGAAAACTTCGAAGTCCTAGGCTTCTTGTTGAGGATATAACATTTGCTCCCAAAAACACGAAAGTAAGAAATGTTGGGTTTGTTACCGGTTAGGAGCTCATAAGACGTGTTCTTCAAGATGCGGTGAAGGTACAACCGATTTATGGCATGGCAAGCGGTGTTAACTGCCTCCGTCCAAAACCGGTCCGACGTCTTGTATTCGTCAAGCATGGTTCTTGCCATCTCGATGAGGGTCCTATTGTTCCTCTCGTCCACCCCATTTTGTTGAGGGGAGTAGGGGGCTGAGAACTCATGCTTGATTCCTTCATTATCCAAAAACTCTTCAACTTGACTGTTCTTGAATTCGGTGCTATTGTCACTCCTTATGGTCTTGATACTTAAGGAGAAGTCATTTTGAGCTATCCTCAAGTATTTCTTGAGGAAACCTTGAGTTTCACTCTTATAATGCAAAAAGAACACCCAAGTGAAACGTGAAAAATCACCAACAATTGCAAGACCATATTTGTTACCGCCGATACTTATGTAGGTGATTGGATCGAAGAGGTCCATGTGTAGAAGCTCCAATGATCTTGTTGTCATCATAATGTTCTTGGATGGATGTTTGTCACAATCCAAAATTTTAACCAAAGATAAAAATCACTCCGAATTAAATTTTTTTAATAAATCTCGAGCTATCAATAATGGTCAACCAAAAATCAGGCTACATATCTCAAACAAGAGAAAATAAGTAAATGATGAATAAGCTCAGGTGCAAACAAACTCATATATTCCTTAAAACTTAAGAATTAAATAATATCTAAAATTGTACCTATGCGTATACGGCGCCCAACTAATAACTTAGAATATGACAAATAAATCAAATAATGTTATAATTATTCGGAAGAGTAACTATATTCTAGAATATAAATGTACTCAAACAAGGGTCATTGTCCATAAACCAAATTCCGACTCAAAAAAAAATTACAATTCAAGTGTGTGAGAAAATTTGGAAGATTATGGAAACACTCTATAAACACAGAAGCATAAAAAGATTTAGGTGCAATCGAATTCAAATTAGAAATTAAATGGAAAACAAAACTGAAATGTACTCTAAATAATAGGGAACATACATAAAGTAAGTTTGAATTCAATTTGGATTCAAATTAGATTGGGATTCAAAACCAAAACAGAAATTAAATTAGAAAAGGAAGGAAAACAGATGAAAATAGAAAAGGACGAGCAGCCCATTTCTCCTGGTGCGGCCCGTCTCCTCTCTACCTCCATTTCCTTGTACGCGGCCCACCATTCCTATTTTCCCTTGTGCGGCCCGGCCCAACGACTGTTCCATCATCTTGTTCCTCCATTACTCTTCTGAGCCCGATCGCGCCCAGGAATCCCGCGAGGGGACGTCGCCCGGGTGCCGCCTGGGGCACTGGCACCATGCCTGCTCTGCGCGGCTCACCTCGCAGCCTCGCCATCATGGCTCTGTCGACCACATCATGCCCCTGCCAGCCTGTCGCGTGTGCCATCCGTGCCTAAAAGCTGCGCCATCACCACGACCCCGAATTCTGGCGATGGGACTCCACCATGTCATGTCGCCGGCTCTGAAAACACATCGCGCGCACGGACGAACGTCTCCAGCTAACAAGAGTGGCGCGTGCACGACGGAACCCGTGCCCACCGCCTGACTCACGTCCGTGCGCAAACCGCCTCAAGCCGCTGCCATGGGAACCGCCTCGGACGCCCATAAAGCGGCTCCTTCCCCTGTGTTATTTCATTCGAAGGCTCGCCACACTCTTCTAACTCTCTCTGGCAACCGCACGCGCTCCTGCGTGCCCCCTCGCCTCCAAATTTGGGCAAAGTAGACGGTCCCCTATTTCTTCCCCAACTCCGGTTGTCGTCCCCGTTCCCGCTTCGGTGAGTTTAAAAAGTCCAATTACCCTCTCCCGTTGCTCCTTTGTCTTGCTCCTTAGCAAGAACATGTGTTGTACGACGATTTAGTGCACCGTAGCACGGCAATCGTAGGTAACCCTAGTCGCGTCGCCGCCCACCATTGCACACCATTGCCGCCGGCAATACGTAGGCCTTATTAGCCCACGAGACCCTACCCGTTGCATCTAACGTGCCACATATGGCCTGTAGGAGCATTACAACCGAAGAGAGGATGAGCGCACGGGCTGATTCTCCGAGCGACGCCCACCGCATGCCACTGCTCGCTGTCGCCGGCCGCCGTGGGCGCCACTATGGCCAGTCCGAGTGCCCCACAACCTCGCACGAACTCTAGAACACGACCCCGACAAGCTTTGTCATTAGATTGTAGCACACACGCGTAGATCACCAGCGCACTGCCGTGCATCGCTGCCGCTCGTAGCTAAGGTGTGTCGCTGGCTGCCATGGACCCCACTATGGCCAGGACGAGCGTACCACAACCTTGCACGAACTCTGGAACACGCCCATGACAAACTAGCTCGTCAGTTTACAGCGTGCACGGATGGATCGACGGCGCGCCGCCGCCCGCGGTCGCCACTGCTCGCCGCCGGCCGTCGTAGGCGAGTCCCCGGTCCGACTGAGCCCGCCGTGCACTTGCCAACGTCCTGCGTACTCGCCGTAGACGGCGTACTTGCTCTGGCCAACCGTCGGTTCATCCCGGGCCGTCTGCCGCCGCGTTGCCTCTGGCCGACGCTCGCGACTGCTCCCCTCTTCGCTTGAGTCGCACATACGTGGCACACACGTGGCTGTGACCTAGGTGCCACGTCACGACACCTAGATGCCCCAGTCAGCGCCACACGCGCAAGCCCGCAGTCCCTCTGCGTACACCTGGTCCATGGACCACTAGCCCTAGCACACCCTATCACACTGGCCCACTAGACCTACTAGTCAGCCACAAAGACTTAAAGAAAGAAAATGCTAAACTCACACACGCTGATCACCCAGGCCCACATCCAGCCTCATTGCTCCATATTAAAATGCTAGGTCTGCCCGGGCTGTGTACACAGAAGATAATAAAAAGCATTTCTCAATATCAGAAAATTCTAGAAAAATCCCTAATAATTCTTGATTTCTTGTAGATCATATTAGGAGTTATTGATAGAAGGAATTAATTGTATATATTGTCAGAAGTATTATTGGCCTACCGAAAATGAATTGATAATTAAGAAATTGAAAGAAATCATGTGTCAACTCTAAATTGATAATCATTTTTGCAAATAATTGTCTAAGAATTCTCTAAAAATATATAATGATTATTAGAACATAAAAACAGTAATTAGTGGCTAAAATAAAATTTAGAAAATGTGAGACATATTATAAAGAAAATAGTTCAATCAACTAGAAAAGTTGAAGGAACCCATATTTAGCCTCCGTAATTGATAAGCCTCCACAATAGTTATATGCAAAACTCTAGAACTATCATTTGACATTTAAAAATAATGTAGATAGTATTCGGTTAAACTAAATAATGGGATAATTAATTAATTATCATCCTCATAGGAAATCATTTAAATAACTGAATTAGCAAGAGGCACATAGAAGCTTCCAATTAGGTAATCTTTCCATAAAAGACCCTCTAAATACTTGTGAGAATATAGTACTACGACTATAGAGTAGTAATGGACTAAAATAAATTGTGATATAGTGAACTAGCAGTCATCGTCAGGGAAGAGCAATTAGAGAGCTACTAAGTAACATAAATTCACATGCTACAATAGTAAAAAAAATATGTTTAAGGCTTTTAGAACACGTTATTGAAACAACATGTTCAGAGGACTGTACAGAACAATAAGTTACTCTCTAGCTCTCAGTAAAAATGTGCAATTTGCTTGGGAATGTCACAATGTGGGAATTAGTCTCTAAAATAGGAGAGACTTACATTAGAAGAACTTTAGTGAATATACTACCATGAATATAGGTTGGTTTCAAAGAAAGCCCATAGAAGCTATGGATAACCTGTTGACCGTAACATAAGTAATTTATAGTATAAACTAGTGAATTAAACATAATTGTCCTAAACCCGGTAAATAATTAGAAGATTGGAGGAAATCAAATTAAGCCTCAAAGTTGGAAGTATTGACACACATAACTATATAAATACATTACTGAAAACCTATAGTGTAATAAGATTAAGAAGTAGGCGATCAAACTAAGAAGATCGATAATAACATTAAATCTTTCAATGATTAGTTGACCAAAGAAATAGTAGCATTTTCAAATAAGCCACCAATATAATTACATAATCTCCAATAAACCTTATAAGAATTTTAATGACCGTGTTATTGCATGATTGTTCGTATTTATTGGAGTTCTATTTGGATTTCTTGGATTTTTTATCGATAAATCATATTTTCTTGCGTAGCTACGTACTTAGTAATCCAAGAGTTCACGAAGGAGATATTCAAGACTCGGATCACGAAGAATAGGACAAAGACTCTGATAAGCCATCGTAAAGGCAAGCTCTAACTCCTTGATCATATTTTACCTATGTTTTGCAATCACACCTATGACCTATTTTTATTGCATGACTGTATGTCTATTTTAAAAATGTTGCTATGCTATGAACCACTTGAAATGTGGTAGCATGAGCTATGTCGATGATTGAGTATCTGTGTTAGCTACTAGCCAACAATAAACAGTAACACGATAGTTACTCGCTATCAATGGCTTGAAACAAGACACTGCATCAGTTATGATAATAGCAATGACTATCACAATCCCCTCCTTGACCTTGACAACACAACCCATTGACTACCTAACAGCTTCATCATTGTGTTATAGCAGTGATGCGAGCACCTCCTTATTAGTACTATGCTTAGGAACCCCGGCGATGTTCGCATCGCGAACCACTACACACTGTATACATGATTGCAAAATGTGTTTGGTGGTGTGAGTTAGGATATGGGTGGGTGATTAATGAACTGTGTGTGTGAAGGGGAAGGGTGGTCGAGGCGAGTATGGTGATGGGATGCCGAGGGCTCCCTAAGAGGTATACCAGTTGCGGCTGTGTATTCGATGTAACCCACCGATGGGCGTTGAGTGCTTCATTAGTAGTCTCATGACCATATTTTCCGGACTAGCCTTATGCTGAGTACTTCAGTTTAGTTCAATGCTGTGTGTTCTGAACTAGTCCTTTTGCCAAGGACGGATGGAGCCGCCTCACCAATATAAGGATCGGTTCATTTGACTTCAACATAGTGATTTCGTACAACCACAAAACCTGTATGGGCGGGACTCGCCCCACCTTTCTGGTAACTTCCACAAGAGAAAACCTGGAGAACCATGGAGGGCACGGTGGACCAGGAAATGGCACAGAGACCGAGGGTCATCTGATGTCTGGTTGGGTAGGAATTGCTCGAATAGCCCCTGGGTCGGGCCGAGGTGTGATTGTGGGGTTACGTGTGGAAGATGGGATGAGCGTCATGTCATACCTTTTTTAGGTGTGCATGGCCTGTGGGTAAAGTGTACAAACTCTGCAGAGTCTTAATCTATCCGGATAGCTGTTGTCACAGTCTTGCCACACTATGCTTTGGGCTCCTATTGATTAGCATTAGTACAACTCCTTAAAGTGTGTGTGTGTGTGTGTGTGTGTGTGTGTGTGTGTGTTTGTGTGTGTGTTTGTGTGTGTGTGTGTGCGGGTGGCCGAGGCCGCCGTGTTTTGGGAAAGTGTCGACATGCGTGTCGGAGTCATCATGACCATGGGTCCGAAGACTCATCTGAAAGTGAGGGAACTGGCGGGATGGTCTGAAACTCCCCCAGGGCCTGACAACTATAATAATACTGATTCAACTACTTCTCCCTCTTATTGCAAAACTCTTTTCAAAGAGAAGCTTGCATAAAATTCTTTTTGGAAAAACTAAGCCGTATGGCCTCTCCTTGCTACAAGCCCCAATGCATAAAACACCTCCCCTTGGGTAGCATTAGGGCTTGCAGAGTACCTTATATACTCACTCTTGCTTTATATGTAGTTTATCAGAAGACAAAGAAGCTGAAGCGTGTGAGGATGACGATTATGTCTAGTCCTACTTCCCAAGTCTGCCTGTTGGGCATGGCGCCGTTCTGCTTCGCTGTTTCTGAGGATTTATCTTTTTGGTGGTCATCCACAACCACGTCCAGTGTAATCTAGATCATGTTTGTAAGACTTACATTGTTTATAAATAAGTAATTGTTGTATGGATCTCAATCTATTCTGTTGTGCATACCAACTACTGATCCAGGGATTGGTATGAGATGCACAAGTGGACCTACGTAAGGCGGGTCCTGACAGAGTGGTATCAGAGCCATACTTGGTCGTAGGACAAAACCTTAGAGTCATCCTATACCTTGAACATATATTTGAAAAGTATAAAAGTATTTATGAAAGATTCTCTCTCCTTATGTCCTTTCTGCACTTACCTCCTTCTATGTTGAAAACATAATTTATTCCCTTCGGTAGGGTCGCTGATCTCAACCCAACACACCTTGGACGTTCAAGAGTAAGATGGACACCCACACGATACGCAAGGGTTGAACCATGCAATGTCTGCACCGGACCATTCGAAGATTCGACCAGTCAAACAACCTTCTAATCAATTCAAGAAGGTGCATAAAGATAGTGGAAGTAATTACTCTACTAAGCCTACTAGAAGATGACATCGTCACGTATCAAGAAGGACATCAGGATCGGTGGAAGAGAAACCATGTGCAACTCTACATTCTCCAGTCACATTGATAGAATCCTAGAATGACCGTTGTGCCCATGAGTTGAATGGTTTAGCCCATAGTAATCTAGAGTAAGCCACGAATAGAACGATTAATAGTATAATATATAAGTTTGTAATCTAGTTATGTTTGGGTGTGATTTGCTAGTTTTCATTTGGTTCTTCGATTGAGTGAAATTGTGTGCTCTAATACAAACACAGATCAATAACCAAGTGAAATAAGATAAGTTGTGTGTTTAATAAAATAAATACATATGGATTACGTGTATATTTATATACCTACACATGTATACCTATATGTATATCAATTATAACGCACAAAAAAATACGTAAAATAAAACTTAAATTATACATACATACTTATACACGTTAGAATAATAATAATGGTCAAAACAAAATCTTCCACTCCTCTCTTCCTACCAGATCAACGAGATACTCATTCAAAAGCCTATCCCTGTTGGAGCTCACCATGAGCACACTGCTCATGCAGGAACACCGTCTCAATCCAAAGTACACCAGCTAACCCTCAAGGTCAATAAATAAATAATTAAATACATAAGCAAACCAAACAAAACAAAACAAAACTACATATAATTAAATATAAATATATCAATAATAATAATAATAATAATAACAAACCTACGCTAATAAAAAAACATAGTAGTTAAAATTATATTTAAGTGGGGTAGGATTTTAACAGACCTAAAAACCCATAAGACAAATGGTGTGAATCATACCCTTATGGACCGATTCACACACCGGCAAGGATTTACAACCTGTACCAACCGCAAGGCCAATACGGTGAATCATGTTGAGATAATGATAAGAGGTCGGCTGCAAGAGCTTCCATGGAATTCATGACACGTAGTTTGGAAGCTATGCTCATGGAATGAGTGTCGGAAATGTATACATGCTCAGATGTAGATCTGGAAGGATTACAAGGAATGGAACCATACATAAACGCGAAGTTCCTGACCATGCCAACCCCAAAGCAACACTAAGGGCAAAGAGACCTTAACAGATGGACACATATTGATTGATCAAATACAAGAGACACAACCGTAAGCTACAAGAAGGGATTTTATGACTAAGATCATCACCTTAGGGAACCCCAATGTTTTGGTCAAGCGGAAAGAAAACAAGCTCGAGACGTGCATCGTCTACCGAAAATCAGATGAAGTAGCAGAAATAGATGTTATCCTGAGTCGATGACTTGCTTAACCAGTTAAGAGAGTTAGGTACACCTATGAATTGTGGTCAAGTTAATACCAAGTCAAGATCATATAGGCTCACATCAAGAAGCCCTTGTTTGCGACCCAATGCGGAAAATACGAGTTTTCACGATGACACCCTTCATACTGACTGACACGCCAGTCTGCTTCTTGAGTTGTATGAGCAAGATAGCAGTAGAGGATCAAGCAGCAAACCTCTCCTGGACAATCCCTAAAAGCCAAAGTCATGGTAGTAGACCCCACAAAGTCTAAAGATTTCACCTTTCGAGACCCTGTACGATATAAAATTTCGAGTAGCACTAGTATGGTCAGATATGAAAGAACGTCATTCTATGGCCCCGCCCGTAGTAAGGACCCTGAGACACAGAAATCAGAACCAAAGGTAGTCAATGGTAACAATAGACAAACAACCATCGTAAGAATTCCCCCACCATGGCAATGATTGTGTGTACCCTACGGAGACACCAGTGTGGGATACAAACGTATTCTTGGAACTAAGGCATTGAATGTAGGCCTAGAGGGGGGGGGGGTGAATAGGCCTTTTTGATTTTTCCCGGTTCCTGTAACACTCAACAACAAGGTCAATACCAGAGATATCGGACTAGTCCGATAAAGTGCGGACTAGTCCGGTTTTCACGGGCTAAGTTGATCAAGTTCAGTCAATTTGATTGATTCGTTAATGTTTGCAGCGGAAATATAAACTTGAATGACAGTTTAATAGTTGTATGTCAGATTCTATTACAATTAAGGCTCTTGTTCAACAATTTAACTCAAATTGAACAAAGTGAATCAAACCCTAGATTAAGTTGATCAATTAAGATGAAGAACGCACAAGGACAAGACACAAGTTTTATCCCGTGGTTCGGCTACCACGAAGGCAACCTACGTCCACCTTGAGGAGCCCACAAAAGGACCGGGTCTTCTCTAACCCTTCCCTCGTCGGATCGCCACGAAGGTCAATCCTCTTCCACTAATCACAAAGGGTAAATAACCAAGTTGAAGGGGCGTTCTCACACGTTGAGAGCTCCCTTGATTACAACTTACAAAGCCACCAATAACACACTCGAAAATTACAAATTGAAACGCAAGAGTGTGTTAGAGAATCAAACCAAGAGCTCAATGATGTGTGCCAAGTGTCTCTCCAATGATCTAGAAGTGATCTTCAATAGATTGATCGATTTTGCACTTAATTTCGTGGAGAGAGGTGGTTTTTGAGTCTCTTGGGAGGTGTGACGGCGCTAGGGTTCGAGAGATTGTAAAAGTGGGCCGTGCACCTCTATTTATATGGGGTTTCTAAAAGTGATCGTTAGGGTTCAGAAAGATCGGACTAGTCCGTGGTGGTCACCGGACTAGTCCGGTGTGCTGTGTGTAGCAAACCCTAAGTGTCCAGGAATATCGGACTAGTCTGGTTGAAAATGGACTTGTCCGATTTCACTACTGGAAATCTTCGGACTAGTCCGATTGCCATCGGACTTGTCCGGACATATGAAACCCTAAGTGTTTAGGATGACAAGTCCGCACTTGGAGGACTTGTCCGATTTAGATCAGTGTGTATATCGGACTAGTCTGTGTAGACACCGGACTTGTCCGATGTGGATCAAAAAGAATATCGGACTAGTCCAGATCACAACGGACTTGTCCGATTTTGTGTGACTTGTGCATTGTGTTGAGGACTAGTCCGCATTGGAGAGGACTAGTTCGAAGTGGATCAGAAAGATATCGGACTAGTCCGGTGGATACAGGACTTGTCCGATCTAGTGCGGAATGTGATATCGGACTAGTCCGGCTGTTATCGGACTAGTCCGGTCCTGTATAACTTTGTGCATTGTGTGTGTGTGCTTGAAAGTGATTGAGCTCTTGGGTGTGTTTCCTTAACACACTCCATACATAATAATCTACTATTTTCTTCTCCTTGAGCTCAAATTCACTTTGCTTCCCATTTCCCTTCTTTTTGGCATTTTGCTCATTTTTCATTATTTGCCTGCATTCATCTCAACAAAAAGATTAGGATCCCAATTGCTTGTCATAAATCATCCAAAACCCACAAGGGAGTCCTAGATGCACTTTCAATCTCCCCCTTTTTGGTGATTGATGACAACGAATTGAGATTTCACAAAATAAGGCAAAAAATGAGATTTTCATAAAGTATGCACATATGACTCAAAAATACATCAAGCAACAAGAGGATTATCCATATGTGCATTCTTTATGGTGGGATGCATACTAAGTGCATGAATACATTGAGAATGACAAAATTTACATTAATCAACCGATACCAAGTGCATATGACATTCCAGGAGCAAAAATGCAGTTTTCATCACATACTCGCAAATAAATTGAGCAATTCATCACAAGACCAAACTTAATATGAAAATAGTGTTAAACTATTACAATCACAAATAAAAGTACATAGAAGGCTCTCTCCTCGCATCCTATTACAGCTAAGCTAAGACTGGACTCCCCCTCAATCTCTCCCCCTTTGGCATCAAGACACCAAAAAGAGAGAGAGGAAGGTCCTAGATTCTTCACTCTTCGCTGTTTGTCCTCTCGTCATCTTCTTCGTCTTCTTCGCTCTCCACTTGACGAGGAGGAGAGGGAGGAGGAGGAGCGGAGCTGCTCGAGCCCCCAATGCCAAAATAGCAAGCTTGGAGGGGGACAAGGGCCCGAGCTCGGAGATGTTAAGATCAGAATCTTCAGAAATTACTGGAGATCCAATGGGGTTGATCTCCAGCTTTTCACTCAGTTGCTTCACATTGGCTTTGATATATCGCATATCCTCCTTCCTCTTCTGATTGAGTTTATGAAGCTTTAATTCAGTCTTCTTGCAGGAGGAGAATATCGCGGACAAGTATTTGAGGATCCCACTGGCGGATCCTCTCTGAGGGGCTTCCCTGGAGGGGGGAGGAGCCCTAGCAGCATCTCTTTCTCTTGCCGGTGCCTCAGGACTTGAGGCCGGCGAGGGAGCAGCCTGGACACTCACAGGCTGAGGCTTCTGAGGCCTTAGGGGAGTGTGCTCTACATCCTTCACAAATTCTATTCCTGTGACCTTCTCAATCATGAACATCAAGTAGGGAGCATAGCCACAGGACCGGTTGGGGGTGCTTGAGATGTTGACATGTCGTTCCAAATGTAATCTGCAACATCAAACTGTCTCTTCTTGCTTATGACCCTCATTAGAGTCCGGAGGTAGCCCTGTACACTCCCTGCATCCCCATCCTTGGGGGCAATGGTCTTCCGGGGAACTCTGTTCAGAACCACAAAGAAGGGCTTCATGTTCTTTGTGGAGGGAGGAACATACATAGAGTTGGGCTCATACATGAACTTCATTCCGTCCCTCTCAATGACCCCTATGTTGTGGATGATCAGGTGGTCATTTCCAGCAGAGTCTAAATGGAGCAAGCTTGCAAAATCCTCCTGAGTGATGGAGTACTTGGATCCATGGGTCATCCAAGTCACACTCTCTTCATCTTCACTCGAGAAGTGGCACATTGCATGGAATTGTGCAATCACTTCATCATTCCAATTGTGTATGAAGGCAAATAGATCCTTCAGACCATGCCTTTCTGCTGCAGCAATGACCTCATCAAAAGCTGAGCACTTCTTCTTCTCTAGGTAGGCCCAGTCAATCCACTGACTGCGCACCACCGGGGTCTTCATCGGCAGGTAAACCAGCCTGTAGAAATCTGCATGGAAGTTTGTCCAAAACCTTCCATCAGCTGCCTGCTTTGGCCTTCCATAGCAATCAATGCTTCTTAGCTTGGCTGCCACATCGCTGCCTTTCCCATTAAATTTCTCTTCATTGGGGTCCCGGACCCCTTCTCTGGGAGCATGAAGCTTCAAGGGCCCAACTGGCCCCGTTGCGACTCCCTTGCCCTTTCCTTTTGCTTGACGAAGGCCGCTTGTAGACGCAGCAGCCTTTGAGGTGGGCTTCTTGACACAGACCTTCCTCCGAACCTGGGGAGGGGAAGTAGCAGGCTCGGAAGGTCTTTCTTGGCGTTTCTTGCCAAGACCCGCCGAGGACCGAGGTGCCACCTCGTGGTCCAACTCGGCCTCAAAGTCGGAGATCTCGTTGTCGGAGCTCGACATGATCTGGGAATGATTGAGCAAGAATAATGATAAGTTATACAAGGCATAGGTAAGGCAAGATAGCAATGGAAGGCATTAAGGAATTAAGGAATTAGGTTTCAGGTTCAGAAACATTGGACTTGTCCGGTGCTCAGGCATGGACTAGTCCGGGGTACCGGACTTGTCCGTGCATGGACCGGACTAGTCCGGTGTTCATCCTCAAAAACCTAACAAATTGGACAGGATACAATCCCTAATGCAAATCTAGTCTAACATACACGTAGTACATCAACTAAACATGTAACTAGTGAAGGGTGCTAGACCAAACGATCAACAATTGAGAAAAACACGATTTCTAGGATTTTGAAGATTTTTACCGAAGAAATCGATGGAGGCTCGAAGTTTTGGGGGTTGGAGGTCGGACTAGTCCGCTAGCTTCAATCCCCAAGTCTTCAAGCTTGATCTACGCCCAAATGAGTGGCTTTTCGACGGAGGATGCAAAAGATCGCCTTGGGAGCTCGAGCGCAAGAGAGAGGAAGCCTAGAGCGAATGTGGGGGTGAGGAGATTAGGGTTTGGTGGCGGCTAGGGTTATGGAAACGAAAAATCGGACAAGTACGGACATGACCGGACTAGTCCGAAGTCATCCAGAGACCTATATCGGACTAGTCCGTGGTCTATCGGACTAGTTCGGCCTAACCGGCACTCTGCAGACTAGTCTGCATGGGCGGACTAGTCCGGGTAACCACGGACTAGTCCGTGGTCACCAGGAAAGAATTGCATAGCCCATTCAGATATATTTGAAAGTTCAATAATAGAGAATAGAGAGGCAAAACAATTCAAGCAATCTTGATGAATTTGACCAGTAAGCATACAACAATCATACAATGATCAAAATTCATCAAGATCTAATAATTGACATAGTTTTTCGAGAGAAAAATGGAGAGGGATGATTTTCACAATTCAATCAACAATATTTGAAGCAATGATACAGGTATGCAACTTTTCAAGCCACACTCCGAGAATCAAGAATATTTAGCTCATTTCGGAGTTCGCAAAAGCGCTTTTCATCAAGTGGCTTGGTGAATATGTCGGCCAATTGTTTTTGGGTGTTGACATGTGAGATGGTTATGTCTCCTTTCATGGAATGGTCTCTCAAGAAATGATGTCTTATGTCTATGTGTTTAGTCCTAGAGTGCTCAACTGGATTGTGGGCTATTTTAATGGCACTCTCATTATCACAAAGGAGAGGAATACGGTACATATTGTAACTGTAATCCCTTAGAGTTTGTCGCATCCAAAGGAGTTGTGCACAACAACTCCCGGCTGCAACATACTCCGCTTTGGCTGTGGATAATGCAATGGAATTTTGTTTCTTAGATGACCAAGAAACCAAAGATCTTCCTAGGAATTGGCATGTGCTAGAGGTGCTTTTTCTATCAACTTTGCACCCGGCATAATCTGCATCGGAGTAACCAATGAGATTGAATTTGGAGCCTTTTGGGTACCAAAGACCAAGGTTGGGTGTATGAACTAAATATCTCAAGATTCTTTTTACGGCTGTCAAATGACATTCCTTAGGGTTGGCTTGAAATCTTGCACACAAACATACACTCAACATAATATCCGGCCTAGATGCACATAAGTAGAGTAAAGATCCAATCATGGAGCGATATACCTTTTGGTCGATGCTTGGTCCATCTTCATTGAGATCCAAGTGGCCATTCGTAGCCATGGGAGTCCTTATGGGCTTTGCCTTGTCCATGCCAAACTTCTTGAGTATGTCCTGCGTGTACTTGGTTTGGCTTATGAATGTTCCTTCCCTTTGTTGCCGCACTTGGAATCCCAAGAAGTACTTCAATTCTCCCATCATTGACATTTCAAACCTGTCTGTCATAATTCTACTAAATTCTTCACAGAAAGATTGGTTAGTTGACCCAAAAATTATATCATCAACATAGATTTGGCAAATAAAAAGATCATTATCTAGATTCTTTGTGAATAATGTATAATCTACTTTGCCAATTTGAAAACCATTATCAATTAAGAAATCTCTAAGACACTCATACTAAGCTCTAGGAGCTTGTTTGAGGCCATAGAGAGCCTTACGCAGTTTATATACGTGGTTGGAGAATTCTTCGTCTTCAAACCCGAGTGGTTGCTCCACGTACACCTCTTCCTTGATCGGTCCGTTGAGGAAGGCGCTTTTCACGTCCATTTGATACAGCTTGAAATCATGGTGAGTAGCATATGCAAGTAATATTCTAATTGATTCAAGCCTAGCTACTGGAGCAAAAGTCTCATCGAAATCCAAACCTTCGACTTGTGAGTAACCTTTGACCACAAGTCGTGCCTTGTTTCTTGTCACCACTCCGTGTTCATCTTGCTTGTTGCGGAAGACCCACTTGGTGCCCACTATATTTGCATTGGGTCTTGCCACAAGTTCCCAAACCTCGTTTCTCTTGAAGTTGTTCAACTCTTCTTGCATTGCCACCACCCAGTCCGGATCCTTCAATGCATCCTCAGTCCTGCGTGGTTCCAAAAAGGAGACAAACGAGTAATGCTCACAAAAATTAGCTATACGAGATCTAGTGGTTACTCCCTTTTGGATGTCACCGATGATGTTGTCGATTGGGTGATCCCTTTGAATGCATTAGTGTACTCTTGGGTGTGGCACTTCGAGAGTTGTGTGTTGGTGATCATTTTCTTCTCCTCCTGAGTGGTTGCCCTCGTTGATTTGTTGATCATCTTCATATTCTTGTGATTGATCTTGTGTCGAAGCTCCCCCTTGATTGTTGATCTCCTCTTGTGATTCACTTTCCTCTTGTATTTGTGACGATTATTCTTGTGGTCGAACTTCGCCTAGAGTCATTCTCTTCAATGCTTGATAAGGAGCTTCTTCTTTACCTAATTCACATTGATCAACTTGCTCCTTTTGGGAGCCATTAGTTTCATCGAACACTACGTCATGTGCCACTTCAACAAGTCCGGAGGCCTTGTTGAAAACACGATAGGTGTACGTGTTCGAATCATAACCAAGCAAGAAACCTTCATCGGACTTCAAAGCGAACTTTGAACTCCTGGGCTTCTTGTTCAAGATATAACATGGAGATCCAAAAACTCGAAAATATGAAATGTTTGGTTTGTTACCGGTGAGTAGCTCATAAGGAGTCTTCTTGAGTAGTCGATGAAGGTAGAGTCGATTTGCGGCGTGGCAAGCGGTGTTAATTGCTTCCGCCCAAAATCGATCCGAAGTCTTGTATTCATCGAGCATTGTTCTTGCCATCTCTATGAGCGTTCGGTTCTTCCTTTCGGCAACTCCGTTTTGTTGTGGAGAGTATGGTGCTGAAAATTCGTGCTTGATTCCCTCCTCATCGAGGTACTCCTCCACTTGTATGTTTTTGAACTCTGTGCCGTTGTCGCTCCGAATACTCTTGATCGATAGTGAGAACTCGTTTTGCGCTCGCTTGAAGAATTTCTTGAGTGTCCCTTGTGTTTCTGACTTGTCATGCAAAAAGAACACCCAAGTGAAGCGGGAAAAATCATCAATAATGACTAAACCGTATTTATTACCGCCGATGCTTATGTAAGCAATTGGACCAAACAAGTCCATATGAAGTAGTTCGAGCGGTCTTGTCGTAGTCATGATGTTCTTTGCGGGATGATGTGCTCCAACTTGCTTCCCGGCTTGGCACGCACTACAAGGCCTGTCTTTCTCAAAAACAACATCTTTCAAACCTCGGATGTGATCGCCCTTGAGGAGTTTTTGAAGGTTCCTCATACCAACATGTGCTAGCCGTCTATGCCACAACCAACCCATGTTGGTTTTTGCAATCAAGCATGTGTCGAGTTCGGCTTTATCCTTGTTGAAGTCAACAAGGTAAAGCTTTCCCTTCAACATACCCTTGAATGCAACGGAACCATCACTCCTCCTTGAGACGGTCACACCCTCGTTAGTGAACAAGCAATTATAACCTTTGTCACATAATTGAGATATGGACAGCATGTTATAATCTAAAGATTCAACATGTAAAACATGAGAAAGAGTGTGTTCAGAGGATATTGCTATTTCACCGGTACCGAGCACCCTTCCTTGACTATTATCTCCGAAGTAGATGCCTTCGTTTGGGTCCTCGTTTTCTTCATATTCCACGAACATCCTCCTTTCTCCAGTCATGTGGTTGGTGCATCCACTGTCTAGCACCCATTTGGATCCACCGGAGGAATAGGCATGCAGAAACAAATTATGCCTTGGTTTTAGGTACCCAAGCTTGCTTGGGTCCTTGGAGGTTAGTTACAACACATTTGGGCACCCACACATCGGATTTTGTGTTCCCATGGCGTGGCCCAACATAAGAAGCATACACTTTACCAAGATTGTTTCTCATTAATACATAAGAGGCATCAAAGGTTTTGAACAAGATTTGCTGTTGTTTATGGATCGGACTAGTCTGGGTGACCGGACTTGTCCGGATGACCGGACTTGTTCGGACCACAACCGGACTAGTCCGGTGTTCATGAGAGTTCAGGTTCTTAATTTTCGAGTTACCAGGTTGTGAGGGTCCTTCCTTCACAAAGGTAATCCTTCCCTTGTTATTCTTATGACTTCCAGCATTTTGCTTTCCATCATAAGAGTAACCAATGCCATACTTGACATTTGGAGGTCTTTGGACCAAGTATGCACTACGTGCATAGTTGATCCTCTCCTTGTCAAATATTCCACATTGGGTAGGATTTTTATCCTTTGTGGAGGTAGACTTTCCCTTCAAACTGGTGTTGATTTTACCACATTTGCACATATGAACAAGATTGGTTGAAGTGGGTTGAGAAGGTAGACTTGAAGAGGAGGAAGATTCACTTAGCTTGAGTGACTCAACTTGCACTTCAAGGATCTTGTTAACCTTGATCAGGTCATCAAGTTGATCCTTGATTGCAACGTTTGAGTTGGTTAACTCCAAGAAAGTTTTCTTGCTTGAAGCTAGCTCAAGCTCTAGTGAGCTATTTCTCTCCTTTTCAAGAACTAGAAGATTGTCAAGTTCGACATACTTCTCCTTTTGGGAGATAATCATGTCCTCTTGACGATCAATTAGCCGTTCCTTCTCAACAAGTTGGTCAAGTAAAAATTTCATTTTAGCAGCAGTTTTTCTATCTAATCCAATTAACATATCTTCATCATCACTATCTAGTTCATCATTGCTTGAGTAGGAATGCATGGAAGGAGTTTTGATGTTTACCTTGCGTTTACCTTCTTTTGCCATGAGGCAAGTGCCATTTCCCTTCTTTGTACCGAGCGTGGGGAAGAGTGTGGGTTTCTTGGACGTGCTTTCAATGGCTATGCTAGCCATCTCTTCTTCATCGGATGATGAGGACTCATCGTTTGAGTCCCACTCCTTTCCAATGTGTGCTTGTTCAGCTTGTTTCTTCTTCTTGAAGAATTTCTTCGGTTGAGGCTTGGCTTCTTTATTCTTCTTCTTGTTGTCCTCATACGGGCAATCGACTATAAAGTGGTTATACTCAACACAATTATAGCACACCCGCCTCATCTTCGGCTTTGTCCTCTCTTTGTACTTGCCTTCACTTGATTTTGTTCCTTGTCTTTTCTTCAATATTCTTTTGAACTTTTTCATGAACAAAATCATATCCTCTTCGTCCAGCTCACTGCTTTCATCATCGAAGTCCTCCTCAAGCTGTGCTTCTCTTGCTTCTTTGGATAGAGGCTTGAGTGTGGACTTTAAGGCAACTCCCTTCTTCTTGGCCGATGTGAGGTCGGCTATTTCTTTGACGTGCTTGGCTTGTTTCTCCATCATTTCAAAGTTGATGATTTTGCCAAGCAATTCATCTGGAGTCATCCTCTTGTACCCAGGACTTTCTCTGATCATAGAGCATAGTGTGACATTGCGAGGCATAAAGGCTCTAAGGATGAGCTTTACCACCTCGTGGTCATTCCACTTCTTGCTCCCATATGATCGAACTTTGTTTACCAGTGTCTTCAACCGGTTGTACATGTCCTGGGGAGACTCGTCTTCCTCAATTGCGAACCTTCCTAGTTCGCCTTCGATCATTTCAATTTTCGCCCCCCGCACATGTTGGTCACCTTCATGGGCTGTTTGTAGTGTGTCCCATATTTCCTTGGCAATCTCCAGTCCGTCCACCTTTGTGAATTCATCTCGACTTAGAGAGGAGGTGATTACGGTTGTGGCTTGAGCGTTTCTGTGGATGGCTTGCTCTTGACTTGGGGTGAGCTCTTCGTCGTCATCTGGGATGTCTATTCCTGTGCACACAATATGCCATAAACTTGAGTTAAGGGAAATCAAGTGCATCTTCATATTTTGCCTCCACATGGAGTAATCACTCCCATCAAAGTGTGGGGCTTTTCCAAGAGGAATAGATAGGTAATGGCTGTTGTTTGAATTTAAATGATCATAGTTAAAAGGATATCGGTAGTAGTCGGTGTGACTACTCCCCTTCTTCTTTTCTTCAACTTTAGCTTTCCCTTTGGAAAGTGCTTTCTTTCTGAGGAGTGCTTTCAGCTCCAGCGTCTCCTCGTCATCATCATCGAAGTCTTGAATTGCTTTGAGATACTTTTCCAGCTTTTGGTTCTTGTCTTTGTTCACTTCTTCCTGGTTGTTGATTTTCTGAACTTCCTTCATGTCTGATATGATCTCTTCGAGTGGTTGCACTCTTTCTTGAAGAACCTGCTCTGATACCAATTGAATGTAGGCCTAGAGGGGGGTGAATAGGCCTTTTTGATTTTTCTCAGTTCCTGTAACACTCAACAACAAGGTCAATACCACAGATATCGGACTAGTCCGGTAAAGTGCGGACTAGTCCAGTTTTCACGGTCTAAGTTGATCAAGTTCAGTCAATTTGATTGATTCATTAATGTTTGCAGCGGAAATATAAACTTGAATGACAGTTTAATAGTTGTATGTCAGATTCTATTACAATTAAGGCTCTTGTTCAACAATTTAACTCAAATTGAACAAAGTGAATCAAACCCTAGATTAAGTTGATCAATTAAGATGAAGAACGCACAAGGACAAGACACAAGTTTTATCCTGTGGTTCGTCTACCACGAAGGCAACCTACGTCCACGTTGAGGAGCCCACAAAAGGACCGGGTCTTCTCCAACCCTTCCCTTGTCGGATCGCCACGAAGGCCAATCCTCTTCCACTAATCACAAAGGGTAAATAACCAAGTTGAAGGGGCGTTCTCACACGTTGAGAGCTCCCTTGATTACAACTTACAAAGCCACCAATAACACACTCGAAAATTACAAATTGAAACGCAAGAGTGTGTTAGAGAATCAAACCAAGAGCTCAATGATGTGTGCCAAGTGTCTCTCCAATGATCTAGAAGTGATCTTCAATAGATTGATCGATTTTGCACTTAATTTCGTGGAGAGAGGTGGTTTTTGAGTCTCTTGGGAGGTGTGACGGCGCTAGGGTTCGAGAGATTGTAAAAGTGGGACGTGCACCTCTATTTATGTGGCGGTTTCTAAAAGTGACCGTTAGGGTTCAGAAAGATCGGACTAGTCCGTGGTGGTCACCGGACTAGTCCGGTGTGCTGTGTGTAGCAAACCCTAAGTGTCCAGGAATATCGGACTAGTCCGGTTGAAAACGGACTTGTCCGATTTCACTACTGGAAATCTTCGGACTAGTCCGATTGCCATCGGACTTGTCCGGACATATGAAACCCTAAGTGTTTAGGATGACAAGTCCGCACTTGGAGGACTTGTCCGATTTAGATCAGTGTGTATATCGGACTAGTCCGTGTAGACACCGGACTTGTCCGAAGTGGATCGGAAAGAATATCGGACTAGTCCGGATCACAACGGACTTGTCCGATTTTGTGTGACTTGTGCATTGTGTTGAGGACTAGTCCGCATTGGTGAGGACTAGTCCGAAGTGGATCAGAAAGATATCGGACTAGTCCGGTGGATACCGGACTTGTCTGATCTAGTGCAAAATGTGATATCGGACTAGTCCGGTCCTGTATAACTTTGTGCATTGTGTGTGTGTGCTTGAAAGTGATTGAGCTCTTGGGTGTGTTTCCTTAACACACTGCATACATAATAATCTACTATTTTCTTCTCCTTGAGCTCAAATTCACTTTGCTTCTCATTTCCCTTCTTTTTGGCATTTTGCTCATTTTTCATTATTTGTCTGCATTCATCTCAACAAAAGGATTAGGATCCCAACTGCTTGTCATAAATCATCCAAAACCGACAAGGGAGTCCTAGATGCACTTTCAGGCATGTTGCCTCCATGACCAGTCAGACCAGTTAAGACAATAGGAGTCACAACCTAATACCATGAATACTAGACAAAGATCTTAGATACACGTCTGTCAAGATGTGCCATCACGCATAGGACACATACTAAAACCTGAATGGCAAGTATCGCTTGATGCAATGGGCCAACAGTCTGATGCCAGGAAATTCAGCACTAGCTGTACAAATACACAAACTTGCGGCATAATAAACAAGAACAACTGCAATACAATAATGTCAAGATTAAGGAACCAACCATCTCAATGCAGTAAAGATAATCTTGGAAAATGAATTACTACCAACCTAAGACAAGTCCTCGAATCTCGAGGACGAGATTCTATTTAAGTGGGGTAGATTTGTCACAACCTGAATTTTTAACCAAAGATAAAAATCACTCCGATTAAATTTTTTGAATAATCTCGATCTATCAATAATGGTCAACCAAAAATCAGGCTACATAATTATTAATTCTCAAACAAGAGAAAATAAGCAAATGATGAATAAGCTCAGGTGCAAACACACTCATATAATCCTTAAAACTTGAAACTTAAGAATTAAATAATATCTTAAATTGTACCTATGCGTATACGGCGCCCAACTAATAACTTAGAATATGACAAATAAATCAAATAATGTTATAATTATTTGGAAGAGTAACTATATTCTAGAATATAAATGTACTCAAACAAGGGTCATTGTCCATAAACCAAATTCCGACTCAAAACAAAAATTACAATTCAAGTGTGTGAGAAAATTTGGGAGATTAAGGAAACACTCTATAAACACACAAGCATAAAAAGATTTAGGTGCAATCGAATACAAATTAGAAATTAAATGGAAAACAAAACTGAAATGTACTCTAAATAATAGGGAACGTACATAAAGTAAGTATGAATTCAATTTGGATTCAAATTCGATTGGGATTCAAAACCAAAACAGAAATTAAATTAGAAAAGGAAGGAAAAAAGATGAAAATAGAAAAGGGCGAGCAGCCCATTTCCCCTGATGTGGCCCGTATCCTCTCTCCCTCAATTTCCTTGTACGCGGCCCACCATTCCTATTTTCCCTTGCGAGGCCCGGCCCATCGACTGTTCCATCGTCTTCTTCCTCCATTACTCCTCTGAGCCCGATCGCACCCAGGAATCCCGCGAGGGGACGTCGCCCGGGTGCCGCCTGGGGCACTGGCACCGCGCCTGCTCCGCGCGGCTCACCTTGCAGCCTCGCCATCATGGCTCTGTCGACCACATCACGCCCCTGCCAGCCTGCCGCGTGTGCCATCCGTGCCTAAAAGCTGCGCCAGCACCTCGACCCCGAATTCTGACAATGGGACTCCACCATGTCATGTCGCTGGCTCCGAAAACACGTCGCGTGCGCGGACGAACATCTCCAGCTAGCAAGAGTGGTGCGTGCGCGACGGAACCCGCACCCACCTCCTGAGTCACGTCCGTGCGCAAACCGCCTCAAGCCGTTGCCATGGGAACCGCCTTGGACGCCTATAAAACGGCTCCTCCCCCTCTGTTATTTCATTCAAAGGCTCGCCACACTCTTCTAACCCTCTCTGGCAACCGCACGCGCTCCTCCGCGCCCTATCGCCTCCAAATTTGGGCAAAGTAGACGGTGTCCTAATTCTTCCCCAACTGCAGTCGCCGTCCCCGTTCCCGCTTCGATGAGTTTACAAAGTCCAATTACTCTCTACCGTTGCTCCTTTGTCTTGCTCCTTAGCCAGAACATGTGTTGAACGACGGTTCGGTGCACCGTAGCACAACAATCGTGGGTAACCCTAGCCGTGTCGCCGCCCACCGTTGCACGCCATTGCCGCCGGCAATACAGAGGCCTTATTAGCCCACGAGACCCTGCCCGTTGCGTCTAAGTGCCACATATAGCCTGTAGGAGCATTACAACCGAAGAGAGGATGAGTGCACGGGCTAATTCTCCGAGCGACGCCCACCGCACGCCACCGCTCGCCGTCGCCGGCCGCCGTGGGCGCCACTATGGCCAGTCCGAGCGCCCCACAATGTCGCATGAACTCTAGACACATGCGTAGATCACCGGTGCACCGCCGTGCATCGTCGCCGCTCGTAGCTAAGGTGCGTCGCCGGCCGCCGTGGACACCACTATGGCCAGGACGAGTGTACCATAACCTTGCACGAACTCTGGAACACGCCCCTGGCAAACTAGCTCATCGGTTTACAGCGTGCACGAGTGGATCGATGGCGCGCCGCCGCCCATGGTCACCACTGCTCGCCGCCGGCTGCAATAGGCGAGTCCCCGGTCCGACTGAGCCCGCCGTGCACTTGCCAACGCCCTGCGTACTAGTCGTAGATGGCGTCCTTGCTCCGGCCAACCGCCGGTTAACTCTCGGGCCGTCCGCTGCCGCATTGCATCTGGCTGACGCTCGCGGCTACTCCCCTCTTCGCTTGAGTCGTGCATACGTGGCACGCACATGGCTGCCACCTAGGCGCCACGTCACGACACCTAGATGCCCCAGTCAGCGCCACACGCGCAAGCCCCGCAGTCCCTCTGCGTACACCCGGTCCATGGACCACTAGCCCTAGCACACCCTGCGACACTGGCCCACTGGACCTACTAGTCAGCCACAAAGACTTAAAGAAAGAAAATGCTAAACTCACACACACTGATCACCCAGGCCCACATCCAGCCTCACGCTCCATATTAAAATGCTAGGTCCACCCGGGCTGTGTACACAGAAGATAATAAAAAGCATTTCTCAGTATTAGAAAATTCTAGAAAAATCCCTAATAATTCTTGATTTCTTGTAGAGCATATTAGGAGTTATTGATAGAAGAAATTAATTGTATATATTGTCATAAATATTATTGGCCTACCGAAAATGAATTGATAATTAAGAAATTGAAAAGAAATCATGTGTCAACTCTAAATTGGTAATCATTTTCGCAAATAATTGTCTAAGAATTCTCTAAAAATATATAATGATTATTAGAACATAAAAAACAGTAGTTAGTGGCTCAAATAAAATTTAGAAAATGCAAGACATATTATTAAGAAAATAATTCAATCAAATAGAAAAGTTGAAGGAACTCGTATTTAGCCTCCCTATTTGATAAGCCTCCACAATAGTTATATGCAAAACTCTAGAACTGTCATTTGACATTTAAAAATAATGTAGATAGTATTCGGTTAAACTAAATAATGGCATAATTAATTAATTATCATTCTCATAGGAAATCATTTAAATAACTGAACTAGCAAGAGGCACATAGAAGCTTCCAATTAGATAATCTTTCCATAAATGACCCTCTAAATCTTGTGAGAATATAGTATTAGGACTATAGAGTAGTAATGGACTAAAATAAATTATGATATAGTGAACTAGCAGTCATCGTCAGGGAAGAGCAATTAGAGAGCTACTAAGTAACATAAATTCACATGCTACAATAGTAAAAAAATATGCTTAAGGCTTTTAGAACATGTTATTGAAACAACAGATTCAGAGGAGTGTACAGAACAATAAGTTACTAGTTCTCAGTAAAAATGTGCAATTTGCTTGGGAATGTCACAATGTGGGAATTAGTCTCTAAAATAGGAGAGACTTACATTAGAAGAACTTTAGTGAACATACTACCATGAATATAGGTTGATTTCAAAGAAATCCCATAGAAGCTATGGATAACCTGTTGACCGTAACATAAGTAATTTGTAGTATAAACTAGTGAATTAAACATAATTTTCCTAAACCCGGTAATAATTAGAAGATTGGAGGAAATCAAATTAAACCTCAAAGTTGGAATTCTTGACACCCATAACTATATAAATACATTACTGAAAACCTATAGCGTAATAAGATTAAGAATTAGGCGATCAAACTAATAAGATCGATAATAACGTTAAATCTTTCAGTGATTAGTTGACCAAAGAAATAGTAGCATTTTCAAATAAGCCACCAATAGAATTACATAATCTCCACTAAACCTTATAAGAATCTTAATGACCGCGTTATTGCATGATTATTCGTATTTATTGGAGTTCTATTTGGATGTCATGGACTCGGATCATGAAGAACAGGACAAAGATTCTGATAAGCCACCGTAAAGGCAAGCTCTAACTCCTTGATCATATTTTACCAATGCTTTGCAATCGCACCTATAGCCTATTTTTATTGCATGACTGTATGTCTATTTTAAAAATGTTGCTATGCTATGAACCACTTGAAATGTGGTAGCATGAGCTATGTCGATGACTGAGTATCTGTGTTAGCTACATGTCAATGTTAAACAGTAACACGATAGTTACTCACTATCAATGGCTTGAAACAAGACACTGCATTAGTTACGATAATAGCAGTGACTATCACAATCCCCTCCTTGACCTTGACAACACAACCCCTTAACTACCTAACAGCTTCATCATTGTGTTATATCAGTGATGCGAGCCCCACCTTGTTAGTACTATACTTAGGAACCCCTGCGATGTTCGCATTGCGAACCACTACACACTGTATACATGATTGCGAAATGTGTTTGGTGGTGTGAGTTAGGATATGGGTGGGTGACTAATGAATTGTGCGTGTGAAGGGGAAGGGTGGTCGAGGCGGGTATGGTGATGGGATGCCGAGGGCTCCCTAAGAGGTATACCAACTGCGGCTGTGTATTCGGTGTAACCCACCGATGGGCGTTGAGTGCTTCAGTAGTAGTCTGATGACCATGTTTTCCGGACTAGCCTTATGCTGAGTACTTCAGTTTAGTTCGATGTTGTGTGTTCCGAACTAGTCCTTTTGCCAAGGACAGATGGAGCTGCCTCACCAATATAAGGACCAGTTCATTTGACCTCAACATAGTGATTTCGTACAACCACATAACTTGTATGGGCGGGACTCGCCCTACCTTTCTGGTAACTGCCACAAGAAAAAACCTGGAGAGCCATGGAGGGCACGATGGACCAGGAAATGGCACAGAGACCGAGGGTCATCTGATGTCTGGCTGAGTAGGAATTGCCCGAATAGCCTGGGTCGGGCCGATGTGTGATTGTGGGGTTACGCGGGGAAGATGGGATGAGCATCATGTCATACCCTTGCTAGGTGTGCATGGCCTGTGGGTAAAATGTGCAAACTCTGCAGAGTCTTAATCTACCCGGATAGCTGTTGTCACAGTCTTGACACACTATGTTGTGGGCTCCTACTGATTAGCATTAGTACAACACCTTGAAGTGTGTGTGTGTGTGTGTGTGTGTGTGTGTGTGTGTGTGCGTGCGTGTGTGTGTGTGTGTGTGTGTGTGTGTGTGTGTGTGTGTGTGTGTGTGTGTGTGTGTGTGTGTGTGTGTGTGTGTGTGTGTGTGTGTGTGTGTGTGTGTGTGTGTGTGTGTGTGTGTGTGTGTGCGGGTGGCCGAGGCCGCCGTGTTTTGGGAAAGTGTCAGCATGCGTGCCAGAGTCGTCAGGACCATGGGTCCGAAGACTGATCTGAAAGTGAGAGAACTAGCGGGATGATCTGAAACTCCCCCAGGGCCCGCCAACTATAGTAATACCGATTCAACTACTTCTCCCTCTTATTGCAAAACATTTTTCAAAGAGAACCTTGCATAAAATGTTTTTTGGCAAAACTAAGCTGTATGGCCTCTCCTTGCTACAAGGCCCAATGCATGAAACACCTCCCCTTGAGTAGCGTTAGGGCTTGCGGAGTACCTTATGTACTCACTCTTGCTTTATATGTGGTTTATCAGAAGACAAAGAAGTTGAAGCGTGTGAGGATGACGATTAGGTCTAGTCCTACTTCCCAAGTCTGCCTGTTGGGCATGGTGCCGTTCTGCTCCGCTGTTTCTGAGGATTTATCTTTTTGGTGGTCATCCACAGACACGTCCAGTGTAATCTAGATCATGTTTGTAAGACTTACATTGTTTATAAATAAATAATTATTGTATGGATCTTGATGTATTCTGTTGTGCGTACCAACTACTGATCCAGGGATTGGTACGAGATGCACAAGTAGACCTACGGAAGGCGGGTCCTGACAATGTTGAGCTCCAACTTGCTTTCCGGCTTGACATGCACTACATGGCCTATCCTTTTCAAACACAACATTCTTCAAACCACGGATGTGCTCGCCCTTAAGAAGTTTTTGCAAATTCTTCATCCCAACATGAGCTAGTCTTCTATGTCAAAGCCAACCCATGTTAGTTTCTGCAATTAAGCATGTATCAAGTTGGGCTTTATCCGCGGAGAAATTAACAAGATAAAGCTTTCCCTTGAGTACACTCTTAAAAGCAATTGAGTCATTGCTTCTTCAATGTTCACACCCTCATTAGTAAAAAGACAATTATAACCTTTGTCACATAGTTTTGATATGTACAAGAGGTTATAATCAAGAGAATCAACATGTAAAATATTGGAAAGAGTATGATTAGGGGATATCGCAATTTTATCGATGCCAAAGATTTTTCATCAGCTGTTGTCCCCAAAGTAGATCCCTTCACTTCGATATTCATTCTTTTCATACTCCACAAACATCTTCCTCTCTCCAGTCATATGGTTTGTGCATCCACTATCAAGAACTCACTTGGTTCCATCGGAAGAGTATGCCTATAAAAATGAGTTAAGCCTTGGCTTTAGGTACCCAAGCAATGTTGAGTCCTTTGATGTTAGTCAAGAGGCACTTGGGCACCTACACACAAGGTTTTGGACTCTTGCGGTGTGGCCCAACATACCTAGCATAAGCTTTTCCAAACTTGTTCCTTAATAAAACATATGAGGCATCAAAATCATGGAACAAAGGATGAGGTTCCTTCTTAGGCATTTTAGTAGATGTAGCAATGTTCTTTCCTTTGTTATTGTTATATGAACCTCCTTTGACAAAAAACAATCAAGTCTTTGCCATTCTTGAGAGTTTTGGCATTTTTCCTTCTCTCTCTAGAATGGTCAAGATCATCCTTGACAAGGGGATGTCTTGTGTTGGTGTATGCACTACGTGCATATGCTATCTTCTCCTTGTCAAAGATGCCACCTTTCGGTGCTTGGTTGTTTTGTCCCAACTTAAGCTCATCTTTAAGTTGTAATATCAAGTTAGAGTATTTGCAAGGTTGAGTTGTTTCGGTTTTGATACTTGTGGAAGGTGAGCTTTTAGAGGAAGAAGGTGCATTGACCTTGAGAGACTCCACTTTTGTTTCAAGGATCTTGTTAACTTTTTTCAAGCTAACAAGTTCATACTTCAGCGCAATTGTAGTTTTCTCAAGGTTTGAGCAAGTTTCCTTGCTCAAAGCGAGTTCAGGCTCAAGTGTGTTGCTCCTCTCTCTTTAAAGCTACAAGAGGTCCTCAAACTCTTGACATCTCTCCTTTTGTTGGATGAGCATGTCCTCTTGACGGTTGATGAGCTCTTCCTTCTCAAATATCTCACCCGTTAACAACCTCAATCTTTTTAAGGTACTTTTACTCATATCTTTAAGCATATGTTCATTTTCACTACTACTATCAAAATCATCATGTGAATAAATTGAAGAGGATGTTTTAGATTTAACCTTCTTTCTTCCCTCCTTGGCCATGAGGCAAGTTGGCCTTGAATTCTCCAAGTTGGGGAAGAGCTTGTTCTCCGTGGTTGACTTCTTCATAGCAATAGTTGCTATCTTCTCTTCTTCATTGGAGGAGGATTCTTCACTTGAATCCCACTCCTTTCCAAGGTGGGCATGTCTCGATTGCTTCTTCTTCTTGAAGTATTTCTTTTCTTGAGACTTGCCCTCCTTCTTTTTCTTGTTCTCTTCATATGGGCAATCCATAATGATTGGTCGTACTCTCTGCAATTGTAGCAAGCCCTTTTTGATCTTGTTTTGGGCTTGTCTTTGCTTGCCTTCACGGTGATACCTCCCCCTCTTTCTTCTCCATATTCTATTGAAGTTGTTGATGAAGAGTGCCTCTTCCTCATCGGTGTCGGGGCTCTCTTCATCACTCTCTCCTTTTTCTTGAGATCTTGAGGATGTTGCCTTAAATGCAACTGAATTTAGCCTAGAGGGGGGTGAATAGGCTTTTTGAACTTTTGACAGACCCTGAAACACTTAACAGATGGATCAAATATGGGAAGGTCAGACTAGTCCGGTCTGGTGCGGACTAGTCTGGTGTGCGCGGACTAAAAGATCAAGTAAATTGACAATTCTACTTCTGACACACTATGCAGCGGAAATTGAATTACGACTAAAATGTATTGAGCCAATGAACCAATATATTGCAATGATCAATTATGATACAATGTTTCAATATAAGTTACACAAGTTCAAGCAAACTCTATAATATGATGAATTATAAAACAAGAGTGCGCAAGACAAGATTTTATTCCGAGGTTTGATTCCCACAGAGGAAATATACATCCCCGTTGAGGAGTCCACAGAGGACTGGGTCATCACCAACCCTTCCCTCGTTGAATCGCCACGGAGGCCGATTCTCCTTCACTAACCACGAAGGGGCAAATAACTTGTTCAAGGGGGCTTTCTCACACGTTGAGGGCTCCCCAAAGATTACAGCGATGAACACCACCAAACACACTCAAAATATATACAATAAAACAATTAGAGTGTGCGAGAGATCAAACCCAAGAGCTCAAGATCGTGTGGAACAATTCTCTCCTTTGTCCAATTGCTAATCCTCAAAGATTTGATCTTTTTAGGCTTAGAATGTGTCGAGAGATGTGAATTTTGGGCTCTTGGAAGGTGTGACAGCGCAGGGGGTCGAGAGTGTTTTATGTATGGCAGTACACCTCTATTTATACCAGGGTTTCCAAAAGTTACCGTTAGGGTTTGCGATGTCCGGACTAGTCCGTGGTGGACACCAGACTAGTCCGGTGTGCGTGTATCCGAGAAACCCTAAGTGTTGATGGATACCGAACTAGTCTGTTGATGTGCGGACTAGTCCGATCTTAGTCAGGAACTTTTCGGGCTAGTCCGATGTGATGAACACCGTGTAGGACTAAGGACAAGTCCGCACATGGAGGGACTTGTCCATTTTAGCCAGAGACTTTTTGCACTAGTCCGGTCAATATCGCACTTGTCCGGTGTAGTGAAAAATTGTAGGGCTAAGGACAAGTCCGGACTTGGAGACTTGTTCGATTTTAGTCAGAGGATTATCGAACTAGTTGACTTGTCCGATGTGGTGCAAATGTGAAGGGCAGCGGACAAGTCCGCACTGGGGGAGGACTTGTCCGTTTTTAGTCAGAGAGATATCGGACTCGTCTGGTGTATATCGGACTAGTCCGCTCTTTCTGTGAAATGTGAAGTGAGTTGAATTATTTGTTCACTTGAGCTCTTGGGGTGTTTTTCTCCAACACACTCCATACAAAATAATCTAATCTTTTCAGCTCCTGAGCTCTTTTCCCTTTAAATCCTCATTCTCTTTCCTTTTTGTGCTTTCTTTCTCATTTCTTTAAAACCTGCGCCCATCTCGACAATTTTGTTAGGTTCTCATTGGTTTGTCATGAATCAACCAAAACCCATAAGGGGATGCCTGGATGCACTTTCAATCTCCCCCTTTTTGGTGATTGGTAACAACCAATGAGATTACAAAAATATGATGAAAATTTCATATTTTCATTAAATGTGCGCATATGAATTTTGAGAACAATAGCAAAAGTTGAATTAACATTCATATGCGCACTCTTTATGGTGGGGTGCAAAACTATGTGTGTGTGAGCAATAATATTGATGTGAATAAGATAAAAGCATAATCATAACAACATCAAGATTATCAAGCATGTATGTCAATTTCAGAGCATAAAAACATAGATCATATTAAAGCATAACCATAACTGCATAATACATGTCCAAAGGCATAATGAGAACATAATATAGGTCTTACAACACCCACTTCTTAAAATAGGACACATAAGAAGGACCTATGACCTAGGACTCCCCCTCAATCTCTCCCCCTTTGGCATCAAGGAACCCAAAAGAAGGATAAGAGGGATCTACTCGTCATTGCCGGCTCACTCCGCGCTATCGATCCTTTCATCATCTTTGTTGTCAGCCTGAGGAGGAGGAGGAGAGGAACCACTCGTCGTGCCCCGAAGGCCAAAGTAGGCAAGCTCACAAGGAGAGGGTGGTGGAAGCTCCGAGAAGTCAGAAGCGGAGTCCTTTGAGATAATTGGAGACCCAATAGGCTCAATTTCCAATTTTTGTCAAATTGCTTTGACATTGTCCTTCACGTATCTCATTTGCTCTTTTCTTGCCTTTTTTATCTTATGAACCTTACCTCAGTTTTGCGGCAAGAGCCAAAGATAGCTGCCAAGTACTTCATGATTCACTAGCGGACCTTTTGCTAGATGGAGGGGCTTGCTGCTAGAGGAAGGTCTTGTATCTTCTTGAGCTTTCTCCTGGTGTTCCTCACTTGAGGCAGGTGAGGGAGCAGCTGGGAGAGAAGCTTGAGGAGGCTTCTGAGGCCTTAGAGGAGTATGCTCCACATCCTTCACAAACTCAATTCCTATGGATTTTTCAATCATGAACATCAAGTATGGTGCATAGCCACAGGAGTGGTTTGGTGTGCATGAGATGTTCACCATGTCACTCCAGATGTAATCAAAGATATCAAACTTCCTTCTCCTGCTAATCACTTTCATCAAGGTTCTCAAGTAACTTGGACACTCCCTACATCTCTATCCTTTGGAGCAATTGTCTTTTGAGGCACTCTATTGAGAACCATGAAGAAAGGCTTCATGTTCTTGGTTGAGGGAGGATTGTATTTGTGGCGAGTATCATAAATAAAATCCATCTTGTCCTTTTCCAAAACACCAAGATTGTGAATCACAATCTCATTGCTGTCGGTGTCCTCTAGGTGCAGCAGCCTGACAAACTCAGCATAAGTAATTGTGTACACATGTGTCATCCAAGTCATTCTCTCTTCTTCATCGCTGGCAAAGTAGCATGTAGAGTAAAACTGGGCAATGACTTCATCATTCCAGTTGTATCTGAAAGAAAAGAAGTCCTTGAGACTGTGTCTCTCTGCAGCCTGTATCACCTCCTCAAAGGCATCACAACTCTTCCTTTCAAAATGGGTCCAGTCAATCCATTGGCTGCGGACCACTGGAGTCTTCATTTGGAGGTACACGGTGTTGTAGTAGTCCGAGTAGAAGTGACTCCAAAATCTCGGTTCAGCCACCTTTTCCCCACTACTATAGGCATCAATCTTCCTGAGCTTCCATGCCACATCACTTCCTTTGCTATTGAACTTCTCTTCTGAAGGGTTTCTATTCCCTTGTCTTGGAGCTGCCATCGTCAAGGGGGCAATCGGGCCAGAGGCAAGCCCCTTTACTTTGCTTGGTTTGGCATGGAGCCGTTGAGCTAGGACTAACCACATATTTCCCTCTGGAAGCTGGTTTCTTAGCCTGAACCTTTCACCGCACCCTAGGTGGAGTGGGCAAGGAATCAGCGGCACGGTCTTGCCTTTTCTTGGTTTGGCCCTCGAGGCATGAGGCAATGTCTCTTGATCCAATTCAGCCTCGAAGTAAGAGATATCCTCGTTTGAGATCAACATGATTCTGACAAGGAAGATACAAAGGATATGGATAAGAAAAGATGACAAGGAATTGCATTGAATTGATATAATCTAGAGTTTTGATCAGGCCATACCGAACTTGTCCGTTGTTCAGGGACAGTCTAGTCCGGAGCACCGGACTTGTACGCCCTGAGAACAGACTGGTCCGTTGTGTGGCTGTTAAAACCTAACTCAATTAAACTTTAGGCTACTCAATACAAAAGTGATGTAGGGTAAATGGAATACATCAATAGAGCATGTATTGGCTGGAAATATTAAGCTATTGGACCAAGAACAAGAAGAATCGAAGGTTCTAGGGTTTGGAGATAAATTTACCAAATCCTTCGATTCGTGGCATTGAAGGAGTTCTTGATGCGGACAAGTCCGAGGTCTTTGATCCCCTTGCAGTGGAGATCAATCCCCATAGAGACTTAAGTGGATTTGATGGAGAACTCGCAAAATCGCCTTGGGAGCACTTGAGTGAGGAGACAGAACGTGAGAGAAGTTGTGAGATAGAAGAAGATTAGGTCTGCGCTGGTCCTAGGGTTATGGAGTCGAAATATCGGACTAGTCTGTGGTTGGACCGGACTAATCCAGACTAGCAGACACTCCGCAGACTAGTCTGCAATGTGCTGACGAGTCTGGGGTAACCACGGACTAGTCCGTGGTCATTTGGAAAGAAAGATATAAAACCCTTCGTGTGTGTATATATATATATATATATATATATATATATATATATATATATATATATATATATATATATCTGAGGGTGCCTAAATAGATATAGGGAGCAAAAACACACAAATAATCTTGATGAATATGATCAATAAACATACAACAATCAAGCTATGACCATAATTCACCAAGATCAAGTAATTAACATAGTTTTCAAAGAAAATAGAGAGATGATTTTCCAACACAATCAACATGATCTTGAAGATGGCATACATGTATGCAAGTTTTCAAGCCACGTTCCGAGCATCAAGGATATTTAGTTCATTTCGGAGCTCACAAAAGCGTTTTTCATCAAGTGGCTTGGTAAAGATATCGGCTAGTTGTTTTTCAGTGTTGACATGGGAAATGGCTATGTCTCATTTCATTGAGTGATCTCTCAAAAAGTGATGTCGGATGTCTATGTGTTTAGTTCTAGAGTGCTCAACAGAGTTATGGGCAATTTTAATTGCACTCTCATTATCACAAAGGAGCGGAATATGCTTCATATTGTACCCGTAGTCCTTTAGAGTTTGTCGCATCCAAAGGAGTTGTGTACAACAACTCCCAGCTGCAACATACTCCGCTTCGGCCGTGGATAAGGCAATTGAATTTTGTTTCTTGGAGGACTAAGAAACTAGGGATCTACTTAGGAATTGGCAAGTACCGGAGGTACTTTTTCTATCTACCTTGCATCCGACATAGTCTGCATCGGAGTATCGAATGAGATTGAATTTTGAACCTTTGGGATACCAAAGGCCTAGGTTGGGTGTATGAACTAAATATCTCAAGATCCTTTTAATGGCTATCAAATGACATTCCTTAGGATTGGCTTGAAACCTTGCACACAAACATATACTCAACATAATATCTGGCCTAGATGGACATAAATATAGTAAAGAGCCAATCATGTAGATATACCTTTTGATCCACATTTGGTCCGTCTTCATTGAGATCCAAGTGCCCATTTGTCGCCATGGGAGTTTTTATGGGCTTCGCTTTGTCCATTTCAAACTTCTTGAGAATGTCTTGAGTGTACTTTGTTTGTCTTATGAATGTCCTTTCCTTTTGTTGCTTCACTTGGAATCCCAAAAAGTATCTCAACTCTCCCATCATGGACATCTCGAATCTATCTGTCATAATCTTACTAAATTCTTAACAAAAATATTTGTTAGTTGAAACAAATATGATGTCATCTACATAGATTTGGCAAAAGAAGAGATCATCAATGTGTTTGGTAAACAAGGTGTAATTAGCTTTACCAATTTTGAAGCCATTCTCAACCAAAAAATCTCTAAGGCACTCATACCAAGCTCTAGGAGCTTGTTTGAGGCCATAGAGAGCCTTACGCAGTTTGTACACATGGTCGGGGTACTCTTGATCGTCAAAACTGGGTGGTTGCTCCACGTACACCTCCTCTTTGATCGGTTCGTTGAGGAAGGTGCTTTTCACGTCCATTTGATAAAGCTTGAAATCATGGTGAGTATCATATGCAAGTAATATATGAATCGATTAAAGCCTAGCTACGGGAGCAAAAGTCTCATCGAAATCCAAATCTTCGACATGTGAATACCCTTTGGCCACAAGTCGTTCCTTGTTCCTTGTTACCACTCCATGTTCGTTTTGCTTGTTGCAGAAGACCCATTTAGTGCCGACAACGTTGGACTTGGGTCTTTCAACAAGCTCCCACACTTCGTTCCTTTTGAAGTTGTTCAATTCTTCTTGCACCGCCATCACCCAATCCTGATATTTTAATGCATCTTCAACCATGTATGGTTCCAAAGAGGATACAAAAGAATAGTGTTCACAAAAATTGGCTATGCGATATCGAGTTATTACTCCCTTTTGGATGTCACCGATTATGTTGTCGACTAGGTGATCTCGTTGGATGCTTTGGTGTACTCTTGGATGTGGCACTTGTGGTCTAGAATCTTCATGATTATCATCTTGTTATCCCCCTGGATAGCTGCCCTCATTGATGTTTTCATCACCTTGATCTTCTTGAGATTGATCTTGTGTGGAAGCTCTCCTTTATCATTTTCCTCCACTTGTGGTTCATCTTCTTCATTTGCATTTGGAGGTGACACATGCGGTCGAACATCGCCCAAAGCCATTCTTCTCAATGCTTGACATGGAGCTTCTTCCATATCCAGCACACATTGATCAACTTGCTCTTCTTGAGAGCCGTTAGTTTCATCGAACACTACATCACGTGCCACTTCAACAAGTCCAGAGGCCTTGTTGAAGACACGATAGGCGTAGGAGTTTGAATCATAGCCAAGTAAGAAACCTTCATCGGACTTTGAAGCGAACTTCGAAGCCATGGGCTTCTTGTTTAAAATGTAACATTTTGAACCAAAGACTTTTTGTTACCCGTGAGTAGTTCATACGAGGTTTTCTTGAGTAGACGATGAATATAGAGTCGGTTTATGGCGTGATAAGCGGGTGTTAATCGCATTAGCCCAAAATCTGACCGAAGTCTTGTATTCATTGAGCATTGTCCTCGCCATCTCAATGAGTGTTCGGTTCTTCCTTTTGGCTACTCCGTTTTGTTGAGGAGAGTATGGTTCTGAAAACCCATGCTTTATTCCTTCCTCATATAGATACTCTTCAACTTGAGTATTCCTGAATTCCGTCCCATTGTCACTTCATATGTTCTTGATCTTCAGTGAAAATTCATTTTGGGCATGCTTGATGAACTTCTTGAGGGTTCCTTGAGTTTTTGTCTTATCATGCAAAAAAGAAAACCCACGTGAAGCGTGAAAAATCATTGATAATGACTAAACCGTACTTATTATCGCAGATGCTTATGTAAGCAATTGGACCGAATAGATCCATGTGGAGGAGCTCAAGCGGTCTTGTTGTAGTCATGACATTCTTCGCGGGATGGGGTGCTCCTACTTGCTTCCCAGCTTGGCACACTCTACAAGGTCTGTCTTTCTCAAAAACAACATCCTTTAAACCTTGAATGTGATCGCCTCTAAGGATTTTTTGAAGATTCCTCATACCAACATGTGATAGCCGTCTATGCCACAACCAACCCATGTTGGTCTTCGCAATCAAGCATGTGTCAAGTTCGGCTTTATCTTTGTTGAAGTCAACTAGATAAAGTTTTCCCTTTAACACACCCTTGAATGCAATCGAGTTATCACTTCTTCTAGACACGGTCACACCCTCATTAGTGAATAAACAATTATAACCTTTATCACATAATTGAGATATGGACAAAAGGTTATAATCCAAGGAGTCAACATGTAAAACATGAGAAAGAGTATGTTGTGATGAAATTGCAATTTTATCGATACCAAGCACCCGTCCTCGACTATTATCACCAAAATAAATGCCTTCTCTTGGGTGTTCATTTTCTTCATATTCCATGAACATTCTTATTTCTCCGGTCATACGATTGGTGCATCCACTATCTAGCACCCATTTTGCTCCACCGGATGAATAGGCCTGCAAAAACAGATTATGTCTTGATCTTAGGTACCCAAGTTTGCTTGGGTCCTTTGAGGTTAGTCACAAGTGATTTGGGCACCCACACACGAGACTTGGTGTTCCTATGTCGTGGCCCAACACATCTCGCATAAACTTTTCCATAAGTATTTTTCGTAAGTACATATGAAGCATCAGAGGTTCTAAATAAAACTTGTTGTTCATATGAGTTAACAATGTTCATTTTATTAAAGTTACTATATTTTTCGACATCAGAAGAGTTTCCCCTGACAAAAGCAATGTGACCCTTGTTATTCTTGTGGCTACTAGTGTTTTGCTTTTCACCATAAGAATACTCAATGCCATATTTAACATTAGGAGGTCTTGTGACCGAGTATGCACTGTGTGCATACTTGACCTTCTCCTTGTCAAATATGCCACTTTGGGAGGGATGTGTGTCTTTTGTCAAGTTTGACTTTTCTTTCAAGTTGGTGTTGTTTTTAGCACATGTACAAGCAATAATAGTTTCAGATTTTATATGTTGAGAAGGTGAGATTGAAGAGGATGAAGAACCACTTTGCTTGAGTGACTCAACTTGTGTCTCAAGGATCTTGTTAACTTTGGTTAAGTTAGCAAGTTCATCCTTGATAGCCATGTTTGAGTCTTTTAGCTTCAAACAAGCTTCCTTGCTTGAAGCTAACTCAAGTTCTAGTGATTCACTTCGCTCCTTTTCAATTTCAAGGATCCTTTAAATCTTAAGATATTTCTCCTTTTGGAGAATGATCATATCTTCTTGGTGATTGACTAGTTCCTCCTTATCAACAATCTTATCCATTAAAAAATTCATTTTTGCAGTTGTTTTTCTATCTAAACCAGTAAGCATGTTTTCTTCATCATTATAATCATCAATATCACTATCAGAATAAAGCGGGGAGGAAGATTTAGATGTGACCTTTCTTTTTCCTTCCTTGGCCATTATACACGTGTGGTCGGTGTCCTTCCATGCGCCCATGGTTGGGAAGAGGGTGGATTTCTTGGTAGGCTTCTTGATGGCTTTGGTGGCCATCACCTCTTCTTCTTCGGATGAGGACTCATCATTTGAGTCCCACTCCTTCCTATATGTGCTTGACCATATTGCTTCTTATTCTTGAACATTTTCTTTGTTTGAGGCTTGTTGTCTTTAGTCTTTCTCTTATTTTCTTCATGTGGACAATCTACTATGAAATGGTCATATTCTCTGCAATTGTAACACGCCATTCTCATCTTAGGTCTTTGTTTGTTCCTTTGTCTTCCTTCGTTTGAGCTATTAACCTTTATTCTTCTCATCATCTTCTTGAACTTTTTCATGAACAAGATCATGTCTTCATCAATGATGTCACTGGTATTATCATCACTGTCATCTTCTTCAATAGCTTCTCGAGCTTCTTTTGATGCGGTTTTACAAGTTGACTTTAAAGCAACTCATTTCTTCTTTGCCGAGGTAAGGTCGGCAATTTCCTTGACATGCTTGGCTTGCTTCTCCATCATTTCAAAGTTTATAATCTCGCCAAGAAGTTCGTCCGAGGTCATTTTCCGGTACCTGGGGCTTTCTCTAATCATAGAGAAAAGAGTCATGTTGTGAGGCATGAAGGCTCTAAGAATCAACTTCACAACCTCATGATCATTCCACTTCTTGCTGCAATAAGCTTGTACTTTGTTGACAAGATTCTTGAGTCTATTGTACATGTCTTGAGGCGATTCACCATCTTCTGTAGTGAATCTTCCCAATTCAGCTTCGATCATCTCTATCTTTGCTTCACGTACATGACGGTCACCTTCATGTGCGTTTTGTAGAGTGTCCCATATCTCTTTGGAATTTCGAGTCCATCCACCTTGGTGAACTCATCTCAGCTCAATGACGAAGTGATCACAGCTGCAGCTTGAGCATTCTGATGAATTGCTTGTTCTTGACTTGGTGTCAATTCTTCATCATTACCCGGAATATCTATCCCAGTACAAACTATATGCTGCAAACTTGGTTTAAGAGATACAAGGTGCAATTTCATATTTTGTTTCCACATTGAATAGTCATTGCCATCAAAGTAAGGTGTTTTCCCTAAAGGAATTGATAGGTAATGACTATTACTATGATTTAAATTTTCGTAGTCAAAATGATATCAGTAGTATTTGGTGTGACTACTCCCCTTCATCTTCTCATCTTGAGTCTTCTTCTTTCATTTTGGAGATAGTGCCTTCTTCCGGAGAAGAGCCTTGAGTTGAAGCATTTCCTCATCATCGTCCTCACAGTCTTGAATTGCATCGAGGAGCTTCTCTAGATTTTGGGTCTTTTCATCATCACCCTTCTCGTTGTTGAAGTTCTTGTTTACATCCTTGATGTCCAACATCGTCTCTTCGAGCGGTGAGTCTCTTTTGAAGAGTTTGGCTCTGATACCAATTGAATGTAGCCTAGAGGGGGGTGAATAGGTTTTTTGAACTTTTGTCAGACCCTGAAACACTTAACTGATGGATCAAATATGGGGAGGACGGACTAGTCCGGTCTGGTGCGCACTAGTCCGGTGTGCGCGGACTAAAAGATCAAGTAAATTGACAATTCTACTTCTAACACACTATGCAACTGAAATCAGATTACGAGTAAAATGTATTGAGCCAATGAACCAATATATTGCAATGATCAAGTATGATACAATGTTTCAATACGAGTTACACAAGTTTAAGCAAACCCTAGAATATGATGAGTTATAAAAAAAGAGTGTCCAAGACAATATTTTATCCGGAGGTTCGATTCCCATGGAGGAAATCTACATCCCCGTTGAGGAGTCCACAGAGGATTGGGTCTTCACCAACCCTTCGCTCGCCGGATCGCCGCGGAGGTCGATTCTCCTTCACTAACCACGAAGGGGCAAATAAATTGTTCAAGGAGGCTTTCTCGCACGTTGAGGGCTCCCCAAAGATTACAACAATAAACACCACCAAACACACTCAAAAGATATACAATAAAACAATTAGAGTGTGCGAGAGATCAAACCCAAGAGCTCAAGATCGCGTGGAACAATTCTCTCCTTTGTCCAATTGCTAATCCTCAAAGATTTGATCTTTTTAGGCATAGTATGTGTGGAGAGATGTGAATTTTGGGCTCTTAGAAGGTGTGACGGCGCAGGGGGACAAGAGTGTTTGATGTATGGACGTACACCTCTATTTATACTAGGGTTTCCAAAAGTTACCGTTAGGACTTGTGATGTCCGAACTAGTCTGTGGTGGACACCGGATTAGTTCAGTGTGCGTGTATGCAAGAAACCCTAAGTGTCGATGGATATCGGACTAGTCTGTTGAGGTGCGGACTGGTCTGATCTTAGTCAGAAACTTTTCGGACTAATACGGTAGATATCGAACTAGTCCGGTGTGATGAACACCGTGTAAGACTAAGGACAAGTTCGCACTTAGAGGGACTTGTCCGATTTTAGTAAAAGACTTTTCAGACTAGTCCGGTCAATATCGGACTAGTCCGGTCAATATCGGACTTGTCCGGTGTAGTGAAAAATTGTAGGGCTAAGGACACGTCAGGACTTGGAGGACTTGTCCGATTTTAGTCAGAGGATTATCAGACTAGTCTGGTTGATATCGAACTTGTCCAGTGTGGTGCAAATGTGAAGGGCGGCGGACTTGTCCGTTTTTAGTCAGAGAGATATCGGACTAGTCCGGTGTATATCGGACTAGTCCGCTCTTCTTGTGAAATGTGCAGTGAGTTGAATTATTTGTTCACTTGAGCTCTTGGGGTGTTTTTCTCCAACACACTCCATACAAAATAATCTAATCTTTTCAGCCCCTGAGCTCTTTTCCCTTTAAATGCTCATTCTCTTTCATTTTTGTGCTTTCTTTCTCATTTTTTTAAAACCTGCGCTCATCTCAACAATTTTTTAAGATATAATTGGTTTGTCATTAATCAACCAAAATCCACAAGGGATGCCTAGTTGCACTTTCAGTAACATCTCTCTTCTTGCAGGAGGAGAGCTTTTGTAGATCGTTGTAGAACATAGCCTCTTGCTCCATCATCTCATGGTTGATATTTCTCACTAGCACTTCTTTGGGATTCATCTTATGGAATCTCGGGTTTTCACGGATTAGTGAGCAAAGAGTGACATTTCTAGCCATGAATGCCTGAATCATCCTCTTCACCACTTCGTGGTCCGTCCACCGGGTGCTTCCATAAGATCGACTCTTTTTGATGAGAGACTTGAGGCGGTTGTACATGTCTTGGGAAGACTCACCATCCATGATAGTGAATCTACCAAGTTCTCCTTTAATAATCTCGATCTTGGCCTCCCTTATGACAGGGTTGCCCTCATGTGCCGTCTAGAGTGTGGCCCATATTTCCTTGGCAACTTCCAACCCTTCAATTCGGTTGAACTCTTCTCGTGTCAATGAGGAGGTGATTAATCCAACCGCTTGAGCATTGCGATGGAGTAGGACGGCTTGCTCCGGGGTAATGTCTTCCTCATTCTTGGGAATATGAACACCTGTCAAAACAATTTGCCACAAGCTGGGATTTAAGGAAATGAGATGCATCTTCATATTATGCTTTCACATGGAATAGTCATTTCTGTCAAATTGGGGAGGTTTCCCAATAGGAATAGATAAATAATGGTTACTAGCAGTTAATTGCTCATAGTTGTAAAGATATCGGGAGTAGTCTTGTGAACTACTCCCATTGTTGTTGTTGACGGGATCAACCACCTTGGTCTCCTTATTGGGAAGACCTAGCTTCTCACGAAGTCGCACCTTGAGTAGACGTACTTCCTCATCATCATTGGGATCATCTTGAAGAACATCGACGTTCTTCATCTTGTCTTCATCGACGATCACCAGAATCTCATTGTCACCCCTTCCGGCCATATCTTCTCCGAGTTGTTAAACTCTTGGTGGACAATCCAGCTCTGATACCAATTGAAAGTCTCCTAAAGGGGGTGAATAGGCAATATGACCTGAAATGGCTTAATCGAACGAGGTTAAATTACTGAGATCGGACTTGTTTGAACTGGGTCAGACTAGTCCGCTAATCACAGGGTGAAAACCTAAAAACTTGATTCTACAAGTTGTTTGCGGAATTTAGGTTTACCAAAGGTATATGCAATGTTTAGCAACCTAGTACAACTTAGATTAACATGTGCAAGCAATTAGGTTACAAGATTTCAATGAAGATCAAGATGAAGACAATATGAACCCTAATAGCAATTCTAGTTATTACAAAATGTAAAGCGACAAGCAAGACACGATTTATCCCATGGTTCAGCTCCACAAAGAACCCTACATCCACGTTGAGAAGTCCACACAAAGATCGGGTCTCACTTGAGCCTCTTCTCACCAATCCACCACAATGGTCGGCTTGGTTTCAACTATATCAAAGAGTAATCACAAAGTTTCTTGGGGCTGCTCACAAGTCCAGGCTCTCACAAATCAATACAGCAAGGAGAACACGAAGTTAACTCACATAAGCCACAAAACACAATACCAAGTGCAAGAGATCAAACTAAGAGTCAAAGCACGATGATCTTCCTTCACTCTCGTTCCCAAACTCTAATCTCTTCAGGATTTGGTCTTAGAGGGCAAGTAGGACGAGTAGAAGGCTTTGGAAGGCTCAAGGAATGTTGTGGCGGCACTAGGGTTCAAGAATTGTCAAATATGGGTCGGGGATCCCCTTTTTATAGGGTCCCGACAACTAACTGTTGCCACCAATGCAACCCTAGATTAGTCCGGCCCTGTACCACGGACTAGTCTGGCCTTTTGGGACCACTGACATTTCAATGTCACCGATTGACAAAATTAATGGCATCCCTGCCAAACGTTTGAATTTCAAACGGTCACTGGCAACGCGGACTAGTCCGGCCCAAAACGGACTAGTCGAAGTCGGAAGAACACTTTAGTCCAGCTGAAAATGGACTACCGTGGGAGAGCCTGGACTAGTCCGACCCCCAGGGCGGACAAGTCCGACCCCCAGGGCGGACAAGTCCGGCCTCCCAGGACTTGGCTTCGGGATCTTACACTAAGTCTTAAACGGACTAGTCTGTACAACAACAGACAAGTCCGAACTCAAACAGAACCATTTGGTCCATTCCAAAATGGACTACTCTCGGGATTCTGGACTAGTCCGGCCACAGGAGCGGATAAGTCCAGCCTCCCAGGACTAAGTTCCATAGTCGCTCACCATGGCAGAACGGACTAGTCCGTACCCAAACTGACAAGTCCAAACTCCAACAGAGACATTTAGTTCGTCCCAAAATGGACTAAATTGGCTACTCCAGACAAGTCTGGTCACTGGTGTTTTTCTCTCAAATGTGCTCCTCACTTAGGTTTTTCTTTCAACCACCACTTTGAGCCCTCTTTAATGATCTCAGTGCACATGATACAACCACTCTCACACATACATGATACGGCTAGTCTAAACTCAACACAATAGAAATCCTATTTCTATGCTTGAGTCTTCAACGCCCGTTTCAACCTTTTTCTTTTTGAGAGATTTTGTCTCATTTCAATAATCATCACACATGTGCTTAAGATCAACTCAGCTCATTAGTCTCTTAATTGTCGTCATCAATCAGTCCAAAACTCACGGGGATGCCTAGATGCACTTTCAGGAGGGCACCTAATAGGAGACTCTGCCTATAAACAATTTGCGATGAGCTCTAGCAGAGATCATTTTGAATTACCTAAATAAAGGAGACTAGCTTCCTTAAATCCCGTCTCAGATCAGTCAACAAATCTGCGATGAGCTACCATAAAGCCTGTCTCGGATCAATCAATAAATCTGCGACACGCTATATTAGAGCTTGTCTCGCATGAATGTTGATGGGCGACGTGCACGACACTCGTCTCCAATGACCCCGTAAAGCCCGTCTGTTATGACTTAAAGAAAGGAGACGCTATATCTCCGAGCCTGTCTCACACTTAGGCTGATCAGCGACGCGCCAGCCACTCGTCTCTGATGACAACGTGATGTGAAACGCAACATCGGATATGCACTATTCGTTTGTCTCCCTTCTTCGTTCGGGCACGTCTCGGATGAGCCTTTCTTACGTAGTGTTCTAACGACCTCAACTATTTCTCACACGTACGATATCTTAGAAAGCTTTACCGTGGCATTAATATCGACTGGATGCAGAAAGACTGAGCATGTTAAGATGAGATAGGTTTTGGAAACTCTTATAAAAGGACTGGTTGTTCTTGGATTATTAAATGTTAGTTTGGAAGCCTCATAAAAAAAGGACACGCTTTCACAAAACAGTTGTCAAATACTCCCTCAATTCTTATATTGTTGCCATTAAGACATGAAATTTTTTATATTTTCGTACTAAAATTATTGTCCTAATGATAACAGTTTAAAAACAGAGGGAGTATTAAGACGAGATAGTATGACATGCATAATCCTTTTTCGGTATATTGGTAAATATGTATGAGAGTGGAGTAATGAGGAGGCTGTTTTGAGGGGCGTGGAGACGCTCTTTCAGGTAGTCTAGCTCATGCTTCCTCGTAGGGTTTCCTCCTTGTCTATAGTTTTCATACCAAAATGCATTCAGCATTTTTGTTCCTAGTAATTAATAGAAATAGGGTAAATGATTTGACTTGGAGAAATGCATTTTGTATAATATAGACTAGCATATGAAAAAACCTCATAATCTAGAACGCAAAATTAATTGCTGGTTTTAATATGAATAAATCTAGGGTTGTTCTGTCAGCAAATATGTCACTATAGGAATCCCGATCAATTATGTCGGTCAGGGCCGACAAAATTAAAGCTTAAAATGATGTAAGTTACTTAATTATGTCGGTTTTCTCTTAATTACGTCGGTTGCTGATCGACAAAGTAGTTTGGACGTAATTAAGGTAACTTACGTCGGCCGCCGATGTAAGTTACTTAATTACGTCGGTTTCTGGCAACCGACGTAAGTTATTTGCCGGGATGGACCGCGGGCTGGGTCGGAATACTTACGTCGGCCACTGCATGCCGACGTAAGTTAACTGGTCTAACTTACGTCGGTTGCTCCAAACCGACGTAAGTTAAGTGGTTTAATTTACGTCGGTATGGTCTGACAGACGTAAGTTAAACTGGGCTAACTTACGTCGGCTTAGCCATAGCCGATGTAAGTCAAGTTTTTGATTTTTTTTAAAAAAAAATAGAAACTGACTACCTCGCACGATGGCGAGAACACAGAACAGTACAGATTATACACAGAGATACACAGATACAGAAAAACAGTTTCAAAACATTTTTAAAAGTTCTACAACAACACAATTCCAGTATTGGGCTACACGCTAGCCCCTCCACTATCTCCGGGATCTTCTCGACGCGCTCCCGAACCCTGCAGAAGAAGCAACCAACCAATTATGATTTAAGAAACCAACCATTTTCTCACAGCATCATACTAACATATTCTGATTTAAGTGATTTAAGAAACCAACCAATTTGACTTCTGAGAAAGTTCATTCAACTGAAGCTCTTTATAAATGGTTGTGCAAAACTGCATTAAGTTTTCAGGACTTTGGCTACAACTTCAGTTTCAACCGATGCTAAATTTGAAGTTAGAAGCCCCAAGCGTGTACATGTGAGGTCCTAATGTTCTTGGCTAATTATTTATCTATGACTGAAAGCATTTTCTTATGACTATCATAAATTTGCATGGCATGATCTAATTACTTCTATGGTTTCATCAAAATTATGTGGACAAAGAAATTGTACTAAGCATAAAAACAAATTGTCATCAAGAATTATATACAGACTTAATTCCTAACTTTGAACGGAAACATAAAAATATATACACATGTCTGGAAAGCTTAAGGAGTCCTCTAACAAGTTTCTATTCGACACTAAGGCTAAAACTCATAATAACAGGGTGCACAAAAAACAAAAAGAGGGATAGACATATATTACCTGCTCTGGTGTCTGTTGCGGTGAAAGCGTAGGAATCTCGATATCCTGACCGTTGTGTCGAGCAAGAGCCTACCATTGCAAAATATAAGAAGATATATGTTATTAAAATGCTATGAAATTTAACTACGGTACTTTAAATTACTTACCGCCACCGCTGCTTGCATTTGTGCCATCATTAAGGTTGTCCTCCGCTTCTTCTCTCTCGACCTCTCCAGCTCTGTCTGGGTCTGCGTCAGCGTCTCCTTCAAAGCGATGAGCACCAGCTGGGTCTGCGAGAGACGACCACTGGTGGTCCCAACGGACGAGGCCTGCGACGATGAAGCGCCTCTCAAAGATCGCGTCGACCTCGAGTCGACAACTCCATAAAAAATGGCAAACCTGCAAAAGAATGAAAACACTAAGTAGAAGAAGATAAATTAAAAAAGAAATGAAACACATGAAGAACTCACCGTCCATGGGCCTTCCCGCCCGCGCTCGCGTACGCGACTTGGGGGTCGATCGGTGCGCTTTCTCAATCGTAATCTGCCTCGTGTATCTTCGCGACCTCCTGCGCGTACTTTGCCTACAAAACAAAGAAATCTTGTAAGAATGTCAATAATAGTATTAGTTATAATGAAATTGATAAATTTCGAAAACTTACCAGTCGGTCGACTGCGACCTGACTACACTGCTCTGGCTAAGAAGGGTCACTTCCCTTGTGACCACTCTTCCAAACCTGGGTCGAGGTCGGCTCATGACCCATCTCTCGTTCCTGTATAGTCGTGTTAGTGAGATAAATATATTAGGAACACATAAATAAATTAAAAATTACTTACCATGCGTTTAGCCAAACACAAGTAGTCGTCACCGCCATAGTTGTGCTTGTCGTCGGACCCCATGCGACACTGTCTAGCCTTTGTGAACTTATTGATGAAAGCGTCGCTAGCCCAGTACCGACAGAGAGCTAAGTACACCTCGGTGTTACCATATAACCAGGAAATTGTAACCTGCACATATTTCATTTTTTATCAATGTAGTTAACATACATAGATATTGTAAATATTTAACAATATTAAAAAATTACCTCCGCATACTGCTCCCCTGTTAAGTACGCGTTGGAGTCCTTCCTAAATGGACCCCTTTGCTGCTCCTGCTCCTGCTCCTGGGGGTGTTGCTTGTAGTACGCGTTGACGGCATCCAGGCAATCGACAACGTCGTCGTTGTGAGCTTCCGAGCGTTGTAATGGAACACGCGTCTCGCGTGGTCCTATATGCCCGGTTCCTCTACTTGGTACCTAAGCTTTAAGCAAACAAACATTTAAGTGATATGCATTAATAATTTAAACGAGTTGAAAAAAATGAAACAGTTAAACTTACCATAAAATCGTGCCACATGGCTCCCTGAGCCGTGCCGTGGACCGGTGAGAGACACGAGCATAGTCATCCCACGACAGGGCAGGGAAACCGTCAGTAACACCGGGGTAGTGCAACTTCACGATAGCACCCAGGACACCGTTAACCTGCCTGTGGTGTTTCTCGGCCCCAGTGAACAAAAAGTCGTACCAACATCTGCAAAATATATTAAATCATTAAGTAAAGGAAAACATCATCTAATATTTAATATACTATATACAGTTTTTACCTATCTCCGACATGACGAATCATGGTCCACTGAGAAGAAACCGGAGGAGGAGCCGAAAGTGGGTCCTCCTTGTCTGTCGCCTCTGCTGCAACGACGACGCGTCCTGTGACCCTGAAGGCTCTGCAGAACCACCGGAGTCCAAAGGAAGGCTAGCTCTAGCCGACTCCAAAGGGAGGCTAGTGCTAGAGGGCTCCTGTAGCGACCCCGCCTCTGACTAGGGCTCCTGTAGCGACCCCCTAGCCTCTGACTCGGACTCAGAAGACTCTGAGTCGGACTACACAAAAGAAAAATATTGACAATAAATAATTATTAACAACTGCAATTTATAAAATAACTTTATTGTAAACTAAAATTTACCACCGTCCGCTGAAAGCACACGTGAACTGAGGGTGGAGCGTGCGCCAAAAAGAGGGAACGTTGGCTCGAAGGTAACGAGGTCCCTGAGCAAGGGTCTCGTGGCGGCTCAAACCCTCTCACTGGCTTCCCCTTCCCCTTTGACGACATCCTGTTGCATGGAATAAATGATTAATATGCAAAGATAATATACAAAATTAATGTTAAGTTAGTGAATAAAATGTTACTTCGAAATTTATCAACATCACGGTCATGCACCCTACCCCTTAAACCAGCCCATCGATCTTCTTCTTCCGCATATCGTTTTCGTTTGCACAAATCAGCAGGTTCGACTAAGTCATCGATATCTTCAGTTTCTGATTCCGATTTTGTTTCCGCTTCCGTGCCAGTCTTGATATCTTGAGTGTCTCCAACTAAGTCATCGAGTTCTACACTGGACTTGACTGAGAAGGAGTCTGGCAACTCTTCCTCTTAATAGACCACATCAGCCTCAGCTTCCTCATGGTAATCATCATCTCCTGGAGCGTATAACCGCTCACGTGGATTCACCTTATATACCACCCACAAAACTTTGAATTTATTGCATGGATAAGGTAGATAGTACACTTGCTCTACTTGGTGTGCAAGAACTAATGAATCGAATCCTTTCAACCGTTCCTTGTGTTTTACTTCGACCATGTCAAATTCGTTTACTCGAATTCCACAAATGGAATCAAACCATTCGCAGTCAAAGAATACTGCTCAAATTGTCTTGTTTCCGACAAAAGTGAATTCAAGGATTTTTCTAATAATTTCGTAGTACTGAGTTTCTTTTTCTTGCGAATCAATTGCCCTCATCACAACTCCGGTATTACATGTTGTCGCGAGAAGATGAAGAGATTCAAATTGAGTTGTACGGAATCGAAAGCCGTTGACGTCATATCAACCATAGCTTCTAATATTAACCACTCTACAGGATAGTTGTCGCAAATCTTCATGGACATTGACATCTTTTTTGCACTGTCCAAGATATGAAGTTATTAGAAAACATAAGCATTCTTAAGTTATAAGAAAACATTGTTAACATTGATAAGTTAACGAGAAAACGTCACATGATCTCGAAACCAGGAAAGAAAATTAGATCGCCCGTTTAATCCTTCCCGTCAAATCTGTTCTATTTGCTTGCTCGTGGGTTGATGTCTATGTCTCTAATTTTGCTTGTCGAACATACTTCATGAAAAGAGAACCTTTTAGAATACATGTGTTGGAAAAGATGGTGAAAATCATAAGTGTAGGAGAAACACTTACTTGAAATATTCATCCATTTCTTCCATATTAGCGTACATGTACAAGAAAGCAGCACGCCTTTCTTTTTCGCTAATGTCGTAGGAAGTGTAACTACCAATAGTAGTGCCTCTTGTTGCAAAAATGGAGAGATCACTACAAGGAGGTTGCTCATTCATATTGTACCGCATTACCGAAGTATTAACATTGTGTTCCTATGCAAAGTAAACACTTGAGAAGTATCCTACTTCCTTAAGAGTAAAAGCTTCGGCGATGCAACCTTCAACCTTTGACCTGTTACCAACCATTGGTTTCAGATATCTGAGTGATCTTTCAATATGATACATCCACCTATATTGCACGGGACCGCCCACTTTCGCTTCAAATGGAAAATGAATTAAGAGATGTTGCATTAGATTGAAAAATCCTGAAGGAAAATTTTTTCCATCTTACACAAAAGCAACAAAATCTCCTTCTCCAACTTAGTCATCATCTCTGGCGTGATTCTTTAGCACAGAGTTGCCTATAGAAGTGGCTAAGCTCGGCAAACACCTTCCACACCGCATCGTCAAAGTAGACTCGAAACATAACACGCAGAAGTATTTCCATGATTATGTGATAATCATGACTCTTCAACCCAATGAGCTTTCCCGTTTTCACATTCATGACTCGTCTGAGACTAGCTGCATAACCATCTGGGAATTTCGGCCTTTGCAACCATTCGAGAACTTCTTTCTTTTCTTTAGGTTGAAGACAAAAAGGAGTGTGTGGTTTACCACCATTTTTGAAGAGCTCAAGACTTTGACGGTTACAAAGCTTGGCGAGATCCTTTCGAGCCTTTAAATTGTCTTTTGTTTTGCCCATCATGTCTATGCATGTGCTTATGATACATTCAGCCATGTTACGCTCTTGATGCATGACATCAATGTTGTGCCTTAGAATCAACAACTTCACATACGGTAGCTCCCAAAGTCCACATATGTGAGTCCAATTGCGTTTGTCTCCGTAACCTTCGAAATATCCAGGACGACCTTCATCTGGCACCAATTTGTCCAACATATCAAATATCTCTGACACGTTAAGACGTTTCAGTGGTCCTTTAGTGACAACAGTGTTCTTTCTGAAGACATTCCTCTGTTGTCTAAACAAGTAATTCAGAGGCAGCCAACGTCTATGACAATCAAAGTAAGATATCTTGCCTCCATGAGTAAGTCAAAAGCAATCGGTATCCGAGACTCATATCGGACATGTCAACCGACCATGAGTGCTCCATCCAGAAAACATGTTGTATGCCAGAAAATCATAGACGGACCACAAATAAGCAGCCCAGAGGTTGAATTTCTGTTTCTTGTAACAGTCGTACGCTTCGACTCCTGTCCACAACATTTTCAACTCTTCGATCAATGGTTTCAACATCACATTGAGACGTGACCCAGGATGATCCGGCCCAGGTACAATGAGGCTAAGAAACATGAACTCATTCTTCATGCAAAAAGCCGTTGGAAGATTGTACGGAATTACAAAGAAGGGCCAACAGGAGTATGGTGCGGCGTTTGTGCTGAACGGTGTGAACCCATCTGTCGCCAACCCAATGCGAACATTTCTCGCTTCACGACCGAATTCTGGGTCGAAATGGTCCAGCGCCTTCCATGCCTCACCATCGGACGGGTGTGTCATTACTCCATTGTTCTGATGCTCACCTTCTTTGTGCCATCTCATGTGTCTGACCATATTTTTTTTTGAAAGGAACAACCGCTTCAACCTCGGTGTCACGGGTAAGTAACGAAGTTGCTTACGTGCGACTTCCGTCGTCATAGTATCACCATCGTTATTAACAACTTCGATAAACCTCGGTTGACCACATTTCAAACATTTGTTCTCATTGGCATGCTCTCTCCAAAAAAACATGCAGTTGTCCAGACACACATCAATCTTCTCGTACTTCATACCGAGACTGAAAAGAATTTTCTTCGACTTATACATATCTTTAGGCACCTTGTTGGGATGTGGAAGGGCATCGTTGAACAAATTGATAAGCTCATTGTAACTGTTATTAGAAAAGAAGAACTTAGACTTAATTGCCATAAGTCTAGTCACAAAATTGAGGATTGTCATTTTAGTGTGTCCATGCAACGGCTCTTCTGAATCTTTGAGAAGTTTGAAGAACTCTTTAACCTCTGTTGTTTGAGGATCCTCTGTCATATTTGGTCGTATAGCTTCCAGCATCTCATCCATCATATCAACCTCCGTGGCATCATCATTGTCCGCTTCCACTTCTTGTACAGCTTGAGAAGTTGTCTCGCCGTGAAAGTTCCACAACTCATAATGTGACACATAACCGTTTCGACACAAGTGCATTGTAAGTTCCACTTTGTCTAAAAATATTCCGTTTCGGCATTTCGTACATGGGCATCGTGCCTTATCGCTATTAGACAACGAAAAAGCTCGTTCCACAAAAGCTTCTGTCTTGGCATACCACTCATCTGAGTGACCACCAGTTCTGCTCTTCCAACCAATATACATCCAACTATGGTCTTCGCCTATGTTTGACTCTGCAATTTAAAGACGGGCAAAATTACTGTTACTTTCTCGTTAATTTATAAACGATAGAGAAAATAATGAGAGAGACAGTGAACTGGGTCCGTCAGGGTCCGCCATACACACGGGCGGTGATTTAGTCGCATACATTAAGTTCACACTAAATGGGCAACGACTATAGATGGCCAAATGGGCCGGGCCGAATAGGTTGGCCCGAAGCACGATAAAAAAAAGCACAGCACGAGCACGGCCCGACACGAAAAAATCGGGATCGGGCCTGTCTGAAGCCCGACACGGGTCGTGCTCGGACTAGCCCGGCACGGCGGTTAAGGGCGGCCCGGTCGACCCGTCAATGTGGCCCGATGAGCTCGTCTGACCCGACCCGGCCCAACCACGGCCCGTTTAGCCCACTTAGCATATAAAAGTAGTAACCTGAAATTCCAAACCCTACAACACCTCCTACTCCTCCTGTTCGGTCGCCGCCCCCGCACCCAGCACCCCGTTCAACACTTCGAGCGCCACATCCCGAATCCTGCCTGTCCCCGGCCCTTCTCTCTCCTCCCCGACCGTCGAGTCCCCCGAACCCCGCTCGCCGCCCTAATTAAGCATAATCTACACTACACTAATTAAGCATAATCCACACTAAGCAAATTAAGCAACATAACCACTTAAGCATAATTAAATAAACATAATCTACAGTAAGCAAATTAACTAATTAAGCATATTTAAATAAACAAATAAGCAATTTAAGCATAATTTAAACAATTCAATTCAATTCAATTTCAAATTTTAACAACTCAATTCAATTAAATTTCAATTCAAATCAAATTTGAACAATTCAATTCAATTGAATTTAAAATTTGAGTGGGAGGGTTGGGTGGGGTGGGGTGGGGGGTCTCGAGAGGGGAGGGGGGCTCAGGGAGGGGAGGGGGAGGGTGGGGGGGCCTCTGCAGGGAAGGTGATGGGGGGGGCGCTCGAGGAGGGGGCTGGGAGGGCTGGGCCGGCGACGGTCGGGGAGTGGGGGGGGGGGGGGGGCGAGCTGGCGGTGGTCGGGGTGGGGAGGGGGTGGTGCTCAGGGAGGGGGCGAGGAGGGTCGGGCCGGTGGCGGTCGGGGAGGAGGGGGGCGGGCCGGCGGCGGTCGGGGAGGGGAGGGGAGGGGGCGGCGGCGGTCGGGGGGGGGGGGGGGGGGGGGTTGGGGGGGAAGGATCATATCTGGCGGCGGCGACGAACGGAGGGGGGCGCGGCGGCGTGTGCAGAGGGTGAGGCGGCGGCGTCGGGCGAGGCGGTGGGGGAAAGAAATGCGGCGCGCGGGGTTAGTTAAAATCCGTAACTTACGTCGGCTAAATAAGCTAATGACGTCGGCCTGAGTTACTTACATCGGCCGTCCTCGAGGCCGACGTAAGTTAGGCTTAACTTACGTCGGCCTATTTATTCACGTCGGCTAGGTGTCCTGGCCGACGTAAGTTTCTTTTTATTGTTGTCGGTCGCCGACGAAAGTTACTTAACTTACGTCGGTTTCTTCTGGCGGACGTATGTTATTCTACTTTCGTCGGCTGGCCGACGTAAGTTAAAGTGGCCGACGTAAGTGTTCGCGTTTCTTGTAGTGTGTAGGATTTGGGTTTATAATAGGATTGTGACTCTGTAGGTGTCTGTGTTTCTATTTGGCTGTAAAAAGTTTACCATAACCTCCTTGGAGAGAAATGTTGAGACTTTCACACATCTCTTTATATGTTCTTAAAATTATCCAACATTACCGTTATAAAAAGACTAAATATGTAGGTAAGTGTGTAAATTACCCACAATTATCATCATGAAAAATAACCTAAATAATTACTTAGATATATATTTGTAATTATCCGCTATTGTCATTAGGAATACACTCAACAAAAAATAATAGTGATAATAATGATGATACGGTAAAAATAAGACAATACACTAAAAACTACTCCCTCCATTCCATATTAATTATCGTTTAGGACAAGAATTTTAGTTTATTTATGAACTAAAATTCTTGTCCTAAATAACAAATAATATGAGATGGATGGAGTAATATAATATCAGATATAATTGTATTGTTGATAGTAATAACATTATATTTGATTTGTTGATTCTAGCCATGTAAATACACGGACCACCTAACTAGTTTCTTTGTAATAACAAAGACAAATATGTCTTTACCTTCACCCCTCTGACGATTTCTGATTCAGACTGGGTGGAACAACCGCAAAGCTTGCTGATAGACATTTCTTTTTGTTCTATAATTTAACTAGCTGTAAAAGCACCAATAGCATATTATAAAGTGCTCTTTATCAGAAAAAAAAAGGTACAGGTAGCATGCCTCGGGTCTAATTTGTTTTGAACTGTCAGGTTTAATTTGGAATCATAGATCCTAGCTTTACGAGGCTTCCATTTTTGTTTGCCTTGAATTAATGGGACCTCGACTTTTCTTTGGCATGACAATGACATTATTGTTAGAATCTGAAATAATCAGATTGAAGAGACTAATCCACATGTTGCAAACGTTACCAATTTGATCTCTGTCGTTTTTTTTTTTTGAGAAAGAGGGAGGCAGAGATAGAGAGCTAACACGATCATTGAAGGATTTAGCTTTTCTTTCGATCAATATTGAAGGATTTTAGTTAATTCAAGACGAAATACGCGCCATTTCTCATAAAGATCGAGAAGCAAAAATACAGACACCTACGTACGCGCACAACAACACGATCAGCAAACACGACACATGAGTTGAGAAGCTGGTCATGCTCGGCCGACCGACGACGACGACCGGCCCGCGCCACGGCTCGCCGCGTGGTGGAACGACGACGTCCCCAGGGTGACGCCGTGGAGCGCGGCGGCCGCCTGCGCCGCCGCGTTGGCGCGCTCGACCTTGCCCTGCAGCCGCGCCGGGTTGGTGAGCACCCACCCGAGCGCGCGGACGCGGTTGAGCACGGCCAGCGCTTCGCCGTCCGGCAGCGACTCGCACACCGTCACGGCCACCACGGCGCCCGCGGGGACCGCCCGCTCCGCCGCCTCCATCGCCGCGAACGAGCTCACCTTCGCGTAGTTCATTGTACTCGCTCGCTTTGCTTGCTCCGTGCACACAGATGTTGTAGTGACTCGTGGCAGTGCAGATGTTGCAGTGGCTGATGCCTACGATGGTGCCCTGCTACTGCTATATATAGGCATCTGGGAGTGAAAGGTGACAAAGGGTTAGGCGTCGATTTCCTCAAACAAAAAAAAAAGCACAATCTAGCTATATCTCGAATCAATCTTCATCCACTTTCCGCTACTTCATTTTCTAACATTAAGATTCACAAAAATAGAGCCACAAAAACGGTTGTTCAGGGAAGTCTTGGCTGACATCTATATATAGAGCTACTGTGCATTGATTATTTACATTCAAAAATCTTACGATACTTATACTTGAACACCCTACCTCACTTGAAGTCTTCCTCAGATCTTGAACGTAGAGTAGGAGTCGATTGTAATTTAGTTTAATAAATTGTATATGTTAGAATTCGAACTCAAAATATTTAACTCTGGTATCATATTAAACTACTATACGCTACTACTTGCACTGAAAAACTTAAGTCGATGAAAAAGAGCGGTAATGCTTGGAAAAGCGGCCGTGACCTTGAGAACGAGTAGCTTTCGTGTCAAATGAGCATCTTAAATCTCAAGGCTAGTAGCCGTGTGCCCTGGCACTTTTCTTTTGGATATGATAGTTATTCTATCTCATAGAATCCTTCGTGTAGCCTCTTCTTAAATCTTGGGGCTGGTGTTGATGCGGCTATCGCCATCCAAAATTCATGGCCACAACTCGCTCGCCATTCGCTTTTCTGGCGCTGCATGCAGACCACATCTCTGATCCAGACTCAAAGCAGATGTTCTTTGTTGAGTTGAAGTATGGAGCAAGAGTCAATGCGCATGTGTTCTAGCTACCAAAGGTGTAGGACTCGTACGTGGTGTTGGAGCCACCGGATTTCAGTCTCAAATATATCCAAAACTTTTGCCCGCCCACTCCAATTCAAAAATTGTATTGATTTGTTTATAGAATTATACTTCAGTCCAAACTTGATCAAATCTTGTGAAGTTACACGGCGGATTTGGCTCGTGGGAATTTGTGATAGGGAAACAAAACCATCTGTTTGAGAAACGATTGTGCCATCATCGGTTCAACGCAAATTAAACCATCTGTTATGAGTGGCTGGTGGACCGTCTAATAATGGTCGCCATACTGCCTGCTCCATGCGTCAGCATGCACTGTATCACAATCCGAACTTTGCGTATTGCTTGTGTACGTCGATGAAGTTCCTTTAGCAACAGGTAGTTGGATTTGAAGGGTAGTAATCCTTCCATTAAAAAAAACTTATTGTTTTGTAGTTTAAAAATGAACTACAAAACGATAAGCTTTTTGAGATGGAGAGAGTACATGCATGTTCCTGCATGCTCTGCTGAAATTCTCTAGTGAATGATGATATTGTATGCGTTGCCTTTTGAGTTTTGAAATGTTTCACCGATAACTTGAAGATGGATGAGTTTGACAGTAGATCCAGCAAGTAGATGTTTGCAATTATTTCCTTCATATAATGGCTTAAATCGTCATAATGTTACCGTTCTATCCTATTAGTACTCCCTCTATTCCAAAAAAAAATATGGTTTTTTACTTTTGTTAGTTCAAAAATGAACTAGTCGGTGACAAATAAAAAGATATGAAGAGAGTAGTTTATTTTTAATTAACAAAAGACAAACTTTTGAGAATATATAGAGTATCAGACAACGAGCCTTTAAAGAGATGGCTTCGTGCCTTTCCATGTTAATTATAACAAAGATGTTTTAGGAGCATAAACATACGGAGTACTTCTGATGGCAAACCATTCTTCTGTTCCTCCCCGTAACAGGCCGGGTACGTTTTGCGTTGGACCATGCATTGATGCCTCAGTTCCCGCGCACTGAAAAGAGACCAGACCACCTCCTCCGCCCAGACATGCATGGTTCAACAACAGCATGTGCACGCACATTGTTCTGTTCTGAAAACCGCCCATCAGATTGTGACCTTCAGCAGCTTCATGTTCCTTGCATTCCCTGATGGCATCATACTCTCTGTAGCGTCATTGTTCAGGCTCATCACGTGCACGCATATTCAGTCCTCCCCATTCCACTATATGCATGGTCATGACCTTGCCTTTTACTCTATCAATTCTGAAATGTATGACGTTAATGATAAAAAATAGTTTAATTTGAACTAAATTACTTATCATGAACGTCATTTATTTTAAAATAAAGAGAGTATTTTCTCAAATCTGATATCATATGTAGAAGATCAGACATGTGTGTCGGTGTTTTCATCACCGACTAGTATCACATTGCCCCGTGTTTCATCCTTGAGGGCCTAGTTACAAAGACACGAGAGATTTCTACTAGTTCAGGTAAAAATGCTCTATGTTCAGTGAGGTCGACACCTAGCTCTGGAGTGGGTTACAGTGGTTTACAAGTGAGGTGAATTCTTTTTAGAGAGTTCTCTGGCGTGGGTGTCTCGTTGTGTCCCTGCATAAAGGTGACCTCGGGTCCCTTTTATAGCCAATTCTGCGACAGTCTATCTACCCTGACTCCTCATAAATGGAGCGGGGTGATACAGTGTTTGTGTGAGAGTGCTTTTCAAACCACTTGGATCGTCAAAGTCAGCATCACAGTATCCACTCCTATCGTGTTGTCCAGTTTGCGTCGTCCTTCAGCGCGTGCTTGATGTCAGCGTTTTGGAGGCGTCACCTAGGCGTGCAGTCGGCTGGTGGCCGAAGCCATGAAGCCTCGCCTCGCCTGGCCGGTGACTGCCAGATGTCGCCGTTGTCACCGTCGGACGACATCGCTGCCGCCTTTGTCGCCCATGGTTGTCGCTGATGATGTCGCATTCGCCGTCATCGCCGCTGGTGTAGGCTGGAGAGAGGTGGAGAAGAGAGAATTTTTGGTTAGGTGAAGTGAGAGGGCTAGATTTTATATAAGTCGATGCTAAAAGAGGATTGTTAGATCCAGTCCAACGGTTCGGATGAATTTCGGTCCAACCCAATTCATCCCTCAACTCGTCCGACTCCTCCCGATCCGCCCAACTCCTCCTGATGCCGTCCGATGTCCGTATTGAATGCTGCTACGTGCTCCTTATTCTCGAGCTCGGGCTCGGGAGGGTTTGCTGACCGACATCGGTGTTCAGGGCTCGAATGGATTCGCTACCCCGATCTCAAATGTCGGAGTTTGGATGGTAGATTATTTCTCGTGTCGGTCAGATACGGTCTGAATCTTGTTGTAGCCGTACATCACTTGTTAGTTGGCATTCTCGGGTACCGGGATACAGAACCCTGCCAACGCGACACTTGCTAATTGCTACAGTAAATCCGTTCTGTTGAGTTCAGATATGCATCAATGATTTCCAAAATCTTCCATTTGAGTTCAGACCAATGTCCTAAATTCCATAGATCATTATCTCAGGAAGGTTCCTTCCTCATTTGTTGAACAAGACTCCTTCCCTGAATTGGACTCTAGCTCAGTTGCTGGATAACATGGCGGAATTTCTTTTCCAACAATATATTAAATACCGAAAAAATATGTGATGAGAAAGAGGGAATGCAAAACTAGCAGATATGTTAAAAAATTACTCCCTCCGTTTCAATTTATTTGTCGTTAGATAACCTCCATTAGTTCATTTTTAATTTTTTTGATTATCTGAAAACAACAATTATTTAAAAACACAAGTAGTATTTGGTTTCAACGAACATGTATGCTCTCACCGATATGTCAAATTCTTATTGAATTTTGTTTCTGCGTAGACCCGTCCAACTCAAAAAGTTCATAAACAAAACAAAATTTAATAAAAAAGTGACATGTTCGCGGGAGCACGCATGTGACGGAGGTGAGAAACCGCATCCTTATTCATCGCAGTTGAGTTAGCCGTGTTCTTGGATTGGATTTGCATAGGTTCCGGTAATTTTCTAAATTTCTTTTGGACCTCGATCACGCGCAAGGTTTATTTCTCGTTCCTCCAATAATATTTCTTATTCAGGTGCGGATATATTGTTGGAAACACCGACCCTTTTTCGCCCTGGCAAACCCAAGGCGACTTGCCTGCCGCGCCTCGTCGCCTCCTCGACGCGTCGCCGCCGCGCTGCCCTCGGGAGCGGAGATCCACCCCCAGGCTGTCCGTCCGTCCGTCCGTCCGGGCACAGGTCGGTCCCATTCTCCTCTCGTCGGTGAGTAGAAGTCCTCCTCCATCGTTCCTCACCAAGCCCTCGAATCTTTCCCCCGTCCCCTCCCTTTGCCGGGGGTTCGTGCGCTGCGTGGTGCCCTACCCCCTACCTCCGATCCACCGGTCCATCCGTGGTTCGATTCGACTAGGGTTTGATGTTTATTTTCTATAAAAAATGAGCCCCGGGTTTGACTCGACGATCGTCATGCTCCGCCGTGACTCCGCTACTCGGGCTGCGGTGGGGTTGGGGTGGGGGTGGGTGGGTGTGTTTTCGCGTGCCAGAGACGGCGGATTGTCTGATCCCGTTGAGTAGGGGGTTCCTGCGCGGGATTTCATCCAATTGCACGCTCGTGAATGGTTCCCGCTGCGAGATTTTATCCAATTGCACGCTCGTGAATGGTTCCTGCTGATCATGGAACGGCCTGCGTAGTGGGATCTGGTTCAAGGTGCAGTATTGCTCTCTTAGTTGAGTTATCATTACCCGTGTACACTAGGTGTTGAAGCTATAACCGGAGGTAGCATAAACAAGCGTTAGGGTTATTCGTAAGAACCAAACTGTTGCCTGAGTTTGCATGGCGCTGTGGCTTGCTGGTTCTGTCCACCACGATGACCATTGGTTGGCTTACCGATAACCGCATAGTTCTGCGTGAGTGCGCAAAGTGTTTCAACAAATAGCTGTGCTTCTTGTCATTGTCGATCCATTAATGTACCTTGTTTAGAGCTATAGTACCTGCAGAACCATTCTACTATTAATGGCGATTATTGTATTACCATTTTCTTCCTTGTTGGTTGGCACTTGGTACTCCTATGGATCAAGCTAATATTATTTCAGCTTCATGCAGGTTAACTGCCGCTGTGACAATAACTCGAATAACTGCAAGTCTGCAAGTAATAGGTGTGGTGCACTTTTTCTGCTTGGCTTGCTAGTTATCTGCAGAAGATAGGAAGTCCGTCTAACATTGCAGAATAGTTGCCAAACTGTTTGGTTTACTCTCAAGAACAACAGAGTCCTGAGAAGCCATATACAGCGCATTTGCTGGCAATATGGATGGTGATGTCATTGACTTGAGTTCAGATAGTGATACTGATATTAACTTGGAGGAGCCAATTGGCGTTGATCAGCAGCCTGATCCCACAAAAGCAAGACAGAATGGTGGAGGGCATCCAATGAGGTTTCAGGATGAAGATTGGCTGACAAGCACTCCTGCCTCATCTTCATCTAGGCCTTCTGAAAATAGTAATGATAAATACAGAAATATGCCACCATCTTTTACAAATGGTAGATATACTGGGAATGCCCGCGACACATTTGATTCCGGGGACAGGATACAGCCCCATTCAAGCTCTTACATGGCTGTGCGCCATGACTCTGCAAGGGGTATTCCTGCTTCAAACAGAGTTGACAGCGTAAGGGAAAAGCACAACAATTCTACAACAGATGCTGATGACAATAACAAGAGGGTACTTCCATCATATTTGTCAAATAATGGCAACACAGCAAAATCTTTGTATCAAAATATTTCAAGTGAGAAACACAAGCTTCCACCACCCTCTCATAGAAATTCGCAAAGCTTGGGTGAAAACAGAATGACAGCAAATATTGCCAGTGGAAGTTTGCATTCTTCGTCTTCAAGTATGGCGAGCCAAAATCTTTATGCGAATAACACCCAGAAAGAGGGGGATGATGGTGCGTACAGCTACCCTAAATGATTCTAATCTGATCAATCATACAAATATTATAAAGTGGTACATGTTTTCTATAAGATGATTAATGCTTTTACCTACTTGAAATTGTAGATGAAGTTATTGTATGTGGAGGTTCTAGCTCACACAGGGTATTACCTTCATCATTTGGAGTAAACAATTCTAACAGCAGAGTTGTTAATGGCATTGATGCGCAAGGTCGCCTGAATCCGGAAAATAGGTCTATGGATGCTGATGAGAGAGCTGTATATCAGGAAGCCCTGCAGGTATGATATTTTTTGGTCCATTGAGGTGTGTGTGTACGTGCCAGCTAATAATGTAACAAATGTTTAATATGGTGGCATCTATATGACTGATTTTTAACCTCTACGCTTTGTGAAATGGAAATACATTGTTGGGATTTTCCGTGATAGAATTATTGTCTCTGTGTTTTATTGTTATGGATAGTAGTGGGCCTTATGGGCTGGCAAGATACTGTAGCGACCCGTCACAGTAGCGTTGCTACTGTAGCTCCCTGGCCCATTAGCCCACTGCTACCTATAACATCTAGAGGCCTCCATTGGACAGGTCCGAACCATCTCGAACGATGTTGGGCAAGCTTTTCCCAATTACTGCCACCCCTAATCTCTTTCAAATGCAGTCGTTCTGGACCCATTTTCTTGTGTGGCCACAAATCCGTTGCAACATATGCATACACATCTCTGCTACAAACATGCTTGGCTTTAACAGGATAGGATTATGATAAAAAACATTTAGGCCTGCTACCATATGTTGTACATAAGTGCCAATTTTGACTCAAGTCGCAGATGCGCATTTTCTTAATATTCTTGTTATCTGATTCTGACTTGAGACAATTTGCCTTGTTTGGTCTAGGATATATTTACCTGGTATGAATTATACTAAGGAAGTGATCTATGTAAACCTGGTTTAGCTGTTGCCCATCAATTTATTTGTACACTGAATGACATTGCTTTCCGAAATATGTTATGCAGCATATTAGTCGGGAAAAGGGAGAAGATGATCTGCCTGAGGGTGTGCTAACAGTACCTCTGCTTAGGCATCAGGTACATAAGATCTTATAAAATCTTTAGCATATGTTAAGTTTCCTTCACACTGGGTATCATATTCCTTGAATTTTACACTGGACAGAGAATGGCATTAGCTTGGATGGTTTCGAAGGAAAATAGCTCACATTGTGCAGGTGGAATTCTTGCAGATGATCAGGTCGTTTCTGATGTTCAACTTCTTTGCAAGCACTTCTTTCTTAGCGTATTTCTATTCTCAAACTCAAGCAGTTGCGTTGTAACAGGGCCTTGGGAAAACAGTGTCTACAATTGCTCTTATACAAAAGCAGAGGAATCAACAGTCTAAGTTCATGTCTGTTGACTCAGATTGTTTGACATCTGAAGCACTGAACCTTGATGAAGATGATGAGGGAGAACAAACTGTGAATGATGAACCCAAGAAGGGCCTTGGGGCTAGTTCATCATCAACTGCTTCTGGCACTTGTGGCATTGAACCATGTACTAGTCAACTGAATAATGTTCCAGATAATACCGTTGAATATAAAGTTAAGCTCAGGAGGAAAGCCAAAGCATGTGCATCATCTGCATCCACCATGCGGTCCATGACAAGGCCAGCTGCAGGTACTTTGGTAGTATGCCCAGCTAGTATTATGAAGCAGTGGGCTAATGAATTGGCTGACAAGGTTACTGAAAGTGCTAAATTGTCTGTTTTAGTCTACCATGGTGGTTCAAGAACCAAAAATCCAAGCGAACTGGCAAAATATGATGTTGTTGTAACTACATATGCAATCGTGACCAATGAAGTGCCTAAACAGAATGCTGATGATGATCCTGAACAAAAGAATGGCCAAGAGACTTCTGCTGGCAATAAAAGAAAACCACCATCAAATGTGCGGAGCAAGAGAAAGAAAAAGAAGAAGCTTAAGGGCTTGGACCTTGACCTTGACAGTGGTCCCATTGCGAGGGTACGATGGTTTAGGGTTGTTCTTGATGAAGCTCAGACAATAAAAAATTTTCGAACCCAAGTGGCCAAAGCCTGTTGTGGACTAAGGGCAAAAAGGAGATGGTGCTTATCAGGAACACCTATTCAGAATGCAATTGATGATCTGTACAGCTATTTCCGTTTCTTGAAATTTGATCCATATTGCTCGTATAGCTCATTTTGTACAATGCTAAAGCACCCAATTGCTAGAAATGCAATTCATGGCTATAAGAAACTTCAAACTATTTTGAGATTAGTTCTCTTGCGGCGAACCAAAGGTGATAAAAATGTGTTTTCATTACATGTATATATTTATGGTTCTGTTTCTTCATTGTGTATGTGAATTTAGTCTATCTCATTGCAAATGATGCAATTCTTAATACAGCTCTTAGTGTAGTTCATTGCTACATAAATATTAATAGGTTTAGTTAAATAAATAAATCTGCGTGTGGCTACATGTGTCTTCTGGTTTAGCATTCATCGTCACATGTTTTCCAGATAAATTTATGAAGTGACCATCATAAAAACTCAAATGGCTTCTTTAATCCTTGTAACTGAGTTGAAAATAGTAGAAATTTATACCGCTTTATTGTGTTCTTGGTATTGTAGAGCTGAACTTTGCCTGCTATTTTATTAGACATCATTGTTTTTTTTCTTTTTCGACTTTTCTCTGTTCACTATGTAATGTTGGAATTCCTTTCCTTAAGTGCATGCAGACTTGGCTTTACCTTAACATTTGTTTTAGTTCTTTATTAATGATAGAATGAAATTTTTTTCATGTAGAAACTTTGATCAATGGAGAACCAATCATAAAATTACCTCAAAAGATAATCAATCTGAAAAAGGTAGATTTCTCACAAGAGGAGCGGTCCTTTTATTTGACGCTGGAAGAACGCTCTCGGCAGCAGTTCAAGGTTGGTTACTTCAACTTAAAATTGCTTTGTCTTGTTAATTTCTGGCGCCATGTCCTTTTTCTGTTTTTTTTTGTATCAAATATTATTGGTTATTCCTTTTGTAATGACATAAGTCACATAACCAGTCCCAAGCCCGGATAAAGGATGAGGGTTGTGTTAGGCTTTGGGAGCCAACAACTACACTTAGCCATTCTCATGGAAATGAAACCCAATAAAAAAATCGTTGTGGTGTAAGTGTAACCCTCTTAGCAACGCGCCATATCAGGAAAGATTAGACTACCCCAACGTGCTTGGGACAAATGTTTTGTTGTTGTTGTTTTGTGTTGCATTTATATTTGGAACATTGATACCATATTGCAGTCACATTTGAGGTCTCTTTTTGCCAGATTTTCCTTTTCTACTCTCAGAACTGTCCTTCAAATATAAATATGTAAAGTGCATACTAGTTATTCCTTTTGGCCAATGTTTGTAAAAAGTTGGATCTCCCTTTGGCAATTAGGAATCTTGAAATTGAGATGTCTAAATGATGTATTTATTTCCCATTTCAGGTTTATGCTGCTACTGGGACACTAAAGCAAAACTACGCAAACATACTTCTAATGTTGTTGCGGCTTAGGCAGGCTTGTGATCACCCTCTTCTTGTGAAGGGTAATGAATCAGAACATGGAGGTGATGGTTCTATAGAAATGGCAAAGCAACTTCCTAAGGAAGTGGTAATAGATTTGCTTGCGAAGCTTGAACTAGGGTCATCGATTTGTACCATGTGCACTGTAAGCAATATAACTCTCACTCTATTTTGATGCTCATGTACTCAAAAAAATCTACATCAACATAAATCAAACTTTCACGTCAGGTTTGTACCTACAAAAGATTGTTATCTGCACCGTTTAAATAACATGCTGAAGATATTCTTATACTTGCACAAAGTTTTATCATTTCTACAACATTCATTGTCTTCTTTTTTTATATAAATAACTAAATATTTTACCATGACCAACAATTAATTCTGCATGATTCATTTCTATGAACATTTTTGAGAATTTGCTTGAAATAGTCAATTGCACAATCCAACTGTTCAAGTGTAGATCTGCAGTTCAGGTGACCCACAATTTCTTATGAATCTAATCATTCAAATCCTCATCCAATGACTTATCTGGAAAATAAGTCATTAGACTCAAATATACGTTTGCACCAGATAAGTCAGTTCTTATTTCATGCTCTTAGGGTAGGGACATGCACTATTAGTATTAGCAAGAAGTGTAGCTAGCTGAGCAGTTGAAATGGCTTATAATAGTTTTGGGAAATACAAGAAACACTATCCAGCATATACTCTGGTGTCCTGGTTCCAGGTCCATAGTTTCCGCGGACAGTTGGGCCAGGTTGCACCCATTCTACCAAGAACGTTCTTTCTTTCATTTGTACATGGTATATGTGTATGCCTACAACCACTGGCTTGTGGCATCATTCGATTTCTCATTGTTCCTTTTTTATTAAAAATTACTGTAACTAACATAAGAGTGACCCCAGCCTATTTTAATGCCTGGAACCAAATTATGTTTTTTCGCAGGACCCACCTGAGGATGCCGTTGTGGCCATTTGTGGCCATGTTTTCTGCTATCCATGTGTACATGAGCGGATAACTACTGATGAGAATACATGTCCCGCTCCTAATTGCAATAAAACATTAAGTCTTGAATCATTATTTTCATCGGGAGCATTAAGGATTTGCATATCTGGCAAGTCTGGTTCTGCGAAAGCAAGTAGTTCGTCAGCAGATGATGAATCATCTTCAATCAGCCAAAGCAGCTTCATCTCCTCTAAGATACAAGCAGCCATTGATATACTGAATTCAATGATTAACAGAGATGCCCTTACTGACAATTATATTTTGGAATCAAATCTAAGTCGAGTAGCTCCGGAGAAAGCCATTGTCTTCTCCCAGTGGACTGGCATGCTTGATTTGCTAGAGCTTTCACTGAATAGCAATCTTATACAATACAGGAGACTTGACGGGACAATGTCACTCAACTTAAGAGATAAAGCAGTGAAGGATTTTAACACTGACCCGGAGGTACTTGTTTGTTTTCCTTTTCCCTTACGATTTCCAGATATCAACTGGCATCCATACTGAATAGAATCTTTTTGCTTCTTCAGGTTAGAGTTATGATAATGTCACTGAAAGCAGGGAATCTTGGTCTCAACATGGTTTCTGCTTGCCATGTAGTTCTCCTTGATCTTTGGTGGAACCCTTTTGCTGAGGACCAGGCAGTTGACAGAGCACACAGAATTGGGCAGACTCGTCCTGTTACCGTTTCTCGATTAACAGTTAAAGATACAGTAGAAGATCGAATTTTAGCTCTGCAGGTATTTCATTTCTTCTTAACTTTTACTATTAATTCGTAGTTTTCTTTTCTTTTTCTACTGATGGATCACGCATCTAATAAGTTCCTTGTTTTTTAGTGTGAGAATAGTGCCATGCACAAGTATTTCTGCTGCATCTTTATTTTAATCATGTAACCGCTTGATGCATTTTTGGCTTCTAAGGAAGTTATGTGATACATGCTCAAATCATGCCCTTATTGCATTAAAATGCGAGGCTAAGAATGAATCAAGGCAACGGATGAAGTTGCCATATAGTTCTGTAAGGCTGATCTTTGGAGAACTCTGAATCAGTTGAAAAGTGTTTCAGAGAGAGCAAAGCAATTTCACTCAGGTTTATTTCAGCAGTGTCCTTAGGAACTACATTTCATGATTGATATATATTAATCATATCATGAATTGAACTTCACCGTAACGGATAAAATTTGATGTCATTTTGCTTATCGGACCATTTTCCTGCCTTGTTCGACAGGAGGACAAGCGGGTCATGGTTAACTCCGCCTTTGGCGAAGACAAATCTGGCGTCCATGCAACCCGGCTCACTATGGAAGACCTGCGGTACCTGTTCAAGATATAATTGGGAGCATCTGGCCACCTCTTCCAATTGGCTCGATGCGATGCAACGAACCTTGTAATCTGATTGTCTGAGATGAGTGCGGCTCCTGTATAAGTGTGTTGGAGCTGTGGTGCGAGGGTTGTCTCTTAGGGCTCCACCCTGCCTTATTATTGCATTGCAGCTTCCGGTTTTGTCATGGTGTGGCTGACTGCTAGAAATGTAATTTAGGGCTAGCTTAGCCTGTGTAACTATACGATCCCCTAGCTTGTAGGAAACTGTTGCTCCCTCACTTCAGCAATTCTGGTCAACCTGGTGTTGTATATATTTATTATGTAGCATTGCTACAGCGGTTGTCACCAACTGACCAATGTGGTCATGCTGCAAGGGCCCCGTTTGGGTCCCACCTGCCAGTTGCGGTGAGGGTAGATGAGCGGCCCAGACGAGAATATTCCTTTAATATGTTAGATAAAATAAACTCATGCCTCAAAGTTCAGGGCGGGTGTAGTTCGGTAGGGCCCGTAAAGTGGGGAGGGTTGGATTAAATCAAATTTAAACTTCTTCCGTTTTTAAAAGTTTGTTGTTTTGTAATTTTTTTGAACTATAAAATGATGAGGTTTTAAAGACGGATGGAGTATTTATTTTAATTCTGACTTCTAATAAGGAAAAAAAAAATTTTATTGGGTCAAACCTTGATAAATTTTTATCCTGACTTCTAATAAGGGATAAAATAAAATAATTGTGTCAAACCTCTTATCCTTTATTAGGGCTAGTTCAGTCGACTCGGTGGACCTCTGACACGACCGGGCATCGATGGAAGAGGAGCTTGGAGGGGAGAGCTGGTGGCTTGCTTGTCCAATCGGCTCTAGATCATGGTGGTGACCAAGACGATTGGTCGACGCCCAACCTGCCTCGATGGTGTTGAATACGAACTGAGAGAGAATTGTAAATGATTCTTTTGTTCATTCACTTGTCTTCTATTTATACATGTGATGATGATCATTAGAGAGGAGACATGACTCTTAGATGGAGGAAGTTACAACTGCATATGACTCTTCAAATGATCACATGTTAAAATTGTATTGCAACACTCCCCTTTGAGCACTTGAACTCTTTGTCAATGACTATAATCTTCGAAAAACCTAGTGGGAAAAATTTGAAGATATATAATTGAATGTTTGTGTAAAAACTCTTGAAAATATTATTAAAACAGGAGAAAAACACAACATTTAAATATCATATATGTTTTCATATAAAAACCTCCGTGGGAAAAATAAGAAAACTGACATTATCTTGCATTCTTATTGCCTCATTAAAACTTATTGTGAGAAAACTATTAAAAGTAAAAACTCACATAAGAAAAATAGTATAATTTGATGCAATAGTCATGAAGCTCTTATGATAAAGCTCCGCCTAAACCTTGTAAATCTTTAAGTCTGCGCATATCAATACCTGCAACACATTTAGAAAATATGGAGTATGATAGGGACTTAGTGAATAAATTAGCTACATTATCACATGACTTAGTTTGTTGAAGATCAATTTCTCCATTCATCTGAAGTTCATGTGGGTAAAATAGTTTATGAGCTATGTGTTTAGTAACATTAGTCTTTACATAACCTGACTGTATCTGAGCAATGCAAGCTGCATTATCTTCATAGATAATGGTTGGTGACTCAATGGGCCAAATGTCACTTGAGACTTGGATATGATTAATCATTCTACGTAGCCAAGCACATTCACGTGCGACCTCATATAATGCTATGATTTCGGAGTGATTAAAAGACGTAGCAATTATAATCTGTTTAGATGACTTCCAAGAAATTGTCGTCTGTCCGTGTAAAAACACGAACTCTGTTTGTGATCTACCATTGTAGAGATCACTTAAATAACATGCATTGGCATAACCAATTAGGTTAAGATATTGTTTCTTTGGAAAGAATAGTCCAAAATCTTGTGTACCTTGAAGGTATCTTAAAATATTTTCTACTTCATTCCAATAATGTATGGTAGGAGCGCTATTATATCTTATCAATAAATTTATTGCAAAAGCAATATCAGATCTTGTGTTATTTGCAAGATACATAAGTGCGACTATGGCGCTAAAGGTATGGGTATTCAGAACCCAATACTTCTTCTCCTTCTTGGCATGGCCGAAATGGACCTGTGTCCCTTTCTAGGTCTCTTACTACCATGAGAGTTTTAGACGAATAAGCTTTGTTCATATTGAATTTCTCCAATACTTTTTGAACATAAGCTGATTGGTGTACAAGAATGCCCGTATGAAGGTGTTCGAGTTGTAAACCCAATCAAAATTTAGTTTTACCTAAATCCTTCATATCGAACTCTCTTTTAAGATGATTTTGTGCCTCTTTAATGTCATTCTCAGTGCCAATGATATTCAAATCATCAACATATACTGATATAATACAAAAACCAGTTGAGGATCTTCAAATGAAGACACAAGGGCAATCATCATTAGTAGAGTAGCCTTTGTTTAAAAGGAACTCCTTCAGTCGGTTATACCACATCCTTCCAGATTATTTCAAGCCATATAAAGACTTGTTAAGTTTAACACAAAACATGTTGCGATCTACTTTTCCATTCGGTATGGGTATCCCATTCGGGAACCTTCATATAAATATCCGAATCTAGTGACCCATATAAATATGCAGTCACGACATCCATCAACTGCAAAGATAGATGTTTTTGTGTTGCCAGAGATATCAAGTATCGGAAAGTTATTCCATTCATAACAGGAGAATATGTTTCATTGAAGTCAATGTCGGGTCTCTGCATAAACCCTTTTGCAACTAGCCTTGCCTTTTATCTCACAACCTCATTGTTTTCATTCCGTTTTCGGACGAAAACTCATTTAAATCCAACACGATAGGTTCGAGGAGGAGTAGGTATTACGTTACTGAATACCTCTCTCTTTTTAAGTGAGTCAAGCTTTGCCTTGATTGCTTCTTTCCATTTGATCTAGTCCGAGCGTTGTTTACACTCTGTCATGGTCTTAGGATCAGGATCTTGGAGAAGATCGGCTTGAAAGTGCATCTAGGCATCCCCGTGGGTTTTGGATGATTGATGACGACAATTAAGAGGCTAATGATCTTAGTTGATCTTAAGCACGGGTACAAGGATTGAAATGAGATGAAAACCCTCAAAAAGGAAAAGGCTAAAACGGGTGTCAAAGACTCAAGCGTAGAAATTAGGGTTTCTATGGTATTGAACTTATGTGAGTCGTATCATGTGAGAGGGTGGTTGTATCATGTGCATTGAGATCATATCAAGGGGCTCAAAGTGGTGGTTTAGAGAAAAACCTAAGTAAGAAACCTAAAATGAGAAAAACCCTAGGAGACCGGACTAGTCCGGCCATGGCAGACAAGTCCGTTTTGAGAAGGACCAAACGTCCCTGGAGTGAACCAGAGTGAATTTGGAGCTAAGTCCGAGAAGTCCGGACTTGTTCGTTTTTGGACGGATCAAAGCTCTCTGGAGAAGTTTGGACTTGTCCGTTTGGGTACGAACTTGTCCGTTTGAGACTTAGTGTGATAGACCGAGAGAAACCCTAGGGGGCTGGACTAGTCCGCCCCTGTGGCCAGACTAGTCCGGGCCAACCCAGAAAAGTCCATTTTGGAACGGACCAAGTGGTTCTGTTCCACTTCGGACTAGTCCGTTGTTGACCGGACTAGTCCGTTGTCTAGTGACCGTTTGAATTTGGAAATTTGGCAGGTAGTGTGACGATCGTTGCTTAGTGTGGCAGTTGTCGAGAACTGACCAGGGGTCAGTGGTCCCATAGGGTCAGACTAGTCCGGGGTCTGAGATCGGACTAGTCCGCCCCTTTGATGATGTAAGCAAAAGGGGCTCGGGACCCCTATAAAAAGGGGAGCCCCGAGCTCATTTGAACAAGACTGGAACCCTAGTGCCGCCACAAGCATCCTAGAGCCTTCCAAAGCCTTCTACTCGTCCTACTAACCCTCTAAGAGTAAATCTTGAAGAGATTAGGTTTTGGGGAGGAGAGTAAAGGAAGATCATCGCGCTTTGGCTCTCGGTTTGATATCTTGCACATTTTGATGTGTTTTGTGGCTTGTGTGAGTTGAGCGTCGTGTGCTCCTCGTTGTATTGATTTGTGGGAGCCTCAAGTTGTGAGCAGCCCCATCAAACTTGGTGATTACCCATTGATATAGTGGAAACCAAGCCGACCATCGTGGTGTCTTGGTGAGAGAAGGGTCAAGTGAGACCCGGTCCTTGTGTGGACTTCTCAACGTGGAGGTAGGCTTCTTCGTGGAGCTGAACCACGGGATAAATCTCGTTTCACTTGTCTTTCACTTTTCGTGACACTAGTATTGCTATTAGGGTTCACCTCGCTCTTATTGCCCTACACTTTGATCATTATCGTAAACTTGCAATCTAAGTGTTTAAACCTCACAATCTAAGCTTTACAAGTTTGCTACACATTACTTATCTCTTTGGTGAACTTTAGTTCCGCAAATAACTTGTATAAATCAAGTTCCACCTTGTGCTGAGCGGACTAGTCCAGCCCTGTGCAGACTAGTCCGACCACAGAAATTTAATCCTGTTTGATTAAGTGATTTCAGGTATTATTGCCTATTGACCCCCCTCTAGGCGACTTTCAATTGGTATCAGAGCAGGCTTCTCCCCAAGAGTCTAACAACTCGGAGAAGTAATGGCCAGAAGGGGTGACAACGAGGTTCTGGTGGTCGTCGATGACACCAAGACGAAGAACGTCGATGTTCTTCAAGATGATTCGAATGACGACGAAGAAGTTTGGATGCTCAAAGCACGGCTTCGTGAGAAGCTCAACGTGCCCAAGAATAAGATAAAGCCAATTGTCGCGACCAACATCGACAATGGGAGTAGTTCACAAGACTACTCCCGGTATCCTTATAATTATGAACAACTAACCGTGAGCAATCATTATTTGTCTACTCCCATTGGCAAACCTCCTCAATTTGATGGAAATGATTACTCTATGTGGAAGCATAATATGAAGATGCACCTCATTTCTTTAAACACTAGCCTGTGGCAAATTGTTATGATAGGTGTTTATCTTCCGAAGAATGAGGAAGACATCACTCCGGAGCAAGACGTTCTTCTACATCGCAATGCTCAAGCTATTGGAGTGATTACCTCCTCATTGACTCGTGAGGAGTTCAACCGCATTGAAGGGTTGGAGGTTGCTAAGTAGATATGGGATACCCTCAAGACGGTGCACGAAGGCAACTGCGTCATTAGAGAGGCAAAAATCGAGATGATCGAAGGAGAGCTTGGGAGATTCACTATCATGGAGGGCGAGTCTCCCTAAGATATGTATGACCGCCTCAAGACTCTCATCAACAAGAGTCGGTCATATGGAAGCACCCGGTGGAGCGACCACGTGGTGGTAAAGATGATGATTCGAGCATTCATGCCTCGAAACATCACTCTTTGCTCACTAATTTGTGAAAGCCCGAGCTTCCACAAGATGACTCCCGAAGAAGTGCTAGGGAGAATCATCAACCATGAGATGATGGAGCAGGAAGCGATGTTCTACAATGATCTACAAAAGCTTTCCTCCTCCAAGAAAAGGGATGTTGCATTTAAAGCAACGTCCTCAAGATCACAAGAAAAGGAAGAGAGTGATGAAGAGAGTCCCGACACCGATGAGGAAGAAGTTCTCTTCATCAACAACTTTAAGAGGATGTTTAGAAGGAGGAGGGGGAGCTACTAAAATGAAAGAAGAAGCAAAGACAAGCCCAAGACAAGATCAAAAAGGGCTTGCTACAATTGCGGAGAATATGGCAACTTCATTGTGGATTGTCCACATGAAGAAAACAAGAAGAAGAAGGAGGGAAAGTACAAAGAGAAGAAGTACTTCAAGAAGAAGAAGCAATCCGAACATGCCCACCTTGGAAAGGAGTGGGATTCAAATGAGGAATCCTCCTTCGATGAAGATGAGAAGGTAGCAACTATTGCTATGAAGAAGACAACAACAGAGAACAAGCTCTTCCCCAACTTGGAGACTTCAAAGCCAACATGTCTCATGGCCAAGGAGGGTATAAAGAAGGTTAAATCTAAATCCTCCTCCTCAATTTCTTCTCGTGATGATTTTGATAGTAGTAGTGAAAATGAACATATGCTTAAAGACATGAGTAAAAGCACTTTGAAAAGATTGAGATTGTTAACAGAGGAAATATTTGAGAAGAAATCATCAACCGCCAAGAGGACATGCTCATCCAACAAATGGAGAGGTGTCAAGATGTTGAGGAGCTCCTGGAGCTTGAAAGAGAAAGAAGCAAGTCACTTGAGCATGAACTCGCTTTGAGCAAGGAAACTTGCTCAAACCTTGAGAACACTACAATTGTGCTCAAGGATGAACTTGTTAGTTTGACACAAGCTAACAAGATCATTGAGACGCAAGTGAAGTCTCTCATGGTCAATGCACCTTCTTCCTCTACAAGCTTACCTTCCCAAAATATTAAATCTGAAGCATCTCAATCTTGTAAATGCTCAAACTTAATCATAAAGCTTAAATATGAGCTAAGGTTGGCACAAACCAATCAAGCACACAAGGGTGGTATCTTTGACAAGGAGAAGATGTCATATGCACGTAGTGCATATACCAACACAAGACATCCCCTTGTCAAGGATGGTCTTGGTTATTCTAGGAAGATGAGGCAAAACGCCAAAACTCCGAAGAATGGCAAAGACTTGATTGTTTTTGTCAAAGCAGACTCATACAACAATAAAGGAAAGAACATTGCTACTACACCTAAAATGCCTAAGAAAGAGCCTCATGTATTGTTCTATGATTTTGATGCTTCATATGTTTTATTGAGGAATATGTTTGGAAAGACATATGCTAGGTATGTTGGGCCACACCGCAAGAGTCCCAAACCTTGTGTGTGGGTGCCCAAGTGCCTCTTGACTAACATCAAAGGACCCAACACCGCTTGGGTACCTAAAACCAATGCTTAAATCTTTCTTGTAGGCATACTCCTCCAGTGGAACCAAGTGGATTCTTGATAGTGGATGCACAAATCATATGACCGGAGAGAGGAAGATGTTTGTGGAGTATGAGCTAAATGAGGATCCAAGTGAAGGAATCTATTTTGGGGATAATATCCAAGGAAAAATCCTTGGCACCGGTAAAATTGCTATATCCCCTAATCATACTCTTTCAAATGTCTTGCATGTTGATTCACTTGATTATAACCTCTTGTCCATATCACAACTATGTGACAAAGGTTATAATTGTTTGTTCACTAATGAGGGTGTGACCGTCACAAGGAGAAGCAATTCTCAGTTGCCTTTAATAGTGTACTCAAGGGAAAACTCTATCTTGTGGATTTCTCTGTGGATAAAGCCCAACTTGATACATGCTTAATTGCAAAAACTAACATGGGATGGCTTTGGCATAGGAGGCTAGCCCATGTTGGGATGAGGAATTTGCAAAAACTCCTTAAGGGTGAGCACATCCGTGGTTTAGAGAATGTTGTGTTTGAAAAGGATAGGCCATGTAGCGCATGCCAAGCCGGAAAACAAGTTGGAGCACCACATCCATCCAAGAACATTATGACAACATCAAGACCATTGGAGCTTCTACACATGTATCTCTTCGGTCCAATCGCCTACATTAGCATTGGTGGTAACAAATATGGTCTTGTTATTGTTGATGACTTTTCACGTTTCACTTAGGTATTGTTCTTGCATGACAAGAGCGAGACTCAAGGTGTTCTCAAGAGATACTTGAAGAGAGCTCAAAATGAGTTCTCCTTGAGTATCAAAACTATAAGGAGTGACAATGGCACCGAATTCAAGAATACACAAGTTGAAGAATTTTTGGATGAAGAAGGCATCAAGCATGAATTCTCGGCCCCCTACTCCCCTCAACAAATTGGAGTGGCCGAGAGGAAGAATAGGACTCTAATTGAGATGTCAAGAACCATGCTTGATGAGTACAAGATGTCAGACCGGTTTTGGGCAGAAGCGGTTAACACTGCTTGCCATGCCATAAACCGGTTGTACCTTCACCGCATACTTAAGAAGACGTCGTATGAGCTCCTAACCGGTAACAAGCCCAACATCTATTACTTTCATGTTTTTGGGAGCAAATGCTATATTCTAAACAAGAAGCCTAGGACTTCGAAGTTTGCTTCTAAGTCCGATGAGTGGTTCTTGCTTGGTTATGACTCAAACACTTACGCTTATCATGTCTTTAACAAATCCTCCGAAATTGTTGAAGTAGCACGTGACGTAGTATTTGATGAGACTAATGGCTCCCAAGTGGAGCAAGTTGACGTCATGTGCTAGATCAAGAAGAAGCTCCACAAGTGGTGATAGGAAGGATGGCACTTGGAGACATACGACCACAAGAACAACCTCAAGATACAAGTGACCATCCTACACATCAAGCAAACTCTTCCTCAAATGATCAAGATCAAATTCCCCAACATGCGCTCCAAGAAGATGAAAATGAAGGCATCAATCAAGGGGGAGACAATGAGGATGAGGAAGACCAAGATGATGAATCAAGACCTCAAGCGCCACACCCAAGAGTTCACCAAAGCGTTCAACGGGAACATCCCGTTGACAATATACTTGGAGACATCTCCAAAGGGGTAACTACTCGATCTCGTGTTGCAAAATTTTGTGAACATTACTCTTTTGTTTCTTCCTTGGAGCCCCACAAGATTGAAGAAGCACTACGAGATCCGGATTGGGTGATGACCATGCAAGAAGAGCTCAACAACTTCGAGAGAAATCAAGTATGGGAGCTTGTGAAGAGGCCTAATGCAAATGTTGTAGGCACCAAATGGGTGTTCCACAACAAACAAGATGAACAGGGGGTGGTTACAAGGAACAAGGCACGACTTATGGCCAAAGGGTATTCACAAGTCGAAGGTTTGGATTTCGAAGAAACCTTTGCTCCCGTAGCTAGGCTTGAATCAATTCGTATATTACTTGCCTTTGCTACTCACCATGATTTTAAGCTATATCAAATGGACGTCAAGAGCGCATTCCTCAATGGTCCAATCAAGGAAGAGGTGTATGCGGAGCAACCCCCCGGATTTGAAGATGAAAAATTCCCAAACCATGTTTACAAATTGCGTAAGGCTCTCTATGGACTCAAACAAGCTCCTAGAGCTTGGTATGAGTGCCTCAGAGACTTTCTAACTCAAAATGGTGTCAAAATTGGGAAGGCAGACTATACTCTATTCACTAAGCACTTCAATGATGATTTGTTTGTTTGCCAAATATATGTCGATGACATTATATTTGGTTCTACTAACAAAGCTTTTTGTGATGAGCTTGCCAAGATAATGACGGAAAGATTTGAGATGTCCATGATGGGGGAGTTGAAGTTCTTTCTAGGTTTTCAAGTGAAGCAACTCAAGGAAGACACGTTTATTAGTCAAACCAAGTACACACAAGATATACTCAAAAAGTTTGACATGGACAAGTCCAAACCCATCAAGACTCCTATGGCAACCAATGGGCATCTCGATCTTAATGAAGATGGTCCAAGTGTGGACCAAAAGGTATATCGTTCCATGATAGGCTCATTGCTTTACTTATGTGCATCTAGGACCGATATCATGCTTAGTGTGTGTATGTGTGCTAGATTTCAAGCCGTTCCTAAGGTGTGTCATTTGACCACTGTTAAGAGAATTCTTAGATATTTGGTTCACACACCAAGCCTAGGACTTTGGTATCCCAAAGGCTCTAAGTTTAACCTCATTGGATATTCCGATGCAGACTATGTTGGGTGCAAAGTTGATAGGAAGAGTACATCGGGAACTTGCCAATTTCTTGGGAGATCTCTAGTGTCTTGTTCCTCAAAGAAACAAAACTCCATTGCACTTTCCACAACTGAAGCGGAGTATGTCGCCGCCGGAAGTTGTTGTGCACAACTTCTTTGGATGCGACAAACTCTTAGGGACTATGACATAAACTTGCACCATATCCCTCTCCTATGTGACAATGAGAGTGCCATCAAAATAGCCCACAATCTAGTTGAACAATCAAGGACCAAGCACATCGATATTCGCCACCATTTCTTGAGAGATCACTCCATCAAAGGAGACATTGCAATTTCCCATGTGAGAACCGATAAACAATTGGCCGATATCTTTACCAAGGCACTAGATGAGAAAAGGTTTTGTGAACTCAGAAGTGAGCTAAATATCCTAGATTCTCGAAATGTGGCTTAAGTCTTGCACATCTGATTGTTATATTCAAAATTCACACATGCTTGCGAAAAACTCATCCTCCTCAATTTCTCTACAAATTATTTTGAAATTATTGAATCCTTGTGAATCATGGTCATAGTTTGATTGTTGATTGCTTACTGACTATATTTACAAAGTTCTTTTGTGAAATATAGTCCAAAAGGATCAAATCTCCACTAAAAACTCAATATATAGGAGTTTTAGGTCTTAGGACCGGACTAGTCCGCTCCATTGCATCGGCCTAATCTGATGTCTCAAGTTGTCCGGACCTAGTCTGGAGGCCGGACAAGTCTGGATATCTGACCGGACTAGTCCGGCCTTTGGGGACTTAACATCCCCAGGGAGCCCCCGACCTCTCCACTTCCATTCAAACACTCTCTCTCCAAAAACGCTCGAAAACCGTCTCCCAAATGGCGTTTTTCGATTCCCTCCACAAAATCTTGATTCCAATCGGTGGATTGAAGCCCTAAGGTGCTTTGGAACCTTCCCCCAAGCATCGGAGGCCGATTCCTCACTCAGATTTCATCGAATTGAAGATTTGAAGAGGTATTCTTGACCTAACTCAAAAATCCTTGAAATTCAATTCTTTTGGGTCCATTGATAGAAACTTCTTCACAAATGTTGTTGTACACATCATTGTGATCATGTAGCTCCATTTTTGTGGTAGGATCCGTAGTTTTTGCAAAATTTCCCTAGATTAGGGTTCTTGCTGTGTGAAACGAACTAGTCCGGCCACAGGGCGGACAAGTCTGACCTAGTGCGGACTAGTCCGGCCCTTGAGCGGACAAGTCCATGTTACATAGTGAAAACCCTAACCTAGGTTGATTTTGTGAAGTCTACCCTTTTACCTTAACTTCCTTGACCCATACACATTCCTTTGCTTCTCGTGTCAACAACTATGTGGGACAATGAATATGTTCCATCTTCCGACTCCCGAGACCGAAGCGGAGAAGCAAGCTCTCTTTCGCCGGAAGCAAAAAGAGGATCAAGAGATGGCTGCTACGTACTTTGCCTCTCAGAGGGCAAAGAAGACGAAGCGTGAGGAGCACAGCTCTGCAGCCGCTGAGGCAACCCCATAACAGAAGCGACTTGTGACCTTGGGTGAGCAAGCCAAGTCCCAGGGGGCGAGGACCTCCAGAGATAAAGGCAAGGCCCCAATTGATGCTGCACCCAAGAAGAGGGTGACTGTGACCAAAAAGGCTGCAAGCAACGTCAAGAAGGGTGCCTCTCAACCCATTCGCCCGTTGAGGATGTCTTCTCCTGCACGGAACCCAAACCGTGCAGCTGCATTCGACGCTAACATCTTCAAGGGAAAGGGGGCTGAGAAGGCCCGCAAGCTGAGGAAGATCAATGTATATCAGCGTGACAGGAGCACAGTGGATCTCCGGTTCTAGTGTGACTTCCACTTTGACTACTACAGGACGATCTATATGACCAAGCAGACCCCTGTCACATACACTCAGTGGATAGATTGGGACTATGTGGCCCATAAAGATCATCAAGCCTTCAATGTTGTGATTGAGGCAGTCGAGAGGCATGGCTTGAAGAAGTTCATGGTTTCCAGTATGACTGGAATGTGGAAGTCATCACTTAGTTCTACTCCACCTTATACTTCCACACTGATGGGAACAGGAGGATTACCTGGATGACCCATGGAGAGCAGTACTCCACCACATATTGGGAGTTTGCTCAGCTACTTGACTTGGAGGACCAACTGGATAATGAGATCATCATTTCAAATCTGAAGCCATTTGATTGGGACACCTTGGCGTATATGTACCCAAGTCATGCACAGTATGAGGTCGGGCACATTAGAAACATCAAGCCTTTCTATAGTGTGCTCAACCGGGTCCTCAGAAATAACATTGCCCCCAAGTATGGAGATGTAGGGATAATACAAGGCAACTTGAGGCACTTAATGGTCCTCATTGATGGAGATGTCCGCTTCATTGTGGTGGACTATATCTTTGATGATATCTTCAACATCTCTCACACCCCCAACCGATCATGTGGATACGCTCCGTACATCATGTACATGATTGAGAAGATCTTCGGGCTCACGTTCAAGAAAGATATCATTCACTAGAGGCTTCGACCACAACTCCCTCCTCCAGAGTCGGATGCTCCTAGGAGGAAGAATGCGGATCCTCCCGCTTCTTCCTCTCGCTTTGTGCCATCTCCTCCACCACCTCCGCCTTCGACACAATGCGGAAGTGGATTCTTCAAATGTTTCAAGGCTCTTTTCTCCTCTTGCCGGAAGACGGAAATTTGGCAACGTCGCATGGAGCGTCGCAATGAGAAGTATCTCAAGGTGATGTGCGACAAGCTGGACATTCCAATGCCCCCCGGCGAGGAGAGCAATGGTAAGGTCACTTCCTTTCCCGAGTTCACTGCCGAGGAGCTTGCTGAATTTGGAGAAGCTGGGACTTCCACCGTGGCCCCGATCGATGATGATGAGGCACATCTTGACCCGGAGGCCACGGAAAGCGACAGCGAGCCCCAAGGCGGCAACAACGACTCCGACTCCGATGATGAGTAGTCCTAAGGGCCCTTCCTCTCTTCTTTTACTTTTTTGGTGTCTTGATGCCAAAGGGGGAGAGATAGCTTGGAGATGATAGCTTGGATGGGCACTTAGATCTAGGGGGAGAGATATAGGGGGAGAGATAAGATAGATAGACTATTTTGTGAGAGTATTGATCTATGTTGGACTTATGATTTAAACCTCATTTCAAGTTGTATTGTAAGACTTAATCTATGTATTCATGTATTCATGTGTCTTGCCTAAATTTGTGATGTGTCACCTCATTTAAATGTCTATTTTGCATAATCATTGTCTTATCACACTTTATGAACACAACACTTAGGCACCCCACCATAACATGTATATGTATGAGAACTCTCTCAATCTCTCTTACTCATGATGCATACATTGAGGGGGAGTCACTCATACAAATACATGTTATAAAAACAAATTATTAACCTTATTGTTGAAGTCTTAATGTGTTATCATCAATTCACCAAAAAGGGGGAGATTGAAAGTGCATCTAGGCATCCCCGTGAGTTTTGGATGATTGATGTCGACAATTAAGAGGCTAATGAGCTTAGTTGATCTTAAGCACAGGTACAAGGATTGAAATGAGAGGAAAACCCTCAAAAAGGAGAAGGCTAAAACAAGCGTCAAAGACTCAAGCGTAGAAATTAGGGTTTCTATGGTATTGAACTTATGTGAGCCGTATCATGTGAAAGGGTGGTTGTATCATGTGCATTGAGATCATATCAAGGGGCTTAAAGTGGTAGTTTAGAGAAAAAACCTAAGTGAGAAGCCTAAAATGAGAAAAACCATAGGACACCGCACTAGTCTGGCCATGGCAGACAAGTCCGTTTTGAGACGGACCAAATGTCTCTGGAGTGAACCAGAGTGAATTTGGAGCTAAGTCCGAGAAGTCCGGACTTGTCCGTTTTTGGACGGACCAAAGCTCTCTGGAGAAGTTCGGACTTGTCCGTTTGGGTATGGACTTGTCCGTTTGAGACTTAGTGTGATAGACTGAGAGAAACCCTAGGGGGCCGGACTAGTCTGCCCCTGTGACCGGACTAGTCCGGGCCAACCCAGAAAAGTCCATTTTGGAATGGACCAAGTGGTTCTGTTCCACTTCGGACTAGTCCGTTGTTGAGCGGACTAGTCTGTTGTCTAGTGACCGTTTGAATTTGGAAATTTGGCGGGTAGTGTGACGATCGTTGCTCAGTGTGACAGTTGTTGGGAACTAACCATGGGTCAGTGGTCCCATAGGGCCGGACTATTCCGGGGTCTGAGGCCGGACTAGTCTGCCCCTTTGCTGATGTAAGCAAAAGGGGCTCGAGACCCATATAAAAAGGGGATCCCCGGGCTCATTTGAACAAGACTGGAACCCCAGTGCTGCCACAAGCATCCTAGAATCTTCCAAAGCCTTCTGCTCGTCCTACTAACCCTCTAAGAGCAAATCTCGAAGAGATTAGGGTTTGGGGAGGAGAGTAAAGGAAGATCATCGCGCTTTGGCTCTCGGTTTGATCTCTTGCACATTGTGTTGTGTTTTGTGGCTTGTGTGAGTTGAGCTTCATGTGCTCCTTGTTGTATTGATTTGTGGGAGCCTCAAGTTGTGAGCAGCCCCATCAAACTTGGTGATTACCCATTGATATAGTGGAAACCAAGCCGGCCATCGTGGTGGCTTGGTGGGAGAAGGGTCAAGTGAGACTCGATCCTTGTGTGGACTTCTCAACGTGGAGGTAGGCTTCTTCGTGGAGCTGAACCACGGGATAAATCTCGTTTCACTTGTCTTTCACTTTTCGTGATCACTAGCATTGCTATTAGGGTTCACCTCGCTCTTATTGCCCTACACTTTGATCATTATTGTAAACTTGCAATCTAAGTGTTTAAACCTCACAATCCGAGCTTTACAAGTTTGCTAAACATTGCTTATCTCTTTGGTGAACTTTAATTCCGCAAATAACTTGTAGAAATCAAGTTTTAGGGTTTCCATCTTGTGCTGAGTGGACTAGTCTAGCCCTGTGCAGACTAGTCCGGCCAAAGGAATTTAATCCTGTTTGATTAAGTGATTTCAGGTATTATTGCCTATTCAACCCCCCTCTAGGCGACTTTCAATTGGTATCAGAGCAGGCTTCTCCCCAAGAGTCTAACAACTTTGAGAAGTAATGGCCAGAAGGGGTGACAACGAGGTTCCGGTGGTCGTTGATGACACCAAGACGAAGAACGTCGATGTTCTTAAAGATGATCCGAATGACGACGAAGAAGTTTGGATGCTCAAAGCATGGCTTCGTGAGATGCTCAACGTGCCCAAGAAGGAGATCAAGCCAATTGTCGCAACCAACATCGACCATGGGAGTAGTTCACAAGACTACTCCCAGTATCCTTATAATTATGAACAACTAACCGCAGGCAATCATTATTTGTGTATTCCCATTGGCAAACCTCCTCAATTTGATGGAAATGATTACTCTATGTGGAAGCATAATATGAAGATGCACCTCATTTCTTTAAACCCTAGCCCGTGGCAAATTGTTATGACAGGTGTTCATCTTCCGAAGGATGAGGAAGACATCACTCCGGAGCAAGCCATTATTCTACATCGCAATGCTCAAGCTGTTGGAGTGATTACCTCCTCATTGACTCGTGAGGAGTTCAACCACATTGAAGGGTTGGAGGTTGCTAAGGAGATATGGGATACCCTCAAGACGGCGCACGAAGGAAACCGCGTCATTAGAGAGGCAAAAATCGAGATGATCGAAGGAGAGCTTGGGAGATTCACCATCATGGAGGGTGAGTCTCCCCAAGATATGTATGACCGCCTCAAGACTCTCATCAACAAGAGTCGGTCATATGGAAGCACCCGGTGGAGCGACCACGAGGTGGTAAAGAGGATGATTCGAGCATTCATGCCTCGAAACATCACTCTTTGCTCACTAATTCGCGAAAGCCCGGGCTTCCACAAGATGACTCCCGAAGAAGTGCTAGGGAGAATCATCAACCATGAGATGATGGAGCACAAAGCAATGTTCTACAATGATCTACAAAAGCTTTCCTCCTCCAAGAAAAGGGAAGTTGCATTCAAATCAACGTCCTCAAGATCAGAAGAAAAGGAAGAGAGTGATGAAGAGAGTCCCGACACCGATGAGGAAGAAGCTCTCTTCATCAACAACTTTAAGAGGATGTTTAGAAGGAGGAGGGGGAGCTACCAAAATGAAAGAAGAAGCAAAGACAAGCCCAAGACAAGATCAAAAAGGGCTTGCTACAATTGCGGAGAATATGGCAACTTCATTATGGATTGTCCACATGAAGAAAACAAGAAGAAGAAGGAGGGCAAGTCCAAAGAGAAGAAGTACTTCAAGAAGAAGAAGCAATCCGGACATGCCCACCTTGGAAAGGAGTGGGATTCAAATGAGGAATCCTCCTCCGATGAAGATGAGAAGGTAGCAACTATTGCTATGAAGAAGACAACAACGGAGAACAAGCTCTTCCCCAACTTGGAAACTTCAAAGCCAACATGTCTCATGGCCAAGGAGGGAAGAAATAAGGTTAAATCTAAATCCTCCTCCTCAATTTCTTCTCATGATGATTTTGATAGTAGTAGTGAAAATGAACATATGCTTAAAGACATGAGTAAAATCACTTTGAAAAGATTGAGATTGTTAACGGAGGAAATATTTGAGAAGGAAGAACTCATCAACCGTCAAGAGGATATGCTCATCCAACAAAAGTAGAGATGTCAAGATGTTGAGGAGCTCCTGGAGCTTGAAAGAGAAAGAAGCAAGGCACTTGAGCGTGAACTCGCTTTGACCAAGGAAACATGCTCAAACCTTGAGAACACTACAATTGTACTCAAGGATGAACTTGTTAGTTTGACACAAGCTAACAAGATCCTTGAGACACAAGTGAAGTCTCTCAAGGTCAATGCACCTTCTTCCTCTACAAGCTCACCTTCCTCAAATATTAAATCCGAAGCATCTCAACCTTGTAAATGCTCAAAATTAATCATAAAGATTAAAGACGAGCAAAGGTTGGCACAAACCAATCAAGCACTCAGGGTGGCATCTTTGACAAGGAGAAGATGGCATATTTACGTAGTGCATATACCAAGACAAGACATCCCCTTGTCAAGGATGGTATTGGTTATTCTAGAGGGATGAGGCAAAACGCCAAAACTCCCAAGAATGGCAAAGACTTGATTGTCTTTGTCAATGGAGGCTCATACAACAATAAAGGAAAGAACATTGCCACTACACCTAAAATGTCTAGGAAAGAGCCTCATTCATTGTTCCATGATTTTGATGCTTCATATGTTTTATTGAGGAATAAGTTTGGAAAGACATATGCTAGGTATGTTGGGCCACACCGCAAGAGTCCCAAACCTTGTGTGTGGGTGCCAAAGTGCCTCTTGACTAACATCAAAGGACCCAACACCGCTTGGGTACCTAAAGTCAAGGCTTAAATCTTTCTTGTAGGCATACTCCTCCGGTGGAACCAAGTGGGTTCTTGATAGTGGATGCACAAATCATATGACCGGAGAGAGGAAGATGTTTGTGGGGTATGAGCTAAATTAGGATCCAAGTGAAGGAATCTATTTTGGGGACAATAACAAAGGAAAAATCTTTGGCACCGGTAAAATTGCTATATCCCCTAATCATACTCTTTCAAATGTCTTGCATGTTGATTCACTTGATTATAACATCTTGTCCATATCACAACTATGTGACAAAGGTTATAATTGTTTATTCACTAATGAGGTTGTGACCGTCACAAGGAGAAGCAATGGCTCAGTTGCCTTTAAGGGTGTACTCAAAGGAAAGCTCTATCTTGTGGATTTCTCCGCGGATAAAGCCCAACTTGATACATGCTTAATTGCAAACACTAACATGGTATGGCTTTGTCATAGGAGGCTAGCCCATGTTGGGATGAGAAATTTTCAAAAAATCCTTAAGGGCGATCACATCCGTGGTTTAAAGAATGTTGTGTTTGAAAAGGATAGGCCATGTAGCGCATGCCAAGCCGGAAAGCAAGTTGGAGCACCACATCCATCCAAGAACATTATGACAACATCAAGACCATTGGAGCTTCTACACATGGATCTCTTCGGTCCAATCGCCTATATTAGCATTGGTGATAACAAATATGGTCTTGTTATTGTTGATGACTTTTCACGTTTCACTTGGGTATTCTTCTTGCATGACAAGAGCGAGACTTAAGGTGTTCTCAAGAGATAATTGAAGAGAGCTCAAAATGAGTTCTCCTTGAGTATCAAGATCATAAGGAGTGACAATGACACCGAATTCAAGAATACACAAGTTGAAGAATTTTTGGATGAAGAAGGCATCAAGCATGAGTTCTCGACCCCCTACTCCCCTCAACAAAATGGAGTGGCCGAGAGGAAGAATAGGACTCTAATTGAGATGTCAAGAACCATGCTTGATGAGTACAAGATGTCGGACCGGTTTTGGGTGGAAGCAGTTAACACCACTTGCCATGCCATAAACCTGTTGTACCTTCACCTCATACATAAGAAGACTTCATACGAGCTCCTAACCGGTAACAAGCCCAACATCTCTTACTTTCGTGTTTTTGGGAGCAAATGCTATATTCTAAACAAGAAGCCTAGGACTTCGAAGTTTGCTTCTAAGTCCGATGAGGGGTTCTTGCTTGGTTATGACTCAAACACTTACGACTATCGTGTCTTTAACAAATCCTCTGGAATTGTTGAAGTAGCACGTGACGTAGTGTTTGATGAGACTAATGGCTCCCAAGTGGAGCAAGTTGATCATCATGTGCTAGATCAAGAAGAAGCTCCACAAGTGGTGATAGGAAGGATGGCACTTGGTGACGTATGACCACAAGAACAACCTCAAGATACAAGTGACCATCCTACACATCAAGCAAACTCTTCCTCAAATGATCAAGATCAAATTCCCCAAGATACGCTCCAAGAAGATGAAAATGAAGGCATCAATCAAGGAGGAGACAATGAGGATGAGGAAGACCAAGATGATGAATCAAGACCTCAAGCGCCACACCCAAGAGTTCATCAAAGCGTTCAACGGGACCATCCTGTTGACAATATACTTGGAGACATCTCCAAAGGGGTAACTACTCAATCTCCAGTTGCAAACTTTTGTGAACATTACTCTTTTATTTCTTCCTTGGAGCCCCACAAGCATGAAGAAGCACTTCAAGATCCGGATTGGGTGATGGCCATGCAAGAAGAGGTCAACAACTTCAAGAGAAATCAAGTATGGTAGCTTGTGAAGAGGCCTAATGCAAATGTTGTAGGCACCAAATGGGTGTTCCTCAACAAACAAGATGAACACGTGGTGGTTACAAGGAACAAGGCACAACTTGTGGCCAAAGGGTATTCACAAGTCGAAGGTTTGGATTTTGAAGAAACCTTTGCTCCCGTAGCTAGGCTTGAATAAGGGTTTTCCGATTTTCTGCCTTCTCTATAGTGCGCACTTGAGGGCTAGATAAAGGATTTAAAATATCACTTTGATGTATGCCAACATTTTGTTGACTTCCATTTACTTTCCTCGAGGAAGATCTTAATCTCGTCGTCTTTCGACGCTTGGTTGAAGCATCAATTTCCTTACTTGCTCCCCCCCTTTTCGGAGGTTGAGTGGTTTTTAATGGTACCTCCACTCGGCAAGGTGTATTGATAGCAAGATTCAAAGACTTTGTGACATTATTATAGTCAGTAAATGCATCTGGCAGGTTACTAGCAATTTGCTGTAACTCTAAAATTTTCTGAACTTGAAGTCAGTTTCCTTTGTACGTGGATCAACATTTAGGATGGACTTGTCATTCCAATTTATTTCTCAGCGATCATTGATAAATTTATTAACTCCCCCTAAAGCCGGGAAATGATCCTCATTATAAATACAATTAGTGAACCAGGCTGTGAATAAATATCCTGTTAAAGGCTCCAGATATTTAATAATAGACGGAGATTGATATCCCACGTATATTCTTAATTTCCTGTGAGGGCCCATAGATGTTCGCTTAGGTGGTGAAATTGGTGTGTACACTGCATATCCAAATTTCCGCAGATAGGAGATATTTGGTTGATCTCCACGTACAAGTTGTAAAGGGGAGGTGGTATGATATGCATTTGGTCTTAATTGTAGAAGATCAGCAGCGTGTAAAACTGCATGAATCCAACAAGATGTTGGTAAATTGCATCCTTGCAATATGGCCTAGCTATGAGTTTAACTCTCTTTATGAGAGATTCTGCCAAACCATTTTGTGTGTGAACATATGGAACAGAATATTGTACTTCAATATCTTGAGCCATACAATAATCATTAAAGGCTCGAGATGGGAATTCGGCAACATTGTCCCTACGAATACTCTTAATCCTATATTCAGGATAATTTGCTTTCAACCTTATGACTTGTATCATAAATTTGGCGAAAGCATGATTACATGTAGATAATAAACACACGTGTGACCATATTGTAGATACGTCGATTAAAACCATGAAGTATCTAAATGGACCACACATTGGTTGTATGTGTCCACAAATATCACCTTGAATTCTTTCAAGGAACTTTAATGGTTCAACATGGATCTTAAGTGGAGAAGGCCGCAAGATCAACTTGCCCATAACACATGAAGTACACACAAAATCATTTGATTTTGGAAATTTAGTGTTATTTAAATCATAGCCGGTGCAATTTCCAATAATTTTACGCATCATCCCTATTCCGGGGTGGCCTAGGCGTGAATGCCAGGTCTTAAATGTATCAACATTCTGGAAAATCACCTTGTATGCAACATATGATACGAGTTTTATGTACGTAAAGTACAGTCCTGATGGAGTAGAAGGAATTCTTTCTAGAACTTCGTGGCCAAATTCGGAAGATTTTGAAATAAGAAGAAATTCTTCTTTATTCTCTTCATGGGTATGTATATGTAACCCAGTTTTCCGAATATCTCTAAAACTTATGAGAGTTCGTGTAGAATCGGGATACAATAAAGCATCCTCAATCATCACTTGTGTCCCATTAGGAAACGTAATAGTGGATCCCCCAGAGCCAACTATTGTCGCATCATGTCCAGCGATGGTTAAACCATTTCCCGACCTCCGAGTTAGGGTCTGAAAATATTTTGTTTCCCTAAGTATAGAGTTAGTGGTGCAACTATCCACAAGACACATTTCTTCTTCCATCGAAACGTTCCTGTAAAATCTAATAATTAAGAATTGCAATAATACAATTAGTTGCATTGAAATAATATATATGTACATAAAATATTAGAGTGTTGAATAACCCTAATACAATATAACTAATTACATACATTACAACACACTTTATATACATAGACTAATATTTAAGAATATCTATGGCAGTCGATCTTAGATTAGATCGTCGAACACATCGTCCATAATATTGTTCATGTCCATGTCCATGTAGTCATCAACACTTAGTGTTGGCTCGTTGTTACTTGGATTTTCAATATCCTTGCTTGAACAACCGACTTCAAATGTTGGCTTTGTTTGAATACTTAAATGAGTTTCATACTCATTTTGAGATCCTTGAGCATTCTTGTCCTTTTCCAATGATTTCTGATACAAAGCCACAAGGTGTTTAGGCGTGCGACATTCATCAGCAGTATGCTTATAAGTGTCACATGCCTTACATTGCACATTTTCCCTTTGAAGGGAACACCATCCTTTCTCATTGTCTTTGAGAATTTCTTATTCTTTTGCCTATTACGGCGGCGTTTAGCAGATCTACCATTTTTCTTAGAATATACATTCTTAGAAGCATTAGCTTTCTTCTCATTATGATGAATTTCAGGTAGAGGAGCAGCCCCAACACGACGTTGGTGATGATTCTTAATAGTAAGTTCATCATGCTTCTCTGTCTAAAGTAAATCTCTAACGAGATCAGCATAATGTTGGTAGTTGCGAGCCCAATATTGATGTTGTAAGATCCTATCAGAAGGGAGCATAGTTTGAAGAGTTTTCTCTATTTTGTCCTCTTCTGATAGTTCTTTCTCACAAAACCTTAATTTTGCACATACCTTATGAACAACATGATTATAGTCTTCTATAGACTTAAAATCTTGAAGACGAAGTTGAGTCCATTCATGATTGGCCTCAGACAATAATATTGCCTTTTGCTGTTCATAACGGCTTTTTAATGCCGTCCAAAGGGTATGAGGTTCTTCTTCCATCACATATTCTGATTTCAAGTCAGGATAGAGATGATTACGGATGATGTATAGTGTCTGATACTTGAATGTATCCAGATATGCTGCATGTCTTTCTTCAGGAGGAGTAAGAGCAGCCATGAGTCCTCTGAATGTCAAACTAATCTTGATGTCAAGAGACCATGTAGGGTAATTATGACCATCAAGAGCAAGTTCTTCAAACTCGCGACACATTTTCCTACATCTAGAAAATTAGAGATTTTATTAATAAAATCATCATGGTGGTGTTGTAATATGTGTTAATCATAATGAAAAACACATAGAATTTATTCATTCTAATCCAGCCAAAATTTGAAAATGGCTTGACAAAAAGAATAATTCATATTCAAGAAGGCCAATTTTAAGAAATGGCCAAATTAAAATGAATTATAAATTTTAGTATCTTAATGTATGATTCATATTGTATTAAGCCAAATTTGATGAAATGGCTTAATCAAAACTGAATTAAATCATTTTATTTCTTATGTGTAGTCATATTATTGCATCATAAGCCAAAATTTTAAAATTAGCTTAAATGATGGTACATATAAATATTAAAACTATAGTTAACAAAATTCTATTACTTTTGGGCCAAAATTAAAATAATGGCATGAACAAAAGGAATTTTGGACAAAGTATTAATGACTGAATATTTGTATTAATTTGGCCAAAATTTTAAAATTAGCCAAATTTTGTAAATTCAATCATAATAGTGCAAAATATATTGCAACACAACACTTGTCAAAAAAATCATATATTATTGGTTATAACTATATTTACATAATATTTACAGGATTACACAACAATATTTGCAGGAATTGAAACTAAGTTCTAATTCAAATTAAACTGCAAATTAAATAAAATATATACAATTTTTAAGCCTGGATACAGTGGCCCATCATTACGGGTCAAAATGGCCCCATCGGCCAGCCTTTCGGCCTCACGTAGAGGCCCAGCCCAGCCCAGCCCAGCGTTGAGGGCGCCGCGACCTTAAGCGACAAGAAGATAAGGGAGGGAGTCGTGCGTGAGCATTAGGGTTTCTCAAAGTGCATCTAGGTATTCTTTGTGGGTTTTGGATGATTTATGACAAGCAAATGAGATTCTAACTACATTGTTGAGATGAGCACAAGTTTTAATGAGAAAATGAGCAAAGTGCCAAAAAGAAAGGAGAATGAGGAGTAATGTGGAAAAGAGCTCAAGGAACAAGTGTAGTAGATCATTGTGTATGGAGTGTGTTAAGGAAACACACCCCAAGAGCTCAAGCACAAATAATCACACACATTGCACAAGTTTATACAGGACCGGACTAGTCCGACTGACCCCAGACTAGTCCGATATCTTTCTGCACAAGATCGGACAAGTCTGATATCACCACGGACTAGTCCGATATCTCTCTAACTAGAGTTGGACTAGTCCTCCCTAGTGCGGACTAGTCCTCCAAGCACCTCACAAGTTGCACAAAATCGGACAAGTCCGATATTAGCACAGCCTAGTCCGAAAAACCCTCTGACCTATATCGGACAAGTCCTCCAGGTGCGAACTTGTCCCCAAATTCACTTAGGGTTTCACTTTTCTGGACAAGTCCAATATCTATCGGACTAGTCCAAAGATTTCCAGAATCAAAATCGGACAAGTCCGCCTTCACACAGACTAGTCCGATATTTCGGGACACCTAGGGTTTGCTACACACAGCACACCGGACTAGTCTGGTGTTCACCATGGACTAGTCCGATATTCCTAAACCCTAACGGTAACTTTTGGGAACCCCATATAAATAGGTGTACACGGCCCATCTTTCACTCTCTCGACCCCCTGCGCCGTCACACCTCCCAAAAGCCTAGAAAATACCTCTCTCCACAAAATCAAATGCAACAAAGATCAATCCCTTGAGGATACACTTTGGATCATTGGAGAGACACAATTCATCACTCATTGAGCTCTTGGTTTGATTCCCTAACACACTCCTGTGTTTTTCATTGTAATCTTTCGAGTGTGTTCTTGGTGGAATTCATATTGTAATCTTGGGGAGCCCTCAACGTGTGAGAAGGACTCTTGAATTTAGTTATTTGCCCTTTGTGATAAGTGAAGAGGATTGGCCTCTGTGGCGATCCGACGAGGGTAGGGTTGGAGAAGACCCGATCCTTTTGTGGACTCCTCAACGTGGACGTAGGTTGCCTCTATGGGAATCGAACCACGGGATAAAGTGCTTGTGTTCTTACTTTGCACTCATCGTTCTTGTACTTCATATCAATATTGCTTACTTTACGTTGAAACATTGAATATAAGATTGACTTGTGGTACATCCTAGTTCATAATCGTGTAAAACTTGAATTACTAGTATATTTCCGCTGCATACATCCTAGGATCAAGATAATCGATCAAATTTGATAAACCTAGACGGTACACACCGGACTAGTCCGTACTCAACCAGACTAGTCCGATATCTCGAGATTTGATCTGGTTGTTAAGTGTTGCTGGTTCTGACAAAATTCAAAAAGGCCTATTCACCCCCCCCCCCTCTAAGCCACATTCAATTGGTATCAGAGCAAGGTTCTTCAAAAGGAGACTAATTGCTCGAAAAGATCATGTCAGACATGAAGGACGTACACAAGAGCAACAACCAAGAGAAGGTTGATGAAGACAAGAACCAAAAACTGGAGAGGCTCCTCGAGACCATTCAAGACTTCGAGGATGAAAATTAGGAGACGCTGGAACTAAAGGCGCTCCTAAGGAAGAAAAATCTTTCCAAAGGAAAAGTAAAGATTGAAGATGAGAAGAAGAAGAAGGGGGTAGTCACACCAACTACTCCCGATATCCTTTTAATTTTGATCGCCTAAATACTAACAACAATCATTATCTATCTATTCCACTTGGAGAAGCCCCACACTTCGACGGCAATGACTACTCAATGTAGAGGCCAAACATGAAAATGCATCTGATTTCTCTCAATCCAAGTTTATGGCACATAGTATGCACATGAATAGATATCCCGGACGATGATGAGGAGCTCACACCTAGCCAAGAGCAAGCAATCCATCGAAATGCCCAAGCTACTGCAGTCATTACTTCATTGCTCAGTCGGGATGAGTTTACAAAGGTGGATGGACTCGAGATCGCGAAGGAGATATGGGATACGTTGCAAACCGCACATGAAGGCGATCGTCATGTGCGAGAAGCAAAGATCGAGATGATTGAAGGCGAGCTAGGAAGGTTCACCATCGAAGAAGATGAGTCACCAAAAGACATGTACAACCGACTAAAAACGCTCATCAACAAAGTGCGAGCATACGGGAGCAAGAAATGGAACGACCACGAGGTGGTGAAGCTCATTCTTAGAGCTTTCATGCCTCGCAATGTCACTTTATGCTCCATGATACGAGAAAGCCCCGAGTACAAGAAGATGACACCGGATGATCTACTTAGGAAAATCATCAAATTTGAGATGATGGAAAAGCAAGCCAAGCACGTTAAGGAGATTGCCGATCTCACCTTGGCAAAGAAGAAAGGGGTTGCTTTGAAGTCCACCCTGAAGCCCTTATCTAAAGAAGCTCGAGAAGCTCAATTAGAAGAAGACGGTGACGATGAGAGCAGCGACTTGGATGAAGACGACATTATACTATTCATGAAGAAGTTCAAAAGAATGATGAAGAAAAGACAAGGTGCTAAATCGAGTGAAGGGAAGTACAAGGAAAAATCAAGACCGAAGTTGAGGCGGGCATGCTATAGCTGTGGTGAGTATAGCCACTTTATAGTTGATTGCCCATATGAAGAGAACAAGAAGAAGACCAAAGAAGCGAAACCTCAACCCAAGAAGTTCTTCAAGAAGAAGAAGCAAGCTGAACAAGCGCATCTTGGGAAAGAATGGGACTCAAATGATGAGTCCTCATCCGAAGAAGAAGAGGAGATGGCTAGAATAGCCATCGAAAAGACATCCATGAAGTCCACTCTCTTCCCCACTCTTGGTGCACGAAAGGGGAACGACACTTGCCTTATGGCAAAGGAAGGTAAACGCAAGGTAACTACCAAATCCTCTTTTGTGCATTCCTATTCTAGTGATAGTGATATTAATAGTGATAATGAAGATATGCTAATTGGCTTATATAAGAAAACAGCCGCTAAAATGAAATTTTTACTTGATCAACTTGTTGAGAAGGAAAAGTTGATACATCATCAAGAAGACATGATTATCTCCCAAAAGGAGGAATGTGTTAAACTTGACAAGCTTCTATAACTTGAAAAAGAGCGAAGCAAGTCACTAGAGCTTGAGTTAACTTCAAGCAAGGAAGCTTACTTGGAGTTAAGCGACTCAAATGCTACAATCAAGGACAAACTTGCTAACCTAATCAAGGTTAACAAGATCCTTGAAGTACAAGTTGAGTCACTCAAGCAAGATGACCCTTCATCCTCTTCAAGCTCACCTTCTCAACCACTTAAAACTGAAGCTACCATTACTTGTTCATGTAGTAAAGTTGACATCAGCTTAAAAGACAAGTCAACCTCTACCAAGGATAAGAATCCTGCCCAAAGTGGCATATTTGACAAAGAGAAGGTCAAATATGCACGTAGTGCATACTTGGCCACAAGACCTCCTAATGTCAAATATGACATTGGGTATTCCTATGGTGGAAAGCAAAATGCTAGAAGTCATAAGAATAACAAGGAGAGCATTATCTTTGTAAAGGGAAGACCCTTTCAAACTGGAAAATCCAAAGTTAACACATCCAACACGCTTGATCATCGGACTAGTCCAGTCCGGGTCCGGACAAGTACGATCTCCGAGACTAGTCCTGTATATAAACAACAACAGTTGCTTTTTAGAACCTTTGATGCATCTTATGTGTTAATTAGAAGTAATATTGGTAAGATTTATGCTCATTATGTTGGGCCACGCCATGAGAACACCAAGTCTCATGTGTGGGTGCCTAAATCCCTTGTGACTAACCTAAAAGTATCCAAGCAAGCTTGGGTACCTAAAACCAAGGCATGATTTGTTTTTGTAGGCCTATTCCTCCGGTGGATCTAAATGAGTGCTAGACAGTGGCTGCACCAACCATATGACCGGAGAAAGAAGAATGTTCGTTGAGTATGAAGAAAATGAGGATCCAAGCAAGGGCATTTATTTTGGAGACAATAGTCAAGGAAAGGTGCTCGGTACCGGTAAAATTGCCATATCATCCAAACATACTCTTTCTCATGTACTACATGTTGATTCCTTAGATTATAACTTGTTGTCCATATCTCAATTATGTGACAAAGGTTATAATTGTTTGTTCACTAACGAGGGTGTGACCGTCTCTAGAAGGAGTGATGGTTCCATTGCATTCAAGGGTATGTTAAAGGGAAAGCTTTACCTTGTTGACTTCAACAAAGATAAAGCCAAACTTGACACATGCTTGATTGCAAAGACCAACATGGGTTGGCTATGGCATAGACGGCTAGCGCAAGTTGGTATGAGGAACCTTCAAACACTCCTCAAGGGCGATCACATCCGAGGTTTGAAGGATGTTGTTTTTGAGAAAGACAGGCCTTGTAGTGCGTGCCAAGCCGGGAAGCAAGTTGGAGCACCTCATCCCGCTAAGAACGTCATGACTACAACAAGACCGCTTGACCTACCTCACATGGACCTATTTGGTCCAATTGCTTACATAAGCATCGACGATAACAAATATGGTTTAGTAATTGTTGATGATTTTTCTCGCTTCACTTGGGTTTTCTTTTTACATGATAAGGCAGAAATACAAGGAATCTTGAAGAAAATTTTCAAGCGTGATCAAAATGAGTTTTCATTGACGATCAAGAACATTCGAAGCAATAATGGCACGGGGTTCAAGAACACACAAGTTGAGGAGTACCTAGATGAAGAAGGCATAAAGCATGAGTTTTCAGCTCCTTACTCCCCTCAACAAAATGGAGTTGTCGAAAGGAAGAACCGAACCCTCATAGAGATGGCGAGAACAATGCTCGATGAGTACAAGACCTCGGATCGATTTTGGGCAGAAGCGGTCAACACCACTTGCCACGCCATAAATCGACTTTATCTTCATCGGCTACTCAAGAAGACATTCTATGAGCTACTCATCGGTAACAAGCCTAATATTTCATACTTTCGAGTTTTCGGTTCCAAATGTTATATTTTGAACAAGAAGCCTAGGATGTCAAAGTTCGCTTTGAAGTCCGATGAAGGTTTCTTGTTTGGTTATGATTCGAACACTTACGCCTATCGTGTCTTCAACAAGACATCCAGACTTGTTGAAGTAGCACGTGACGTAGTGTTCGATGAAACTAATGGCTCCCAAAAGGAGCAAGTTGATCCATGTGTGCTAGATAGAGAAGAAGCTCCTCATCAAGCATTGAGAAGAATGGCATTAGGCGAAGTTCGACTACAAGAGCCACCTCTACATATGCATGAGGAAAATGAACCACAAGAGGAGGCCAATGATCAAGGGGGAGATTCCATACAAGATCAACCTCAAGAAGACAAAAATGACCTACAAGTCAATGAGGGCAACCATTTAGGGGGAGAAGAAGATGATCATGAAGATTCAAGACAGCAAGTACCACACCCAAGAGTGCACCAATGCGTCCAAAGGGATCACCCAGTCGACAACATCATCGGTGACATCCAAAAGGGAGTAACCACTAGATAATGCATAGCTAATTTTTGTGAGCACTATTCGTTTGTATCCTTTTTGGAACTGCGCAGGATTGAGGATGCATTGAAGGATCCAGATTGGGTAGTGGCCATGCAAGAAGAACTCAACAATTTCAAGCGGAACGAGGTGTGGGAACTAGTCGAAAGACCCAAGTCCAACATCGTCGGCACCAAATGGGTCTTCTGCAACAAACAAGACGGACACGGGGTGGTGACAAGGAACAAGGCACGACTTGTGGCCAAAAGGTATTCACAAGTCGAATATTTGGATTTCGATGAGACCTTTGCTCCCGTAGCTAAGCTTGAGTCTATTAGAATATTACTTGCATATGCTACTCACCATGATTTCAAGCTCTATCAAATAGATGTGAAAAGCGCCTTCCTCAACGGACCAATCAAGGAGGAGGTGTATGTGGAGCAACCCCCCGGGTTTGAAGACGAAGAGTTGCCCGATCACGTATTTAAACTGTGTAAGGCTCTCTATGGCCTCAAACAAGCTCCTAGATCTTGGTATGAGTGTCCTAGAGATTTCTTAATTGAAAATGGTTTTAAGATCGGTAAAGTAGATTATGCATTGTTTACAAAGAACTTTGACAATGATCTCTTTCTTTGTCAAATTTATGTTGATGATATAATCTTTGGTTCAACTAACAAATATTTTTGTGAGGAATTTAGTAAAATTATGACAGAAAGGTTTGAGATGTCCATGATGGGAGAGATAAAGTACTTCTTGGGATTCCAAGTGAGGCAACAAAAGGAAGGGACGTTCATAAGCCAAACCAAGTAACTCAAGACATACTCAAGAAGTTTGGAATGGACAAGGCGAATCCCATAAAGACACCCATGGCAACGAATGACCACTTGGATCTCAATGAAAATGGACCAAACGTCGATCAAAAGGTATATAGATCCATGATTGGATCTCTACTCTACTTATGTGCATCTAGGTCAGACATTATGTTGAGTGTATGCTTGTGTGCAAGATTTCAAGCCAACCCAAAAGAGTGTCATTTGACAACCGTTAAGAGAATCTTGCGGTATTTAGTTCATACACCCAACCTAGGCCTTTGGTACCCCAAAGGTTCCAAATTCAATCTCATTTGATACCCCAATGAAGATTATGCCGGATGCAAAGTAGATAGAAAAAGTACCTCCAGTACATGCCAATTCCTAGGAAGATCCTTGTTTCTTGGTCCTCTAAGAAACAAAACTTCATTGCCCTATCCACGGCCGAAGCGGAGTATGTTGCAGCCGGGAGTTGTTGTGCACAAGTCCTTTGGATGTGACAAACTCTAAGGGATTACAGTTACAATATGAACTGCATTTCACTCCTTTGTGATAATGAGAGTGCCATTAAAATTGCCCATAATTCCGTTGAGCACTCTAGAACCAAACACATAGACATCCGACATTATTTTTTGAGAGACCATTCAATGAAGGGAGATATAGCCATTTCACATGTCAATACCGAAAAGCAACTAGCCGATATATTCACCAAGCCACTTGATGAAAAACGCTTTTGAGAGCTCCAAAATGAACTTAATATCCTCGATGCTCGGAGTGTGGCTTGAAATCTTGTATACCTGTATGCTATCTTCAAAATTCATTTATTGTGTTGTGAAAATCATCTCTCTCAACTTTTCCAAAAAAAACTATGTCAATTGCTAAATCTTGGTGAATTATGGTCATCGCTTGATTGTTGAATGCTTACTGATCATATTCATCAAGATTGTTTGGTGTGTGTTTGCTCCCTACTTTTATTAATAAGTACATTCGAATATATACGAATGGGCTAGCTAACCTTGTCTGGTGACCACGGAATAGTCCGTGGTTACTCGGGCTAGTCCGCACGTGCAGACTAGTCCGCAGAGCGCCGGTTAGGCCGGACTAGTCCGGCTAACCACGGAGTAGTCCGATATAGTCTCTGGAAAAGTTGGGACTAGTCCGATCTTTTTTACGGACTTGTCCGATTTTTCGTGTCCATAACCCTAGCCGCCGCCAAACCCTAATCTCCCTCACCCCACACTTGCCTCAAGCTTTCTCTCTCCACGCTTGGGCTCCCCAAGGTGATTTTTTTATTCCTCCATCAAAACTTCGCAAGTTTGGGTGGAAATCGACCTCCATTGCGTAGGGATTGAAGACCACAGACTTGTACGATCCTTCAACACCTACATCTCCGCGAATCCAGCAATTTCGGTAAATTGACTTCTTAATCCTCCCTAACCCTAGAAATTGCTATTTCCTTCAATGTTGATCAACTAGCTTGGTTCCTATCACCATATACATGCTTCCTTGATGTATTTCATTGATTCTAATCTAGTTGTGCATTAGGAATTACCATTCGTCTCATAGTTAGGGTTCTAGAGTTTGAACACCGGACTAGTCCGGTCCAGGTACGGACAAGTCCGGTCAACCGGACTAGTCCGTGCCTGTACACCGGCCTAGTCCGATTTTTCTGGACTCAACCCTAACTTCTCAATTCCTCAATGCAACTCCTTGCCATCTATACTCATCAATGCCTTGTGAAATCTATTCTCAGGACAATGTCGAGCACCAACGACAAGATCTTCGATTTCGAAGCTGAGATGGACCACGAAGTCGTGCTTCGATCCTCGACGAGCCTTAGCAAGAAGCGCCAAGAGCGCCCTTCCGAGCCGGCACCTTCTCCTCCCCAGGCTCGAAGGAAGGTGCTCGCGAAGAAGCCAGCATCCAAGGCTTCTGCAGGAGGTGGCCCTCGCCAAGCCAAGGGCAAGGGCAAAGGAATTGCAACGGGCCCGATTGGCCCCCTAAAGCTGTCAGCTCAAAGGGAAGGGGTCAGGGATCCCACAGAGGAGAGATTCAATGGAAAGGGCAGTGACACGGCGGCCAAGTTCAGGAATGTTGATTGCTATAGCCATCCGAAGCAAGCTGCTAATGGGAGGTTTTGGAGCAATTTTCATGCAGATTTCTACAAGACCGTCTATCTCCCAATGAAGACGCCAGTGGTGCACAACCAATGGATTGATTGGGCGCATTTTGAGAATAAGGGTTGCTCACCGTTTGTTGAGGTGGTCGAGGCTATTGAGAGGCATGGATTGAAGGATCTATTCGCCTTCCGGAACAATTGGAATGATGAGGTGATCGCCCAGCTTTATGCTACTTGTCACTTTGCTAGTGACGAGGAAGAAAGGGTGACTTGGATAACTCATGGATCCAAGTACACTATAACTTATGAAGAATTTACAAGGATGCTGCATCTTGACACCTCGAGGAATGACAATGTGATCATCTACAACATTGGTGTCATTGAGAAAGACAGGATGAAGTTTCTTTATGAACCCAACTCCAAGTTCAACCCCCCTTCTACCAAGAACATGAAGCCCTTCTTTGTGGTGTTGAACAAGGTTCTAAGGAAGACAATTGCCCCCAAGGATGGGGATGCAGGAAGTGTGCAGGGGTATCTCAGGACCTTGATGAAGGTCATTAGCAAAGACAAAAGATTTGATATCTTTGACTATATTTGGAACGACATGGTGAACATCTCCTGCACACCGAACAGGTCCTGTGGCTATGCTCCTTATATGATGTTTATGATTGAAAAGGTCACAGGTATAGAGTTTGTCAAGGATGTGGATCACCTCCCCTTGAGGCTCCAGAAGCCTCAACAGCCAAGTGTCCAAGCTGATCCCTCTCCGGCTTCCAGTCCTGAGGCTCCAATGAGAGCTAGTGGAGGTGCTAGAGTTGCTCCCGCCACTAGGGACCCTCCTCAAAAGGGGTCCCCAAGTGGCATCTTGAAGTACCTGGCAGCTATTTTTGCCTCCTGCAAAAAGGCCGAAGTGAAGGCCCACAAGCTCAACAAGAGAAGAAAGGCTGACATGAGATATGTCAAGGAGAATGTGAAGCAGATTTGCCAAAAGCTGAAGATTGAGCCCATTGGATCTCCAGTAATTTCTGATGACTCCGACTCTGATTTCACCGAGCTTGGGCCCTTTACTCCCTCCGAGTTTGCCGATTTTGGCATTGGGGATTCGAGTGGTTCCGCTCCTCCTCCTCTTCCTCCTCATCAGCCAGCAGATGAAGATGAAGACGACGAGAGGACCGACAGCGAGGCTTGAAGACTTTAGGTCCCTCCTATCCTTCTTTTTGGTGCCTTGATGCCAAAGGGGGAGAGGTTGAGGGGGAGTCTTAGGTTTTAGCTGTAGGATGCGAGGAGAGTGATGAGGACATCACAACAGCGGAGACGCGCATTGAACTGCAAGGACCAATCACAAGAGCACGGGCACGGTTATTAAATCACCAGGTGAATTTGTTCTTAACTTCTTTTGCATGTGAGTTTGAGAATAGATTGCTATGTGATGATTTAATTGTTATTAGGAATAATGGAGAAGATAAACAAGTGAAGGAAGGAGGCCTTGGGAGCGTGGAGAACCACCTGGGAGGCCCACAAGTAGATGGAAACAGTTTACAACTCGGACTCGAGTTCAACTCAGAGTCCAGGAGCAGTCCACCTTAAAACAGACGCACAGGAGGCATACGGACTCCGTTTTCGACGTTCTACATATGCACAGAAAGAGGAGAAGATAAACTTTCCAATGGTTATGGTACCACCTCAAAATTCCTCCGGAGTAATTGGGAATAGTCGAAACAAGTCGAGTCCAGATTTCTGTCCGGTGCTGCGCCACCGAATCGGGCCTTTAGGCCTTGTATCCCGTAAGAGTCCATTAGGGACGCGTCTAATCGTGTTTTGGTCTAACCCTAGCCTATAAATACTGCAGCCGCCGGTCATATTCGGTGGGTTTTGCTTAGATCAATAAAATCGCCGTTCTACGGTTTGTGAGACCCCAATTTCGCGATTTCCGATCGTGTCTTCTACGTTCTTGCTCGTGTTCTCGATTGCACTTGCAGGGATTAGCCTTCTTGGCGAGGTCAAGCGTGTGCAGCATGGTTGATAACCAACGGAGCCGTGGTTTAGTGATTGCATGGGTACTCGAACCGCTCGAGTGCCGCGGATCATCAACGTCGAGTTCTCCACCCCAATCGACATACCTTTCGGAAGATCAGGCCTAAACCTACTCATCAATTGGTATCAGATTTCCAGGTTGCCCGTGAGGTATCTTTGTTTTCCTTCCTTCCATTAGATCGATTTTTTTTCGTACCTAGAGTCCATAGAAAAGCCACAAAAAAATTAGATCGTTTTTACCGCTTCCCAGCCTATAGTGCCTGCAGTTTCGTTTTTCAGTTTGCATTGTTGAGTTTGCATTCGTGTGGTTGAGTCTTGTTGCTGGTCTAGCTTTGTGTTTTTGGGTCCTAGTTATCGTGTTTCGTCCTTGTTTTCTTGCTATTCGACACCTATTCCACAATCCCTAAATAACAAACTGATCCGCCACGTTCATCGGTTTGCCCTAGCTAGCCGCCTTGCGTGAACTCCCGCATCGCCAGTCCTAGATTAGGTGACAAATCTTTGTGCCATTCATCCTTGAATCATCACACACCACCCCATTAGTTGCTGTGCAAATTCCCGATCATTTTCGTATCTGATTGCGAGTTCTGTTCTCAAACCGAGTTGGAATCAACATCAAAAAAATCGTAACTCGGATAGCCTACCTTAAAACGGCCATAACTTTCGCATACGAACTCAAAATTGGGCGAATTTTTTTTCAAATTCATCTACGCGAAATTTCGCATCTGATTTTCTGCAGCGTAGCCGTGTTCGGCGAAATTTGATTGCCCAAATTCCCCTCGGAAGATAGGCTATCCGGCCTCCGAAGTTTCAACACGAATTTTAAAGAATCTTCTTGATTTTCAATAGGCCGCATATTACATCCAATTGAGCTGCAAATTTGTGTGCTTACTATATTTGTGCTACTGAGTAAAGAAAAAATATCAAAAAAAATATTACAAAAAAGAAAAAAAATAGTGAAGAGCACGCATATTAAAGCAATTGGCCTATACCACTTGGTGTTGTTTGTTTGGTTATATCATTCTGTCTTTCTTTTGCCTTGATACTTCCTTGTGTTGTGCTAGGCACTAGGGCACTCAGTTGACCAGCAACAGTTTCCTACATTGAATACTTATTCAACTTTGTTTAGCTGTTAACGATTTTCTGCTTATTAGCCACCATATTGTGCCATCCAAGCTCCACCTTTCTCTTGAGCATAACAGGTACCTTTGCAATCACCCCACGCTTCATTGGTTCATCTCACCGTCCACACCACCTGCTGTGTCGGTAAGAACACTTGTAAGAGCGTGGTAAGACGCTTGAGCGAGAGAGATTGTTTTCTTCCACCTTCCACATTGTCACTGTAGTTGATAGAGATAACATTTTTTTTGTTGTCTTTTGTTTCCTACTAACAATGGTAGGAGAAGAAAATAATGACGAATGTGTTCAACATGTTGAGTTACGTGATATGTTTGCCAAATACAACGCAACAACGGAGGAGTCATTGGCGAACTTGACTCACCAACTGGATAATCTTGCTCTTCGGATGAATACTTTTGAGGCTCGGTTGCCTCTCGCTGGAAGACAAGAAGACAATGCTTATGATGAACTGGAAGATCACAGTAATCAGCCAAGACTGCCACTTTATCGTCGAGGTATGGGAGGTAATAATCATAACAATTATAACCACCCTAACAATTATAACCGCCCTCCTGATGATCCTTTTGCTAAAGTGAAATTTACTATACCCTCTTTTTCTGGTGCTTATGATGCTGAGGCTTATCTTGATTGGGAGATGACAGTAGAGCAAAAATTTAATTCCCATCTTGTTCCTGAACAACATAGAGTTCGTCAAGCCACTAGTGAGTTTAAGGACTTTGCTATCATATGGTGGAATGAACTTGTTAAAACTAGAACTGATCCTCCAACATGGGATAGATTAAAGGAAGCTATGCGTGTTCGATTTGTTCCTCCATCTTTTCAGCGGGACCTTCGCAAAAAATTGCAGCGTTTAGACCAAGGTAACATGTCCGTAGAGGAGTATTATCAAGAGTTACAAAAGGGTATGCTGCGTTGTGGGGTAGTAGAGGACATGGATGATAAAATAGCTCGTTTTTATGGGGGGTTGAGGCATGAAATCCAGGACATTGTTGATTACAAAGAATATGATACTGTTAACAGATTGTTTCAGCTTGCTATGTTGGCAGAAAAAGAATTGCAGGGCCGACAACAACAGCAACAACGCACGAGGAGCAACTTCATGCCGCGTGCAGCAACTACAGCATCCAAAACAGCACCATCTTCGGCCCCCCGTGCAGCGACTACACCACCCAATGGCGGCCAACAAACTATACCTGCTGCTCCACCTTCTCGTGTGCCAGAAGGCAGCAAGGCGACATCATTCAAGCCTTCGTCGTCTACTCCTTCTACGGGTCGTACTTCCGACATTAAGTGTCACCGCTGCCAGGGACTTGGTCATATGATGAGAGATTGCCCGAGCAAACGAGCATACATAGCACGCGACGATGGAGGGTATGATAGTACTTCGGATGTTGAAGATGAATATTCTCTTGCTAGTGACTTTACAGATCCAAATGACGAACACACCGAAGAAGAGGTACTTGGTACAGCGGCGACGGAGAACTATAGGAGCATCATTGTGCAGCGTGCCTTGAGCTCCAAAGTGGAGACCGACGACAAGCTACAACGACACAACCTCTTCCACATGTTTCTCGTCGTCAAGGACTGCCGTGTACACACTATAATTGATGGAGGTAGCTGCAATAACTTGGTAAACACGGACGTCGTCAAGAAACTCGGTTTGACAACAAGAGCACACCCTCATTCGTACCACATTCAATGGTTCAACAACAGTGGTAAGGTTCGGGTAACACAAACAGCGAGAATCCATTTTTCAATTGGTTCATACCATGATTTTGCTGATTTTGATGTTGTTCCTATGGATTCTTGTTCTCTTTTATTGGGTCGTCCTTGGGAATTTGATACAGATGCTATTCATCATGGTAGAACCAATAAATATACTCTCATGCATAAGGGAAAGAAAATCACTTTGCTCCCCATGACTCCTGCTGAAATTGTGCATTTTGAGAAGAGTAAAATTCGTGAGGGCAAAGCAACTAAATTAGAATCTGAAAAACAGCAAGTTATTAAGTTAAAATCACCATCATTGCTTGCAACTAAATCTTAACTTGCTGATTTATTCGATGCTAAGGGGATGTGCTATGCTTTAGTTTGCAAAGAAGCCATGTTTTCACTTCATGAATTGTCTATTGCATTGCCCCCTGCTGTTGCTAACCTTTTGCAGGAGTTTGAGGATGTGTTTCCCTTCGAGATGCCCCCTGGTTTACCACCGATGAGAGGCATTGAACACAAGATCGATTTGATTCCAGGAGAAAGTTTGCCAAATCGTGCAGCATACAGGGCGAATCCACAAGAAACTAAGGAAATTCAGCGACAAGTCCAAGATCTTTTGGACCGTGGGTACATTCGTGAAAGCCTTAGCCCTTGTTCCGTTCCTGTTCTTTTGGTTCCTAAGAAAGATGGTAGTTGGCGCATGTGTGTTGATTGTCGAGCGATTAATAACATCACCATTCGATATCGTTATCCTATTCCTCGATTAGATGACATGCTTGATGAATTGAGTGGTGCTATCATCTTCACAAAAAATTAACTTGCGTAGTGGTTACCACCAAATTAGAATGGCACTAGGAGATGAATGGAAAACTGCATTTAAAACCAAGTTTGGACTTTATGAGTGGTTAGTCATGCCTTTTGGTTTAACTAATGCACCCAACACCTTTATGCGATTAATGAACGAGGTTTTACGTGCTTTCATTGGACAATTTGTGGTGGTTTACTTCGATGATATCCTCATTTACAGCAAGTCATATGATGAACATCTTGATCATTTACGTGCTGTTTTTACTGTTTTGAGAGATGCACGTTTGTTTGGTAACCTCGAAAAGTGCGTTTTTTTGCACCAATCGAGTCTCGTTTCTTGGCTATGTCGTTTCCTCGCAGGGAATTGAGATGGATGAGGCAAAAATTGAAGCAATCACCAGCTGGCCAGCCCCAACTACCGTCACACAGGTTCGTAGTTTTCTTGGTCTTGCAGAATTTTATCGGCGCTTTGTGCGGGATTTCAGCACCATTGCAGCACCTCTACATGAGCTAACGAAGAAGGGAGTTCCATTTCGATGGGGCGAACAGCAGCAACAAGCTTTTAATTCTCTCAAATCGAAGCTTACACAAGCACCATTACTACAACTTCCTGATTTTGACAAGACCTTTGAGCTAGAATGCGATGCAAGCGGAATTGGTATTGGAGGCGTTCTCATACAAGGAGGTAAACCCGTTGCTTTCTTTAGTGAAAAACTTCATGGTCCTTCTCTGAATTATTCCACTTATGATAAGGAATTGTATGCCTTAGTCCGTGTATTACAAACTTGGCAACATTATCTTTGGTCTAAGGAGTTTGTCATATATTCCGATCATGAATCATTGAAGTATCTTAAGTGTCAAACCAATCTGAATAAACGACATGCTAAATGGATTGAGTTCATAGAGTCGTTTCCATACATCATTAAGCATAAGAAAGGGAAGGAAAATATCATTGCCGATGCATTATCTAGGCGTTATACCATGCTGTCCCAACTTGATCATAAAATCTTTGGTTTGGAAACAATTAAAGCATTATATCCTACTGATTTGGACTTCAAAGATGCTTTTGAAAATTGTAAAGAAGGAAGAACTTGGAATAAATATGTGCTGCGAGAGGGTCTCCTCTATCGTGCTAACAAGCTATGCGTTCCAGCTAGCTCCGTTCGTCTATTACTTTTGCAGGAAGCACATGGAGGAGGTTTGATGGGACATTTTGGAGTGAAGAAAACTGAAGACGTGCTGTCCACACACTTCTTTTGGCCAAAGATGAGGCATGATGTCGAGCGCTACGTGTCACGATGCACTACTTGCAACAAAGCTAAGTCTCGCCTTAACCCACATGGTCTTTATATGCCTCTTCCTGTTCCTAGTGTACCTTGGGAGGATATTTCTATGGACTTTGTTTTGGGATTGCCTAGGACTAAGAGGGGGAGGGATAGTATTTTTGTAGTTGTTGATCGTTTTTCCAAAATGGCACACTTTATACCTTGTCATAAGAATGATAATGCCTCACACATTTCTGATTTATTTATGACGGAAATTGTTCGTTTACATGGTGTGCCAAATACCATTGTTTCTGATCGTGATGCAAAATTTTTAAGTCATTTTTGGAGAACTTTGTGGTATAAATTGGGAACCAAGTTGCTGTTTTCAACTACATATCACCCACAAACGGATGGACAAACCGAGGTAGTTAATCGTACTTTATCCACTATGTTACGGGCTGTCTTGAAAACAAATTTGAAGTTGTGGGAGGAGTGTTTACCACATATAGAATTTTCTTACAACAGATCCGTTCACTCCAAGACAAAGGTAAGTCCATTCCAGGTAGTATATGGTTTCAATCCCCGTGCTCCTATTGATTTACTACCTTTGCCTCCTTCTGAAACTATAAATTTGGATGCTACACAACGATCTGAATTCATTCTTAAGATGCATGAAACTACAAAGAAAAATATTGAAATGATGAATGAGAAGTATAGGATTGCAGATAGTAAAGGTAGAAAAGAAGTAAAACTTGAACCGGGCGATTTGGTGTGGTTACATTTGAGAAAAGAGCGATTTCCCGACTTGAGAAAATCTAAACTTATGCCACGAGCTGCTGGTCCTTTTAAGATCGTTGAAAAGATTAATGATAATGCATATAAGCTTGAATTGCCTCCCGATTTTGGGGTTAGTCCTACATTTAACATTTCAGATTTGCGACCGTACTTGGGAGAAGAAGATGAACTTGAGTCGAGGACGACTCCAATTCAAGAGGGGGAGGATGATGAGGACATCACAACAGCGGAGACGCGCATTGAACTGCAAGGACCAATCACAAGAGCACGGGCACGGTTATTAAATCAGCAGGTGAATTCGTTCTTAACTTCTTTTGCATGTGAGTTTGAGAATAGATTGCTATGTGATGTTTTGATTGTTATTAGAAATAATGGAAAAGATCAACAAGTGAAGGAAGGAGGCCTTGGGAGCGTGGAGAACCACTTGGGACGCCCACAAGTAGATGGAAACAGTTTACAACTCGGACTCGAGTTCAACTCGGAGTCCAGGAGCAGTCCACCTTAAAACAGACGCCCATGAGGCATACGGACTCCGTTTTCGACGTTCTACATATGCACGGAAAGAGGAGAAGATAAACTTTCCAATGGTTCTGGTCCCACCTCAGAATTCCTCCGGAGTCATTGGGAATCGTCGAAACAAGTCGAGTCCAGATTTCTGTCCGGTGCTGCGCCACCGAATCGGGCCTTTGGGCCTTGTATCCCGTAAGAGTCCATTATGGACGCGTCTAATCATGTTTTGGTTGAACCCTAGCCTATAAATACTGCAGCCGCCGGTCATATTCGGTGGGTTTTGCTTAGATCAATAAAATCGCCGTTCTACGGTTTGTGAGACCCCAATTTCGCGATTTCCGATCGTGTCTTCTACGTTCTTGCTCGTGTTCTCGATTGCACTTGCAGGGATTAGCCTTCTTGGCGAGGTCAAGCGTGTCCAGCACGGTTGATAACCAACGAAGCCGTGGTGTAGTGATTGCAGGGGTACTCGAACCGCTCGAGTGCCGCGGATCATCAACGTCGAGTTCTCCACCCCAATCGACATACCTTTCGGAAGATCAGGCCTAAACCTACTCATCAGAGAGCTTCTTTTAATGTCTTTTGTCTATTTTGTGGGTTGTAAGACTCTTAATATGCTCTTATGGTACTTTTGGTCCTGTGATGCAATGTTTTGAACAACTTATGAAGAAATTGATGAAATATGTGATTTTGCTATAAGAATGACATATATGCTTGTTGTTGATGTGTTGATGCCAATTATGTCATTCTCATCATGATTATTGCTTCTATACACTTAGTTCTGCATCCCACCATAAAGAGTGCACATATGGATCATGTTTTCATTGCTTAATGTGTTTTAAACTCATATGTGCACACTTTATGAAAATCTCAACTTTTCGTCATATTTTGTGAAATCTCAATTGGTTGTCATCAATCACCAAAAATGGGGAGATTGAAAGTGCATCTAGGAATCTCTTGTGGGTTTTGGATGATTTATGACAAGTAAATGAGATCCTAACTACTTTGTTGCGATGAGCACATGTTTTAATGAGAAAATGAGCAAAGTGCCAAAAAGAAAGGAGAATGAGGAGCAATGTGGAAAAGAGCTCAAGGAACAAGTGTAGTAGATCATTGTGTATGGAGTGTGTTAAGGAAACATACCCCAAGAGCTCAAGCACAAATAATCACACACATTGCACAAGTTTATACAGGACCGAACTAGTCCGCCTGACCCCGGACTAGTCCAATATCTTTCTGTACAAGATCGGACAAGTCCGATATCACCACGGACTAGTCCGATATCTCTTTGACTAGAATCGGACTAGTCCTCCCTAGTGCGGACTAGTCCTCCAAACAAGTTGCACAAAATCGGACAAGTCCGATATTAGCATGGACTAGTCCGAAAAACCCTCTGACCTAAATCGGACAAGTCCTCCAGGTGCGGACTTGTCCCCAAATTCACTTAGGGTATCACTTTTCGGGACAAGTCCGATATCTATCGGACTAGTCCGAAGATTTCCAGAACCAAAATTGGACAAGTCCGCCTTCAGATGGACTAGTCCAATATTTCGGGACACCTAGGGTTTGCTACACACAGCACTGGACTAGTCTTATTCCTAAACCCTAACGGTAACTTTTGAGAACCCCATATAAATAGGTGTACACGGCCCATCTTTCACTCTCTCGACCCCCTGCGCCATCACACCCCCCAAGAGCCTAGAAAACACCTCTCTCCATGAAATCAAACGCAACAAAGATCAATCTCTTGAGGATACACTTTGGATCATTGGAGAGACACGGTTCATCACTCATTGAGCTCTTGGTTTGATTCCCTAACACACTCCTGTGTTTTTCATTGTAATCTTTCGAGTGTGTTCTTGGTGGAATTCATATTGTAATCTTGGGGAGCCCTCAACATGTGAGAAGGCCCCTTGAATTTGGCTATTTGGCCTTTATGATAAGTGAAGAGGATTGACCTCCGTGGCGATCCGACGAGGGTAGGGTTGGAGAAGACCCGATCCTTTTGTGGACTCCTCAACGTGGACGTAGGTTGCCTCTGTGGGAACTGAACCACGGGATAAAGTGCTTGTGTTCTTACTTTGCGCTCATCGTTCTTATACTTCATATCAATCTAGGGTTTCAATCAATCTTGCTTACTTTATATTGAAACATTGAATATAGATTGACTTGTGGTACATCCTAGTTCATAATCGTGTAAAACTTGAATTACAAGTATATTTTCGCTGCATACATCCTAAGATCAAGATAATCGATCAAATTTGATAAACCTAGACGGTACACATCGGACTAGTCCGCACTCAATCGAACTAGTCCGATATCTCGAGATTTGATTTGGTTGTTAAGTGTTGCAGGTTCTGACAAAATTCAAAAAGGCCTATTCACCCCCCCTATAGGCCACATTCAGTTTCCCCCGTAGCCTCACCACCTCGATTCCTCTATCTCCTTTGACCGCCGATTTGGTCTGTCGCCGCACCATTTCACCGGAGTTCGCTCTTCCTCCTTCACCTTCCATTTCAGCGCCGCACCCCCTGTATTCCCCCTGACCAGCGCCGTTCCTCCACCGTTCACCTACTCGAACCGGCGGCCGAATCCCCCGACCGGGGTGCTCGACTTCTTCCGACGAGATGGGAAAAACGACGGAGGATGCGGTTCCCGCTTGGACTTGTGAGCACCGGTGGAGGTCCAGATTCATTTTGACTGGTCGCCGACGGTGGAATACTTGCAGTTAGAGTTGAAGTTTCCAGTTCCATTTCAGTTGGGGTCGCCGCATCTGACAAAGAGGATGGCGTCTTCGATGCTAATGGTCCTTGGGGAAGCCTCCTTGGTCCAACTCGGATTCTCGCCGTTCGCCATACCATTGGAGGCGTCACAGCGTTGGCAACCGCCAAAATGGTTTGGCTTCCATCTTCCTCTCCCCTTCCCTCCCCCTGTTCACCCGATGACGAAGGGCCCTGGACCGGCGCAACCTGATCTGGAGTCTCCCCACTATGGACGACGCTCGGTCCGCCTTGACGACCCGTTTGATGGGCGTCTGGGTCTGAGGGTTGACGGGGATAGAGGGTTGGAGACTGCTCTGCAACGCGACATCTTAGTATGCCCGTCGGTTGTGGCATCGTCGGAGGAGCCACAGGTCGATGGGGATGCCTTCCACCATGGTGGCAGCGGCGACAAAGGCCGCATCGCCAGCCACGATGGTGTGCACGGTGAAAACGGCCTCCATGGCGTCGACGGCGACAATTTCTATTTGATCTTGCAGGGGGAAACCAGTGGCGGCGTAGGCCATCGTGACTAATCCGCCGACGACGAAAGGTATCATCTTGAAGGATGATGAAAACAAAATCGGTAAGATCACTTCTTGGCATCTTACCTTGGTTTCAATCTTCAATCTCTCTTGATCGCTCATTAGAGCGTGCTGATAACGTGTTGAATACTAATTGAGAGAGAATTAAGAGAGACAATTGAGAGAATTGCAAATTATTCAACTATGTTTTATTCATTCACTTGTCTTCTATTTATACATGTAATGGTGACCATTGAAGAGGAGACATGACTCTTAGATGGAGAAAGTTATAACTATATATGACTCTTTAAGTGATCACATGTCAAAATTGTATTGCAACAAGTGGCTTGTGCTCGAGTGAGGTGGAGTCGGGAGAGAGCTGTCTATACACACTCCCATTTGTAAATGGGCCGGGTAGCTCCACAAGTCCCAGCCCATGTTCCCATTCACAGCCCAGCAGTCCAGCCCGTCTAAGCCCAGACGATGAACTGGGTCGGGTTCTCTACGAGCTCACCCACAGATCCATCCATCCATCCATCCAGCTCCATGCCCTAGCCCTGCCCGAATCCACCCCCACCTCGCCTCCGCCGTCCTTCCGATCTCGATCGACCCACTGCTCCCTCGAATTCACTCCGATCCGACGCCGCCGCCTTCCTAGCTGCTGGTCCACCGCGCGCCCATTACTCGGAGGAATTTTTTTCGGTTTTCCTGGTGGAGGAGAGCGGTAAGTTATAACGCGATTCGTTTTCGATGTACGTAGCTTTGGAGTGGAGGGGTGCAGGTTTGGCGCCGCCGAGTCTTGCTCGTACTAGGTTGGGATCGTTACCGCCCGCTTCGGTTTCATGTATGCCGGTGTAGTATTCTCGTTTAGGGCTTTAAACATATGTGAAGTGGTGTACTGAGCTCATGATAGGTCTTAGCTGCAGTCGTCTGTGCGCGTAAAGTTAGGTACGACGTTGCTAGTAGTAAGTTCGGATCGGACTGGCGATTAGCCGCAGTTGTCTTTTTCATCTTTCTCCAGTATTTTCTGTTTGTGCAGCAGAGTGCAAACTGTATCACTGCCATTTCATGGAGGTTCTGTATTTATGTTGTTCCCTGTTTGCGTCTTCATGAATTTTGTTTTTCACGCCGTCTAGCGAAGCGAATTTTTTTTTCTACTTTAGTCGATGTGCTGCTCTACTACAAGCTGTAGCGGAAGTAACTGTGCTGTTACGTGCAGTTATGGATCACTTGGACCAGCATGAAGGTGTAAGGATATGTGAAATGGTGTACTAAGCTCATGATATGTCTTAGCTGCAGTCGTCTGTGTGCCTAAAGTTAGGTACGATGTTGCTAGTAAGTTCGGATCGGACTGGCGATTAGCTGTAGTGGTCTTGTTCATCTCGTCCTCAACTTCTCTAGTATTTTCTGTTTGTGCAGGGTGCAAACTGTACCGCTGCCATTTCATGGAGGTTATGTATTTACGTTGTTCCCTGATTACGTTTTCATGAATTTTTCATGCTGTTGAGCGATTTTTTTCCTAGTTTAGTCGATGTGCTGTTCTACTACAAGCTGTAGCGGAAGTAACTCTGCCGTTATGTGCAGGTATGGATCACTTGGACGAGCATGAAGGCGACGATATGCAAATGCAAGCAGAAGTAGCCTCTGATGGAGGCGACGGCGTCTCCAGATTCAGAAGTAAGAAGAGGTCTAAGGTGTGGGACGAGTACGAGCCCGTCTTCGTCAACGGAACTATTCAGAGCGCAGAGTGCCGCTACTGCCATGTTCTCATGAGTTGCAAAGGTGCTGATGGGAACTCCAATGGTACAAGCCATTTGTGGCGGCACCAGAAAATTTGTCGTGCGAAATATGGATTGGGTCTGGGCCAGCAGCAACAGGACACGGATTTTCCATATGGTACGCACACTTTATTAGTTCAGTTTATGTTGCTGCTGCATTTAGCAATACTTGTTCTTGTGTCGTTTTTTCAATTTGATGCATCAATAATTTAATTTTTTTCAATGTTTTATCATTTAACTCTATCGCTAGTCCCTGCTTTAATCAGTGTTGTTGAGGCGTCCCCTAGGCGTCGCCTATGCGTCAACTAGGCGTCGAGGTGCTCCGGTCCGGACGTCAGGCCAGTCGCCTCGCCTGGCCGGCCGTCGCTGCCGCCTCCTCTGCAACAGAGATCGCCACTGACACCGCCACCCGGTCCATAGCGCCGCCGCAGAGGTCGTCACGGCTCGCCATTGCCGGGTCCGCCGCCTCCGCAAGGTCGCCACCGCTTGCCTGTGGCGAGAGAGGGTGAGGGTGGGAACTAGTTAGGGTTAGTGGTAAAGGGTAAGGGTATATTTATATATCCCCTGATATGAAAAGTGAACTGTTGGATGAGATCCCACATCGCGCCTCAGCCTCCAATCCAGCGCTCGACGCCTCTTGCTTCCGCCCGCCTACTTCCACCCCACTCTGCTGCCCACTGCCTGCTGCTGCTGCTTGTCTGCCTTTTCGCTGCCGCCTCCGGGACACCCTCGCTTGGCGCAGACTCGGGCACCTGGCTGGCCGCCTAGGCGGGCGCCTAAGTGTCCTGGTACCCGGCAGTGCCTAGGCGTCCAGGCTCCCATTTACAACCCTGGCTTTAATATTGGGAAGGATGTAAACAGGGTAAAAGTAGGCGATAGGCGGGAGGTGACCCTCCACCTAGAGCCTAGGTGGTGCCTAGGCGTTATGCCCCTTTAAGCATGTTAATCTAAAGTTCTAAACCATCATGTGATAGGTCACTACCTAGTACCTACTATTTTATCATTCCAACAAAAGAAAGTCTGATATCAGTGGATATTACAAAAAGAGAAAAACACAAACCGGTCACAAGTTCATTCCACGTCAAAGATCTAAACCAATATGGATGACAGTTGTGACAAATGGAAAGTGGAAACTACACTTAAACGATGAAACACACTGAATATTGTTAAGTGTGGCCTGTATGGCCCATTAGCCCATATGACCTATATCTCTGTTTTTCTCTTCCTCTTCAACTCAAACCAAAGGAGGCAACGTGAGCAGGCAGACTCACTAGGTGCAAGCTGCCAACACCTTCCTCTTTCCAAACAAATATTACCCAAAGAACGTCCTCCTCCACTCAGGCGGTGTGGGATCGATGGGTGACGGCGCTGCACCCACCCCACCACTGCTTGTGCCCTATGCACAGCGGCTGGTCTCCTCCCAACGCTGAGTCGCGCCTAGGCGACCGCCTGGGACCACTTTTGTTATCGCGGGATGTAAGCAGTTCATTCTATCTGTTTGCATGGTAGATTCAAAACATAGCAAGTCATTATCGTATATATCTCATGTCAGAATGTTGCTTCCGCTCCCTGTTGGATGGTGTAAATTCAGGTTTAAACTGCCATTTTCATCATGGAAGTTGTATATCCTTTATGTCTATCATATTTTACAAATAATCTGACTGAACTATTTAAATTTTATGCATTAGTGCTGAATGACATTGAACCAGTGGACCAGATTCTTCCAGTTTCACTTGATGACGTCAACTTGGTAACTAGTAGTGAGAACGGCAAATTCAGGTCAAGGGTATGGAAAGATTTTATACCATTTTATGTTGACGGGAGAATCCAGGGTGCTGACTGTAACCACTGCAACAAGCGGCTCAGTGCGGATAAAGGCAGAAGCCATTTGACCCGACATACGCTGACTTGTCCAGCACGAGGTGGAACTACCTTAAATCATGAGAAGAGTGCATTTCAGTCTAGTGTACCAAATTACAAGTCTAGGCTTCACGATGAGCTTTCACCTGCCTTGACAAATGGTAGGGTTCAGATTGCAGAATATGCTAGCAAGTTCCAAAAGTTAAATAACTCTGGTGGTAAAACTCCTGCGCATCATCACATTCTAGCTTTACCAGCGATGGATAAGAATAACCCTACAGAACAAATTACCTCACCTGCTCAGGATCCTCCAAATATAAAGATGAAATTTGACCAAGAATCATCTTATCAACAGCTAACAAGAATGATTATTTTGCATGGCTATCCCTTGTCTATTGTTGAACATGAAGAAATGAGAAGGTTTGCAAAGAGCCTCAATCCAGCTTGTAACATGGCTTCGAGCATTGATATAGAAGAGTATTCAACCCTTTTGTTTCAGAAAGAAAAGGCTGACCTTAAGGAGAAACTTGCATTTTCATCCCATCGGGTTTCCTTGTCAGCAAGCGTTTGGGTTCCTCAAGGAGCAGAGCTCTCAGTTAAGTATCTCTGTTTGTCAGCACATTTTATTGATTCAGACTGGAAATTTCAAAGGAGAATCATCAAGTTTGGTGTGTTTTGGTCCTCTCCTACAAGTCTGGAAAGGATGATACATTATAAGGACACTTGTTTACTAGATTCTGAGACTGAGAGTGGGCCATTCAATGTTATATGGGAAGCTATAAGAGATTGGAATCTTGATCAGAAGCATTTCAGCTTGACTTCTGTTACCGAAGTTAGAAATGAGGGGAGTTTCCCAAAGCTGATGAACTTGCTCAACCAACAGAAATACCTTCCTATTAGAGGTGGGCTTTACAATATTGCTTGTGTGGATGATGTGCTTAATAACATTGTTTCAAGAGGACGGCCAGTGCTTCATCTTGTGGGTAATATATTAGAGATATTTATTCAAACACATATGTCTTCATCGCTGACTCGGCAACAACTTCTAGATGTTGTTGCACATATAGGATTGAAGTGCCCCCATGAAGACGCAAAATGGTGGCACAAAATCTACTTCAGGCTTGAAGTTCTTCTGCATTATAAGAAGGCATTTTCACCTAAAGAACTGTTACCTCCTGAAGATTCTAAAATTACCGAATCAGCTTGCAAGATACTGAGGGCTTTCTATCACGCCGTTGAAGTAATTTCTGGTCCTGTTTGCCCCACTGCAAATATGTACTTCAATGAACTATGGAAAGTTAGGACAGTGCTTCAAGAAGAAGCATCTACTGATCACACTGAACTTGCTAGCATGGTGTGGGAGATGCAGCAAGCATTCAATGAGTATTGGAAAAATTCGTACGTGTGGTTGTCAATACCTGTTGTTCTTGATCCTAGATTCAAAATTACTTTCATCGAGTTCCGTCTAAGGCGATCTTTTGGCGCTGATTCAGCAAAGTATGTATCTGCTGTAAGTGATACAATCAGGGAGCTGTTTCAGGAGTATTGCGGTCCTGTAGATAAGGCAGGTTTTGACACATCAAATGTTCAATCTCATGATGTCAAAGTTGATGGATTTGACAGTGATTCATTGGAAGATTGGGATGAGCATCTTAATGCACAGACAAGGAGTCAACTACTTACAGAACTTGACAACTACTTTGAAGATGGCCTTGTTCCAAGGAAGGATGATTTTGATGTTCTGAACTGGTGGAAGAGTAACTCTACAAAGTATCCAACCCTCTCAATTATGGCACGTGATGTCCTGGCAATGCCAGCTTCTGCTGTTCATTGTGAGGCTGCATTAAGCAGTGAGGGGCCAGTGATTCATAAGCAATGGAGCACATTAAATATCAAAACAATTGAGGCTCTCGTATGCATCCGAGATTGGATTAAATGAAATGGTAAAATCTTCATTTTTTCCCTTTTGTTGGTTTCCATTGTTTTTTCCTTTTTAAAGATTGATAAGGAAGCATTTGTTCATGTTACTGGGCGTGAGCTTATGTTTCACTTAGCTCTCATGGGCAGTCACAATGTTACAACTTACAGCTGCATTATCATATTTTATTAGCTAAGGAATTTATAGCAATTGCTGTCAAAGCACCCATTCGTTCACAGTAAGTAGTTGCGAAAAAAATAGCACGGAGTGAGTAATCTTTAATTGCTTGTATTTTGTTGAAACTTTATCATTCACAGTTCAATGATCCATGGCTCCATGCTCACTAATGCTGTATATGGGTAATGTTATAACTTTTGAGAGGTTGACACAATCTTCTTTTTTGCAGGCGTAACATCATGCTGGAGTCAACTACCAAGTACCAACACTAATTATGTTTATTATGTGCTCGAGACTTGCATGCAGTACATATCCGTGGTGCTTGTAACCTAGGAACCTAGGATAATATGACGAAGATTGGCTTGCTGGGTTGAACATTCTTGCGGTTTTCGGAATATAGCATATTATTATTGTTGCATTGCTGTCTCCTGTATTATGATTCAGGCTTCCGGTGCAGATTATATGTACATAGCGAATAATGTGCTGATGTTTTTCTTTTTGACCTGGATAGGAATTCTTTGATGTAAGGCTATTATTGGAAGTCAATCAACGTAGTATCATGCCGTGTGCTGGGTGTGGTGTTCCACCCTGAAATCTTGGGCCGACTCTGATGGAATGTAAACCTGATCGGTAGTCAACATTATCCTATGTTAGCAATAGTTGGTGAAGGTGGTTCATAGAATAATAAGGGGCTGTTTCGGGGTCTGATCATCATGTTTCCTGGCTGCTGCTGCTATGTTACCTGCTATAGTGGGGACTGCTGCTTTCGAGTCAACCGCAGTCGTGACATCATGTTTTGCGAGGTTTCTTTTACCCTCTCCCCTTGTGTTTTTTCTCGATCGTGTCCTCAGGTTTACAGTTGATAAGAAAAGAGAAAGGTAGTTCACATTTGGATATGCTAATATGTTGAGGATAAACGTTTTCCTCTTAATATTTTCTCTTCATACGAAATCAATATATAACATTTTAAGTGCTATTATTGGCTTATACTTAATCCCTCTGTTATGAATAGTGATTGTATTGCTATGAGGTCAGAGGAGAATTTCAAATATGCATAAAACATCCTACACAAAAGAGAAATACAAATAGACCTCTATATCTAACACTTCATCTTCACAGACATTGAGTTTGGAGAGATAAAATATGTGCTGAACCGAGTTTGTGCTTTCGTGAAAAAATCAACCAGTTGAACCTCTGAAGACACATACTAAAGATTAACAACATCGTTCTAGATTTGTGTTCGTATATAAGAAGCATCAACATCAATATGCTTGGTAAACTCATGCTTGACTGAATCACGAGCAATGCCGACAGCACCTGTGCTATCAGACAAAAGAGGAGTCGGCATAGAAACAGAAACACCAAAATACTCAAGCAACCACCGTAACCAAGTAACCTCTGCAATCACAAAAGTCATAACACGCAACTCAGTCTCTGCACTCGAATGAGAAACTGCTATCCACTACTTAGTCTTTCAAGCAATGAGGAAACCATCAAGAAAAATATAATAAACAGAAAGAGATTGACGATCAGAAGAATCACTTACCCAAGTAGCATCATAATATGCTTTGAGCTATAAAGAGATAGAGCGTGGAAAGGCCAAAAGTCCTACAGAGATAACACAAGACTCGAAGTAAGTGACTATAGTGGACTTTGCTGGGAGCTGATACAAATTGATTCAGAATGTGAACAAAATATGAGATGTCAGGACGAGTGACACCAAGATAGACTAGACTCCCTACAATATAACGATAACGAGTAGGATCATTAAGAGGTTCACCATCATTTAGTCGAAGGTGAACGTTGAGCTCTATGGGAGTCTTAACAGTCCGATGATCAGTGAGAGTGAATGTTGCCTAGAGGGGGGGGGGGGTGAATAGGCTAAAACCTGAAATTTACTTAATTAAAACTTAATCAGTACGAAATGAGTGATTTTTATGAGCTTTTCAATGATTCACTTAATGCAAAATGAAGATAGACAACCTAGCAATCTAGGCGCCACTACTACAAAAAGCATTTTTACAGGCGCCTCAATTTTTCAAACACAGGCGGTCCTTAAAAATATGCGACTGTGATGACGAATGATACAATAACTGTCTGTGATGAAAGAACAACACAGGCGGATTTTAAAAAAACAACCGCATAAATACTCGATCTTCTCAGGCGGTTATTACTTAAGAACCGCCTGTAATAAAATAACATCATAGGCGGATTTTAAAAAACAACCGCCTGGGTAAATACCCGATCTTCTCAGACTGTTATTAATTAAGAACCGCCTGTAATGTAATAAACTTCACAGGCGGTTCTTAATTAACAACGGCCTCAGAAGATCATGTATTTTCACCGGCGGTCATTGTGTAAGAACCGTATGCAGTTGTTCAATTATCACAGACAATTTTCATTGAAGAACGACCTGAGAAGATCATTGTTTCCACTTATTTTGTGGCCCAGGAAACACCATAGTGCCCTAGATCGTGAGCTTCCATTACAGGAATAAACAAACGCAATGACATTGCAATTAAGGGATTTAATTGGAATACATAAACAAACACAATGACATTGCAATTCAGAGATAATTTGCAACTCGATGAATTCCATAGATCATACATTGCATGCCCTCTAAACTAAATTTGTATCTAAACTTATTCCTAAAGCTCCCATCGATCAATCTAAATTGTAGCGTCATGCTTGCTCCCGAACACGTCTCTTATATTCTCCTGGATCTGAAAATATTGACATTATTTAAATTATCAAATGTCAAAGGAGGAATGAATAACCTACATTGTTCACTAAGTCAAAGTGTCATCTAACCCTGATAAGTAGATTATAGCAATCATTTTCAACATCGGGCGCATTTGGCTGATGCAGCAAACGCTGAACTTCAAGTAGTATAGTTTTGATTGTAAAACCAGTGCACCACCCCTACGAAATATAATTTAAGCAATATAAGAATCCATTTCAAATAAGTTCGACAACAATTAAGTATTAATTACATGATCAAAATAGGTCTATCTTACAGTCTCTTGATCAAGAATCCCGATGCAGAGTGCTCCCGAGCGATGGACATTTGGGTAGAAGAACCCAATTGGAAAGGCACATCTTGGAGGCACCAAGGGATAGTCCTTAGAGAAGGAGATTGTTAGGGGATAGTAACCATCTTCCCATTCAGTCTACAAAGGAAATTTATTAATAGGAGGATGATGGTTAAACTCATATTGTGCTTGTTCTTCATGACTTACCCCTTCTTTACCGGGGACGATGCACTGCCACTTCAATAAATCTCCCGATTCAGACTTCGCAGAGAAACCCTATGCAGAGAAATTTAAAATACCAAAAACAAACAAAACCAAAAAATAAAACTACAGTTAAGTTCATCAGTCCATTGCAGATACATATGTATATACAACCATGCGACTGGTGTGCCATATATACATATATGGGGATGGTTCTTGCGCCACGCCAAGCGCTCCTCCTTCAATCGGCTACGCGCCTGATACATCAATATCTAAAAGACCAAACTTCCAAATTATTGAGTCCAATATAAATACTCAAACATGTTTAGATTCTGCAAATTGTGTCCAAATTGTGCTCGCATACGACTGTTGAACATCGCTTGTGCTCAAAAAACAAATACAAGTAAATGCGTAGTTTAAGAACTGCCTGTGATGCTGCTAAGCTTCTGTCAAGCTAATCTCTGCACAGCAAGATCTTGTAGATGCAAGTAACACCCGTCGCTCATCATTTGAATTGTTGAAAGCATCAATTTGAAGCCTGACGATCCTTGGAAGGATTTTCCCATCCATTTGAACGATTTATTTCACTCCTGTCCATTTGAAAACTTAGGAAGATGCTCCTTTCTCAGTTTTAATGCCTAAATATATTGACTTAGAAATCAGTACCTACTTTCTTAGTGCTTCACACAAGCGAGTAAGCAAACAACTTCAATCACAAATCTTGTTTTTACACTTTCATAGGGATTTAAACTTAATCTTTCAAGCATGAATTTATCAAATAAGTGAAGCTTCCTAATCACACATGTTAATGATAGTTATAAGTGAAGGATGTGTCGAAGCTAATGAAATCTGAATCGGACTGAAGATAAAGAGATCCTGCATATGAAAGAAGCTGTAAAGAAAGCAACATTGGTCTCTTGCGGCAAAAAGTTTCATGGCTGGAAGAGCGAAATGAATGCTTATGTTAAGGCCGATAAGGTCCCTAGCCCAAGGAAGATGGGAAAAATCACACAAGCTCAGTGGCAAGAGTTTGTTTCTCAAAAGACCACACCTGATGCTAAAGCTCTAAGTGCAACTAGGTCAGAGCTTGCAAAAAAGAACAAATACCATCATCGCTTGGGGTTTGCCGGATACGCCCCCAAAGTCCAGAAATGGAATAAGATATTAGACGAAATTACCAGTAAGGGCAATCCTCACCCATTAGAAGGCTGTGATGAGCGAACTCAGCGGTGGGTCTATGCCCGATCAGTTTGACCAACGAGGGCAAACTTGAAAAGCCCAACTCTGTGAATGAAGTAGAGGAGAAAATGAAAGAAGTAATTGGAAAGCAACAGAAGGGTCTCTTCAAGCCGAAGAGGGAGAATGACCAACTTACCGCTATCTTAGGAAACCCTGAACACAGCGGACGGGTTCAAGCAGTCTCTTCTCATATGTCTTGGCTAGATGGTTTCCCTAAAGATAAAGACACATATAGAAGATGTGAGAAGTTTAAGAAAACACTTGATGAAATGATTGCTCAAAAGGTCAAAGAAAATATGCAAGAAATAATGGAACAACTTAGACAATTGGGACAATTAGTGGCACCGAGTACACCGATGGTTCCAGTGCAAAAGGAGCAATTAGTATCCCCAACTGCCTACCCTAGCAGCGTTGGTTCTGTGCCAGGCTCAGGGTCAACCCATAAGTTCTCTGTCGATGATATTGCTAACGACAAATCTTGTCGTCTTCTTGTCCCGATCGGCAGAGCAGGGAACAAAACCAAACAGGTTGCCACTGCTATGGCAAAGCCTGATCGTGACTTCAACGGGAATCCACTTCCGTTGTATTATGTTGTGGTGCAAGTTCTTCATATCATTGATAATGATTATGAAGACTATGAAATAGACCATGTCACACCTGAGGGGATCGCGACTCTGGGGCAGGCTGTCAACCGATTAATCCTTTGGCACCGATGCGATATCGTGTTGGATGATGAGCCAATTTCTAGCCCCGTCGCATCTCGAAATACTGCAACCCCATCTTCTAAGGCGAAAGTGCATGAAGATCCACTCCCAGTTCAGGAAGATCCACTCCCCCTATGTCTCAGCAAGGATGATAGTAACCTTGCTAGTAAAGATATCCAAGAGCAACAAGTTGGACAACAACTTCAAGCAGTACCAGAGCAAGCTGTTGCTAGTAAAGAGCAACCAGTTGAGCAACAACTTGAAGTAGTACTAGAGCCAGCTGCTGGGAGTAAAGAGCAATCAGTTGAACAACAGGTTCAACAAGCCAGTGTCCAACCTCCGATGACTACTCCTCGATCATTAGTGCCTATCAAAGTTAGCTCATACGAAAGTAAGAAACCTTCATCAGAAATGTCAAAGTATTTGGAAACTATGAAGGAAAATATTATAAAATCGAGTGCATCTCGTTCTTCTCATGAGCCAGAATTAGGAGATATCGAGGAGTGGGAAGAAGACGATGTCATGTATAATTGGCAGACGACTTTAGTTAAACCAGGAGTTCCAATATATAAGCTTGAGGATGTTCCTTCTAAATTTGAGAATGGGAAGCCGTTCATGAAATCAATACAACTTAGCAAACAACCCGTCCCACTCAAAAGAATGCATGAGTGGTACATCCTTGCCAGCACAAGATATGGTCTTAATTGCGTCACATTTCGTATTCCAAAAGAAGCATTCTAGAGCACTGGAGAAGATAGACGAGTCATTTTGTTTGAAGAGATGCATCCCCTTTTGCATCGGGGCATGCTCGAAATCAACCTGCTGCTCGTCTGCTGCTTGTAAGTGCCTCTAATATTTTGTATTTGCTTTTCTTACTACACGCATACGCATTTCATGATATTATAACAATTCTGAACTTCTTCAATAAGATGCAATACATGGATAATGAAAAGTTGGCGCGCAAAACAGGTATCCTTGACCCTACTAGGATTGCAAAGGCGCTATTCGACGTCCAGGCAGATCGAGACTCAGCAAAGTTCAAGCACATGAAAAAAAAGATTTTGAAAAAGCAATCGCAAAACTTAAGAAGGATAAAAGGACAGAAGTTGCAGCTTACATAGGACATGCGATGTTTAACTTTGTCAGAGACGACAAGGACCTCGTAAAGGCTCCGTACAACTTCGAGTAAGTTCGACACATGACATTGAAATACCAGTTATTGGTAATTGTTAACACGTGTGTTTGTGTGTTTGCAGTGATCACTACATAATGATCTTCATCAAGCCAACGCAGGGAATGGAAACAGTCTTGGACTCGGCCGATTTTCCACCAGATCGTTACAAAGATTTCCTTTCCATTTTGAAACTGTACGTTTATTTAATAATTTTAATTTACGCACATTTAGAATGTGTTGACAAGTTTTATATGATATTTCTTATATTACAACGCTTGGCGGTTTTACGCAAAACAGCTTGGCAGTGAGAGACTTTCCAATACGAATGCATTGGACATTAAAACGTATTATGCTTGTCCGAAGTAGCCTGCTGGGAGTGTCTTATGCGGGTATTATGTATGCGAGCATCTTCGACCGCCGACGTATATAGATTGAATCGTGAGGATGTAAGTTATCCTTAATATCGATACCTTATTTTCTTACTTTTGAGTTTCATTTTCATTGTAACTAGCATAGTTTAATATTTATATTCTCTGCTGTTCAATATTACCAGAAACATTATTTTCATATTTTGATTCCAACTTCAAAATTCAATTGCTCATAGTACAACTGCTCCAAAAATACCAACTAAATTCCTGTATACTCTTACTTTGATCTATACTTTGAGATTGTTCAAACCAACACATTCTAAACCTTGTTATGTGTTATATTGCAGCACACGAAGAATCTGAACGAAGAATGACCGGTTTGCAGAAGTATTCCTGATGGAGGAGCCGACAAGATTGCTTCTGAACTCTGTCAATTCATTCATCGCGAAATTTTGCACAAAAGAGGGAAGTTCTTTGATGATAATGGTGCAATAGCTGATGTGCCAGAACTTTGCGACTATGCCAAGAAACAGTTTTTAGTGAAAACTTGTAAACTATGAGATGAATTGTGTGTGTAACTTTTACATATGTATATTGTTTTAGTGAAATTTACTTTTGTGAGATGACTTCTGTGATGATAATATTGTTGACTTCTATTCTGTGATGATATTGTTGACTTCTGTTTTGTGATTATATTGAATTGACTTGGAAATTAGAAATAACAGCAGTAGTACTGCATAGGTTATACCTTATCACAAGCGGTTATTTACCAACGGCTAGGAATGCCTGTGAAAAACAATTATCATAGGCGGCTAGATATAGGTAAAGAACCATATGTGATAACCTAATTATCACAGACAGTTACTATTATGGTAGAAACTGGCTGCGGTAAAAAGTCTTCACAGGCGGCTTGATGTAGGTCAACATCCACCTGTGATAACACCATTATCACAGGCGGTTATATATGTTGCATGACCCGCCTGTGATAAGACAATTATCACATGCGGGTATGTATGCTGCACTATCCGCCTGTGATAACTTATCTTCACAGGCGGCTAGCATAAGTAAAAACCGCCTGTGATAATGTTTCTTCACAGGCGGTATCACTTCTCCGCTTGTGAAATTGCGGATTATCACAGTCTCTTCGTTTTAGGCAGTTTTAAAAACCGCGTGTGATAATAGGTTTGGAGGCGCCTGCGATAAGGCTTATTGTAGTAGTGCAAGTAGCAGAACAAGTTTAGCTAGGTGGATTGCAAGATTCAAACAAAGAACAGTAAGAACCTTAAAAGTGATCTAATGAAAAACTAAGGTAAAATAAAGCAAGAGACACGCGGATTTATCCTCAAGTTCAGCTTCACAACGAAGTCTACATCCCCGTTGAGGAGTCCACGAAGGACCAGGTCTCTTTCAACCCTACCCTCACCAAGCCACCACGAAGGCTGACTTGTTCTTCCACTAAATCACGGGGTGAATACAATGATTCTTGGGGCAACTCACAATCTGAGGCTCCCAAAATCACACATCTCGAAAAGAGGTCGAATCACAACTCAAAACGACTCAAATCGAGAGAATCAACCAACACCTCAAAGCACAAACAACTCCTTCTCTCTTTTGTTACAAATCTCACAAACTCTCAAGATTCGCCCTTTGGCTCAAAGATGTTAAAAGGAAGGTTTTGGAAGGTTATGGCAGCTCTAGAGTTTGAGAGAGGGCAAAGGAAAGTCTGGGGATCCCTTTTTATAGGGGTCTCGACACTTAGCCGTTGCCATCAGAAAAAGTGCGGACTAGTCCGACCTCAGACCATGTACTAGTCCGACCACAGGGCACCACTAACTTCACTCTTCCAACCATAAAAGTATTCGCCACCTTTTAAATTCAAACAATTACAAGACCATGGACTAGTCCGTCCAACAACGGACTAGTCCGATCTCACTCAGAAACTGCTTTTTCGGGTGAGAACAGACAAGTCTGGTCCAAGCGGACTAGTCTGGCCCCCAGAAAGGACAAGTCCGATCTGCCAGGACTTAGTGCCTGCAGCTAACTCAAACTTCAAACGGACTAGTCTGACCCACAATAGACTAGTCCAATCTCACACAACACCTCTTGGTCAGTGCAGAAACGGACAAGTCTGCTAGGGCGGACTAGCCCCCCCCCCCCCCCCCCCCTGGACAAACTAGTCCGGCCTTTCAGGACTTAGTCCCAAAAAGGCTTAGACCCACTCACCACGGACTAGTCTGTCCCTAAACGAACAAGTCCGAACTCACAAAGTAAATCTTGATCTGTCTAATATTGGATCAGTCCGATGTGGCCGGACTAGTCCGACCTTCCAACCCGGACAAGTCCAGCCTTATCCTTAAGGTTGCGTCAACTCGTCTCTCCAACTAAACCTAAATTATACTATGAACTCTTAGGTGATTCTCAAACACTTGTCTTGTTTAAAAACTCTCTAGCACAAGGCTAAACTCGACACAATGAAATTTAAACCCTAAATTCTACTCTTCGAGTTTTTTGACGTCTTTTCATCCCTTTTCCTTTTTGAGTGTTTCCAGTTCTGTTCCACTTTCACTCACATGTACTTTCACTCACAATGCTCATTAGACCCTTAAGTGTTGTCATTGATCATCAAAACCCACGGGGATTTAGCCTAGATGCTTTTTCAATCTCCCCCTTTTTGGTGATTGATGACAACAAATTAAGGTTTCTGATAAAAAGTAAGTAATATTGTTTTCATAACGCACAAGTGTATGAGGAACTTCCCCTAAATATGTGTGTGATTGATTTGCAATAAGAGTAATGCACATGAATGAGAACTAAGGGAATTTTCATACACTTGTGTGTTATGGTGGGGTGCCTGCATATGATGCAAAGTTTTGTGATGTGTTGAATATTGTCAAAATGTATGAACGACACTTCCCTCGGGACGACCTAGTTGTAGCCTGCATATGTTCTTTTTTAGGAGGGACTAGTCTCTGAGGAGCTTGCGCATATGAGAGATGGTGAACATGATGGTTTTACGTGGTTCGGGCCGCCGGAGCGTAACAACCTACATCCACGGAAGTGAGTTGTATTGCTTGAGTGTTGCGAGCTTAGAAAGTTTGAGCATGTGTGGTGATCTGAGCGAGGATGTATAATGTCGGTGGCTGCCCAGTCCTTATATAGTTCAAGGCCGGACAACCTTACAAGTGGTGTCCCGGGCCCGACAAGTGGCTCCAGGGTGATCTTACGCCTGTACAAGATCTAAGGTCTAAACTTCTGCCAGCTTGCCTCTGATGGTGACTTGAAGACTCGCCATCTTGGTGCGCTAGTTGCCAATGGCCGAGCATAGATGTTGATGATGGTAGGAAATATCTTGTCTGTCGTATCGCCATAAACTACTATGTTAGCAGAGTGGGTGGCTCTACGACATCTTCACCGCGATGTGATTGGTCACAGTGGCACCTGATAGGAGCATGCGCTGCACCCATGCGCCTGGCGAAGGAGTGTGCCTTCAATGCACGACTCAGATAGGGCACGCAACTTTTAACTCCTGCGACCTACCGCCCAAGGCTGGGGACAGGACGCGTGGCATCATTGGAGCCCGAGTCTGCGGGGAGGCTGAGCCCTGTGCTGTGGGCTACGTAGCAGTTCTGCAAGGTCCCGATCAGGCATCGTTTGATAGATTTAGATGCTTTGCCTAAATTTAACAAACAAAGTTTTTGGCAAGACTTAACTGGTGAAGTAGTGTGTAAGAACCCTAGAAATATCCACTTTCAAAACCCCACTGTATGTTTCATGCATAGATGGGTGGCTATGACTATGTTTCCTAGAGGGAATGTTAGGATTGTGCGTGATGATGAACTTAGGACCTTTTCTGCCATGGTTAAAAAGAATTAAATTTCTCCTGTTAAGGCTATGATATCACAATGATTAGAAAACACTAAAATTACAAGATCAATTGAATGTACTTCATTAATTACCCGCATTGCTATGAAAGTAGGGGCTCTATAAAATGCTTTAATTGAATATATTCCAACAACCCGCTACTTAATAGATGAGGATTATCTAGTGCAAGGACACACTCTTAAACATGATCTTGATGGATCCTTAGTGTTTTTCTATCCCGACTATGTAAAGGGAATTCAGCTACCTGACCCGAATTTTCATTTATATAAGTGCCAGAACTAACCATTGCTCTTCAACTTAGGAGTAATGTCTCTAGCAGGGTCACCAGGAGCCATTTACGTAGAGCAGCCATGGAGATGCCACTATGATACCCTCCCTCCTATGAGTACCTAGAGGAAGTGGACCCAACGGGTGATGCACACGATTGGACCCAACCTCAAACCTATGAGGCAGGAGGATCATCATGGCAGGAGTGGACTACCACTGGAGGTAGTTCAAACTCTAGTAGCTTGCCTCCTCCACCGATGAGTACACATCGTTCCTTTTCGGCTCGAGGTTCTTGTGACCTTGGCCAAGGAATGGTGAAACTCACTCAAAGGATGGGAGACCTTAAAGTGAGGACCGGCAACATCTTCAACGCACTTCAAGACCACATCCAAAGTATCCACGGTTGGCAGCAGCAAATCAACGCGTAGTTCAACAACGTCAACACCACGCTGCAGCAACAACAGGCTGACCTCATGGCCTATTTTTTGTCATCAAGGGTTCAACCCTTATCACATTGATTGAGAAGAACAAGCTTGGGGGAGGACCTCCACTCGAGGTAACTTGTATCACACCCCATTTGCATCTCTTTATTTTATTTCTTTCTTTCCACCACATTTTGCATCTAAAAAAATAATAATATAGTATAGGTTAGGTTAGTAAAATATAAGATGTGCGGTAAGAATATTTTTACTTTGCATAAGTTGAAATGATGAATAGTTGCTCTGTTTTATTTTATCTAGTCCCTTGCATACAACTTGGTATTCTCTAAGTTTTAAGTTTATTTGCTTAGAATATCCTTGCCTTAAACTTGGAATTTGTGGGTATCAAAAGCTAAGTCCAATTCTAATTTGTTGTGGGATATGATATAGTGATAAGAGATGCTAATATCCTAATTAAAAGTGAAACTTAATTTCTCGGTGAAAATTAAAAATGGGACTTCCTCATTTGATAAAAATAATTACCAAAACCATATGATGATTTAGATTTTATAAACCCTATGCATATGGTATTTGCCTTTACATTGAGACTAGTTTGCAGTTTTAAGTTTATTTGCTTAGAATATCCTTGCCTTAAACTTGGAATTTGTGGGTAGCAAAAGCTAAGTCCAATTCTAATTTGTTGTGGGATATGATATAGTGATAAGAGATGCTAATATCCTAATTAAAAGGGAAACTTAATTTCTTGGAGAAAATTTAAAATGGGAGTTTCTCATTTGATAGAAATAATTACCAAAACTTGATGATTTAAATTTTATAAACCCTATGCATATGGTATTTGCCTTCACATTGAGCCTAGTCAAACTAGTATAGACCTATGTGAGAATCACTTCATACTTTTTAGATCAAGATTGCACGGGCACATGCTAAACTTCTACACTAGAAGTTAGCAAAATTCCATGATACCATTCCACCACCAAAAATATTCGAAAATAAAAGAGGAGTAGAAAACATGGCTACAAGAAAAGAAAAATAAAATTGCATGCTCATATACAAGAGCATGAGAAAAAAGGAAAGATAATAAGTATCCATGTTTCATCCTTACAAATAAAGAGAGTGCATACAAAGAAGTCAACTTCATATTTCCACTCCAAAAATATTCTATCACACTTGCACAAATCTTGATCAAAAGTATTATTTGTTTTCTCCTAAGGCTTACTCTTTTGACTTAGCAATAAATGTGTTGCAAATATGCCTACTCTTGATCCCTACCAAGCTTCTCATACACGCCTTATTTAGTTGTAGGACAAGAAAGACATTGCTTTGGCGAGGATACAAATACCACTTCCACATAAGAGTAACTGAGTGCATCAATTGAGGAACTTAAATCCAAACATCATTTGAAATTCTCCGAAAATTTGAGTGGAACTTAAACATTAGATGATGCATGCTCATTTTGCTGTTATATCTTTCAACCACCCAAGAAAAGGATGAAGCATAAGCCCCATAGTGACTAAGAAAAAAAAGGATGAGGTACCATAGCCAATTTATTCAATGCAAGGTAGAATATTTTATTGTGCACTTGGTACTTTTGCAAAATAGAACATTGTAGCAACTCCTCATCAAAAACGTAAGTCCTTATCTCTGCTTCGGGACGAGCAAAGGTTAAGCTTGGGGAAGTTTGTTGACGGTCGTTATATACCAAATTCGACCGTCAATATAACTCAATTATGTGAGGAAATAAATATTTATTACACACATCATAGTTAGATTTAACATAATTCCACTTGTATTTGGAGAAATAGTGCATGCAGGAGTTTTTATGCAGAAATGATGGAGAATGAGGGGAGCAATCCTAAAACGTGCCACCCTAGCCAATCACGCGACAACATATGGCACCACATGGATCCATGACTCATTCCCAGGCATATCCGAGGAGATCCAACGGTGTTTCACCCGATAAGGGGTCTGGGCCCACCTGGAAGCCACCCCGAGGAAGCACACCCGAGGGAGGCCAGGACCAGGTCGGCCGACGTGGCCATGGCGCCAAACTCGGTCTTCTTCCACGTGTTGGCTCCTCACGGCTCCATGAAGGCGGTGAAGACTGATTCATGCGCTAATTGTGGTGAGAACCGCCTCTACTACGTGTATAAATAGGCGAGGGTGCCTCACTTCTCACACACACCACTCAAGCATTTTCTCTTGTATTACACTAGTGCTCTTAGTCCCTTAGTGGAGGTTAGGTTGTAAAGGGGAGCCTCTAATCCTAAGTCCAAATTGGGAAAGGTATGGCTCATGCATCTTCTCTTGTATTTGTTACATTATGCTGATTAATATCATTAGTCTTTATTTATTCATATACTTGGATGAAGCGTTCCTTGTTTGGTTGTGGAGTCCATGTATGTGTTAGGTGTAGATGTTGTTATGATGTACTCATAATGCCTTTATTATATTATCATAAAAATTGTACACCGTCACCATAGTCTAATTAAGTATTAATATGATTATGTTAATATGAGTAGTTTAGTGCTTGGTCCCAACATTGGTTTCAACGATGTTTAGGTTAGTCATTGCCTTAGAAAGGTACTTCTACTGCAGCCCTTAAGATATTTACTGTTATGTAAGCATGGTGCTTAGATAACTAAGTAGTGTTGGATGTCTTGTAGATCCACAATTTGTATGGGTAGGCGGCAGGTGGTGACAACCCTGCCCGTCCTCCGTAATCCCCCACATTCTGCTACACTGCAGACTCGTGGCGGAATTATCTTGATATTATCAGGGGTAAACCCGTGCCCGATATGTTGGACCACTAAACTCTAATACTCGTTGTTAGCATTGCCATGTGTACACTAGTTAACTATGTATATGAATACCTAAAGCACAGTAGGAGTAGATCCATCCGTAACTTAGCCTCCACTAGGACATTCTTACCCTTTAGAGTAGTTTGCTTAGGTGTGTGTCACACTACCCCTTCACTTCATTTATCAATCATACCGGATCCCTTACTAGAACACCCTCTTCTATCCATGACTTTGCCACTTTTCTACCTTGCCTTTGGGATAAACAAATACAATACCCTAGGAATACTCTCAGGTGAAATGCTATAGCGGTACTTTCCGTGCGCTTGAAAAATTCATCATGTTTTGGCTTTGGTAAGCCTAGTGTCTCTACAGAACTAGCCTTGCTGCTAGGATGACATGTAGATGTTAAGAAATACCAACAGGCGCCCATCATCAACGCGTGGAACATCGACGGCGGGCCCCCTAGGAGGTGTCAGAGCTTGAGGTCCATCGGCGCCCACCATCAACACGTAGAACGTCGACGACAGGCCCCCTGAGGAGCACCAGAGCTTATGGATTGCCCTCGACGAGCCCCCTGGGGGTGCTGGAGGTTGAGGATTGACGTCGACGGGCCCCCTGGGGGGCACCGAAGCTTGTTTTGAAGTTCGGGAGCAACCTTCTTCAACACAAAAGTGTCGACGGTGGCCCCCTGGAAGGTGACGGAGCTTGAGGTCCGGCAGCGCCCACCATCAACATCTAGAACGTCACCGACGAACCCCCTGGGGGAGCACCAGAGCTTATGGATTGCCCCCGGCAAGCCCCCTAGGGGGCGCCGAAGCTTGGGAATTGATGTTGGCGGGCCTCTTGGGGGGCTCCAGAGCTTGCCTTGAAATACGAGAGCACCCTCCTTTAACGTAAAAGCGTTGATGGCGGGCCCCCTGGGAGCTGCCGGAGTTTGAAGTCCGGCGGCGCCCATCATCAGCGCGTAGAACGTCGACGGTGGTAACTGATAAGACCAGAGAAAGTTGCACAGACACGACAAACAAGAAGTAATTGCGTTCGCCAGTCACCGTTCTCCTGCTCTTCAACTCGTTATATCTTACGGTCCTCAGCTAGGGTACCTGTCTTTGGTGCGATAGCATCTGGGGCATGGTCGCTGCCTTGCGCAGGGCATGTGCTGTATGGCCTCCTGTACTCAGCTGTATCACTGGGAGGCAAGGTGCACACACTTAGGATGCAGGACAAGGCAAAGCAGGCTGCACAACCTTGGACATCCATCTTGGCATTAGCCTTTTAGGGGAGAGAACCATTCAACGCTATGGACCCCAAACAAGAAAATGATCATGGGACCCCAAACACATTGCAGGTACCTCATGCAGGACCGTCTATAGCAAGATAACATAACTCTGACTACGGCGAGACAGGGAAAGAGTGATTGCGCATATGCCAGAGAATATGCGAATGCAAGTAAAATTTGATGATCATAAAATTAATGCATAATTTAATGAACATGAACGAGCACAGGGTAAGCCAGAAATCTTTTCCAATCACGGAATTCCATAGGAGGAGTCAGGCTTTACAAGAAGGCAATGTCCCGCTCTGGACGAGAAGGGAGGCAGAGTGTACATGCTTAGGGTACAAGACTAGACTAAGCAGGCTGCATGTTCTGGACCGATCCCCTCAGAGCTTGGTTGCTTCGAGCGCTACTCCTAGACGCTATGGTACTGCTTACATAGAAAATAAAAATTGTCCTACCGCTGCACTAAGGGTAAAACTTACGGAGGTGCTCTATGTTCCAAGGATTGGGGAGTGGTTCTCCATCCTCAATAGCTAGGAGGACGCATCCAAGGCGGCGAATTTCTGTCACCCGGAAGGGGCCCTCCTAGCTGGGGGAGAGCTTGTTTCTCCCTTCGTGAGAAAGTATGCGCCGCAGCACCAGGTCGCCCACCTTCAACTCCCTACTCTACACGAACCGTTTGTGGTAGCGCCAGAGTGCTTGCCGGTACCGCGCATTTCAGACTGTTGCATGCCACCTTCGCTCGTCAATGAGGTTGATGTCTTCGTGCCGAAGCAGATCCTGCGCGGCTTCATAGTATGCCTAAACACGGGGGGAGCCCATGCTAATCTCTCGGGGGAGGACGGCCTTGGCCTGTACACCAGGAGGAAGGGCGTCTCCCTCGTGGGCCAACTGGCGATGTCTGGCTTGCCCACAGTGCACACAGAAGCTCGTCAACCCATTTGGCACCATGATTCTCCAAGCTTGCATGCGTGCATGTCTTGAGGCCCCTGAGTATATCAGGATTGGCCTTCTCGACTTGTTCGTTGCTCTCTGGGTGAGCGACGGACGCGTAGCAAACTTGGATGCCAAGGTCTTTGTAGTATTCTTGGAACGCTGCACTGTTGAACTATGTCCCGTTGTCAATGATGATCCTGTTCGAGACCTGGAACCTGTAGACGATGGAGTAGATGAATTTTGACTGCGGGCTGCTTGTTGAGGGTGACTACAAGGACAACTTCTGACCACTTGGTGAACTTGTATATGGCGATGTAGAGGTACTGGTACCCTCCGACGGCCCTGGGGCAGGGTCCCAGGATATCCAGCCCCCACACCACGAAAGGCCATGAGGGTAGGATCATCTGCGGTGTATGCACCAGTGAGTAGATCTGCTTGGGATGGAACAGGCACGCCTTGCATCTCTTGATCAGCTCAATTCCATACTCGAGAGCTGTCAGCCAGTAAAAGCCATGCCAGAAGGCTTTACTGACCAACATGTGGTAAGATGTGTGATTCTCGCACTCACCTCTATGGATCTCTACGAGCAAGTCACAACCCTCGTCCTTGGTATGCACTGCAATAAAATGCCATTGGCGCCATGCCAGTAGAGATCCACCTCCACCAGCATATATATCTTAGCCAACCAAAAGATCTATTTAGCAGACACATGTTCATCACGAAGGATGTTGTCCTTTAAGTAGTCCTGGATCTTTGTGATCCATGCATCGAGACCTACTTGAGCTTCTGGATCTTGGGTGTTGAGTTGCACCGAGAACCCGGTGAAGCATACGGTCCTTGGCGGGCTCCATGGTTGCAGGGCCACTAGGACTGCCAACTTCGAGGTACTGGTCTCGCCCCCTTCGCCCGGCTCGGCAGGTCGGGCTGTAGGTCGCAACAACTTCCTTTCGAAGGCATCCTCAAGGATCGGGGCCCCAATGGAGACCTTCGTTGAGAGGTCGTCGGTGGCAGCACTGTCGGTGTGGGGTACATGGCACAGGTCCAAGGCTTCAAAGTCCTTCTCCAGCTTCTGTACATGCAACAGGTAGGATGCCAGCTGGGGATCATTGCAACAACACTCCCCCTAACTTGCTTTATGATCAGATGGGAGTCTCCTTTGACCAACAGTTGGCGAACACCGAGAGACAGTGCGATCTTCAACCCGAATATGAGGGCTTCGTACTCTGCCATGTTGTTGGTCACGTTGAAGGTTAGGCGCACTATGTGAATTGCTTCACCGTCAGTGAGAGGAGCAGAACCCGAGTCCAGCCCCCTGCTTGCGCGAGGAGCCGTCAAAGTAGAGGGTCCAATGGGGCTTTGTGAAGACCAGAGCCCAGGGCTCCAGTTCACCATCGTCTTGGGCCCCTGGTTTGCTTGGTGATGGCATCCACTCAGCTATGAAGTCAGCCAATGCCTGAATCTTCACAACATGGCGTTGTAAGAAGTCGAGCTCAAACTCCGCCAGCTTGGCAGCCCACTCAGTGATTGTTGGTATTTCTTAACACCACAAATCATCTCCGGTGAGAGATGAGATTTGCAAGCGCACGAAATATACCGTTGTAGCATTTTACCCAAGAGTATATTCCCAAGGGTATCATATTTATCCCGAAGGAAGGCGGTGAAGTGAGGTAAACACTATTCTTATGATCAAGGTATAGGGTACTAAGTGTTTATCAGATCAGGGGTAAGATGATAATAGGGGTAGTGTGACACACACGTAAGAAAACTACTTTAAGGGGTAAAAATGTCCTAGTGGAGGATATGTTAGGAAAGGAGCTACTCCTACCGTGCTTTAGGTATTCACATACATAGTCAACAAGTGTACATATGTGTATGCTAACGACAAGTACTAGGGTTTGATGGTCCAACACATCAGGCATGGGTTTACTCGTGAGAATATCAGGACGATTCCCGCCATGATCTTGTCAGGGCAAATAGCATATTCATAGGGTTCACTAAATTCAAATCATCATATGGCTTTGGTAGGAAGTTCTAGCAAATGAGTATTTTTTCCAAGAAATCAAGTTTCACTTTCAACTAGGATATAGCAGCTCTTATCACTATATCATACCCCACAACAACCTAGAATTGGACTTAGCCTTTCCTACCCACAAATTTCAAGTTTAAGGGAAGGATATTCTAAGCCAATAAACGCAATGCTTGGAGAATACTAAGTTGTAAGAAAGGGACTAGAGAAAATAAAATAGTAAAAATATTCATCATTTCAACTTATGCAAAGTCAAAATATTCTAACCGCACATCTTTTATTTTATTAACTTATACTACACTACATTATTTTTTAGATGCAAATGTAGTGGAAAGAAATAAATAAAATAGAGGAATGCAAATAGGGTGTGATACAAGTTACCTCAAGTGGCGATCCTCCCCCAAGCTCGTTCTTGGTCAAGGTCCGCGATAAGGGTTGAAACTTTAACGACGGAGTTAGGCCGTGAGGTTGGCCTAACCTTGTCTCAGCATGGCTTTGGCATTGGAGGGTTGAGTGTCTATGTTGTGTTGCCTCCCATGGGTTCCATGAGTGTGATCGAGGAGAGTGTTATCAATGTCGTTCATCTGTACCTCAAGATCTCCCATATGTCTGGTGTCATCCTTCATTCCTTGGCTAAGGTCATAATAACCTCTAACCACAAAGGAATAAGGTATACCCATCATGTGTTGGGTGTGATCCGTCATTCCTTGGCTAAGGTCAAAATAACCTTGAGCCATAAAGTAACAACATGCACCCAACATGCGTTGGTTGTGATCTATCATTCCTTGACTAAGATTAAAATAACCTTTAGCCATAGCGGAACAATGTGCACTCAACGATCGTGGCAACTCCCTTGAGCTTGAAGTGCTTAGAACAGTGAGAGCATAGAGATCCCACTTATTCATGGCAGCCCATTGGTTGCTCATGGAAGGTTTCCATGTCAAATCTCCAGCCTCGTAAAGCTATGATTTGCCCACGGGATTAAATCCCGATAGGTTTCAACCATGCTTGGTTACTCATTGGACAAAAGATGTTGAAATGATACCTCCAGATTGACTTATTGCATGCGTACATAGAAATACTACTCTTGCAAGCTTCCCTCTTGATAGAGAAGGGTGGTTAGCTCCCAATACTTGTACAACTGAAGCATCGAGTCAGATGACTAAATTTCATTTGTACATCCGGGGAAGAAAAACAACAAATATATATCGGGTTCAAATTCGAGTGCATCCATAAACATATGTTGTTCATTGATATAAGAGTGGATCTTTATAGATTAATCAATTTGCACACTTTATAAAATTCCTACTCATAGCAATGCAAGTGATAGATGTATACTCTATTGATTCATTCATCTTTTAAATTTTCTAACCATATTTACTTTTTACAAGAGCAAATATTTATCATGTGGATTATGGCAAACAAGAAATTTATTTTTTATCCTCCAGAGCATTTTTAATATCTTGCCTAGGAATTTGAAATTTAGTGATCCATGTATAAATGACTTCAAAAAAATGTGGACATCACTATTCCTAGGTTGCTACATTCCAATTCACCCATAGAGTCATTCCATAAGTATTATTTATTAAACCTAGGCAAAGAATGTCTAAGTCAATTTAAACAATGCTTGTGAAATTCTAGGTACTTGTTTAAATTTATTCCCAAGTAAGGTGACATTCTTTTTTGAAGAATTAAAAAGAACAATGCCAACACTTACTCTCGTGTAAACCTTCCTCGCCAATGTAAGAAAAAATTATTCAATCCTAATGCAATTCAAACGACGGAAAATTTTGAACTCATAACTCAATTGGAGAGTAGTTCGGGTTGAAGGTCATTGTGTGAGAAACTCATGACCATATATTTTGGTTCAGCCTTCATGTTCGATGCCTTTTGCCAAGTTGAGGTTGGAGTTGAATGAGCTTCATCTTGCTCCTCCATCAGTCCACCATCTTGAGCATTCCTCCACCATAAACTCAAAATGAGATCGGTGGAGGGATATGCGCTTGAATTCTCCCGATAGTGTGTTGGGCTTGATGAGGCCTTCCAACCTCTTTAAAATTCTTTCCTGGCTGCACTAAAATCAAGAACGAACAAAACAACTCAAAAATGGGTTACGTTATCCAAAGGCAAATTGAAACCTTTGTCAAATTGTCTTACCCAACTTGAAAGAACTTGAAAATTCATTGAGGAACAAGGAAAATCTTTTTGGTTTGAATTAGGAAGATGAATTCAAGTGGTTATGCACAAAGTTCATATCCCAATAAATTTATTTCCTAATTCAAAATTTTTATTTTATGTTGGTTGGAGATTTTAGTTTCCAACATGCAAGTGAAAATTCAAACATGCTAAATGCAAGTGGGTTGATGATGAATTTAAATATGCAATTGAAAAATATGAGATAACTACCAATTAACCTATTGGCAAGAACTCACAAAATTTTTGTTAGTCCGATGAGCAGGACTTACCTCTGTCCTATTTAGCCTGATGATGTGTCGTCCATGCTCGGAGATGAAGGCATGGATGAATTCCCTTGTTGGCAAGACAAACCTCCTTGGGCTACCATCTTGAACAAGTGGGGCCTGTGGTGGCCCGGACCTCATCGTCGAAGACTTGTTGATGTTTCAACGACTTTTCCCTTTTGAAGTCATTCTTCATGAACTTGGTGAGGCATGTCCTTCACCCGCCATTCTCTTGTTGGCGGCTTAGTGGACTTGGGCCATTTGGATGGCCCTCGCTTCTCAGTCTTCTTAGAATGTCATTGTGGAAACATGACGAAGTCTCCTCATTCCTCATGAAGGCAAATGAGGATGTCCACTTATGAGGGTGTCACTTTGACCTTCAAGATATTCTTTTGATTCAACCTATGCTTGATCTAGGATCAATAGGCTTCTTGGGGCATAACGACATGTGTACTCCACAATCAAACAAGAAACGTTTCATCCACAGTGTCGTTTTTGCCAAAGTTGCACAGGTTTGGTCGAAGTGTAGGGTTCAAAAAGTGATTGTGGAAACCTTGGATCTTGAATGCTTTTCAAAAGTTGTTTGTCCTTGGCCAAATGCTTCATGAGCATGTCATTGATTTCTCCTTGGCCATGGACAAGATACATCAAGGTAGGCTATTTGAAGTTGAATATGTTTGAATTCAAATTCACATAGCCTCCTTGATTGTATTGATTCCGCTTTTGAACTCCTTGTTCGTGGTGGCCTTTGGAGTTGTTGTTTGGAAATGAAGGATCCCCATGAGTCTTAGGGAAATAAATCCACAAGTGTCCCATGTTTACATGGATTTTCACAAATCATGTGAGTATCCATCACTTGGATCATCCGAACTCTTCTCCATTGGCTTGACCTTCTTGATTTTCAATAGGAGGTCCAGTTCCATGGCTAGCATGTCCACCTTGTATATGGTGTGCATGTCATACCAACAGAGCTGAAGCATTCATGGATCCACCCTTTGAATGGTGACCATCTCCTCAATCGAACCTTCTCATGATGAATGAGAAGAGGCCTCCTCCAACTTCAACATGAATTTGATCACGGGTTGACAAAGTAAACCCGTTGTAGGAGTGTTGGATGATGAACCAAATATCCACCCCAATGGTGAAGTCAAACCAAGATATAATCTTGGAGCCTCCCCCAAGCTTTGGGGATAGATGCCTTTGGCTCCTACTAAAAGCTGGAGAATCCTCCCATAGTGGGCAACGATGTTGCCCAACGGGAAGAATTTGTTGAGGAACGCCTTGAAGTACTAATGGAGTTAAGCTCTTGCATCCTCTTTTGGCTTTCCCAATGAATGGGCTAGCAGAACACTATCCTATTTTCACACAATAGAGAAAACAAAGCAAGGGTAATCCTGTCTAATATCTACTAGTACCTATATCTTAATCAGAAGTTTCAGCTATCACAGAAATGTTTGTTGGTATTTCTTAACACCACATGTCATCTCCGGTGAGTGATGAGATCCGCAAGCGCACGAAAGATACTGTTGTAGCATTTTACCAAAGAGTATTTCCAAGGGTATCGTACTTACCCCAAAGGAAGGCGGTGAAGTGAGGTAAACCTTTTCTTATGATCAAGGTATAGGGTACTAAGTGTTTATCAGAACAGGGGTAAGATAATAATAGGGGTAGTGTGACACACACCTAAGCAAACTACTCTAAGAGGTAAGAATGTCCTTGTCGAAGTGTGCGATCATCACTTTCCCCGATACTACTTAGATCGTAGCCTACGGAGGTTCTTTATTGGTTGGGGCGCGAGTGAGATTATGAACAAGATGATGATACGAGGAATTTTATGTGGTTCGGGCCGCCTGAGCGTAACACCCTACTCCATGAGTTGTGTGTTGTATGTATGAGTATCTGTGGCACTTGTGAGCGTATGAGCTTGCCCGTCCATGTATTGTGCAACGCAACCCTTTTATAGTCTAAGGATTGGCCGTTACATCACTTGCCTGGCCCGACATGTGGCCCTGGCGTTAACTGTATAATACACGATCACTGAATATTAAGTGTGGTTAATAGGGTGATAACGCGCCTTAATGATGGCGTTACACCTATTAACAATCTACTGATCGTGTGTCATTAATATGGCATTAATGACACATAATCAAGTTTTATAACTGACGCTTTAAATGTCCCTTGAAGGTTCGAGCCGTTGGAGATCTCTTTGTCTTCTGTTGAAGTTCTAGCTCCGGAGGTTCGACACGTGGTGGCTGTGGAGCTTCCCATTGTGGGGAGGCAGATCCGGAGCTACTATACATGTTGCAGCACCGGAGCTTCCCTCTACTGGGGGTTAGGTCTAGAGTCACTGGACACGTGGCAAGACTGGAGCTTCCCTATGAAGGGAGTTAGGTCCAACCTTGTGATACACATGTCAGTGTCGGAGCTACCCAAATGAGGGAGGCGGGTCCAGTACTGTGCAACACGTGTGGCCTTCAGAGGTCTTCAACTTTAAAGGGTGGAACTCCTTAGCTTTTCTTGCGGTATCAAGGGGTACCCGGTACGCAGGTTACAGACAGTGGCCCCCGGGTCCACCTTTGGGAGAAACCATTTGGGTTGAGTTATTCTACCGGAGGTAGGGCCATCTTCGATTACCGCGCTACGGCTTCAAAGGTCTTCTGATGTGCCATTGGGGTGACGCTCTGTGGTTAAACCATCACCGCAAGGCTTCTTTTGAATGCGACATGTGAGATCTTTGCGTGCGGATCTCACGCAATTGAAGGTCGTCGGTTCTTGATGCAAAAACCGTATCGGTTCTGCGCGCCTTGTCAGGCCGCCGCCCTCGGGCTTTCAACCTCCCATCATGACAACGGTTCACCTGGGGTAACAACTTCGACCTTTCCGCCAAAGTGGACCCGAGCCCATTTGACATTGGCAGGGTAGGTTTTTGAAAATGTGGTATCGGTCCCATTGCGGTTTCCATAAACACGTTGCCGAGACTTACTTATCTTCTTTCGCTCCACTTTGTCGTGATCGAATTGGGTCTTCCCCGCAGCAGGATTGAGACCAAGGAAGGTCTGTCGAAGGTCCGGACCTACATGGGGTGGTCCAATGATTCCTTCAACCGCGGCATCCGCTTCGGCAAGCTCCCCTTCAAGAAGGAGCGCGCCGGAGATATGGTGTACTTCTCTACGTACGCCATGGTGGGTCTAATACCACCTTTTTCAACCTTTTTCTTGATGATGCTAGACTTTTATGGTCTCTAGCTGCATCACCTCGGCCCACACTCTCTCTTGCTGGTGGCGACTTTTGTCCACTTCTGCGAAATGTGGGTGGGCGTGCCTCCCTGCGTTGAGATGTTCTGGACCTTCTTCACGGTCCACACCACCAGAAAGGGGACGGAGCTGATCGGCTTCTACTACTTTGTGAAGCAAAAAAAACTGCCCCTTCAAGTACTTGAGGTCCTTCTTCTCTGGCAAGTGGGACGATTGGAAGAAGGATTGGGTGATCATCGCTGTGGAGAAGCACAAGAGGTTGGAGCTGCCCCAGGGTCTTCCTAATGTCGACACTGACGCATGGAACTCAGTTTTGGAGCTGTCGGATGTGTACAAGCCCATCCTGGAAAGAATCCAAGAATGCGTCGAGGGTGGAGTGACCCCTCAAATGGTCTTCGGAAATTTCTTGGTGAACAGGTGGGCTCCGCTGAAGACAAGGGAGTGGCCCGCATGGGCTTTCAATAGTGTGATGGATCACAACCGGATTGAAACCGGTTTGAATTCCAATTTGGATGATGAAGCCTTGAAGCTCCATTTGAAGAAGTTCCATAATGGAGCTATATCCCTCGACACCTTGGTTCCGCCAGCTGCTCTCCTACCTATGAACATGATTCGAGAGGTCAGTAGGGAGCTCCAGAGAAGAATGCCAGTGTTGGACGATCTCGGCGTGGTGGAGAGGCGATTAACCTCTGGGGTAGCAATCCCCAGGGCTTGTGAGAGGGTGGCCCCCGCTACCCAAGCCAGAAAGTGGTTGACGCTGGCAAGGGCAAGGGCAAGGATCCGGCCAAATCTTCCAGCCGAAATAGGAAGTTAAGGCATGTTGACGGAAGGCCCATCGGGTCAACTCAAACTTCAACAGCCCCTTCTCCCTGGCGAAGGAGATCTTTGGTGGCTTCGCCTGCTTCGGTGCCAGCGCCCTCGAGGGACTCAAGCTCCGGTAGATCAACTCTAGCTCCGGTGCCTGCTATGGGCTCTAGGTTCGAAGGTCCTTCCCAGCTGAGGGGAGTTCCGACTGAGAAGACTCCAGCTGCTACAGGTTGCTCCCGACCAAGGTCCGAGGTTTTTGTCTCACCAGATTTGGTGGGATCTGACTCTGGGCCTCAAAAGAAGAGATTCCGCAACTACTAGGGCAGTAGCATCCCAAGGTAAGCATCGTCAACTCACCTTGTGGTGCTAACCTTGTTTTTATTATGTTTTTAATCTTCCCGACTTTTTGTTTACAGTGTGTCGAGATGTAGGATCGATGAGCACGTGAAAAAGCTACCAGAGGGGGGGGGGTGAATGGTAGATTTTAAAAATCTTACGCAGCGGAAACAATTAAACCCCAATCCCTTCGGCAAAAAAATGATTTGTTAAAGAAATCATGTGTGAGACTAATATAAACGTGTTTCTTCGTGACAAAAGTGATAGATATAAGAGAGAATCAAGGCGCAGAGAAAACACAAGAAGATCACTCAATTCCGTCAAGAGAAACTCAAGTTATGATCGAAAGATCAAACAAAGGTCAATCTGCCCTACCCGAGAAAAACAGTTCTGGAACGCTGCAAAGAAACTCGTGTAGATCATAGACCACAAATCCAATGACCGTGAAATTTTGATAGATGATAGATAATCAAGTTTTAAAGACAACCTAAAAAGAATCACGTCAATTGGATCTGTAAAACTCGAGTTATGATAAAACCACCAACGAAAGGTAGTGCTGTACAGAAACTCGACGAGTAAAACTTGTCTGGAACAAGTCAGACGAACAAGGCACAAAAGTTCCTTCAAACTATGAATTTTATTCAATATAAAACAAGAGGAACAGCCCCAAAGTCGTGCACCACGAGCTCTGGGCTCCCTTGCTTATATAACCAGCTCGAAAGCCAACTCAACTCAGATCAGGAACCTAATCCTACTCTGTTCACGAATCGTAACTTTCCATAACCGCTTAGGATTCTTCTATACGTAGATAGAAGCAATCTTAAGACTTCCAAACACCTTAGGAATGTATCCCACATTCCTAAACAACTCAAATTCGTGACCCACAAGAAATCCTATCATAACCAACTCAAATCTTTCCATATTTGAGTCAAACCCGACTCAGCCGCAGCCTGAGTCCATAACCTAGTCGGTTGGACCTTTCCGACCAACTCTTTACGTCCACATCTCTTCATCACGTCTCGGAACCATGTAGCCACGTCCATGCACTCCTTGCACACGTGCAAACATCTTCCAATGACGTCCACAATACCTTCATATGCATTGTTCTTGATTCAATCATGTTGTGCAACCTCCTGATTAGCTCAACCACAATTCCTCCTGAATTTGGTTGTTGGAATCTCATCTCCTCCCTGAGACTAGTCCAATGGATCCCGTCACCAGCCATGTCTTGAACTCAAGCAACACCTGCACATGAATAAACAACCAATCCATACGAGCCCAAGTCCTTGACTTGACTCAAGTTAGTTCCGAACATAACACCTTACGTGAGAACCTCACATAAGCATGTTGCAAAGCATAGCAAAATGATATCAGCCATATCATTCAAAACGCACCAAAAACTTAGTAAAAGAATACTAAGCAAACTTTCCAACAATGTAAAGCAAGTTCTAAACATTTCACATTAAAAGCCAAAACATTGCGATCAAGCACCGGACCTTGCCAAAGCTAACCAAAACTTGTCGAAACTTGTCATCCCAAAAGTCGGAGCTAGAAAAATCAACTCGGAGCTTAGCAAAAACACGTCGGAGCTATCAAAGACATGTTGGAGCTAAAGACAAAACTCACCGGAGCTAACCAAAACTAGTCGGACCTTAATAAAAGGTGTTTTGGTGATATTCAAAACTTTTATCGTGAAAGAAAGTGTATTCACTACAAGCCAATGTATTCAACACACATAGGTCTCACAATCTCCCCCTTGATGAATGCATTGGCAACACCATTTAAAATCCGAACATTGGCTTATTCACATAAAAGTTTTGAAGACAATTTATCCCCCTTTGTAAATCAAAAGTAAAATGAGAATAAAAATTCCCATATTATCTCTCCCCCTTTATTATCTCTCCTTATGCACATATTCTCTCTCTCTTCATGCTTATCTCTCCCCCTTTGACAATGTATTCAGCAAGTCATGAGCATATAAACAAATTATCTCTCCAACTTTAGTTGTTATGAGCATATTATAACATATACATATAAACAAAGCTCATCCAAGTCATACTATCAAGTAACTTACATTATCACATCAATGAAATACATAAAGTAGTGTAAGCCATGCTAGAGATCAAATGTAATTTTCAATTTAAGTAAGTCATGATCTCACAAATTTAACTATTTCAAAACCTGAAATCATGACACTAGTTGCTGCATTTTAATATTTTTCAAAGAATAAATTTAGATCATATGATATTTGCAAGAGATTATATGCGCATCTGCCTTATTCTAACCAACCAAGCCAAGCCTATGTCATTTGAAAATCAGAAGCTTAAGGACATGGTTTTAGTCATACACAACTTATTCCAAGTTCATATCTAAGTGCAATGATAAGCCATCTCAAAAGAAGAAGTGCGATGCATGCATATTCTCTTGATCTTTTCTCAATTTATATTTGTTTATAAAAACTCAACATGTGAGTTGATTACTTGATTAATTCTTAATGATTAAAAGCACTTGTGAACATGTAACAAGTTCAAAATAGCAAGAAAGTTCGATCATGACCAGTTTTAGTGTAAGTAATTATTCCAATTACTAGACATGGCAAAAACTACAAAATGTATAACACGAGTAATGTAGTAAGAACTTTCAGCATGTAAAAGGAATCACAAAGCCATATATGTATGAAATACTATGCTCATATTATTTTAATTTCAGATTCACACATAGACTTCCCAAGTTTCAAAACTCCCCCTCAATTTAAGCCATGAGGATGCATAACCCCTATTTCACTACGAATGTAACAAAAACGAGTGAAATCCAAAGGTTTTGTAAAAATGTCAACCAATTGTTGTTCGATATCTACATGGTGAAGCACAATGTTTCCTTTTTCAATATTATCTCGGAGAAAATGATACCTAATATCAATGTGCTTAGTTCTAGAATGTTGCACGATGTTTTTAGCAATGCAAATGGCACTAGTGTTATCACAGAACAGTGGAACACTATCTAGATCAATCCCATAGTCCTTAAGTGTTTGAACAATCCAAAGAATTTGTGAGCAAGCACTAGCAGCAACTACATATTCAGATTCGGCTGTGGATTGTGCAACTGAATTTTGTTTTCTAGGGGACCAAGCAACAAGAGAATTACCAAGAAAATGACAAGCACCGAAAGTACTTTTCCTATAAATCCTACAACCCCCAAAACCAGCATCCGAAAAAGCTTTCAAAGTAATGGTTGAGGAAGAAGGAAGAAAAATTCCAAATTATTGTGTTCCATGTAAGTACCTGATAATCCTTTTGACGGCTTGACAATGTGAAGCACGTGGGGAGGCTTGAAACCGTGCACAAAGACATACGCTGAATTGTATGTCTGGTCTTGATGCTGTGAGGTACAAAAGTGATCCGATCATGCTTCTATATTCTTTTTGATTCACGGGTTCACCATCTTCATCAAGTTCAAGTGTTGTTGCTGTTCCCATTGGTGTCCGAAGAGGCTTGCTTTTGTCCATGTTGAAGCGCCTTAAGAGATCTTTTGTATACTTCGTTTGATGTACAAAGGTACCCTCCTTTGTTTGCTTGATTTGCAGCCCCAAAAAGTAAGTGAGTTCACCCATCATACTCATTTCAAATTCGGAACTCATCATTGCTGAAAACTTGGACACAAGATTATGAGAAACACAACCAAAGATAATATCATCCACATACACTTGGACGAATAATGAGTCATTGCCATGCTTAAGCACAAAAAAAAAGTTTTATCAACCTTGCCCATGGTAAACCCTTTTTCAAGTAAGAATGTTTTTAACCTATCATACAATGCTCTAGGGGCTTGTTTGAGACCGTACAAGGCTTTGGACAGTTTGTAAACATGATTAGGAAAATCTGGATTTTCAAAACCCGGTGGTTGTTTGACATAAACCTCCTCATCTATGTAGCCATTAAGAAAAGCACTTTTAACATCCATTTGATATAGCTTAAAACCTTTAGATGAAGCAAAATCTAACAAAATTCCTATGGCTTCTAATCTAGCAACGGGAGCAAAGGTTTCATCAAAATCTAGACCTTCAACTTGAGTGAAACCTTGAGCAACCAACCTAGCCTTATTCCTAACCACAACCCCATCCTCACTTTGTTTATTTTTAAACAACCATTTAGTTCCAATTAAAGTGTGACCTTGAGGTGGAGGTACAAGTTTCCAAACATTATTTCTTTCAAAATTTTCTAACTCTTCTTGCATGGCAATAATCCAAGATTCATTAGTGAGTGCGTGTGATATATCTTTGGGTTCAAAAGCAGCAACAAAAGCAGAATGAGCATGAGAGTTTGGATCGCAAAACCTGGACCGTGTGACTCGTTCGTGCAAGCTTCCAATCATCTGTTGTGGGGGATGATCTTTGTAAAACCGTAGGGGAACAGATGTCTCACAAGCTTCTTCTTCTTCATGTTCATCACAAATCGATGAGCTTGTGGCTTGAGGATGATTTGAATCAGCATTGATGGTTATCGGTGCTGGTTGAGAATTAACATCCGGAGCTAAACCAAAGTCTTTAGCTGCTGAATTTTCTGGCAGCAACTCCAATTCTTCCTCATCTTCAATGGAAATGCTCTCCCCCTGCGGATATGGATCTGGACTTGCAATGTTTGAGCTAGTACCTGGGCTAGATTCATCAAAAGACACTTCACAAGTCTCCACAATTTTGTTAGTGTCAAGTAAAAGCACACGGTAGCCTCTAGTATGAGATGGATAACCAAGAAACATGCCATCAATGGATCTAGGTTCAAATTTATCAAGATTACCATGTTTCTTAACAAAGCATTTGCAACCAAAGATCTGAAAGTGTGTAACACTAGTACTATGTCCAAACCGAAGCTCATATGGTGTTTTACCTAGCTTAGCATGCAAGAAAACACGATTTGAGACATAACAAGTGGTTGCTAACGCATCAGTCCAAAATTTCCTAGGAGTTTGATATTCATCAAGCATAGTCCTAGCCATCTCAACTAAGGTTCTGTTCTTTCTTCCTACAACACCATTTTGTTGAGGTACATATGGGGAAGAAAGTTGATGATCTATTCCATTTTCAGCACAAAAGTGATCAAAAGATTGATTTTTAAATTCAGTTCCGTTATCACTTCTAATTGCCTTTAAAGATCCTGGGTGATCAATTGATAATCTAAGAAATAAAGTCCTAAAGTGACTAAAAGCTTCTTCTTAGACGCCATAAAGTAAACCCAAGAGTATTTAGAATAATCATCAACAATAACAAGAACATACCATTTACCTCCGAAGGATTGAACACGTGAAGGTCCTACAGTGTCAAGATGCAAAAGTTGACATGGTTCAGTTGTCATGATCATTGTGAGAGGAGTATGTGAACCTGCAACCATCTTAGCATGTCTACAAGAAGAGCACACAATTTCTTTGTCCCCTTTAAGCTTAGGCAGCACACGTATGCGATCAAGAGCACTAACACATGTTAGGTGATCAAAGCCTACGTGACCAAGTCTACGATGCCAAAAATATAAGTCCTTTGAATCATTAGCAACTAGACACCTATGCTTAGAGGAAGACATATCAAAATCAGCTTTAAAAACTCTTCCAAACCGAGACATGTTAAAAATAAGCTCACTATTTGAACCTACAACTTTGCAGCAGTTTTTATTGAAAACAATTTCTAGATTTTCATCTAGCAATTGTGCAACAGAAAGCAAGTTGTATTTCAAATTTTTGACAAGTGCCACATCCTTCAAAGTGTAGTGATCATTTACTCTAACCGAACCCTTAGCAATTATAGGAGTTGAAGAATGTAAGACCTATATGTGCTGAATACATTGGCTTGTAGTGAATACACTTGGTTTGATGATAAAAGTTTTAAATATCACCAAAACACCTTTTTATCAAGGTCCAACTAGCTTTGGTTAGCTCCGGTGAGCTTTATCTTTAGCTCTGGCATGTCTTTGTTAGCTTCGGCATGTCTTTGATAGCTCTGACATATATTTGATAGCTCCGGCATGCTTTTGCTAAACTCCGACGTACTCTGTCTAGCTCCGGTTTTGGGTTGACTAGTTTTGACTAGTTTTTGGTAATCTCCGGTGCTAGGATCTACTAGTTTTGGTAAGCTCCGGCAGGTGCTTCATTGTACTAGTTTTGGTAAGCTCCGGCTCAAGCTACGGCTTGCTCTGGCAAGGTCCGGAACTTGACCGAAGTGCTTCTGCTTTTCATTTGCAATGTTTCGTACTTGCTTTACATTGTTGGAAAGATTACTTAGTATTCATTTGTTAAGTTTTTGGTGCGTTTCGATTGATATGGATGATATTGTGTTACTGTGGTTTTTGCAACATGCTTATGTGAGGTTCTCACGTAAGGTGTTATGTTCGGAACTAACTTGAGTAAAGTCGAGGACTTGGGCTCGTATGGATTGGTTGTTCATTCATGTGCAGGTGTTGCTTGAGTTCAAGACATGGCTTGTGATGGGATCCATTGGACTAGTCTCAGGGAGGAGATGAGGTTCCAACAACCAAGTTCGGGAGGAACTGTGGTTGAGCTGATCAGGAGGTTGCGCAGGATGATTGAATCAAGGGCAGTGCATATGAAGGTTACTGAACGTCGAAGGAAGGTGTTCGCACGTATGCATGCGGTGCATGACGTGGCAACATGGTTCCGAATATGGTTTATGGATGGGAAGATCTGGTTGGAAGGATCGGATCGTACCGGTTGATGACTTTGGCTGCGGTGGAGTCGGTTATGGCTCGGTATGGAAAGTATCGAGTTGGTTATGTTAGGATTTCGTGTGTGTCATGAATTTGAGTTGTTTAGGAATGTGGGATACGTTCCTAAGGTGTTTGGAAGTCTTAATATTGCTTCTATCTGCGTATAGAAGAATCTTGAGCAGCTATGGAAAGTTACGATTCGTGATCTGAGTAGGATTGGAGTCCTAGTTGATATTGGGTTGGCCTAAGGGCTGGTTATATAAGCAAAGGAGCCCAGAGCTCGTGGTGGACGACTTTAGGGCTGTTCCTCTTGTGTTCTATTGAATAAAATTCGTAGTTTGAAGGAACTTTTTATGCCTTGTTCGTCCTACTTGTTCCAGACAAGTTTTACTCGTCGAGTTTCTGGACAGCACTACCTTTCGTCGGTGGTTTTATCATAACTCGAGTTTTACAGATCCAATTGACGTGATTCTTTTTGGTTTGTCTTCACAACTTGATTTTCTATCATATGTCAAAATTTCACGGTCATTGGATTTGTGGTCTATGATATACACGAGTTTCTTTGCAGTATTCCAGAACTGTTTTTTTCTCGGGTAGGACAGATTGACCATTGTATCTTTCGATCATAACTTGAGTTTTTCTCGACGGATTTGAGTGATTCCTTTTGTGTTGTCTTTGTGACTTGATTCTCTCTGATATTCATCACTTTTGTCACGGTGAAACACATTTATATTAGTCTCACACACGATTTCTTTAAGAGATCGTTTTTCTGCCGAAGGGGTTGGGGTTTAATTGTTTCTGCTGTGTAAGATTTTTAAATCTACCATTCATCCCCCCTCTGGAAGCTTTTCACGTTCTCTTCGATCCTACAATTGGTATCAGAGCCACGGTGCTCTAATCTTTGTGATTTGAGCGTGTTTTTGACTAATCATTATGGAGAAGTACTCTGCCAAACCTTGTGTGTTTGCTGGTATTGATTTCCAGGTTTGGAAGGCACACATGGAGGCTTTCATCCAGGCACAAGGCTTTGCAAAATGGGAGAAGGTGTATAAGCCTTATGAAGTGCCACCTAATGATCAAGTCACGACCACAAACCTACGGGACGTCAACAACAACAACAAAGCCCGAAACTTGATCATCCAAGGACTCACTCAAAGCGACTTTGATCGTGTCGCGCACCTCCGATCAGCATACGATGTTTGGAGAGCTCTCTGTGATTATCATGAAGGCTCCAACACAATCAAGGAAGTAAAACAAGATATGTTCAAAAAGGAATATATGCGCTTTGAGATACAACCAGGTGAGTCTATTGATGACCTCTTTGCTCGTTTCAATAAAATTCTCAGCAACTTACGTAGTGTCAATGTTAATTTTTCTGATGTTGAGAATGCTAGACAACTTCTTAGTGCATTAGACATGTCAATTTGGGAGATGAAAGTAACATCTATTCGTGAATCAACTGTCATGAGTTCTCTTACATTAGATGTACTTTATTCTAAACTAAAAACTCATGAAATTGACATCCTAGCACGTAAGAACCCAAACAAGTCTATTGCATTTGTCTCACAACGTGATATGTCTAGCTCCGGCCAATCATCATCTTGCAATACTCTTGCTTTGTTGTCCTCACTAACCCTGGAGCAGATCGAAGAATTTCCAGAAGAGGAGTTGACACTCATCTCTACTAAATTCTTAAAAGCATTACAAAATGTGAGAACTAGAAGGAGAGGAAGCTCCGGACCTCCACGCTGTTTTGAATGTGGTAAAACAGGACACTTTCATACAGAATGCCCTAAACTTTCAGGTCCGACCACCCGGGAAGAAAAACAAAGCAAGGTCCGGACCTCCTCTGGAAATTCCAACAAGAAGAAGAAAGGTACCATAGGACGCAAGATGATCAACAGTTTTATCACCGTGCTTCAAGAGTTCAGTTCAAGTGACGTGGACATTGAAAGTGATGAAGATGATGACGATCTGGCCAACTTATGCTTCATGGCGGGCAAAACAAGATCAAGATCAAGTCAGGAGGATGCAGAACACAACAGCGACAATGAAGAGGTATGTCCTACTTGCGAAGAAATGTGTGATGCTATTTCTCGTGCCACTATTATTGTTAAGAAAAAGGACAAAAAACTTAGGGATAGTGCTGCTAAAGTTGAATCACTAGAATCTGAAATCAACCATATAAAAACTTTGATTCCTAGTGATGATGCATGTTCCTCATGTGATTTAATATATGAACAATTGTCCTCATTAAGAAGTGTGCACACCTCCACATTTGATAAACTTGAGTTAGAAATTGAAAAGAACAAAGAGCTTGCTGCACTTAATGATAAAAACTTGAAAGATGCTAGCTGTTCTACAATTGATTTGCATTGTTCTACTTGTGATGATCTTGATAAGAAACTACAGGATGCTATGAATGAAATTTCTATATTGAACAATGCTTTACGTTCTCATGAAGTTAAATTTTATTCAAATTGCAAACTAAAAGGAAAAACTTCATGTGAAAATTGCCTTGATCTGTCCAATAAACTTGATGACATGCATAGGACATTAGATCGGTTTTGTAATGGGAATAAGAACCTAAACTTGCTGCTGAATTCTTCCAAGTCTTGTAATAATAAAACTGGTTTAGGTTTTGATTCTCATGCTCATGCTAAGGCACATCCACCTAAAATTGTAAAGTCATTAGGAAGTGGTTTGATTCAAACAGTTCCTAAACAAACAAGAGTGGTTTACAAATCTGCAGGAGTGTTGTCTCATTCGGTATCAAATAAAAATGTTGATTGCTCATCTAGACATGAACACAAAGTTAAATTTCATTGTACCTACTGTGGTAGAGATGGTCATGTCATAAATTTTTGTTATAGACTAGCTAAACAACAGAAAAAGGAAAGGATGATTGCTAGATCTTATAATTTTCATGCAATTAGAAAAACACAACCTGCTTTAATGAGTCAGAAATTTGAAAAGGTAGCTTCCGGAACTTTTGGCAAGAAATCTACAATGGCAGCTCCAGTAGTTCTGATAGCTCCGAGAGCTCCCGGATCTTCTGTTGTTCCCTCCAAAGCTTTATTTTTTGCCTCCGGACCTTCTGCTTTTACCTCCGGAGCTACTGGTTTTCACTCTAAACAAGTAACAACTTCTAAATCAATTGTTAAGAACAGAAAACCTCAATCTTTGACTCATAAACCTGCTGTTTTATCTCAGCTTTCGCGTGTTTTTTCTGCTGCACGTCGTGTGACTTAGTACTGGATACCTAAATGCCTTTTGACTAACCCCAGTATTGAGTCATCGACGTATTGTGCTTCTATGTAGGTTACACGTTTGAGGAAGGAGAACATTTGGATTGTGGATTCAGGTTGCTCACGCCACATGACCGGTAACAAAGATTGGTTCTCCTCCCTCTCTTTTGTGTCACATGTAGAGAATGTTACTTTTGCCAATAATTCTTCAACTCCTATAATTGCTAAGGGTTCGGTTAGAGTAAATGATCACTTCACTTTGAAGGATTTAGCACTTGTCAAAAATTTGAAATACAACTTGCTTTCTGTTTCACAATTGCTAGATGAAAATCTGGAAGTTATTTTCAATAAAAACTGCTGCAAAGTTGTAAGTTCAAATAGTGAGCTTATTTTTAACATGTCTCGGTTTGGAAGAGTTTTTAAAGCTGATTTTGATATGTCTTCCTCCAAGCATAGGTGTCTAGTTGCTAATGATTCAAAGGACTTATATTTTTGGCATCGTAGACTTGGTCACGTAGGCTTTGATCACCTAACGTGTGTTAGTGCTCTTAATCGCATACGTGGGCTGCCTAAGCTTAAAGGGGACAAATAAATTGTGTGCTCTTCTTGTAGACATGCTAAGATGGTTGCAGGTTCACATACTCCTCTCACAATGATCATGACAACTGAATCATGTCAACTTTTGCATCTTGACACCGTAGGACCTTCACGTGTTCAATCCTTCGGAGGTAAATGGTATGTTCTTGTTATTGTTGATGATTATTCTAGATACTCTTGGGTTTACTTTATGGCGTCTAAGAATGAAGCTTTTAGTCACTTTAGGACTTTATTTCTTAGATTATCAATTGATCACCCAGGATCTTTAAAGGCAATTAGAAGTGATAACGGAACTGAATTTAAAAATCAATCTTTTGATCACTTTTGTGCTGAAAATAGAATAGATCATCAATTCTCTTCACCATATGTACCTCAACAAAACGGTGTTGTAGAAAGAAAGAACAGAACCTTAGTTGAGATGGCTAGGACTATGCTTGATGAATATCAAACTCCTAGGAAATTTTGGGCTGATGCGTTAGCAACCGCTTGTTATGTTTCAAATCGTGTTTTCTTTCGTGCTAAGCTAGGTAAAACACCATATGAACTCCGGTTTGGACATAGGCCTAGTGTTACACACTTTCGGGTTTTTGGTTGCAAATGCTTTGTTAAGAAACATGGTAATCTTGATAAATTTGAACCTCGATCCATTGATGGCATGTTTCTTGGTTATCCATCTCATACTAGAGGCAACCGTGTGCTTTTACTTGACACTAACAAAATTGTGGAGACTTGTGAAGTGTCTTTTGATGAAGCTAGCCCAGGTACTAGCTCCGGTGTTGCAGGACCAGATCCGTATCCTCAAGGGGAGGGTATTTTCGAAGATGAAGAAGAGCCGGTGATACTGCCTAGTAGTTCCGAAGTTGACACGTGTCCAGCTCCGGACATTGAACAAGCTCCGGCTATCACCTATGCTGATCCTGATTGTCCACAAGTCACAAGCTCATCAATCTACGATGAACCTAATTAAGAAGAAGCTTGTGACACATCTGTTCCCCTATAGTTTTACAAAGATCATCCCCCACAACAGATGATTGGAAGCTTGCACGAACGAGTCACACGGTCCAGGTTTTGCGATCCAAACTCTCATGCTCATTCTGCTTTTATTGCTTCTTTTGAACCCAAAGATATATCACACGCACTCACTAATGAATCTTGGATTATTGCCATGCAAGAAGAGTTAGAAAATTTTGAAAGAAATAATGTTTGGAAACTTGTACCTCCACCTCAAGGTCACACTTTAATTGGAACTAAATGGGTATTTAAAAATAAACAAAGTGAGGATGGGGTTGTGGTTAGGAATAAGGCTAGGTTGGTTGCTCAAGGTTTCACTCAAGTTGAAGGTCTAGATTTTGATGAAACTTTTGCTCCTGTCGCTAGATTAGAAGCCATAAGAATTTTGTTAGCTTTTGCAGCATATAAAGGTTTTAAGCTATATCAAATGGACATTAAAAGTGCTTTTCTTAATGGCTACATAGATGAGGAGGTTTATGTCAAACAACCACCGGGTTTTGAAAATCTATATTTTCCTAATCATGTTTACAAACTGTCCAAAGCCTTATACGGTCTCAAAAAAGCCCCTAGAGCATGGTATGATAGGTTAAAAACATTCTTACTTGAAAAGGGGTTTACCATGGGCAAGGTTGATAGAACTCTTTTTGTGCTTAAACATGGCAATGACTCATTATTCGTTCAAGTATATGTGGATGATATTATCTTTGGTTGTGCTTCTCAGGATCTTGTGTCCAAGTTTTCAGCAATGATGAGTTCCGAATTTGAAATGAGTATGATGGGTGAACTCACTTACTTTTTGGGGCTGCAAATCAAGCAAACCAAGGAGGGTACCTTTGTGCATCAAACGAAGTATACCAAAGACCTCCTAAGGCGCTTCAACATGGACAAAAGCAAGCCTCTTCGGACACCAATGGGAACAACAATAACACTTGAACTTGATGAAGATGGTGAACCCGTGGATCAAAAAGAATATAGAAGCATGATCGGATCACTTTTGTACCTCACGGCATCAAGACCGGACATACAATTCAGCGTATGTCTTTGTGCACGGATTAAAGCTTCCCCACGTGTTTCACATCGTCAAGCCGTCAAAAGGATTCTCAGGTACTTACATGGAACTCAAGAATTTGGCATTTTTCTTCCTTCTTCCTCAACCGTTACTTTGAAAGCTTTTTCGGATGCTGATTTTGGGGGTTGTAGGATTGATAGGAAAAGTACTTCCGATGCTTGTCATTTTCTTGGTAATTCTCTTGTTGCTTGGTCCTCTAGAAAACAAAATTCAGTTGCACAATCCACAGCCGAATCTGAATATGTAGCTGCTGCTAGTGCTTGCTCACAAACTCTTTGGATTGTTCAAACACTTAAGGACTATGGGGTCGATCTAGATAGTGTTCCACTGTTTTGTGATAACACTAGTGCTATTTGCATTGCCAAAAACCCCATGCAACATTCTAGAACTAAGCACATTGATATTAGGTATCACTTTCTCTGAGATAATGTTGAAAAAGGAAACATTCTGCTTCACCATGTAGACACCGAACATCAATTGGCTGACATTTTTACAAAACCTTTGGATTTCACTCGTTTTTGTTTCATTCATAGTGAAATAGGGGTTATGCATCCTCATGGCTTAAATTGAGGGGGAGTTTTTTGAAACTTGGGAAGTCTATGTGTGGATCTGAAATAAAAATAATATAAGCATAGTATTTCATACATATATGACTTTGTGATTCCTTTTACATGCTGAAAGTTCTTACTACATTACTCATGTTATACATTTTGTATTTTTTTGCCATGTCTAGTAATTGTAATAATTACTTACACTAAAACTGATCATGGTCGAACTTTCTTGCTGTTTTGAACTTGTTACATGTTCACAAGTGCTTTTAATCATTAATAATTAATCAAGTAATCAACTCAAATGTTGAGTTTTTATGAACAGATATAAATTGAGAAAAGATCAAGAGAATATGCATGCATCACAATTCTTCTTTTGAGATGGCTTTTCATTGCACTTAGATATGAACTTGGAAGAAGTTGTGTATGACTAAAACCATGTCCTTAAGCTTCTGATTGTCAAATGACATAGGCTTGGCTTGTTTGGTTAGAATAAGGCAGATGCTCATATAATATTTTGCAAATATCATATGATCTAAATTTATGCTTTGAAAAATTATAAAATGCATCAACTAGTGTCATGCTTTCAGGTTTTGAAATAGTTAAGTTTGTGAGATCATGACTTGCTTAAATTGAAAATTACATTTGATATCTAGCATGGCTTACACTACTTTGTGTATTTCATTGATGTGATAATGTAAGGTACTTGATAGTATGACTTGGATGAGCTTTGTTTATATGTATATGTTATAATATGCTCATAACAACTAAAGAGGGAGAGATAAATTGTTTATATGCTCATGACTTGCTGAATACATTGTCAAAGGGGGAGAGATAAGCATGAAGAGAAAGAAAATATGTGCATAAGGAGAGATAATAAAGGGGGAGATATTTTACTTTTGATTTACAAAGGGGGAGAAATTGCCTTCAAAAACTTTTATGTGAATAAGCCAATGTTCGGATTTTAAATGGTGTTGCCAATGCATTCATCAAGGGGGAGATTGTAAGACCTATATGTGCTGAATACATTGGCTTGTAGTAAATACACTTGGCTTTGATGATAAAAGTTTTAAATATCACCAAAACACCTTTTTATCAAGGTCCGACTAGCTTTGGTTAGCTCCGATGAGCTTTATCTTTAGCTCCGGCATGTCTTTGTTAGCTCCGGTATGTCTTTGATAGCTCCGACATATATTTGATAGCTCCGGCATGCTTTTGCTAAACTCTGACGAACTCTGTCTAGCTCTGGTTTTGGGTTGACTAGTTTTGACTAGTTTTTGGTAAGCTCCAGTGCTAGGATCTACTAGTTTTGGTAAGCTCCGGCAGGTGCTTCATTGTACTAGTTTCGGTAAGCTCCGGCTCAAGCTACGGCTTGCTCTAGCAAGGTCCGGAACTTGACCGAAGTGCTTATGCTTTTCATTTGCAATGTTTCGTACTTGCTTTACATTGTTTGAAAGATTGCTTAGTATTCATTTGCTAAGTTTTTGGTGCGTTTTGGTTGATATGGATGATATTGTGTTACTGTGGTTTTTGCAACATGCTTATGTGAGGTTCTCACGTAAGGTGTTGTGTTCGGAACTAACTTGAGTCAAGTCGAGGACTTGGGCTCGTATGGATTGGTTGTTTATTCATGTGCAGGTGTTGCTTGAGTTCAAGACATGGTTGGTGACGGGATCCATTGGACTAGTCTCAAGGAGGAGATGAGGTTCCAACAACCAAGTTCGGGAGGAACTGTGGTTGAGCTGATCAGGAGGTCGCGCAGGATGATTGAATCAAGGGCAGTGCATATGAAGGTTACTGGACGTCGAAGGAAGGTGTTCTCACGTATGCATGCGGTGCATGACGTGGCAACATGGTTCCGAAGATGGTTTATGGATGGGAAGATCTGGTTGGAAGGATCGGATCATACTGGTTGATGACTTTGGCTGCGGCGGAGTCGGTTATGGCTCGGTATGGAAAGTATCGAGTTGGTTATGTTAGGATTTCTTGTGTGTCACGAATTTGAGTTGTTTAGGAATGTGGGATACGTTCCTAAGGTGTTTGGAAGTCTTAAGATTGCTTCTATCTGCGTATAGAAGAATCTTGAGCAGTTATGGAAAGTTACGATTCGTGATCTGAGTAGGATTGGAGTCCTAGTTGATATTGGGTTGGCCTAAGGGCTGGTTATATAAGCAAGGGAGCCCAGAGCTCGTGGTGGATGACTTTGTGGCTGTTCCTCTTGTGTTCTATTGAATAAAATTCGTAGTTTGAAGGAACTTTTTGTGCCTTGTTCGTCCGACTTGTTCCAGACAAGTTTTACTCGTTGAGTTTCTGGACAGCACTACCTTTCGTCGGTGGTTTTATCATAACTCGAGTTTTACAGATCCAATTGACGTGATTCTTTTTGGGTTGTCTTCACAACTTGATTGTCTATCATATGTCAAAATTTCACGGTCATTGGATTTGTGTTCTATGATCTACACGAGTTTCTTTGCAGTGTTCCAGAACTGTTTTTTTCTCGGGTAGGACAGATTGACCATTGTTTGATCTTTCGATCATAACTTGAGTTTTTCTCGACGGATTTGAGTGATTCCTTTTGTGTTGTCTTCGTGACTTGATTCTCTCTGATATCCATCACTTTTGTCATGGTGAAACACATTTATATTAGTCTCACACACGATTTCTTTAAGAGATCGTTTTTCTGCCGAAGGGGTTGGGGTTTAATTGTTTCCGCTGCATAAGATTTTTAAATCTACCATTCACCCCTCCTCTGGTAGCTTTTCACATGCTCTTCGATCCTACAAAGAATTATCGGCAAAAGTAACATTCTCTACACGTGACACAAAAGAGAGGGAGGAGAACCAATCTTTGTTACCAGTCATGTGGCGTGAGCAACCTGAATCCACAATCTAAATGTTCTCCTTCCTCAAACGTGTAACCTCTTCATTGTCGTTGTTGTATTCTGCCTCCTCCATACTTGATCTTGACTGCCCGCCATGAAGCACAAGTTTGCCAAATCATCTTCATCTTCATCACTTCCAATGTCCATGTTGCTTGAACTGAACTCTTGAAGCGTGGTGATGAAACTGTTGATCATCTTGCGTCCTATGATACCTTTCTTCTTCTTGTTGGAATTTCCAGAGGAGGTCCGAACCTTGCTTTGTTTTTCTTCTCGGGTGGTCGGACCTGAAAGGTTAGGGCATTCTGTACGAAAGTGTCCTGTTTTACTACATTCAAAACAGCGTTGAGGTCCGGAGCTTCCTCTCCTTCTAGTTCTCACATTTTGCAATGCTTTTGAGAATCTAGTAGAGATGAGTGCCAACTCCTCTTTTGGAAATTCTTCGATCTACTCCAGGGTTAGTGAGGACAACAAAGCAAGAGTATTGCAAGATGATGATTGGCCAGAGCTAGACATATCACGTTGTGAAACAAATGCAATAGACTTATTGGGGTTCTTACGTGATATTATGTCAATTTCATGAGTTTTTAACTTGGAATATAGCACATCTAAAGTAAGTGAACTCATGACAGTAGATTCATGAATAGATGTGACTTTCATCTCCCAAATTGACATATCTAATGCACTTAGTAATTGCCTAGCATTTTCAGCATTTGAAAAATTAACATTGACACTACGCAAGTTGCTGAGAATCTTATTAAAGCGAGCAAAAAGGTCATCAATAGACTCACCGGGTTGCATCTCGAAGCGCATGTATTCTTTCTTGAACATGTCTTGCCTTACCTCTTTGATCGTGTTAGATCCTTCGTGGTAGTCACAAAGTGCTTTCCACACATCGTATGCAGATCGGAGGTGTGCAACACGGTCAAAGTCGCTTTGTCTTAATCCTTGTATGATCAAGTTCCGAGCCTTGTTGTTGTTGTCGACATCTCTCAGATTTGTGGTTGTAACTTGATCGTTTGATGGCACTTCGTAAGGCTTGTATACATTCTCCCATATTGCAAAGCCTTATGCCTGGATAAAAGCCTCCATGCGTGCCTTCCAAACCTGAAAATCAATACCAACGAACACACAAGGTTTGACAGAGTACTTCTCCATGATGATTAGTCAAAAACACGCGCAAATCACAAAGATTAGAGCACCGGGGATCTGATACCAATTGTAGGATCGATGAGCACGTGAAAAAGCTACCAGAGGGGGGGTGGATGGTAGATTTTAAAAATCTTACGCAGCGGAAACAATTAAACCCCAATCCCTTCGGCAGAAAAACGATTTGTTAAAGAAATCATGTGTGAGACTAATCTAAACGTGTTTCACCGTGACAAAAGTGATATATATTAGAAAGAATCAATCCACGGAGAAAACACAAGAAGAATCACTCAATTCCATTGAGAGAAACTCAAGTTATGATCGAAAGATCAAACAAAGGTCAATCTGCCCTACCCGAGAAAAATAGTTCTGGAATGCTGCAAAAAAACTCGTGTAGATCATAGAACACAAATCCAATGACCGTGAAATTTTTACAGATGATAGATAATCAAGTTGTGAAGACAACCCAAAAAGAATCACGTCAATTGGATCTGTAAAACTCGAGTTATGATAAAACCACCGACGAAAGGTAGTGCTGTATAGAAACTCGACGAGTAAAACTTGTCTAGAACAAGTCAGACGAACAAGGCATAAAAGTTCCTTCAAACTACGAATTTTATTCAATAGAACACAAGAGGAACAGCCCCAAAGTCGTGCACCATGAGCTCTAGGCTCCCTTGCTTATATAACCAGCTCGAAAGCCAACTCAACTCAGATCAGGAACCTAATCCTACTCTGTTCACGAATCGTAACTTTCCATAACTGCTTAGGATTCTTCTATACGTAGATAGAAGCAATCTTAAGACTTCCAAACACCTTAGGAACATATCCCACATTCCTAAAAACTCAAATTCGTGACCCACACGAAATCCTATCATAACCAACTCAAATCTTTCCATATTTGAGTCAAACCCGACTCAACCGCAGCCTGAGTCCATAACCTAGTCGGTGGGACCTTTCCGACCAACTCTTTACGTCCACATCTCTTCATCATGTATCGGAACCATGTAGCCACGTCCATGCACTCCTTGCACACGTGCAAACATCTTCCAATGACATCCACGATACCTTCATATGCATTGTTCTTGATTCAATCATGCTGCGCAACCTCCTGATCAGCTCAACCACTATTCCTCCTGAATTTGGTTGTTGGAACCTCATCTCCTCCCTGAGACTATTCCAATGGATCCCGTCACCAGCCATGTCTTGAACTCAAGCAACACCTGCACATGAATAAACAACCAATCCATACGAGCCCAAGTCTTTGACTTGACTCAAGTTAGTTCCGAACACAACACCTTACGTGAGAACCTCACATAAGCATGTTGCAAAGCATAGCAAAACGATATCAGCCATATCATCCAAAACGCACCAAAAACTTAGTAAAAGAATACTAAGCAAACTTTCCAACAATGTAAAGCAAGTTCTAAACATTTCACATTAAAAGTCAGAACATTGCGATCAAGCACCGAACCTTGCCAAAGCTAACCAAAACTAGTCGGAACTAGTCATCCCAAAAGTCGGAGCTAGAAAAATCAAATCGGAGCTTAGCAAAAACATGCCGGAGCTATCAAAGACATGTCGGAGCTAAAGACAAAACTCACCGGAGCTAACCAAAACTAGTCGGACCTTAATAAAAAGGTGTTTTGGTGATATTCAAAACTTTTAGCGTGAAAGCAAGTGTATTCACTACAAGCCAATGTATTTAGCACACATAGGTCTCACACGAGAAAGAAATCTGAGGCTTTGGCATCTACTACAACGACTGAAGCTGTGTGTGTTGAAGCTCCAGCTTCAACCACTGAGCCTCCCCAAGTGGTGGCGGAAGAAACGACAGCTCTGGTGCCAGCTGTCGTGGACTTGGATCCAGAACTGATGCCAGAGGGTCCCGTGGTAGCGCCGGACCATAGGGGAGAAGTTGATGAAGATGCTCCACCAGCAGCAACACCAGAGATTGAGGCTCTGGTGCAGGAGTCAGAGGTGGCGAAAGCTCTGACACTTGAGATGGAGGTAACCGAAGCTCCAGCGCCCATGTCGAAAGTGGCTGAAGATCCAGCAATTGAGTCAGAGGTGCTCAAAGTTACGGCCTCTGTGCCGGATATTGTTGAAGCTCAAACCTCCGTACCAGAGGTGGTTGAAGCTCCGGCCTCCTTGCCATAAATGGTTGAAGCTTCGGCAGCAGAGCCGGATGTGGTATATGTACCAACGCTTGAGCCGGCGGTGGCAGGGGCTCCAGACAAAGCTCTAACATCCACCCTGGAGGTCATTGCCCCGGGGGCATCTATGTCTGAGCTGGAGCGCCTAGAAGAGTCAGTGGTGGGCCCTCCACCTGCAAAGCCATCGGCTGAAAATCCAGAAGAGGGACCTTCGGCGTCAACCTCGGAGGTTGATGTTCCTACGGTGGGACCCTCGTCGGCGGCAGCAGGAGCAGAAGAGCTTCCGGAGGGCGGACCTAGAGCCGCAGGACTGCAGGGGACCACGCTTTTGGGATGGGACCTGAATTTTGTTCTTGAAGACCCCCTGGAGAAGGCAAAGATGACCCCGGCAGGTCCGGCGCCTATTCCCTTGGCGTTGTCTATTGACAATGCCTGCTCGAGCCTTTGTCAAGTACAGCTTGCCTTCGACCACGAAAGCAAGGTCCTCGAAGAAGAGCGCCACACCTTGAGGCGTTGGTGCAATAGGCTTCACTTAGAGACCAAGCTAATGCAGTTGAGGTTGGCGGACCAACAGGACTGGATAGACCGGGAAAAGGCCCAACTGGCAGGGTATGAGCGCCTGCTCACTGAGAAGGATGATTTGATCACTCTTGACGACCAATCTCGGGCGCTGTTTGAGCTGGCCAAAGAGGCCAAAAAGGCGGCGAATGACCGCCAGAACAACCTCAAAACTTTCCATGAGATGCTTCTCAAGTGCCAGAAAGGTCTCAATGAACGGGAAGAAAAACTCTTGGAACAGCAGGAGGATATTTTGAGAGAGGAGGGGCTCGTCTACAATTGTCTCTGGGAGAGCAAAACTTGGCTGACCGCACCAAAAAGCTTGATCTGCGAAGTAAGGAAGAGGAAGAGAAGTACTAGAAACTGGGGCAGGAGCTCTCAAAGATAGAAGCTGATGTTGCCACCAGAGAAGGGAAAGTAAGGGGCAGGGAGAAGGACCTGGCTGAACGGCGGAACTGCATCCACCTCCGGGAGACGGAGCTCACCGACCGCGAAAAGCAAATAGCTGAAAGTATTAAGAAACATGCCAAAGTGGTCGAGCGCCTAACTCGAGAAGGTTTGGAGCTTGCGGCCGCCAGGAGATCACTGGAGGAGCTACGGAATTTGAGGGAGACTGAGTCCTAGCTGGTGTAGGACTTCTTGGGGCAAGCCAATGATACTTTGATGCTGCTGGTCTTCAGCCTAGTACGTTCGTACAATCCAGAGCCGAAGCTAGACCAAGCGCTGGTGGAACTCAGCTCTGCTGGCAGCAAACTCGACATGATGGGTGATGTCATCATGGACCAGCTGCAGACGGAGGGGAAATCTCTGGCTAAGAGCATTGCAGAATATGTGCTGACATGTTACAAGAGCCGAGACCCCCAATTCTCTCTAGATCCGGTGCTCGAAGGGCCCGTTTATGAAGAGGAAGATGCCGCCAAGGCCAACGTTCAAGAGGTTGCCCATAAAGTTGACTCATATTTACGCAGAACCTAGGAATTTTCTCTTTTGCTCCCACTTGTAACTTTCCAATTTTGTAATCCAAGCCTTGAATTAATGAAAACCAATCTTTCTGAAATGAATTCCATTTTGTCCTTGTCTTCAATACATTGTCCTTTATCTTCTTTGCCACCTGGTAGGTGTTCACAATTTGATTGCGAACATGTACCAAAAGGATTTGACGATGTGTTGATGACTTGAACGCTTCGAACTTGTAGCTTTTAGGTCTGATGTTTATTTTCGACTTCTCCAGGGAGCTTTGTTGCGTCGACAACGGGCCCCTTGTGAGTTGTTGGAGCTTGATAGGTCTGACGACATCCACTGTCAACGCGTAAGACGTTGACGGCGGGCCCCCGGGATTGTCGGAGCACCCACTGTCAATGCATAAAACATCGACGGTGGGCCCCCTAGGGTTGTCGGAGCTTGATAGGTCTGACGTCATCCACTGTCAAGGCGTAAGACGTCGACGGCGGGCCCCCTAGGATTGTCGGAGCTTGGTATGTCTGACAGCACCCACTGTCAATGCATAAAACGTCTACATCGACCCCCCTGGGGTTGTTAGAGCTTCTCGGCTTTGACGATATCCACCATCAATCGTAGAATACGTCAACGACGAATCCCATCGGGTGGTTCCACCATCTTCACTTCAATTGCCATTATGCTCCACGTCGACAGCGGGCCCCATGGGAGTTGTCGGAGCTTGTTAGCTCCGACAGTGCCCACTTTCAACGTTTAAAATGTTGACAGCGGGCCCCCTTGGGGGATGTTGGAGCTTGGTAGCTCCGGCATCGTCCACCATCGTTATGTGTTTTCATTTTTCCTGCGCATCAAAGACAGGAAAAACAGTAAAAATAATCTTCTTGTATATAAGTCTTTTGTGACTTACTGTTCTTATTTGAATTTTAGCTCCGAAGAAACTCGATATGGTAACAAGCACATTTATGTAATCTTTCCAGATCCAAATGCTTTTAGGACCCACCCTATTGAGTCGGAATGTAGGTAGAGTGGCGTACTTAGGGTGCAGAACCAAGCTAAGTCGATAGCACACTACGGACCTGTGTTGGCTTGGCGTTCGGGCGAGTAGACCATCTAGCAATGTTAAGATCCGAAAAAACCCACAATGTAACTTGTACAACATATGAGTAACTTGTAACACCCTCAATTTTCGCATCATGCATTGCATACATGGTCATACATTAAACACTAGTAGAATAAAAGAAAAATAATAAAACACATGCATATACAAATATGTGTAGCAAAAGGAGAAATATAAAATAATAATAGGCCAAAACTTGTAATAGGGAATAAGAATAAAAAAAAGGAATAATATAAATATATATAAATAATATATATATAACAAAATATAAAAAAAAGTATAATAGAAAAAAAATAACATTAATAATATATGTTATAAAAATAATAAATAATAAAGAATAAATATATAATATTAATGTATATATATATAAAAAATAATAAATAATATATATATATATAAATATATATATAATAAATTATAATAAAGGAAAAAAAAAGGAGCCGCCCGGCGGCCAGGCCAGCGGCCCAGCCGGCCGAGCCGGCCCCGCTCCGCACCGCGCGCCGAGGCGCGTCGCCCGAGCGAGCGCGCCCGCCGCTGACCGCGCCGCAGCGCCCCGCGGGCCCCACCGCCGCCTGCCCGCCCTGACCGCGCCGCGCGCGACGCGCGCGCCAAGGCGCCGGGCCCCGCCCCCCGGTCCTCTCTCTCCCCCTGACGTGACCGCGCCCACGCCCGACTCCCCCCACCTGCTCCCTGACGCGACACCGCCTGCGCTGCAGCAGCGCGCAGCGCGCTGCGCCGGGCCCCGCCGGCCGAGCCGCATCCGAATTTTTTCCTAACCGCCCGATACTCCCGCTCCCGCTGGACTCCCTTCCGCGTTCGACTCCCCTGCCGCGAATCCCGCCCCGAACAGAGTCGGTACCAAGGCCGTACCCTAGCACCGCCCCTATAAATAGGACCCAGGCCTAGGCTTTTTCCCCACGAACCAGCAGCCGCCAGCAGAGGAGGAAAAGCCGCCGGAAGCAGCCGACGGGAACAGAGAAAACAGAGGCGCCCAGGGAAGAAAAAAAGGAGAAAAAGAAGGGGAAGAAGAGGGAGAAAAAGAGGAGGACACCGCCGTTCGCCGGAGATCGTCGCCGACATCGCGCCGCTGTCGTACCGCCGAAGGACTGCTGCACCATCTATTTCGTCTACGCGTCGCGTTTATTCCGCGACCGTCACGCCGTCAGATCTACGGTAGGACATATTCCCGATGCGAATTTTTGCGACCATATTGAATCTAGTAGGCGTAAATTAAATTTAGTTGCACCATAAGTTTTATTTCAGCAGCATTAATCCACCCTAAAATCCCCGTAAACCCATATGAACACGTATGAACTAGACGCATCTAAATAATAAACGACCGTAGTAAATTAATTATTAAATTGTGCGTGCATGCATGTCATTGCATGTTGATTATTTTGTGTGCATTATGTTGAATTGTATATGTTTTCTTGTATGTATGATCACGCGTAGAGGAACGTGCTCAAGAGGCCGCATACGAGGATTTCCAAAACCAAGACTTCGAAGCGCTTGAGCAACCCCATCCGCCGGAGTAAGGCAAGTGTCCTTGAAGCATATTGATCCTATTTAAAATTAAATGTTTTGTTTGCGAACGTGCATGCTTGTGTCAAATTGATGGGAATCCTATGGTAGGAAGTTTACTAGTTTTGTTTGACCACCCTTGTCACCCGGAATTATGGTAGAGAGTCGGGAAGGGTTTTTACCTTTTTGCTTCGCTTAATTAATTGGGATGACATACAACACTACACATTTAATTATGCATCAATGATATTCTGGTTAATGTGAATTGGTCAATACGATGGGTGATCTAAGCAAGCATGGTTATGTGGATGGGTTGGTCGTTATGGTGGTTTGCTTGCCTTAGATCTAAGGACCGGTTCATGCGAGAATATGCCAGGTCAACAGTGCCACCACAAGGCCAAGTATGGGTGCGGCGTAGCTGAATAATTAGGAGCGCTGCTAGTATTGTATGGACCATTGGATGGCGCGGGGAATGGGAGTCGAGGAGGACTGCCCTGGGATCCGCATGGCACACGAGGGGACCCGTGGGTGGGAGAATAGAGATTCAAGCCTGCCGGTGAAACCTTAGTGGGGCCGTACATACTAGTAGTCCCTTTTGAAAGGCTATTTTGTGATCTCTTGGCCACACACCTACGGAAGTGTGAGATGGCATAATGGAGGTTTCTTAGTCATCGAAAGGTGATAAAATCACAAACATGTGGGTAAAGTGGTACAACCTCTGCAGAGTGTTAAAAACTATCATGATAGCCGTGCTCCCGGTTATGAGCGCCTGGATGACCTACATGATTAGAGTTGGAAATTGGGATTTGGGATGGTTATGGTTTGGTAATGGTTATGGTTGGTTTATGGATTATGGTCATGAAATTGAGTTATGGTAATTGGACATGGATAATGGTAATGTTAGTAATAATCGGATATTGTTTATACTTTGTTAATATGATGGGATTTATTTCACATAGACATAGTATAATGCTTTTCAAATGTTTTACTGTACTTTTCAGCACTTAGCCATTATTATTGTCGTCATTTGAATTAGCCACATGTCATACTTTCCACACTTGCTGAGTACGACATGTACTCACCCTTGCAACCCCCCCCCCCCCCCAACAGCTACTGGAGACAATTGGGAGTACCCTGAGGATCACGAGGAGTACTAGGTTGCGTACCGCCGTCAATTGCCAGTGGATTGGAGTCGTGTTGCTTAGTTTATTTTCCGCTGCAATTATTTAGAGTTTTATTATTCGTGAACTATTGGATTATTGTAATAAAGTACTTATTTATTAGCTAAGACGTGGTTAAATTCTGTTTATCATTTGTGAATCACTCGTGTATGTGTGTTGAACATCCTGGGCAGACATATGCGTTACGCTTGGTTCATATTCGGAACCGGGTGTCACAAATTGGTATCAGAGCCGCGTTGACCGCAGGACGCAAGCCTAGGTAGAATGGACACTCTAGAGCACTTAGGAACACTCTTCTAATATGCTATTTTCGAAAATTTTTGCTGCTGTTTTGTTTCCTTTATTTTCGGCCGCAAAAAGTATTGATCGCTGCTGCGTTTTTGATAAAAATTTTCAGAAGTGAGCAATATTAAGTGCTGCTGTTTTGCTGTATAAATTTTCGCGAAAACGGTGTGTTTTGCTGCTATTATGTGTGGGTAAAATTATTGTGTTGGTTGCTGTAATTTTTCTCTTTATTTTTCGTTCTTTTGGAACCGCTGCACCGCTTTTTGTCCGCCGTTTAACTGCTGAAATTTTCAGATTTGTTTTTCATTATTTTTCTAATGTATTCTTGTTTCTTGTAGATGGCCCGCACCAAGACAACCCCCCGTAAGTCGACCGGTGGACTCGTGCCCCCGCGGAGGTTGGCTAGTCGCTCCCCGGCCGTCGACCCCCGTCACCCCGTGGTGATCCGTTCTGACGGCAGAGCCGCAGGACAGCTGCGACACCGTCTCCGTGCCCTACTCCGTGAGGCTGGCTACCGCCACCACAGTCTCTCGATCTCCTACCACACCACTGGAGTGCAGCGCCCCGGCAGGAAGGAGTGGAGCTGCAAAATTTATATCTACTACGGTGACGAGTTGGTGAAGACCCACAGCAGCCCTGCTTGGAGGAGCTCCCGCCGATCTGCAGAGCAGGATGCTAGCTGGGAAGCAGCCACTTTCTGGAGCCACGCCCGCCGTTTCCGTCTGGAGGACACGGTTCACGCCTTCGTCCCGCAGCATCCCAGTGGCACCGCGCGCTTCGTCTCCAGGCACGTGGAGGGACCCCTGGACCTCCCGCAGTCTCGTCAGACTGTTGGCGACGTGACCCAGCTGAGTGCCCGACTTCAGAGGGCGCAGCAGGAGATCCAGGATGGGCGTGACCTCGCCCAGCGCCACGAGGCGATAATCAGGAGGTATCGTCGGATCACCGACGAGGACCCAGACGACTACGCGTCCGACACCCCGATGTGGACCCCAGACTCTCCAGACCGTCGCAACGGTTAGCGTGAGTCATCCTCTGAGGAGTCCTCTGACGAGGAACCCTCCAGTGTGGCGTCTACCGCACCACCGCCGCCTGCTGCCTCACCACCCCAGGACCCACAGGACCCCGAGGACCCCGACGACGACGACGACGACGACGAGGACCCGGATGAGTTCCCGCTCGACGACGACTAGTCCTCGACCTATGCCACGACTCAAGGATAGGCACACCCCCATTAGTAAATAAGAGCGATGTAGATATACTTGTGTGGCCTTGAGTTGTATTACTTCTTTTAGGATCTTTGTAAATTCTGTTTGGTGCTTGTTTGAGTGCTTGTGTGCTTAGTAGAGAGTTGTGGGATGCTTCGGCAATTGTCCACATCCTCTTAATATAGGTCTATATTAATAAAGGATTATTTAGTGTCACATACCTTGATGCATATAGTTGGGACGTTCTTTCCAAATTCTAAATCCTTCTGTCCCTACCTTTCCTTCGCCAACAGATGGTGAGAACTCGTAACCAGAGGGATGCCAACGAGGAGGAGGAGCACAATGAAGCACCTCAGAACAACCAGGGACATGCTCATGGAGCTATCAACATTGAACAACTATTAGCTATGCAGAACCAGCTCATGCAGACCATGATACAGACCATGGGACAGCTGCAAGCTGGCAACAACAATCAGCCCCACCTGCCTCCACCGCCACCCCCGCCACATCACAACCGTTTGGGAGAGTTCATGAGGACTAGACCGCCCACCTTTGCACAAGCCACAGACCCAATGGAAGCTGATGATTGGCTGAAGTCTGTTGAGAAGAAACTTGCTATTGTCCAGTGCACTGATAGGGAGAAGGTTCTCTTTGCATCACATCAACTAGTTGGAGCAGCCGCTGACTGGTGGGAAGCTCTTTGCAACGCTCATGATAATCAGGAAACAATCACTTGGGCTGAGTTTAAACAGAGTTTCCGTTCCCACTATGTACCTGAAGGAGTTATGATATTGAGGAGACAAGACTTTGAAAATCTCAGGCAAGGAAGGATGAGTGTGAGTGAGTATCTCAACAAATTCACTCAATTATCAAGATATGCTCCAGAAGACATCAAAACTGATAGTAGGAAGCAGTATCTGTTTATGAGAGGTCTCAACAATGAAATTCAAGTCCAGTTGCTCAATACTGATTATCCAAACTTCCAAAAGCTGGTTGACAAGGCTATTGTGGTTGAGAACAAGATTCGTGAGATGGAGCAGGACAACAAGAGGAAGATGTCACATCATGGACCGCAACAAGGAAGTAATGTTCGCCCCCGCTATGCACCACCTACTGCACCACAATACAACCCCTCTGCTCCTGCATACCGCACTGCTTATCCGCCCCGCCCAAATCAGCCACCGCAGCAACGCCCTGCCATGCAAGCGCCTCGCAATCCTGTGCCACCTGCGCCGCGTCCTAACATGGCGGCAAATGCTCAAAACCAGATGCGCCCAAACTTCCCCAATGCTATGGGTGGTAAGACATGCTATGCGTTTGGAGAACCCGGACACTTTGCAAGTCAATGCCCCAAGAGAAACAATGGACCTATGAACAATGCACCAAGGCCAAATCACCCGCGACCAAATGGAGGGGCACCACAAGGCAACCGTGGACAGCAGAATTTTGCTCGTGGCAATGTGAATCATGTCTCTACGGAGGAAGCCCAACAAGCTGATGACGTCGTGATTGGTATGTTTCTCGCCAACTCCAACCCCGCGACTGTTTTATTTGATTCAGGAGCATCTCATTCATTCATCTCGTCAAAGTATGTTGCCAAGTACAATTTGCCTATATCTCATATGAAGCAAACTATGCTAGTAAGTTCTCCTGGCGGAGAGATGAGGACAAATATAGTATGTCCGAAAGTAAGCATTAAAATAAGGGGGGTAGACTTTCTCGCAAACCTCATAGTATTGGACTCCCAAGGAATAGACATAATACTTGGAATGGACTGGTTGAGCAAGTATAATGGAGTCATTCAATGCGCCGAGAGGATTGTGCAGTTGACAAGTGAACATGGTACACGCATTGAAGTTGAAGCAGCCCAACCTGCAAGAGGAAAAGCGATGCTGAATCACGTGGAAGAAGTGACATTGGAAAGCATTCCGATCGTTCGCGAGTACCCAGACGTGTTTCCATATGAGTTGCCAGGTATGCCACCTGATCGTGACATAGAATTCGCCATTGAGTTGATACCCGGAACTGCACCTATAGCTAAGAGGCCGTATAGGATGCCTCCTAAGGAATTGGCAGAGCTCAAGAAGCAAATTCAAGAGCAGCTAGAGAAGGGTTTTATATGCCCAAGCTCATCCCCGTGGGGAGCCCCAGTGCTCTTCGTAGATAAGAAGGATGGAACCCAGAGGATGTGTGTGGACTATAGGTCTCTCAACGAAGTGACAATTAAGAACAAGTACTCACTGCCCCGTATTGAGGATTTGCTCGACCAAATGAAGGGTGCCTGTATCTTCTCCAAGATCGACTTGCGGTCAGGATACTTCCAAATGAAGATTAGACCATCGGATATACCCAAGACGGCATTTCGGACACGATATGGATCTTATGAGTACACCGTCATGTCATTTGGATTAACGAACGCGCCTGCGTACTTTATGTATCTCATGAATAAGGTCTTCATGGAATATCTGGATAAGTTCGTTGTAGTGTTCATTGATGATATTATGATCTACTCGAAGGACGAGAAGGAACATGAGGAACACTTGAGGCTTACGCTGCAGAAATTGAGGGAGCATCAATTGTATGCCAAGTTCAGTAAATGTCAATTTTGGTTACGGGAAGTTTCTTTCCTAGGCCATATTATCTCTGGAGGAGGAGTATCAGTTGACCCAGGGAAGGTGAGAGATGTGCTTAAGTGGGAACCGCCACAGAACGTCAAGGAAATTCGGAGTTTCCTTGGAATGGCTGGATATTACCGCCGATTCATTAAGGATTTCTCCAAAATAGCCAAGCCTATGACCGAATTACTCATGAAAGGGAAGGCATTCCGATGGACTCAAGCTTGTCAGGATAGCTTTGAAGAGTTAAAGAAAAGATTGACAACCGCGCCAGTGTTAGTATTACCGGACGTGAGCAAGAGTTTTGATATATACTGTGATGCATCAAGACAAGGATTAGGATGTGTGCTCATGCAAGAAGGCCAAGTGGTAGCTTATGCATCGAGGCAACTAAAGAAACATGAGTTGAATTATCCTACACACGACCTTGAACTCGCAGCCGTGGTACACGCCTTGAAGATATGGAGACACTATGTTTTTGGTCACCGATGTGAGATTTATACGGACCACAAGAGTCTCAAGTACATATTTACGCAAACGGATCTGAACCTGAGGCAACGCCGATGGTTGGAGCTCATCAAGGATTATGACGTGGGAATCAACTGTCACCCAGGGAAGGCCAACGTAGTGGCCGATGCTTTGAGCCGAAAGGGAGTAAGTCATCAACTTACAGTTCGAGAGCTGCCATCCGAGTTATGCAAGGAGTTTGAACGGTTGAACCTTGGATTCATAAATGAGATGGGAACGATGGAAGTCAACCCAACATTAGAGCAGGAAATACGGGAAGGACAGACAAAGGACAAGGAAATACAAGAAATCAAAGAAAGGACCCAAGAAGGAAAGGAATTCAGATTTGATGAGGACGAACAGGGTACCTTATGGCTTGGAAAGAGGATTGTGGTACCTAATGTTAGGCATATCCGAGAAGCAATATTGAAGGAGGCACATGACACGCCTTACTCAATTCATCCTGGCTGTACAAAGATGTACAAGGACTTAAAGACATGTTATTGGTGGGCCAGCATGAAAAAGGACATAGCCGAATATGTTGCACTTTGTGATGTGTGCCGACGAGTTAAAGCTGAACATCAAAGGCCAGCCGGATTGTTACAACCATTGAAGATCCCGGAGTGGAAGTGGGAAGAGATTGGTATGGACTTTATAGTTGGATTACCGCGAACTCAGTCTGGCTATGATTCAATATGGGTTATTGTGGATCGATTGACAAAGTCAGCTCATTTCATTCCTGTCAAGACCACATATACCACCGCGAAGCTAGCAGAATTGTATATGGAACATATTGTGTGCCGACACGGAGTACCAAAGAAGATAGTCTCGGATAGAGGTTCTCAATTCACCTCTAGATTTTGGCAGAAATTGCATGAAGCAATGGGAACAAGGCTGAACTTTAGTTCGGCGTATCACCCTCAAACAGATGGACAAACCGAGAGGACCAACCAAATTTTGGAAGACATGTTGAGAGCATGTGCTTTAAAGCATAGGAAAAGTTGGGATAAAAGTTTGCCGTATGCTGAATTCTCGTACAACAATAGTTACCAAGCAAGTTTGAAAATGTCACCCTATGAAGCATTATACGGAAGGAAATGTAGGACTCCCTTGTTTTGGAATGAAACCGGAGAGAATCAGGTGTTTGGTCCAGACGTGTTACAAGAAGCTGAAAGGCAAGTCCAAATAATACGGGAAAACTTAAAGGCTGCCCAGTCTCGACAGAAAGGTTATGCTGATAATAGGCGAAGGAGTTTGACTTTTGAAGTTGGAGATTTTGTATACCTCAAAGTGTCACCTATCAGAGGTCAGCGACGGTTTAACGTCAAGGGAAAACTCGCACCACGTTACATCGGACCATTTAAGATTCTGGACAAGCGAGGAGAGGTAGCTTATCGACTTGAGCTGCCGACGTATCTCTCCGATGTACACGACGTGTTTCACGTCTCTCAACTCAAGAAGTGTCTCAGGGTACCGGAAGAACAAGTGCCGATGGACGAGTTAGAACTTCAAGAGGATTTGTCCTATGTCGAACAACCTATCAAAATTTTGGATATAAAGGAAAGAGTCACGAGAAGCAAGAGGATCCGTTGGTGCAAAGTGCAATGGAAACACCATACGGAAGCCGAAGCTACATGGGAACGTGAAGAAGACCTGAAGGCAGAATTCCCTCATCTTTTCCCCACGCTATCGAATCTCGAGGGCGAGATTCACTTTAAGGGGGGTAGGTTTGTAACACCCTCAACTTTCGCATCATGCATTGCATACATGGTCATACATTAAACACTAGTAGAATAAAAGAAAAATAATAAAACATATGCATATACAAATATGTGTAGCAAAAGGAGAAATATAAAATAATAATAGGCCAAAACTTGTAATAGGGAATAAGAATAAAAAAAAGAGAATAATATAAAAATATATATAAATATATATAAATAATATATATAACAAAATATGAAAATAGAAAAAAAATATAACATTAATAATATATATTATAAAAATAATAAATATAAAAGAATAAATATATAATATTAATGTATATATATATATAAATAATTATATAATAAAAAGAAAAAAAAAGAAAAAAAAAAGGAGCCGCCCGGCGGCCAGGCCAGCGGCCCAGCCGGCCGAGCCGGCCCCGCTCCGCACCGCGCGCCGAGGCGCGTCGCCCGAGCGAGCGCGCCCGCCGCTGACCGCGCCGCAGCGCCCCGGGGGCCCCACTGCCGCCTGCCCGCCCTGACCGCGCCGCGCGCGACGCGCGCGCCAAGGCGCCGGGCCCCGCCCCCCGGTCCTCTCTCTCCCCCTGACGTGACCGCGCCCACGCCCGACTCCCCCCACCTGCTCCCTGACGCGACGCCGCCTGCGCTGCAGCAGCGCGCAGCGCGCTGCGCCGGGCCCCGCCGGCTGAGCCGCATCCGAATTTTTTCCTAACCGCCCGATACTCCCGCTCCCGCTGGACTCCCTTCCGCGTCCGACTCCCCTGCCGCGAATCCCGCCCCGAACAGAGTCGGTACCAAGGCCGTACCCTAGCACCGCCCCTATAAATAGGACCCAGGCCTAGGCTTTTTCCCCACGAACCAGCAGCCGCCAGCAGAGGAGGAAAAGCCGCCGGAAGCAGCCGACGGGAACAGAGAAAACAGAGGCGCCCAGGGAAGAAAAAAAGGAGAAAAAGAAGGGGAAGAAGAGGGAGAAAAAGAGGAGGACACCGCCGTTCGCCGGAGATCGTCGCCGACATCGCGCCGCTGTCGTACCGCCGAAGGACTGCTGCACCATCTATTTCGTCTACGCGTCGCGTTTATTCCGCGACCGTCACGCCGTCAGATCTACGGTAGGACATATTCCCGATGCGAATTTTTGCGACCATATTGAATCTAGTAGGCGTAAATTAAATTTAGTTGCACCATAAGTTTTATTTCAGCAGCATTAATCCACCCTAAAATCCCCGTAAACCCATATGAACACGTATGAACTAGACGCATCTAAATAATAAACGACCGTAGTAAATTAATTATTAAATTGTGCGTGCATGCATGTCATTGCATGTTGATTATTTTGTGTGCATTATGTTGAATTGTATATGTTTTCTTGTATGTATGATCACGCGTAGAGGAACGTGCTCAAGAGGCCGCATACGAGGATTTCCAAAACCAAGACTTCGAAGCGCTTGAGCAACCCCATCCGCCGGAGCAAGGCAAGTGTCCTTGAAGCATATTGATCCTATTTAAAATTAAATGTTTTGTTTGCGAACGTGCATGCTTGTGTCAAATTGATGGGAATCCTATGGTAGGAAGTTTACTAGTTTTGTTTGACCACCCTTGTCACCCGGAATTATGGTAGAGAGTCGGGAAGGGTTTTTACCTTTTTGCTTCGCTTAATTAATTGGGATGACATACAACACTACACATTTAATTATGCATCAATGATATTCTGGTTAATGTGAACTGGTCAATACGATGGGTGATCTAAGCAAGCATGGTTATGTGGATGGGTTGGTCGTTATGGTGGTTTGCTTGCCTTAGATCTAAGGACCGGTTCATGCGAGAATATGCCAGGTCAACAGTGCCACCACAAGGCCAAGTATGGGTGCGGCGTAGCTGAATAATTAGGAGCGCTGCTAGTATTGTATGGACCATTGGATGGCGCGGGGAATGGGAGTCGAGGAGGACTGCCCTGGGATCCGCATGGCACACGAGGGGACCCGTGGGTGGGAGAATAGAGATTCAAGCCTGCCGGTGAAACCTTAGTGGGGCCGTACATACTAGTAGTCCCTTTTGAAAGGCTATTTTGTGATCTCTTGGCCACACACCTACGGAAGTGTGAGATGGCATAATGGAGGTTTCTTAGTCATCGAAAGGTGATAAAATCACAAACATGTGGGTAAAGTGATACAACCTCTGCAGAGTGTTAAAAACTATCATGATAGCCGTGCTCCCGGTTATGAGCGCCTGGATGACCTACATGATTAGAGTTGGAAATTGGGATTTGGGATGGTTATGGTTTGGTAATGGTTATGGTTGGTTTATGGATTATGGTCATGAAATTGAGTTATGGTAATTGGACATGGATAATGGTAATGTTAGTAATAATCGGATATTGTTTATACTTTGTTAATATGATGGGATTTATTTCACATAGACATAGTATAATGCTTTTCAAATGTTTTACTGTACTTTTCAGCACTTAGCCATTATTATTGTCGTCATTTGAATTAGCCACATGTCATACTTTCCACACTTGCTGAGTACGACATGTACTCACCCTTGCAATCCCCCCCCCCCCAACAGCTACTGGAGACAATTGGGAGTACCCTGAGGATCACGAGGAGTACTAGGTTGCGTACCGCTGTCAATTGCCTGTGGATTGGAGTCGTGTTGCTTAGTTTATTTTCCGCTGCAATTATCTAGAGTTTTATTATTCGTGAACTATTGGATTATTGTAATAAAGTACTTATTTATTAGCTAAGACGTGGTTAAATTCTGTTTATCATTTGTGAATCACTCGTGTATGTGTGTTGAACATCCTGGGCACACATATGCGTTACGCTTGGTTCATATTCGGAACCGGGTGTCACATAACTTGAACTAAAGGTCAAAAAGAACTGCACAACTTCATTGTAGACAAGAAGGAGAAGGGTAAATAAAAGAGAATAAGCCCGTACAAAATTACTGCATGTGGAGTCTGCTTTCACATAACAATGTCTTTCATTATAGGTCCGGGTTACAGGGGAGACAAGGACACACTTAGGGTACGGAACCAGGCTAAGCATGATATACATCTTGTACTAACCCGGGGCAGGTAGCTACACTTTTAGTGTTGTGATTGTGTCAAGTATTGCTTGAACTTCCTGGACCCTCCGGGAGGGGTCCAGATGTTCTCCTGGAGGACCTACTCGACTCTGTGTATAGACTCTATAATTTACATTGCGTGTAATTACAGACTCACCTTCGTGATACTAAGCATAAAACTTACGGAGGTTCTCGATGTTCCAAGGACTAGGAAGCGGGGTCCCATCCTAGTTGTCAAGCGAACGCATTCGGGACGGGATAATTTGATCACTCGGAAGGGACCTTCCCAGCTGGGGGAAAGTTTGTTCATCCCTTCTTGAGTCAGTATTTTCTATAGCACCAGATCGCCTTCCTCGAGTTGTCGGTTGCGCACATGGTTTTGATGATAGCACCAGAGCGCCTGGTGATAACGTGCATTCTGAACGGCTGCTTGGCACCTTCCCTCGTTGACGAGGTCAAGGTCTTCACGCCGGAGCTGGTCCTGCGTGGCTTCGTCGAAAGTTCGGACCCGAAGTTACCCCATGGTGATCTCCGGAGGAAGGACTACTTCAGCCCTGTACACCAGAAAGAAGGGTGTCTCTCCAGTAGATTGGTTAGGTGTTGTCCTGCTTGCCCACAATGTGGATGGAAGCTCCTCGATCCAGTTGGCTCCGTGTTTTTTCAGGCACTCATAAGTGCACATCTTGAGTCCTTTTAAAATTTCTGCATTTGCTCTCTCGGCTTGGCCATTACTTGCCTGGTGAGCTACTGATGTGTAGCTGACTTGAATGCCAAGGTCTTCACAATATTCTTGAAATACTGCACTTGTAAATTGGGTTTTGTTGTCAGTGATGACTCTATTCGGAACTCCAAATCCACAGACTATGGACTTCAAGAACTTGATAGCTGACTGCTTATTGATAGTCACAACTGGAGTTGCTTCCGTCCACTTGGTTAACTTGTCGATGGTGACATACAGGAACCTGTAACCTCTGACGGCTTTTGGGAAAGGTCCCAAGATGTCCATACCTTACACAGCGAATGGCCATGTAGGAGGAATCATTTGCAGTGACTGAGCCGGTGTGTGAATTTGTTTTGCGTGGAACTGGCACGCTTTACACCTTTTCACCAAGTCAACTGCATCCTGGAGTGCTGTAGGCCAGTAGAAACCATGCCAAAAGGCTTTACCGACCAGTGTGCAGGAAGACGTGTGGTTCCCACACTCGCCTCTATGGGTTTCCGCGAGGAGCTCGCGGCCTTCTTCCCTTGCAATGTACCGCATTAGGACGTCGTTGGCACCGTGCCGATAGAGATCCCCTTCTACCAGCGTGTATCTTTTAGCCAATCTGAGAATCCGATCAGCGGATACACCGTATTTAGGAAGGTGGTTGTCTTTCAAGTAGCTTCAGATCTTTGAGATCCATGCATTAGAGCTGACTTGAGCTTCTGAGTCTTGCGTGCTGGGTTGCTCGAAGCTTCCTGCAGCACCTACGACCCTTGGTGGACGCCATGGTAACAGGGCCATCGAGACCGCTAGATTCGGGGTCCTGGTCTCGCCCCCTTCACTCAGTTCGGAGGGCTGAGCGGTTGGTCTTGTCAATCTTTGGACAAAGACTCCGTTAGGAGCCAGAACTCCGGTTGAAGCCTTCGTCGATAGTTCGTCAGCTTCTGCATTGTTGAGACGCTGGACATGGCAGAGGTCCAGGATGTGGAAGTCCTTCTGGAGCTTCTGGACTTCAAGGAGAGAAGCAACAAGTTGAGGGTTGTTGCAGCTATATTCTCCTTTGACTTGCTTGATAATGAGCTGTGAGTCACCCTTCACTAGAATTTGCTTGATGCCATATGATAGCGCCACCTTGAGCCCATAAATGAGAGCTTCATGCTCCGCCATGTTGTTGGTTGCCTTGAAATCAAGGTGCACCATGTATTTGACCCTCTCCCCGGTCGGAGCAAGGAGAAGTATTCTAGCTCCGGCCCCCTGCTTCTGCACGGAGCCGTCGAAGTATAGGGTCCAATGAGGCTCAGTGAAGACCGGGACCTTGGGTTCCGACTTCTTCTCACTGGGGCCCCTAGGATTCGATGGAGAAGGAGTCCACTCCACCACGAAATCAGCCAAAGCTTGACTCTTGACAGCTTGTCGCGGCAGGAATTCAAGCTCGAATTCTTCTAGCTTTGCTGCCCACTTGGCGATGTTCTCAGTAGAGTTGGGATTATGCAGAATAGCATGCAGTGGATATGAGGTTACCACTGATATCTTGTGGGCTTGGAAGTAGTGACGAAGCTTCCTTGATGCAATCAAGACAGTGTAAAGAGGCTTATGAACCTCAATGTATCGAGTCTTGGCATCATAGAGTACTTCGCTGATGAAGTACACTGGGCGCTGGACGGTCTGGACCCTCTCATAGGGGCCCGTAGCTTCTTCTTCATCAACCCGGACCCTCCCGGAGGGGTCCGGACCTTCTTGTTGATCTTCCCGAACCCTCCCAGAGGGGTCTGGAACTTCTTGATATTCAACTTGGACCCTTCCGGAGGGGTCCAGGTCTTCTTGATCCACCATGTGAACTCCCTCAGATGAGAGAGATTGATCCTCTAGCATTTCACCTTGAAGATCCGCGCCTGGGGGCTGGGACCCAGACTCGCCTTCAGGTAGCTCCGGACCCTCCCGGTGGGGTCTGAGCTCCTGAACTCGAAGTGGCTCCAGTCCTTCTATGATCAGGACCATGCTGACTGCCTCCATAGTTGCAGAAGTGTAAAGTAGTAGAGGTTCACTAAGGTTCGGAGCTACCAAGATTGGTAGTGTTGTGAGGAGCTGCTTGAGCTCTTGAAACGCCTTTTCTGCTTCTTCGAACCAACGGAAAGGCCCGACCTTCCTCAATAGCTTGAAGAAGGGAAGTACCCGCTCCATCAGTCTTGAGATGAACCGGCTGAGCGAAACTAGACATCTAGTTAGCTTTTGGATGTCCTTGATGCGGGCTGGGGGCCGCATTTCTTCAATAGCCTTGATCTTCATCGAGTTCGCCTCAATTCCTCGGTGAGTCACCAAGAAACCAAGGAGCTTCTCGGAGCTAACCCCGAAGACACACTTGTCCGGGTTCAGTTTGGTGTGCATGATGTGCAGCTTGTCGAAGACGGCTTGCAAGTTGTCAAAAAGTTACTCCTTGTTCTTGACCTTGACAACAATGTCGTCGACGTACACTTCCACCAAGTCCCTGATTAGCTCTCCAAAGGTTTTGTGCATAGCTCGCACAAAAGTTGAAGCAGCATTTTTGAGACCAAAAGGCATGGCAATATAACAATACAATTCATCTACTGTTATGAAGGCAGTATGCTCTTCATCTTCCCTAGGCATCAGGATTTGATGATATCCGAAGTAGGCATCTAGGAAACACAATAGCTCACACCCAGAGGTGGAGTCCACTATCTGATCTATTCTAGGTAGTGGAAATGGATCTTTTGGGCATGCCTTATTCAAGGTGGTGTAGTCGATACACATCTGAAGATTCCCACCAGCCTTGGGTACAATGATTGGGTTTGCTAGCCATTTTGGGTAATGAACCTCGCGGATGAAACCAGCTACGAGCAGATTCTTGATCTCCTTGTCGGATGAAGTTCTGTTGCTCAACTGATTGCTTCCAGGGCTTCTTGTGTACTAGACGTGCGTCGGGATAAATCTTCAGATTGTGCTCAAGCACCTTTCTAGGGATCCCGGTCATTTGTGATGGTTGCCAGGCAAACACGTCATTATTCGCCCAGAGGAAAGTGATGAGTGCGAGTTCCTATTTGTTATCCAGGCCTCCCAATATACGAGTGGTCTGGGCAGCATCGGACCCGATTTGGAGGACTTTGACAGGAACGTATGTGTTGCCGCTTGGTTGCACACGTGGTGTAGATGTCGAGCTTTGATGACGAGTGATCGGAGGCTGAGCAGCTAACTCTTTGCCAGAGGTTCCCTCCTGCGCTGTTGCAAGCGCATGGAGTTCTTCCAGCGCAATGGCTTCGGTGGTGCGATCTCTGCGGATCTGGAGAACACCCGAAGGTGTCGGCATCTTCAACACCAGGTAGTCGTAGTGAGCTGCGGCCATGAACCTGTACAGGGCAAGTCTGCCCAGGATTGCGTTGAAGGGTAGACTGATGTGAGCGACGTCGAAGTCCAGCTTCTCAGTCCTATACTTCTCCCGAGTCCCGAAGGTCACTCGAAGTGTAATGGATCCGAGAGGGCTGATGGTCCCCAGACCTACCCCAGAGAAAGGTCTTGAGAGGCGAAGGTCCGACAGTTGGAGCTGGATCTTCATGAACGCTTCAAGATCAAGAGATTGAGCATTGCGCCTCTGTCTACCAAAATATGGTAGAGCTGGACATTGTTGATGCTTGGAGACACCATCAGTGGCAGTTGACCCGCTCCGACCATGTTCCTGGGGCACTCTGTTGCATCGAAAGTGATGGGAGTATCCATCCAATTCCGATGTGGTTCTGACTTGGCGGCAGGGGCTACTGAAGCTATTTCCCGCCGCATGGTCTTGTGAACGCGGCGTGAGGTGATGTCCCAGGACCCTCCATAGATGGTGTTGAGGGTCTTCCGACGCTCGTTGTCAGAGACGTCAGAATTGTCGTCAACTGTGTTGTACACAACCTTCAGGACCTTCTTGGGGTCCTGAAAACCTAGCTCCATTTCAGCTGGAGCTTCGTCGACTTTTTGTTTCCCTTCTCGTTGATGGAAACAAGCTTCTTCTCGGCGCTTGTTGTAGCGCTTGACAAGGTTTTGGACCTTCCGGCAGTCTTCTAGGCTGTGTTTGTCCGTTTTCTGGATCAGACACCACACCTTAGAACCATCGACGTCTTCTGACGAAGGTCGATGTAGCTTTTTAGGGCATAGCCCCCGGCTACTCGGAGCTACAGCTGTCGCAGCAATAGGTGTGTCAGCCGATGGCTTCTTCTTGTCGTTGGACTTTTTCTTCTTCTTACCACTTCCAGAGGTAGTGGCTTCAGCTTTGGAGGACTTTTTATTAGCCTCTGGAGTTGGCCTAGAGTGCATTTTCCGGCCCTCTGGGGCCCAGGCGCACTTGTCCGCCAGGCTGAATAACTCTGTGACATTGGTGACCTCCTTCGTCGTCAGCTTCTCTAACATATTTTTATCTCTGACACCCTGTCTGAATGCCACGATGACAGATGCGTTGGAGATGGAGTGAATAGTATTGCGTACCTGAGAAAATTGTTGGATGAAGGACTGCAGCAATTCTTCCGATGTTTGCTTAACAGCAAAAATGTCCAGTTCAGTGGCAGGTCGAGTGTTGGAGCTCCCAAAATTGGTGGTGAACTATTGGCATAGCTCCTCCCAACTGTTTATAGAGTCAGGCGGCAGACTCATGAACCAGGACCTGGCGGTCCCAGGCAATGCCACTGGAAAGTAGTTGGTCATCACAGCCTCATTGCCACCCGCTGCTAGAATGGCGGTGGAGTATATCTGGAGGAACGCGGCGGGGTTGACAGTCCCATAGAATTTCTCTGGTAGATGAGGTCAGAACTTCTGGGGCCAGCGGACCATGCGTAAATGCATGGCCAGGGCTGAACAAACGCCCCCCACTCTCAAAGGAGGAGGGTTTTCCCGAGCCTCCCGCCTTTCGCGAGCACGCTCGATATGGACGCGGTTGTCCTGCTGTCTGTAACGATGGTCAAGCTTCGACCACAAATCATGTGTCAAGAGTCTCGACATAGTGTGGGTGCGACGCGCCCCAGAGGATAGTGAAGTCACCTGCTGAGATACAGCACACCTTCAGTGCTATGATGCATGAGGAAAAAGTCTTCCAGACAAAGTCCTACGCTTAGAAGGTGCCTGCCCAGAAGGGGGAGGACCTTGGTTGCTGATGGCATCAGTTGCGGCTGCAACTAGATGCTGCACATCAGCACGCCACTGCTCCATAGCATCCTGAGGTGCTCCAAGCGCAAGTGGGCACTTCAGAAGAGTACGCGCAGCGATTAACGCGTTCTCGGGGTTGTTGTGTGTCGATGCAGTGACCAACACAAGGACTCCATCCTGCTGCCCAACATTGTTAGCTTAGGCAGGTGGAGGTGGTGCAACGCCCGCTGGGACAGCAACACCTGGTGGCTGTTGCACATGGGAGGGATTCCCCCCAGCAGGTTGCACAACATTGCTGTTGGATGACCATGCGGCGGAGTTCACCATCTTGAAATCTCGAGGCAGCCCCCTACCTGGCATGCCAAATGTTGAAGTCTGCGATCGACACTTGCCCCGTTACTACTTAGGTCGTAGCCCGCGGAGGTTCTTGATTGGTTGGGGCCCGAGTGAGATTAGGAACAAGATGATGACACGAGGGATTTTATGTGGTTCGTGTCGCCTGAGCGTAACACTCTACTCCATGGGTTGTGTGTTGTATGTATGAGTATTTGTGGCGCTTGTGAGCGTATGAACTTGCCCGTCCATGTATCATGTGATGCATCCTTTTTATAGTCTAAGGACTGGTTGTTACATCACTTGTCTGGCCCAACATGTGGCTCTGGTGTAGTTAACTGTCTAATACACATTTCCTGAATATTAAGTGTGGTTAATAGGGTGATAACGTGCCTTAATGATGGCATTACCCTTATTAACAGTCTACTGATCGTGTGTCATTAATATGGCATTAATGACATATAATTTGGTTTTGTAATTGTCGCTTTAACTGCCCCTTGAAGGTTCGAGCCATTGGAGATCTCTCTGTCTTCTGTTGAAGTCCTAGCTCCGGAGGTTCGACACATGGTTGCTCTGGAGCTTTGCATTGTGGGGAGGCAGGTTCGAAGCCACTATACACATGGCAGCACCGGAGCTTCCCTCTACTGGGGGTTAGGTCTGGAGTCACTGGACACATGGCAAGACCAGAGCTTCCGTATGAAGGGAGTTAGGTCCGGTCTTGTGATACACGTGTCAGTGCTGGAGCTAACCAAACGAGGGAGGCGGGTCCAGTATTGTGCAACACGTGTGACCTTTAGAGGTCTTCAACTTGAAAGGGTGAAACTCCTTAGCTTTTCTTGCGCTATCATGGGGTACCCAGTACGTAGGGTACCAACAGTCCTAGTGGAGGATAAGTTAGGAAAGGAGCTACTCCTACTGTGCTTTAGGTATTCATATACATAGTCAACAAGTGTACATATGGGTATGTTAACGACTAGTACTAGGGTTTTATGGTCCAACACATCAGGCACGGGTTTGCCTCCGACAATGTCAGGACGATTCCCACCATGAGCTTGTGGTGTAGCTGAATGTGGGGGGTCATGAAGGACGGAGAGGGCTGTCACCACCTGCAGCCTACACCTACAAGTTGTGGGTCTACGAGACATCCAATGCTACTTAACTATCTAAGCAACAAAAACAAGTGCAGGCAACCGCTCCTGTGGTGCGTCTCGCCTACTGCGGGGGTCGGTCTCGCCCACGGTGGGAGCCATGGAGCAGCGGCTTGTGCCTGCTGCGCGCGGTCACGAGGAGGATTGCCAGGACAAGGCATCCACCACACTTATGTCCTCTATATTTTCATCAAGACAAAGGGTTGATCATGGATATCATCGTCGATTATTGTTGTTGTCTTCTTTCCAAATAAAGTGGAAGGCGACTGGCGAGCAGTGTCTATCCAAAATTTTGCTTCGCTGCAGCACTCAAAAGTTTTTTCGGTAGGGACTCCTCTGAGAGCGTGATTGAGATCACACTTCTCTCATGTGTTCTTCACTCATTTTCTTCATCGAAAGTCAACAGCTACTTCATAAAAAATTATCAAGACCGAGATTGTTGTTGTCTTCTTCCTCAAACAAGAAATTGGTGAAGATTGAGCCCATATCTCAGCAGTAAGGATGGGAGGTGACTAATTACCTATCGGAGTTTCGGTCTGTGGATCGGAGACCCGATGTTATTATCAGAGCATGTCCCCATAAAAAGTTTTTGTTAATGTCTCTCACATGTGGAGACACAATGGGAGTGTGACATCCCTGTCACGCATCGGATTCTGGTGATTTCGATGATCTCTTCATGGACGCGGTTCCAAAACTATGTGTAGTTGTAGGGTTGATCATGTACGCATTTATGTTAGTGTGTTGCGATGTGAGTGAGTTTGTATATGAACAGATACTACAACTATATATATTAGTTGAGAGAATTTAAAAAATAAACTATCTAAGCACCATGCTTACATGTTAAGTAGATACCTTAAGAGCCTAGGTACAAGCACCATCCTAAGGTAATGACTAACCTAAACATCGTTGAAACCAATGTTGGAACCAAGCACTACATTACTCATATTAATATAATCATATTAATACCTAATTAGACTATCGGTGGTGTATGATGTTTGATAAAGACATTATAACTAGATCATAATAACATCTACACCTAACACCAACCAAACAAGTAACACCTCATCCAAGTATATGAATAAGTAAAGACTAATAATATTAATATAAAACATAATGTCACAAATACAAGAAAAGATACATGAGGCATACCTTTCCCAATTTGGACTTGGGACTAGAGGCTCCTCTCTACAACCTAACCACCACTAAGGAACTAGGAGAACTAGTGTATAAAAGAGAGAATGCTTGAGTGGTGTGTTGAAATGAGGGGTGAGAGGTCCTATTTATACTAGTGTTGAGGTCGGTTCCCACTATCTTTTGCGCGCGAATCAGTCACCATTCTTATAACCAAGCCACAATAGTGTGCCACGTTGAAGTTGATCGAGATTGGTGGGAAGAACAGGTCGGCCGACCCCCTAGTCGGCTAACCTGGTCCTGGCACCAATCGTGGTGTGCTTCCTCCAGGTGGCTGATAGGTGAGTCCTCTGACCATTTCAGGGCGCTACGCCATTGGATTCCTCGGTTACTCCTGTAGGTGGGCCATTTGATCCATGTGCTGCCGCATGTCGGTGTCTGACTGGATGGGAAGGTATTATTTATGATTCCTCCCTTGAATTCACTTCGATTCTGTATAAAATTTCTGCATGCACCATTTTCTCCAAGTACAAGTGCAAATATTGCTAACTATGATGTGTGTAAGAAATATTTATTCCTTTACATAATTGAGTTATATTGACGGTCAAAATTGGTATATAATGACCGTCAACAGTGACGTTTGCAGGCACGTTTGTTGTGGAGCACTGCCATCAGTGGGAATGAGGTTACCACCAAGATATTGTGGGCTTGGAAGTAGTGACGGAGCTTCCTTGATGGCACAGGCCCTGCATAGAGCAGCTCGTGTACCTCGAGGTATCTTTTGTCTTGGCATCCTGGAGGACTTTGCTGATGTAGTAGACTGGACACTGGGTTGTCCGGACCCTCCCTATGGGGTCTGGTGTGTCTTCTTCCATTGACCCCAAACCCTAGGGCTTCGGACCCCTGGGATCTGGATCAGCCTTCGGGGGCTGGGACCCGAAGGCGTTTTGTCTATCGAAACCCCCTGTGGGGTCCGATTCGGTCTCCAAGGACTGGGACCCAGAGACTTCCTGGTTGCCAGGGACCCCTGCAGGGTCCGAGTTTAAGGACTCAACGTCGGCAACAGGGGCCACCCCTGAAAGTTGCGGTTTTTGGGGTTTTGGTCGTTTCACGACTAGGACCATGCTCACCACCTCTATTGTGGCAGTGATGTAGAGCAGTAGAGGATCGATGAGCACCAGAGCCACCATGATGGGAAGCAATGTGAGGTACCGCTTGAGCTCCTGGAACGCCTCTTATGTCTCCTCAGTCCAGACGAAGGGACCGGTCTTGCGCAGGAGCTTGAAGAACGGGAGAGCCCACTCAACTAGTCTAGAGATAAAACGACTGAGTGCAGCCAAGCATTCTGTGAGCTTCTGCACATCCTTGATGTGGTTTGGGGGCCACATCAGCTCAATTGCCTTGATTTTATCTGGGTTAGCTTTGATTCCCCGGTGTGAGACCAAAAAACCGATCAGCTTCCTGACAAAGACCCGAACATGCACCTGTCTGGGTTCAACTTCGTGCGCATGGAGCGCAGCCTGTCAAAGACTAGGGCGAGGTTTTCTAACAAGGATGTATGCCTTTTGATTTTGACAACGATGTCATCGACATACACTTCTACTAGGTCTCGAATGAGGTCTCCAAATGTTTTATGCTTGGCACGTACAAAAGTAGGGAGAGCATTCTTAATACCATAAGGCATGGAGACATAACAATATAGACCATCTACTATTATAATTGCAGTGTGCTCCTCATCCTCTCTAGACATTCCTATTTGATGAAAATCAGAATAATCATCTAGAAAGTATAGTAGATCGTAGCCTGATGTAGAGTCTACAATTTGATCTTCCTAGAGAGAGGGAATGGATCTTTAGGGCAAGCCTTATTGAGACTGGTGTAGTCGATGCAAATCTGAAGCTCCCCGTCGGCCTTGGGGACAACAACAGGATTAGCCAACCACCGGGGTTGGTGGACCTCTCGGATGAAGCCAGCATCAAGCAGCTTCTTGATTTCTTCATGAATGAAGTTATGTCGCTCGATGGATTGCTTTCGAGACTTCTATTGTACCAGATGAGCGTTCGGGTAGATCTTCATATGGTGATGGATCACCTCCCTGGGGATCTCGAGCATCTGTTACGTTTGCCACGCAAACACATTGACATTGGCCCGGAGGAAGGCGACGAGCGCGAGTACCTATTTGTCATCCAGACTCCCCGCTATGCGGGTGGTCTAGGTGATGTCAGAGTCGACTTGGACGACCTTGTCGGGAAGGTCGCTGGTGTTGAAGGGCCGAACACGGGATGCAGAAGTTGAGAAGCACTGGTGTGTGCTTGGGAGAGGCTGGCTTGCCTGAGCTCTGCCAGTGGTAGGCACCCGGGCCGCCGCAAGTGCTTGGAGCTTCTCTGAGGCGAGACTGTGGTGGAATGGTCCTTGCGGATCTTGAGGACGCCGCTGGGTGTAGGCATCTTCAAGACCAGGTAGTCGTAGTGAGCTACAACCATGAACCAGTATAGGGTCGGCCTGCCGATGATGGCATTGAAGGGGAGGTCTACCTCCGCCACATCGAAGAGGATGCTCTCCGTACGGTAATTCTCAAGCGTCTTGAATGGACCGGGAGGAAGATGTTACTGTACAGCCTGACGTGCCCCGGTCGTACCCCCGAGAATGGGCTTGATGGTTTGAGCTTGGACATGGGGATCTGCAGCTTCTCATAAAGTGCACGGCTGATGAGGTTGAGGCCCGCCCCGCCATCGGTCTGCACGTGGTAGAGCTTGACGTTGGCAATGGTCGGGGCAACAAGGATCGAGAGCAGCCCCGCACCTGCAATGTTCTTGGGGCAGTCGAAGGTGTCGAAGATGATCATCATCCCCATCCACTTGTGGTGCAGCGCCGGGCTGGGGGTAGGATCTACCGATGCCACAGCCCGGTGTAGGGTCTTGACAGCGTTCCTGTACGTGATGCTGCACGAACCCTGTAGATGACATGGAGCATCTTGCGATGCTCGTTGTCGGTGCTGCAATCGGAGTCGCAGAGCTCGTAGACTACCTTCAGGGCGCGTTGGGCGTCCCGGTACTCTGTCTCCTTCTGCTCGTCGACCTGAGGGTCGACATTTTGCTTGCCTTCCTGCTAGCGGAAAGGCGAGCTGTTTGGGCGCTGCTGCTCAGCTACTAGCGGTAGTGCTCCGCGAGCTTCTTGATCTCCCAGCACTCACTAGCGCTATGGTGCTTGGTGTTGTGCACTGAGCATTGCTCGCCGCCATTGTAACCGTCAGGTGACTGTTGCAACCGCTTGTCGAGGTGTGGCCCCTGACCTCTGCCAGTCGCTTTGGCTGCGACGACGGGAGCCCCTGCTAGTGTCTTGTCCCTGCCACAGGCAGCAGCACCTCCTTCGGGCTGACTGACTTTCCCTGCCTCGAGGTAGAATGGGAGTGCCAATTGTGCCCTTTTGTGGCTCTAGAACACCGGTCGGCCAGGCTGAAGAGCTCGGAGACGTCTTGCACATTGTGCATGGCTAACTTCTCGAGCATCTTCTTGCCCCGCACACCCTGTCAGAATGCAACCACAAAGGAGTCATTCGAAATGTGTGGAATGGTGGTTCGTACCTAGGAGAATCGTTGGATGAAGGATCACAGAGACTCCCCCGGGCGTTGTTTCACGACGTGGAGGTCAAGCTCTGTGCTGGGGCATGTGTAGGAGTTGTCGAAGTTCACCGTGAACTGTATGCACAACTCCACCTTGAAGGTTATGGACCGGGGGGGGGGGGGGGGGTTCATGAGCCATGATCGGGCACAACAGGTCAAGGCGACAGGGAAGTAGTTGGCCATGATGGCCTCGTCCCCTTCTGCAGCAAGGATAGGGGTGGATTAGATCTGCAGGAACTCGGCGGGGTTGACACTCTCGTCGTACTTCTCGAGTAGGTGAGGTCGGAACTTACGTGGCCACACCCTAAAGCGGAGGTGCGGTGACAGAGCTGCTCATCCTCGGCCTACTCTTGCTGGAGCAGGGTTAGGAGCGGCGTACACCTAGGGTGCAGGCTGTTCTGCATACACAGGGAGAGTGGGTTGTGCCGCGTACAAAGGGGTTGCAGTTTGTGTCGCGTACATCAGCGGCACAACGCCTAGTGCATTGTAGTCAGCCTCAAGGTTGCGGTGTCTCTCATGTTGTCATTCGATGATGTTGCAACCATCTTCTGCTGCGTGGCGGCGGTCGAGCTCGACCTTGAGGTCGGTGTGGAGAGATGGGTCAAGCGCGAGTCGACCGTCCGTCGGTTAATAGTCAGCGTGCGCGATAGTGACAAGTGTGATGGGGCGGCCTGTTGCCACCTTCGTGGAGGCGTGTTGAGAGCGGCGACGATGAGGTGGTCGACGTCATTGACCCACTGCTCTACAGCCCCCTGTGGAGCATCCACGCTAGGTGGGTTGTGAAGGAGTGCATGCGCTGTAGTCAGGGCGCTCTCCGGGCTCGCGGCTGGCGGCATCATTATCACCGAGGCAGCGGGAGTCTGCCGCAAGGCACCAGGCTGGGCGGCTGCAGGAGCAATGACTATTTGTGTTCGCCTGCAGGACCAGACTGGCCTCTGGAGCGGGAATTGGCCCCATCTTCTCCAGTGGTGTGGCGTCGGGGCCGAGTGGAGGCACCGATGGAGTGGTTCACCATTGCGATGAAGTTCACTTTTCAGGGAAAGACTTACTTCAAAAAGTACAGAAGTGTGGAAACGACACTTCCCCCAGACCTGATAAGAAGCAGCTCATGGAGGTTCTTTTTCAGAGGGTCTAAAGACTGAAGCAGTCGAGCGAAATGGCAATGGTGGAAATGGTGAACACGGTGAATTTTACGTGGTTTGGGCCACCGGAGCGTAGTACCCTACGTCCACGGGAGTGTGGTGTATTGTTCTTGCTTGTGCAAGTGTGTGTTGTGTGCTTGAGCAGGCTCGAATGAATCTGTCAAAGTTGTTGCCCGCCCGAACCATTTATAGTCCAAGTTCGGGCAGTTACAAGTAGGACTCGGGTCCCGACAGGTGGCCCCGAGGAGATATTAACCCTATACAAAATCTAGGGCTTTATGGCTACTTGATGCTCCCTCTGATAGTGGCTTGAAGACTCTTCACCCTGGCACGTCGAACGCCAGAGGCTAAGCATACATGTTGATGATGGTAGAGAATGTCTCATCTGTTGTGTTGCCGCAACCTACTCCGTCAACAGTGTGGTGGAGCTCTACTGTGTCTTCACTTTGATGTGATTGGGCATAGTACCACCTGACAGGGGCGTGCACTGCGGCCGCGCGCCTGGGAAGGCGTGTGCCTTGAATGCACGGCTGGACAGGGCACATCGTTCTTTACTCCAGCGACCTACCGCCCAGAGCAGGCGCTGGCCACGAGGCAGCACTAGAGCCTGCCTCCGCGGGGAAGCCAGGTATGGGGCTGTAGGACACGTGGCGGGTTTGGAGCCCTCTTCTAAGTAGAGGCGGGATCCGAGTTTGCTGGACAAGTGGCAGCGCTGGAGCCTGCCTCTGCGGGGGAGGCCGCCCCGATGCAGCAGTACAGGTGGCGGGTCTGAAGCCCACCTCAAAGGAGAGGCAGGATCTGAGCCCACTGGACATGTGGCAGCATTGGGGTCCGAAACCCACCTTTAAGGAGAGGAGGGATCCGAGCCCACTCGACACGTGGCAGTATCGGAGCATGCATGCCTCAACAGGGAGGCAAGGTCCTTAGCCGTTTCGATCTTGTGCAAGGGGTACCCGATATGTAGGGTACCGACAGTATCCCTTGCAATTCCTCTTTGCAACATTGTCTTTAGCTAGAGTGACACCCTTTTGAAGGTACTAAAGAAAAAAAATTCTGAGGTACTTCAATTTTCCAAAGTGGGTTTTTATTAGACACCACCCCTTATTGAATCATAGCCAAGTACATAGAGTGAACTGAAAAAATTCCACTTATTTAAGTCCCACCTAAAAGTGTCATTGTCCCCACTAAAATGTATAAAAGCAACCGTTACAATTACTTTATGCCAGTTTTTCAAATTATCCTTTAGTAACTCCCTCCTAAAAAAATGTTGAGCGGTCTAGTACTTAGTGTATATGCCACCGATACATTGTTATTACTTACTAGATTATAGAGCAAGGGTACAATTCCTCAAGAGGTTTATTTTCAATCCAAGTATCTTCTCAAAATGTAATTTTAGTAACACTTTGAACTAGGAAGAATCCTCCCACTAAGAATTGGTCTTTAATCTTCATAAAACCCGGCTAAAAATGAGAATATCACGGACGTTTATGCACTTGAGTTAACGTTTTTGTGTAAAAATATTTTTCATTAACAGGCTTTGCCAAATACCCTCCTCATTTGACAATTTAAACAGTAACTCGCTTAAAAGGCATTTTGTTGAATATCAAGGTTTGTTAGCTCGATCGGCAAGAGTTTGTTAGCTCAGCTGTACGTGGTCCGGTTCTTTAAAAGGTCATCATGGTGTGTTCAGTTGAGCCGGAATTGAGCAATAAAATATCAGTGTTTGTGGCCTCGTGAGTCCGCCCTATGTTGCTTGGAGTGCCGCTAGTCCGTGTGCCCAACCCCCCCCCCCCCCCCCCCCCCCCATGCTGCTCCGTTTCTGCTTTGACAATGCACAAGTTTAGCCTGCCCTTATATTATAAGAAAGCAGAAATTGTACAATATACCGAGTTTTAGGCTCTTCGCAATGGTATGCTGTAAAACGTACTGGAAAGCGTACTGAAAAATATACTGAAACTTTTTTGTAAATACACATACTGTAAGTATAGATTATATAGAGTATGGTTTAGAGGATATAATATGTTTTAGAGGTTGCTGATACGCATAGTCTTGAGAAATTTCTGACATTAGCTCAAAGGCGAGCCACCTCTACATACAAGAAAAATAAGAGCTAACTAGAAGGATGCAGCAATGCTATCAGATCCTTACAACCAGCAGACATCCAAACAAGTATTCCCTTCGGATCTTTTTATTTTTCACTGGCTAGTTTATTTTTAAACTAATCAGTGACAAATAAAAAGATTCGAATAGAGTAGCTCGTCTGCTCCTTCTATTGAAAAATTCTTGCATTTCGATCAAGCCAGATCCACCATACTACAGCAATAGCTAGTGTTCCTTCCTTCTTTTGATTCGCTTATAGAATCGGTGCTACTAAAAACAATTTAACTCCGGCACAAAAGTCTAGCTATAAAAATTACAATTTTATATCCGGCAGCACTATAAAAGTTACTCCCTCCGATTTTGAAAAAAAAATATCATTTTTAGACAATATCTGGTATACTATAGAGTGATTAATATTATCACAGATTACTTTTTACCCATAATAAATACAATTACATGTGCATTCAAAGCAATCAATATTGTTATTGTTAGTTGACTTTTTAAACAATATCGTAAGTGCAAGAAGTAAAGTGAAAGATTAGAATGCAATTTTGGTAGTGCAATCATGCAAAAGTCATCTGTGAGCACACCATCTTCATCCTAAGATGACTGTACTTTTACACTTAAACTCCCACTGGACAATAAAAACAATATTACCTGGTGGAAGGATTTAAGTTTAAAAATAAAGTAATTGTACGATGAAGATTGTATCACTCACAAGTGATTTTTGCATGACTGCATCGAAGAGTTGATTGTATTCTAGTTAATCCCAGAAGTAGGGACGGACTATGCAGGACCATATTCGACCAAAGTACATTGAAAAATAATTTCAGAAGGTTAAAACATTTTTTAAACCGTAGGAAGTAGACTCATAATCTTCTTCCGGCAGGTAGGACCCACTTGTGATTGAGCTAAAATGACTCCGTAAGTGGACAAAGCACATGAGGTGCCAAGGCTCGAATTTTTTTTATTTTAGCATTATTATATTATGATTTAATATTAATAGCGTCTGAATTTTTTTTTGCGAAACTAGCATCCCTACCGTCCACACTGTGGACGGCAGGTATACGTGGCGTGGGAGCCGTCCACCGTGTGGACGACGGGCCTGCGTGGCTGCCACGCCAGCAAGAAGCCGTCCACATTGTGGACGGCAAGGCCCTGTCATCCAGCCTTCCACGGTGTGGATGGAAAGACCTTGTGGCCGGTTAGCCTGTTTATTCTTTCTACTTTGTCATCAATTTAGAAATAGATAAAAACATTTTTGGACAATGTTTTTTATCAAAGTAAATGTAATACACTTTGTTGTTATTTCGAAAAAATAACTTATCTAAACTTTGGTTTAACAAGTGAAATATTATGTGCATTTGAATAACGCACTAGGATCACATTATTGAAACTAAGTAATGTTGCCTCTATCGTATTCAATTTTCGACAGTTATTTAAAAATACTCCGGAACATATTTGAAAGATATTGTTATAGAAGTAAAGGTAATGTACATTGTTATCATTGCATGCAATGAGTTGTACAAACATTCGATACGTAGAATAAATTGTTATATTCTTTTGAAATATGAATTATGAACATAATACAAAAGTGACATTTGGCAGACATTATAGATGCATTTCATTAAAAGAATCGGCGATTGCATACATTACAAAGTTCAAAAATGAGTGTTTGTTCTCTGCCTATCTACGACTACGATACATAAGTCAGATAACACATATTTAAGAACAGAAAAATAAAAACGACGACACAGATGGTGTGTGTATGATGCACTAAATAATATCTAACCTACGTGCACCAACCTACTCCTAACACACCTTAGTTGAAATTAAGGCCAAACATATTTCATATAGATTTTATTGCGTGCAACGGGGATATTTTCTCTTTCAAAATGCATCCGGTTCGGCTTCTCTTGCGCGACGTGCTCTTTCACGCATGCGTTCCCTCTCAACCTCTCTTGCCCGCTTTGCCATAAGTTCCTCCTCTAGACACTCGCGATGATACTCTTCCTCCTTTTGGCGACGCACTTCTTGACGTTTGCGATGATGCTCTTCCTGTTCAGCTCTCTCCCTTCTGTCCCTCTCAACTCTTTTTTCCCACTCTATTTCATAGAGGAAGTTCCTGATAGCAGATCTATGCATGCTATACACGTACTCGATCTGTTCTGGTGTTTGTTCGTGGTCGACATATTGTACGAACTCGCAAAGAGGCGGCGGAGACTACGTGATAACAAATGTGTCATTATAAATAGTAGGATGAAAATGTAAATATCAAATGGTACGAATAAGGGTTGTAAGTATTTTACCTGAGCTCTGCCATTGGGAAAAAATGGACAGGTCCTATGAGGAGGATCATACTCATAATTATTACACATCCAGAGTCTCAAACCATAAGTGTCCCCCATCCCAAGATCTTTAACAAGTCGACAATCAGTGCCGCATAGACACATTGGCGGTTGTAATCCCTCGGGGATGTCGACTCTCTCTTTGTTGTTTGGTGGCGAGTAAGGTTCATCCATGGTAAGACGATGTATGGAATGTGTGATGATGGGATTGTGGTGACGATGCGGAGTCACTCTTATATAGACAATAGAGACATGTAATCGTCCACACTGTGGACGACTCGTCCAAACTGTCAACGACTCGCCCACAGTATGAACCGCTCGTGTTCAATATGGACAAAAAATATAAGATTCAGTAGTATAAATTTCATAGACGAGTACCGAAATAAATGTACCATAACAGACATAAATAAAATAGCATGTAGAGTGACATCCAAGTACAGAGGAAATATGAAAGACTATATAAAGTGCAACATCAGCACCTACTGCGCTTGCTACGTCCCCTCCGTCCTGCTCGAACGTGGTCAGCATCGTAGGACAATGGGTCTGGAGCATTCTTGTAACTATGACCGAATCCTCTACATGTGCTACACCTCACTTGTAGTGAAGATGATGACTCATCCATATCATTTCTTATACGTCTGGTTTTACGACGACCACGCTTCTGCTTCAACTTCAAATAATTAGGACTTCTTTCGAAATTTGGTCCTGGATTCGTGGTGAATGGACCAACAATGCGATAGCCAAATATCTCGGCGTTCCAAGTCGTCTTTATAGCCTCCTTGGAGATGTAAGGTGAGACATACATGTTTGGAGATAATTTAGTCTCACTACATGCAGCAATAACATGTGAACACGTCCTATGAAGAAGTTTTGGCTTCATACAAGTACAAACGACTGAATACTCACTAATCACACACTCGTGCACCGTTCTTTCATGTGTACCAGCGTGTCTGCCTCTGTCTCTACAAACAATTTCGAATCTGTTTTGTCGTGTACCAGTTTGTTTCACACTATGGAAATGAGCCTTCTTAATCTTCTCATCCATGTAGTCACAAATAAATTTTGTGAAAACCAAATTAGAATTAGCCATTAGTAGACATGCTTTTGCATAACAATCATGAAAGTACTTCATCGTTCCACTCAAAATTCCTTCAACGATACCAACAAGTGGTAAAACTCTTGATCCACGTAAGACGAAATTGTACACCTATAACAATTTTGTATTAATTTCATAAACTTTTATGTAAAACAATTTATCTGAATTACTAGTCATAATGACGTACCTCTGCTAAATTTGTTGTCATAATTCCGTACCTAGCATCATGTGTGTCATATAACAAAGACCACTTCTTTTTTGGCTCATTATGAATCCAATGCGAGAAGCATCGAATAGATGATCCTGCCCTCCGACCAATTATATGATCATTTGATGGAAGACTAGAAAGAGGTACAAAATATTCTTCAGTATTATCCCATTAAAGAACCTCATCAGTTTGTTTCCTTGTCAACTCATCAAGACGACGCCACAAAGCATTGAACTTTCTTTCTTGATTTTGACAACACAAACGCTTAAACATGTTCATAAGCTGTTTGTTTTTGAAGTGACTGTAAAAATTTGCACCCAAATGTCTCATGCACCATCTTGATTGTATATCTGGTCAAGCTGGTGGTCCACTCTCAGTAGAACCGTATTTGATATCCATTATTGACCTCAATAAACTAGCATGGCAGGCATGTATAACACATACATTTTCTCGACATTGCACTACATCAACTTCAACCCGATACAGAAACCAATATCAACTGTTAGCATTTTCACTCTCAACAAATGCAAATGCCACGAGTATTTGATTGTCACCATCAACTCCAATGGTTGTAAGAATTTGGCCTTTGTACTTTCCAGTTAGGAACGTACCATCTATACAAAGAATAGGCCTACATTGTCGAACTGCATTTATGCATTGACTCAACGAAAAGAATGCATGGTGAAGAATCAGCTTTCCGGGAATCTCAGGATTTGGAACATCCACGATGTCTAAAATAGTGCCAATATTCTGCCTTCTTATAGTATGGAGTAACTTTGGAATATTATCATATGATGGTTCATAAGTACCAAATCTAGCCTCAATAACCTTTTGTTTGGCTTTCCAAGCTTTAGAATAACTTATGGTATACTTAAAATCTTGCTGAATAGTGTTGATGATAGATTTCGTTTCAAAAGAAATATTATCAACCACACGAGCATACATATGATTTGCAACAAACTGCGATGTCAGAGCAGTATTACATTTCTCCAGATGTTGCAACTCACAAGTGTGATTAACAACAATTGAACACTTCCAAAGAGAACTCCACTTCTCTGCATATCCATGAACACGAAGCGAACATGTTGTTGATAAACATTTGACATCATAAAGTTTTTTATTAGATTGGCAAACCATAAATGATCTCTTTAATGAAAGAGAACAATATTTAACAGCATCTTTCAATGCTTCTTTATCCTTAAAAAGAGATCTCATGGTTACTACATTGTCATGATAATCTAACGGCAAAGAATATCCTTCAGTAACTTTGAAACTTTCATAATTTTGATTACTCCATTCTGCAGGAATTAGAGGTTCATCTTCATCATCTGATGAATCATGTTCAGGAATATTATTATAATTTATATTATCTTCATTCATCTGTTCAATTAAGTGTGGAAGATGTTCTTCATCAGCTTGACCCGTTGCATCACCTACAACATCTTCATTTTCTTCTTCAGCAGCACCAACATCCTCATTTTCTTCTTCGACACCAGCAACATCCTCATTTTCTTGTTCACCAACAGCAATATCCTCATTTTCTTCTTCCTCATTACCAACATCCTCTTGTGTCTCGTCAAATACCTCTTTCGCTTGTATCTTAACAACAAGAATCAAAGACCATCCATATTCAAACGCCTTTGCTACGTAAGTTCGCCAAACGGATGTTCTATTTAGTTCAAGTAATTCTAAAAAAAAATGTCTCTCTTACACGAGTAACAACTCCATATATTTTCAACTCATATTCATCATCACTCAATCTAAACACCTTCGTTGACCATCTGTAAACACCAATAAATGTCCTTTCTATTGGACTAGGTATTCCCCGATTTATATAGGGGATTTCTGATAAATCTACTTCAGTCGAATTGTAATTTATTCGACATCCATCTTTATTTCCAAAAAATATCTTAAATTCTATTTTATCAGACATTCCTAATGAACAAAAAATATAATTATATCAACAACTATTATAACATATTAAAAAACTACAAATAAAAAAATAAAATATTGTAAATTTACTTCAAAAATAAAATAAATACACTAAAAAATAACGGATTTATATATTATATTAATGCGTAATATAATTAATATCTTATCAATATAATAATTATAACAACAATAATAAAATACCTACAATATTATTAAACTTAAAATAATACTACTAATCTAATTATTTTAAAAAATAGTACTTAATGATACTACTACTAATATCTATTTAAAACAATACTAATAAATAATAATACTATCTATTAACAATAATATAATAAATACAACTCTAATTAGCTATTAGACAAACCCTAATTACAAATACTACTCAATTATTACAACATAATAATTAATTATAATTTTTTAAAAAAATTTACCTTCTCTTCTCTTCTTCTTCTCTTCTTTTCTTTTCTTTTCTTTTCTTTTCTTCTCCTCTCCTCTCCTCTCCTCTCTCTGCTGCCTCTCTAGTCTGGTGCCTTAGCCACACAGCGCGCGACTTTTATAGTGCTTCTGCCGTCCACACCGTGGACGGCAGGCGCGTGGCTCCAACGGCTCGTGCCGCAACGGTCCAGTCCCACTTCCCAATGGTTGTTTGGACCGACGTGGCACCACGTGTCCCAATCATCCATAGTGTGGACGGCAATGCTGCACGCGTAGCGCCACGTGGCCCTGCCGTCCACACGGTGGACGGCTCCATCACCACGTGTGCCTGCCGTCCACGGTTGTGAACGGTAGAGATGCTAGTTTTGCAAAAAAAAATCAGACACTATTAATATTAAATCATAATATAATAATGCTAAAATAAAAAAAATCGCCAAGGCTCTACGCTCAGATTTTATCAGCCAACGCTATCTATAGAGGTTACTCTATTAAGCCTTTTACTGGACAGAAAGAGTAAAGGGATGAATTTGCCCCACATGTACGTTACTCTATATTCCTATACATTCCGATATCTAAAAAACATCCGTGTAAATGAGAGGTATGAACATATCCAATATTAGTAGTATAGAGGATAAGGGAACAGATACAAGAAAATATATTATATAGGAACCTTTCAAAATAACTTGAATATAACCTTTTAGATGATAGATAATCTAAGACTATCCACACTCATGTACTCTAAACTATACTAAACTTCAAAGATTTACACTATAAATTTCTAATTTTTTCAGTAACTTTTCCATTAATCTTTCGACCATACCTGTACAAATAGTCTAAACCCTGCTCACTCTAGTTCGAAAATAAACTAAAAAATGATAAGTATTTCAAGAGGAAAGAGTATTCAACTACATTTCTCACCAACTCAAATTATCTACGAAAATTGTAAATTTTAAGTGTTCTTCCAGTCCCAGCCCGCAATTGAATAACTGTTGTCTGTTGAGGCGCCTCATTACGCATATACCCCGGGCACGATACGAAATCCAAGCACAGCGCCAGCAACAATGTCATACAACTATCACATACATAACAAGTTAGTACCAAATCACCGCTGACGACCAACAAAACAGCAAGTTTATCCAAACTCGATCACCACTGACGACCAACAAAACATAAGTTTATCCAAACGCCAAGTAGAAGCGAATCGAATTACAAACTTCAAAACGCGGTCTCCTACCACCCAGCTTAACATCCGACAGAAGCAAGTTACGGCTCCCATTCATCAGCAATAAAACATCACATTCTTGACGTTTTCCTTCACTTGGGGGAGCCGGCGGAGAGCAGGAGGGCCACCTGCGGTCCCACCGCTGACGACCGAACCTGCACCTGTACCATCTCCCTCCTCGTAGTACCTCGCGCGGTATGCCGCCAGATGAGCATAGTAGACCGGTGGAACTGCATAAAGGAAAACATAAATTGTTAGCAAAGACTAATGGCCTGAATCTAGCATCAGGAGCTAATTATAGCAGCCAATGTGTTTGGCAAATAGGTTAATGCAAAATGCTCATGGTCATTCGAGAACAACTTACCAACTGACACAGAGCGAGTGCAGCGTGCGTACCTACAATTGCAAAACAAAACCAGGTCAGGACCAAATGGAAGCGACACTTTTTCAGATCTGAGGAATGGAATTTCTAGGCAGCCTAGGCTGATCCAAACCCAGAAGAGAGACTATCACAGCACCAGACACACCATGCCAAAGTGGCAGCAACACCAGTTGTCAAATTTTAATGAGAGGCAAGTGTAATAAACATGAGACTGTTAGTAAATGGAGAACTGAGCTTACGTGTAGCACAAGCAGTTAGTGAGCATCTGCAAAGCATCAGCAGAGAAATTGTTCTCATCATAGAGGACATGATAGTGAGCTGGTCTACTTGTCCCCTGAAAAAACAAACATTTACATTCAACCGATACATGAATAAACTGATATCAAAAACTTGTATGAGCAACACCAATTATCGCATAAATACCTTGATTCCAGCATGACTGCAGAGATAGAAATCAAACTCATTAGGATGGCAAATGCTAGAATCAACCACAGTTCCTGCAGTTTCAAATATTTGCGAATCAGAATTGATAATATACATGATAGTCAAAACAACTAGTTCTGCATTGAACATAAACAAAAAATGAACGTGTTACAAGAAACCAACCAGGAAGAACATTTCCACTTCTGTCACGGTTTTCTTGACCCTCAGGGAACAGCCTTGTATGATGCCTCTTTTGTACTACAACAAATGTGACCTTGGGTAGATAACCATTTTGGATAGAAGCACAAGCCTTGACAATGACATAGCAAAAAGAGAGGTTAGTACAATTAAATATAATATAACTACAAATTTGCAGATAGGCACGTGAATTATGTTCAAAGGTGTCACCTTCCTGATTGCATGCATTTCATGGAGCAGAACATGGCTGAACTGCCCTTCACTAACTCCATCCCTAGATGCAACATTTACAGAAAGTCAAAGATTGGTCCAAAAGGGAATCATGTGCAAACAAACAATGTAAATTCCAAGCATACCGGTAGAAAATTATCCTTCCCGGCTTTTCGCGAGTCTTCTGATAAAACGACAGCAGTAACTCCCTGCAAAAAGTTAATGGAGCACCTAAGTTTCAAACCATCATGTGACAATCCTCTAGAACTCAGGTCACAAGTTACCGTATCATTCCACCGTTTACTGTGATTCCTTTCACTGGATCAGTACTGGTCCAAAAGAGGTCTTGTATGATTTCTTGCCGATGCGCTTGGTCAGAGATAAGAGCTTTATAGGTTGTGGCCTCAAGGTCCATGGACGCCACGACCTGAAAAACATAACACCAAAGTGCCATTAACATCAATCAATTCCTAATAGGCTTTCCTTTAAAAATAGATTTTTGATAGGCTGAAAACAGCTTTAACCATTCATAAAAAAATTACTAACAACAGCACATGGATAAAACAATAGTAAATATAGGGGTACAATAACTGACAGCAGCAATAGAAGCTGAGGAGTCTTCTCCAGCTGCTGGATGAGTAACATCAGCACCAAAAATGATAGTTGGGATATCCGAGATGAATGGTAGAGTCTTCGCAATGGCTCTCTCAAGAACTGTATTGCGTCCTCCAACCTGATACATACAATATATACATATCAATATTCAAAACAGACAGAACATTGCTAAAGGGAACAACAAGCATGACTGCTGAATGCACTGACCTTCACATTGATTTTAAGAGCAACATTTTCAAAATACTGGTTGTCTATATTGGAATTAGGATTGATGCATTGAGAAACTATACCAAGTTCAGTCTCGCACAACCTCTTGATTTTTCCTGCAAAATGAATCGCGCAACATATCTTACTGCAAAACTAAAAAGGCCAATGGGCGTTAATAAGAACAAACATACCATAGTGACCAGCAACATCTGGAAGAATAACAATAAGCAGCTCGAGATCAGGAGCCATCTTGTTAACATCCCTTAGAGCAACTTCAATTCGGTTGGGACGAGCAGATTGAATTACTGTTACTGGAGTTGGAGTGAAATTCTGAAATATTAACGTCAAATTTGCAGGTCAAGGCGAATCATGGTTTCAAATACCGTGTATAAGCATATGCAATATATTACCATGCCCATTGAATTGCACTTCCGAACCAAGTCACCGCATACTCTGCATGCATAATCGATTGCCCAACTTGAAAAGTTCAAACAGGTCCAGCTCTGAATGCTTCCTCCATTAACCATTTTCTGCAAACAAAAAGTGGACATTAGTAGGCAGTTTATTATAATTACAATTATTCAACAATAGACAGTTACATGAAACCGTGAGACATATTATTACAATGCCTCCGTATATAGATATGGCGTGTGCCATTATACCAAAGTAAATTAGAATGAAATCAAAATAAGTAATATGAATTTGGATGTTTAACAAGCCAGCATATATGAAAGGACCTTATTTATCATATTCCATTTTCCATAACTTGGAGAACAAGTTTTCTCCCTTCCAGATTGATGATACTTCAGCTGAAGAAAAAATATACAAAAATGTTACCGTTTGAATTAAAAGAATCAACATAACATAATCAGGCCAAGAATGTTGTAGAATACGTACCATAGGTGGAGGTAGCACACGCGCCTCCACACTGGCCATTTTATTATCAACGCTGATCCCGAACATTTGTGCCAGCCTATCAGCTGAATAGTTATTGTGGCTAACCATCTATAAGCATGTAAAAGTTAATATTCAAGACACTATTTTAAAAAACATCAGAAATAACAATCACAAGAAAATAGAAAATGGAGCTACAAACAAAAATATATTACTATGAATAAATGGATTTTACAAGAAAAATAAGAAAAAAGCTGTTTGTAGCACAAGGATGTCTAAGGATTTGCTTAGCAGAACTCCTTTAATGAAATAGGCAGCGGGTCTGCCAGTTTGCTTCCAAAAAAGGATTTGTTTAGCATAAAATTAAATGGAAAAATCCTCTTCAAAATCGAGAATTACAATACAAGTGGTATTTAGCATGATGACCAAGGCTGGACTGAACAATTCATCTTTGACATATAGGAGGAAGTTGAAAATAAATTTCCCAACTGAACTTAAATGTACTACATAAAAAAATAAGAATGGAAATTAATTGGACTTAAAGCCACCGAAACTAAATAGGCTGAGATATACCTGCAGGATTTTTTTCTCCCTGTCATCAGGACGCTGACAGGTTTCTTTGAGCATTTGAGTTACCTGTTTGCTACTGAGCTTCTTGGAGTACTTTTGACCTTCTATAATTTGACACACCTATAATCAATTGGAAGGCATACAATCAGAATCATTCATTACACCTTATGCAAAAAAAAACATTGTAAAAGTTACCTCCATCGGCAAGTATATAGGCTTAGAAACATTGCCAGATTGTAGGCAGGGCCAAGCCGTGTATTGCAAGTGGCACTTGTACCGGCTCGCAAAGTATTGAACAACGGTCATCTGGTCAGCTTCTTCATTAGGAGAAAATCTGAAGACAGGGAACGGATTAAGTTTATACTACATTAAACAACCAGGCAAATCAATGAAATGATCCAGTACCTGAGCTCTGCTAATGGGACAGAAGTAATCCCAGTGATCTTGTACACGCTTCTTCTACTGTGTGTGGTTTCAACACGAACTCCACGCAGTGCTTTCTTCAGCTGAAAGGATTTTAGATAGATGAACCAGTTAGGTAACACCAAGCAATTTGTTCATCACAATACCGTAGACAAATATTGTACCATCAGGCGATCCTTGTCAGCAATAGGCTGTTTGGGGTTTCTTGGCCCCATGCTATTCCGAAAAAATTCTATCACGGGGATAGGCTTGTAAAAAGCGGTCGAGGATGTGTCTTCAAAAGAGAAGAGTGATAAAGATGTCAAAATAATATTTAAGTCGTGAAACAAATGCAGAGGCACATTCTCATGCATGTAAAATTAACGAATAAACGTAAATGCCCAGGGCTAAGAAAATAAACATATAGATACTCAATTCGCATTTAGTACTAATACAATGTGGTATCTGCGTACTAATAGAAACAGATATTAGAGAAGATGGTGTACCGATATTCAATGAGAGTCCCATCTGGGTGGGGCGCAAGCTCTGGTAGTATCCCCTCCAACACTCCAGTCCCTCCTTGATGTCAGCATGCCCAAATCCTTTTGAGTAGAAGGACCGAGAAACTGACACATAGCTGCAAAGGAAGAGAGTGATTAGCAGACATATGGTCAGCACCTTCAAATAATCACAATACTGCAGAAAAGAAACCAAAAGAAGGGGATCTGACAACAGGTATCTTACTTCAAGGATGGGGACTCCCTCAGGACAACGTCAAGCGCCTGGATTGTATCCTGGGGCGAGTCCCTTTGCCGACCATTAAGGAATTGCTGCAGGTGATACAAATTTGTGTGTCCCACGTATCGAATTGTGATCTTGTATTCACTGAATTTCAACAACGCAGATCAAGTTGTCAGAAGATTCGTCACAAAAAGTCTGCAAAAAACAAAAACAAAAAAAAACTGAGGTGGGGTGCTTACATTTCTCTGCGTTCCTTCCCCAATTTTACCACGAAGTCCTTTGATTTAAAGGGAAGCTCCCCTGCAGTGTAAAGGCTCTTGCTGCCATCGTATGCCGGAGTTCTGCCACCAAGAGACGTCGCAGCGTGGACCATAACAAGCTCCGCGAGCAGCACTCTGTTTATGCGCCTTGCCCTTGGTTCAGGACTAATGGAGATCTGGTAATGTATACAGACCAGATAAAATGCATGACTTTTGCTTAGCTTGCGGCATGCGGAATCAAAAAGGAACAGTCATTGATGCAGTTTCAGACCCCGAGCGAGACCAGAATGGTGAAACAACACGAGGCGACGTCAACGGCACCCCAAAGTAAGCAAGCTGGAGTCATTTCGTCAAAAGAGGTGCAAAATGGCTGAATAAAAAGCGCTGCATTGAATTGGGAGGGAAGAACACCCACTGACACGAGCAAGGAAAATGCATCTCTCGTCTAACTAATACTCATCTCAAAATACTTGTCACTCTCTAGTTCATTTTTGAACAAAAGAGTGACTAAGTATTCTGGAATGGAGTACGAAATAAACTTAGATCGGGCCATGGATTCAACTCAGAAGCTGCGTATCTGAGCTGCTACGGCTAATCGCTTCGCGGAACCAGCATCTATTTTGATTACGAGGTCAGCATGAAACCACATCGATGAAGCAAAACCAGGTGCAACAAGTGCTACACAGGTAGAAGGGAGAGGGAGGAAGGATGGGTGACTCACGTCGTAATGACATATGGTTTCTTTCTCCTCAACCTGGACCAAAAAGTGGTTGGCCCGGACCTTAACCTTCATCCCCAGCGTGCCGTACCCCGGGCGTGCAGGGTGCACTATCGCCTTGCTCGACGCCGGCGGGGCCTGCTGCGGCTGCACCTCAAGTGCGGGCGCCGATGGCGCGGCCGCCGCAGGTCTTGCTGCAGGAGCAGGCGCGCGCGGAGTAGAAGCCGAAGCGCCCGGAGTAGGATCCGCCACGGCCAGCCTCCCCATGTCCCTCGCAAGAGCGGATGCGGGGGGAGGAGGAGCGGGCAACGAACTGGATGAAGTCGTGGCCGGAGGCGGATGCGGACGGGCCGATGTCGAGGCCGCAGCTTGGGCCACTGGGGCGGCGACTGGCGCTGCTACGGGACGCGGCGCGGCGGGGCGGGCGGGCACCACACCTCCGCCGCGGCCACGGTCTCCGCCGCCCACGCCACGACCGTGGGCTTGCTCGTATTCTCCGCCTCGGCCTGCACCTTCGCCGCGACCGTAGGCTAGCTGGTGCCCGCCGCCGCCACCGCCTCGACCACCGGGTCCCCGGCCTCTGCCGTCGCCGCCGCGTCCAACGGGCCCCCGGCCTCTCCCGTCGCCGCCGCGCCCAACGGACCCCCGGCCTCTCCCGTCGCCGCCCCGTCCAACGGACCCGCGCCCGCCGCCGCCGCCGCCGCGTGAAGCCATGGGGAGAGAGAGGGTTTTCAGACGAGGATGAGAATGGAAACTGACTAGAACAATGAATAGAGACGCTGCCGGGGCCAACTTTTATAGACCAGGCCGCGCAGGAAGACGAGGCGCTTCCGGATTTGGTTGGCAGACGGATGGTTGCTACCAACACCCACTGAACGTGGGCTCAGAGGACTGAAGGACCCACATGTCAGTGACCTGAGTATTTATTCTATGTGCGCTTAGCCATTTGCATAGCGTGTTCGGGGACAAAAAAGTTTGTTAGGCATCCCTCCGGAATTGCCAGGCAAAACATTTAATTTTCTTAAATAATCACATCAATTTGTGATGGTGCTATACAAATCCAACTATTAGTATTCCGTATAAATCCTAATTCATCGCCTCTGGCCCATGTTTCACATGCCACCGCCACAAGTTAGACCGTCCCGGTGATTGTACTGGAACGGGTATTAAAGAATATGGAGGAGTAAAAAAATGCGTTGTACTAGTTTAAACTGTTTTGCAGTGGCATACCGTAAATCATATTGAATATGTGTACATTTAAAGAAAATATTAAAAAAATAATAGTGTATAGAGTATGTTTTTAGGGAAAACAGGTGCGGATGACCTTAGTGAAGAGATCGGATGTACTGAAAAAGTTGAGTGTACTCGATACTAAAAAGAATAAGAATATTCGTTAGAGTAGATGTTTTAGAGTACATGAATGTTGATAGCTTTGGCCTCAGTAGTATCATCGTATTCATCACTTATAGTTTTAAAGTGGTTTTTCCATTTATAGTCATCAAACTATCAATGTTCTTATGTCAAACACGATATTCAATATACTTAAAAATAATGTTATTTTATAATTGTGTGATATAGAACTCCATGTTTAGTGTTACGCATAACACTCGGTTACTCGGTTTGCCACATGCATGTGGCTGAAACTCTTGGTCTCGCAGTATTGCTACCAATAGTTTTAAAAGCGATCATTCGTTTTTATTCACCAAGCTATCAATAATTCCAATAATAGATGTCAAACCCAATACTTAATATGCTTAATAATCACGTTAATTTGTGATGGTGCGATACAGGATTTGACATGTGATATTATACATAAATGGTAGCTCCTCAGTTCCTATCCCTTTCTCTTAACACTACTACAAAAAGCATTTTCACAGGCGTCTGGATTTTTCAAATACAGACAGTCCGTAAAAAAATATGATTGTGATGACGAATGATACAATAACCGTCTGTGATGACAGAATATCACATACAAATTTTAAGAAACAACCGCCCGTGGAAATCATTTATTTCTCAGACGGTTATTAGTTAAGGACCGCCTGTGATGTAGATAACATCACAAGCGGTTCTTAATTAACCAGCGCCTGAAAAAATATATGATTTCCACGGGCGGTCATTGTTTAAGAACTGCCTGTGATGCTGCTAAGCTCCTGTCAAGCTAATCCCTGCACAACAAGCTCTTGTATATACAAGTAACACCCGTGGCTCATCATTTAAATTGTTGAAAGCATCAATTTGAAGTCTGACGATCCTTGGAAGGATTTTCCTATCCATTTGAAGGATTTCTATCCCTCCCGTTCATTTAAAAACTTAGGAAGATGTTTCTTTTCTCAGTTTTAATGCCTAAATATATTGACTAAAAATCGGTACCTACTTTCTTAGTGTTTCACACAAGCGAGTAAGCGAACAACTTCAATCACAAATCTTGTTTTTATACTTTCATAGGGATTTAACCTTAATCTTTCAAGCATAGATTTATTAAATAAGTGAAGTTTTCTTATCACACATGTTAATGACAGTTATAAGTGAAGGATGTATCGAAGCTAACGAAATCTGAATCGGACTGGAGATAAAGAGATTCTGCATATGAGTGGCAATGTCCAGATTAAACAACGTGAAGCTATGATGACACCTGTCGGTGGTTTTGATCCGGCAGATCTCCCGACACTACTAAAGTGTTAGAGGAGTTTGAGGTTCGGTATGGGCGTGCGGAGATTCCAGAAGGTGAGAGGTCGAGTGACACAAGGGACACAAATATTTACGTGGTTCGGGCCGCCTGAGCGTAATACCCTACTCCACGGGATGTGTTGGTGTTGTATTGGATGTATGAGCTCAACGTCAGTTGAGAGTGTAAAGTCAGCGTGTCTCCGGAGAGTGTCCAAAGAGTGTGTCCTATGTATCGTCGGCCTGTCCTTTTATAGTACAAGGACAGGCCGTTACAAGTTAGCCTGGCCCGACATGTGGCCCTGACGGTTACTGATATTGATACACATTCAACACGTTTAATTGCCCTTAATGACCGAGTTATGGGCTTTGACAACACCGTTACTGGTAATTAAGGTCGTCTGATCGTGTGTCATTAATATGGTATTAATGACATTTAATCGGGTCTTGAAGTCCTTGATTCCCCTTCGAAGATCCGGACCATTGTGGAGTCTTCCGGAGGTTAGAGGATGAAGATCTGACGGTTGGACACGTGGCAGCTCCGGAGCATACTATGGGAAACAGATAGGTCCGGAGCTACCTGACACGTGTCAGTTCCGGAGCTTCCCTCGGTCTGGGGTTAGGTCCGGGGGTGCTATTTCGGTACATAACCCGGAGCTTCCCCCTTGTGGGCGGTAGCTCCGGTTTGATAGTACACGTGGCGACCCTGGGACTAACCATGTTGGAGAAGCGAGTCCGGTTATGTCTGACATGTGGGCCTCCAAAGGTCTTCAAATCAAGTAGATGACATTCCCTTGAGATCTTTGCAATCCCAAGGGGTATATGGTACCCAGCGTACGGAAAGTGGCCCCTTGGGTCCACCTCTGGGGAAGACTCCTTGGGTGGAGTCATTCCGCCGGAGGTGGGTCCATCTTTCGACTTTTGAACTGAGTCTTCAAAGGTCTTAGGATGTGCCGTTGGCGATGGTTTGGAGTTAAATCTTCGCCGCGTGGCATATCCCGTGCGCGGCAGATGAGATCTTTGGCGTGCGGATCTCACGCAATTGAAGGTCGCCGGTTCCCGATACGAAAATCGTATCGGTTCCGCGCGCCTTGTCAGGTCACCGCCTTCAGGCTTCCCGCCTCATGATGACAACCGTTCGCCTGGGTAAGAACCTCGACTTGATCGTCCGGGTGGTCCCGGGCCCTCTTGTTATCGGCAGGGTAGGATTTTTGAGTAGTATCTTCGACTTCCTTGCGGTTTCCATCCAAGCATTGCGAGGGCTTACTTAAGAAGGAAGGCGCACACCGTCTGGGGTTCTTTACGCCTCTCATCTGATCTTGCGCTCAAACTCCCAACTTGTGCTTGCTCTTCCTCTCCTGCCTTGATGTGCTGCGATGGAGTTGGGTCTCCGCGAGAGCCGTTTGAAAACCGACGGTGACCCGAAGAAGGTTCGGGCCCTCATGGGATGGTCCTCGGACTTCTTCAACCGTCTGGTCCGTGTCGGGGGAGAGCTTCCGTTTGAGAATGAGCACGCCGGCGAAATGGTGTACTTCTCTTCGTACGCCATGGTGGAGTTGATCCTACCTTTTTCCTCCTTTTTCTTGATACTGCTGGACTTTTATGGTCTGCAGCTGTACCACCTTGGCCCCCACTCCATTCTTCTTGTGTCCGTCTTCGTCCACTTCTGTGAGATGTGGGTGGGCATCCCCCTGCATTGAACTCTTCCGGACCTTCTTCACCGTCCATACCATCGGTAGGAGCAATGAGTACCTTGACTTCTACTACTTCGTGAAGCGCAAGAAGTGCCCATTCAATTACCTCCGGTCGTTTCCCTCTGGGAATTGGGATGATTGGAAGAAGGACTGGATAGTCATCCGGGTGGAGGAGCACGAGAAGCTGGAGCTGCCCGAAGGCCTCCCCAACATTAACACTACAGTCTGGAGTGAAGCTCCGGTGCTGGCGGACGCCTTCAACCCTGCTCTGACCAGGATCCGCCAGTGCATGGAAGGAGGATTAACCCCTCAGACGGTGTTTTGCAACTTCCTGGTCAACAGGTGGGCACCGCTGAAGAGGAGAGAAAAACTCGCTTGGGCCCTCAACAATGTGATGGACGACGACCGGGTCGAGACCGGGCTGAAGTCCAACATGGCGGGGACAACCTTGGAGTTTCATCTCAAGAAGTTCCAGCACGACATCGACTTCACGGGCGACGACTTGACTCCGCCATCAGCTTTTCTCCCCATGAACGTGGAAGTAGAGTTCAGCAGGGAGCTCCGGCGGAAGATGCATGTGCTTGACGACCTTGGTGTCGTCGAGAGAAGATCGACCTCCAGGGTGGTGATCCCTGGGGCTTCCGAAGGTGGCTCCGACCCTGCCCTGAAGCCAAGGATCGAAATCGTCGGCAAGGGCAAGGAGCCGACGGACGAACCCTTGAGCCGGAAGAGGAAACTACAGCATGCCGACGAAAGGTCCGTCAGGCCTGCAACCTCTGCATCAGCTCCTTCTCCCTGGAGGGGGAGGTCTTCTACAACCGTGACGACTGTACCCGCAGCGGCGTCCTCCCGGGGTGCTAGCTCCGGGCATGCGACTCCAGCACCGGGGCCGGTTGAGGCCTCTAGGTCCGGAGGTTCTTCCCGATCGAGGGGGGCCTCGACTAGGGAAATGCCCGTGGCTGCAACGATTTCTGGGGGGCCTTCCGGAGCTTCCACGCCGACGGCGGCTATGGTCAGCCCAGAACGCCCGGGAAAGAGGTTCCGCGCAAGCTGGTGCGGAAGCCTCCCAAGGTAATTTTTAATATTTACCTCAAATAGTTGTTTTGTTGTAGTAACTGTTTTTTAAGTTTATTCATCCATCATCTGTAGCGTTCCCAAGAAGAGGAGTGAGGCTCCACCCTCAGCCACAGCAGCTGAAGTTGTGAGGGCGGAAGCTTCTGCTCCTGTTCCGGTGCCGCCCCAAGTGGTGGATGAAGCTGTGACAGCTCCGGCGCCAGCTGTCATGGTCATGGACCTCGACTCATCCCCAGAGACTCCCGTGGTAGCGCCAGACCACGGGAGAGAAGATGCGCTAGCGGCACCTGCCCCGGAGGTTGAAGCTCCGGGTCCTGGTGCAGAGATGATGGAAGCTCCGGCCGTTGAGCCGGAGGAAGCAGTAATTCTGGCCCCAGAGCCGGAAATTGTTGAAGCTCCGGCCGTTGAGCCAGAGGAAGCAATAATTCTGGCCCCAGAGCCGGAAATTGTTGAAGCTCCGGCCGTTGAGCCAGAGGTAATTGAAGTTCCGGCGTGCGCACCAGATGTTGAGGAAGTCCCGGCAGTTGGATCGGCTACCTCTGAAGCACCGGCCGCAGAGCTGGTCATTGTTGGAGCTCCGGCTGCAGGGTCGGTTGATGTTGAAGACCTACCGGCTTCCGAGCCGGTTCTTGCAGAGGCGTCGGCGCTCGAGCCCCCAGTAGAGGAGGTGCCCAGGCCGGAGCTAGAAGCAGCCCCTGCTCCAAGAATGACGACGCCGGAGGTTCCCGCGGCTGAGCCGGAGTGCCCAGAAGAGGTTGCTGGCCCCCTGCTTGAGGGGGCAAATGAAGACCTGGCGGCGGGGCCTTCAGAACCACTTCTGGAGGTCAGAACTTCATCAGCGGGACCTTCCTCGATAGCGAATGAGGCCATCCCGGAGGACAGCCCTAGTGCCATAGAGGCTCAGGGGACCACTCTTGTGGAGTGGGACCCAATTTTTGTAACTGAAAACCTGATGGAACCAGCGGAGGAGACCCCAGCAGGTCCGGAACCTATCCCGTTGTCATTGTCTATTGACAACGCCTGCTCCAGTCTGCGTCAAGTTCAGCTGGCATTCTTCCACGACAGCAAGGCTCTTGAAGAGGAGCGCCAAACCCTTAGGCGGTGGCGTAACCGGCTCTACTTCGAGACCAAGCTGGCGCAGTCGAGGCTAGCAGATGACAAAGAGTGGATTAAGCGGGAGAAGGTCCGCCTGGAGTACTGGGGCAAATTATTAGATGACAGGGAGAGCTTGACTCGCGCCCTCGATGCTCAATCCCGGGCCATTTATGAGCAGACCAAAGCAGCTAATAGTGCAGCTGATGAACGCCAAGAAAGGCTGAAAGCCATTAACACTACTCTCATCAAGCGCCGGGAGGCACTTGAGGAGAGGGAGAAAAGGATCGAAGATGAAGACCAGAAACTCCTAGAGCTGCGGGATGACATCTTGAGGAGGGAGGAGGAGCTCACCGAAAAGGTGGCTCTGGATGACAAGGGCCTCGAAGAGCGCACCAAGAAATTGGAAGAGTGCTGCGCTAAGGAGGAGGAGAAGGCCTGGGTGCGGGGGCAGGAACTCTACGAGTAAGAGTGTGCCATTGCAGCCAGGGAGAAGAAAGTGAGGGCCAGGGAGAAGGACCTGGTTGACCGCCGGAACAAGATTTATCTACAGGAGGAGGAGCTCGGAAAACTCGAGAAGCGAGTTGCTGAAAAGATTCAGCATAACGCCAAAGAAGTTGAGCGCCTCGCTCGTGAGAATTCTGAACTGGTGGCGGCCAAAATATCCTTGGAAGAACTGAAGGGCTTGAGGGATGCGGACTCCCTACAGGTTTGGGAGTTCCTAGGCAAGGCCAACGACGCGCTGACACCGATGGGCTTCAGTCCCGTGCGTTCGAATGATCCGGAGCCGGAGCCGGACCTGGCGTTGCAAGCGCTGAGCTCGGCGGGTAGCAAACTCTCCAAGGTGGGCGACGTCATCGCAGACCAGTTGGAGGTTGAGGGGCAATCCCTGGCGAAGAACGTCGCAGAGTATGTGCTGACGTGCTACACCAGCCGGAATCCCCCAATTCCCTCTAGACCCGGTGCTTGAAGGTCCCGTCGAAGGAGAAGGTGAAGCCGCCCGAGCCAATGTGTCAGAGGTTGCTCAGAAGGTCACCCAGTTCTTCCATAGGGTCTAGGACCATCTCCATAGTTCCCACTTGTATTCTCTCATTTTCTTCCTCAATTTTGTAATCCCTTGTCTCCAAATGAATGAAATCCCCAAATTTTTGTGAATTTCACTTTTTGTCTTCAACACTTTTGTCTTCACTTGGCCCCCTGGTAGATGTACACAATTTGATTGTGAACATGTACCAAGAGGATATTGTGTTTTGTTGAAGACTCATTTGCTTCGAACTTGTAGAGTGTAGGTCCGAAGTCTTCTATAGTGAAGGCCCCCTGAGGTTGCTGGAGCTTAGAAGCTCTAGCATTGTCTATCGTCGGAGCTTAGTAGCTCCGGCAATAGTCCCTATCAACGCGTAGAGCATCGATAGTTAGTCCTCCGGGGTGTCGGAGCTTAGTAGTTTCGGCAGTGACCTTTACCAACGTGTAGTTTGTTGGTAGCAGACTCCGCTTGCGGGGTCTTCTCACTATCATTTATTTTGCGTCGACGGCTGACCCCCCTAGCTTGACCGGAGCTTGGTTGCTTCGGTGATGCTCGTTTTCAATGCTTAACATCGATTACAATCCATCTAGGGGACTCGGAGCTTTGTTAGCTCCGGCTTCTCTCCATCAACGTGGATTTTTTATTTTTCCTGCACACTGAAGCCAAGAAAAATAGTAAAATTCGTTTCTTGCCTATAACTTCGTCGCGACTTACGATTCTCAAGAAAATTTTAGGTCAAACGCGATTCTGAATACAACCAAATGCGTTATCTTTTCTTCCAGATCCAATTGTACTTGGACCTGCCTTACTTCGGCCTGTCGGGGTGTAAGTAGAGTGGCGTACTTAGGGTGCTTGACCAGGCTAAGTCGATAGCACACTTCGGCCCTATATTGGCTTGGCGGCATTCAGGCGAGTGGGCCATGAACAATATTTGAATCTAAAAAAATTGACAATACAACTCGAATCGTATATGAACTGATCGAACTAAAATTTCTTAAGAATTGCACGTCTTTGTTATAGACAAGAAAGAGAAAAATAAAAATGTTGAGCCTGTACAAAATAAATGCACGTGGAGTCTGTTTCACATGAAGATGTCTTTCATTATAGGTCCGGGGTACAGGGGAAATGAGTACACTCTTAGGGTATAGAACCAGGCTAAGCGTGTTTAATTTCTCGTTTGACCCAGGGTAGCTAGCCACACTTTTAGTCCTGAGACTGCGACAAGTGTTGCATGAACTTTGCGGACCTTCTAGGAAAGGTCCGGCTCTTCTCCCGGAGGAACTACCCGACTCTGTACAATGACTCTATAACATACACCTCAAGTTACTACAGACTCACCTCCGTGATATTAAGTGTAGAACTTACGGAGGTGCTCAATGTTCCAAGGATTTGGGAGAGGTGTCGCGTCCTCGGTAGCCAAGCGAACGCTTCCGGGACGGGATACTTTAATCACTCGGAAGGGTCCCTCCCAGCTGGGGGAGAGTTTGTTTAACCCTTCTCTGGATTGTATTCTCCATAGCACCAGATCGCCTTCCTCGAGCTGTCGGTTGTGTACATGCCGCTGATGATAGTGCCGAAGGGCTTGGTGGTATCGGGCATTCCGAACAGCTGCTTGGCACCTTCCCTCCTCAAGGAGGTCTAGGTTTTCACACCGGAGCTGGTCCTGCGTGGCTTCGTCGAAGGCCCGGACCCGGAGTGACCCCAAGGTGATTTCTGGAGGAAGGATTGCTTCAGCTCCATACACCAGGAAGAAGGGTGTCTCTCCAGTTGACCGGTTTGGAGTTGTCCTGTTGGCCCATAAAGTGGGCGGAAGCTCTTCAATCCAGTTGGCTCCATGTTTTTTCAAGCGCTCATAGGTGCACGTTTTGAGTCCTTTAAGGATTTCAGCATTTGCTCTCTCGACTTGGCCATTGCTTGCTGGGTGAGCTACGGAGGCTTAGCAAACTTGAATGCCGAGGTCTTCGCAATATCCTTGAAATGCAGAGCTTGTTAATTGGGTCCCATTATCAGTGATGATTTTGTTTGGGACTCCAAATCTACATACAATTGACTGCAAAAAGTTGATAGCAGATTGCTTGTTGATTGTCACAACTGGAGTTGCTTCCGGCCACTTGGTGAACTTGTCAATGGCAACGTACAGGAACTTGTAACCTCCGACGGCTCTTGGGAAAGGTCCCAAGATGTCCATCCCCCACACAGCGAAGGGCCATGTAGGAGGTATCATTTGTAGGGGCTGAGCCGGTGTGTGAATTTGCTTTGCATGAAATTGACATGCTTCGCATTTCTTCACCATCTCAGTTGCATCCTGGAGTGCTGTAGGCCAGTAGAAGCCATGCCGAAAGGCTTTACCAACCAGCGTGCGGGAAGACGCGTGGTTCCCACACTCGCCTCCATGGATTTCTGCGAGGAGCTCGCAGCCTTCTTCCCTTGTGATGCATCACATTAGGATGCCATTAGCACCGCGCCGGTAGAGATCCCCTTCTACCAACGTGTATCTTTTAGCCAATCTGACTACCCGGTCAGCGGATACATCATCGTCCGGAAGGATGTTGTCTTTCAAGTAGTTCCGGATCTCCGAGATCCATGCACCGGAACTAACTTGAGCATTTGAGTCTTGCGTGCTGGGTTGCTCGGAGCTTCCGACAGCACCTACGACCCTTGATGGTTGCCATGGTAACAGGGCCATCGGGACCGTCAGCTTCGGGATGCTGATCTCGTCCCCTTCGCTCAATTCGGCAGGCTGAGCTGTGGGTTTTGACAACCTCCAGACAAAAGTTCCGTCAGGAGCCGGAGCTCCGGTTGACGCTTTCATCGAGAGTTCGTCGGCTTCAGCGTTGTGGGCACGCTGGACATGGTGGAGATCTAGGACTTCGAAGTCCTTCTGAAGCCTCTGGACTTCAAGGAGGTAAGCAGCTAGCTGGAAATTGTTGCAGGAGCATTCACCCTTCACTTGCTTAATGATGAGTTGTGAATCTCCCTTGACCAGTAGCTGCTTGACACCGTATGACAGTGCCACCTTTAGTCCGTAGATGAGTGCTTCGTACTCCGCCTTGTTGTTGGTCGCCTTGAATTCAAGGTGTACTATGTATTTTACCTTCTCCCCGGTTGGTGCGAGGAGAAGGATTCCAGCTCCGGCCCCCTGCTTTTGCATGGAGCCGTCGAAGTAGAGGGTCCAATGAGGCTCGGTGAAGACCGGAGCTTTGTGTTCCGGCTTCTGCTCACTGGGGCCCCAAGGGTTTGATGGAGAGGGAGTCCATTCCGCCACGAAGTCTGCCAATGCTTGACTATTGATTACTTGCCTTGAAATGAATTCGAGATCAAATTTGGCCAATTCCGCTGCCCACTTTGCAATATTCCCAGTTGAATTGGGATTATGCAAGTTTGCTCGAAGTGGGTAAGAAGTCACCATTGAGATTTTGTGAGCTTGGAAGTAATGGCGAAGCTTCCTGGAGGCAATAAGAACTGCATAGAGCAGCTTATGCACCTCTAGGTATCGAGTCTTGGCATCATGTAGTACTTCACTGATGAAGTACACTGGGCGCTGGATGTTCCGGACCATCCTGGAGGGGCCCGGAGCTTCCTCTTCATTGATCCGGATCCTCCCGGAGGGGTCCAGATTTTCTTCGGGGACTTTCGGGTCCTTGCTGGAGGAACCCGGAGCTTCTTCAGAAGCGACCTGGATCCTCCCGGAGGGGTCTGTGTCTTCTGAAGTAACTTCTTGTGGATTCAAGTCTGGGAGCTGGGACCTAGACTCGCTTTCAGGAACCTCCAGACCCTCCTCAAGGGGTCTGGACTCCTGAGTATGGGATGGTTCTGGTCTCTCCGCAACCAGGACCATACTGACGAGTTCGTCAGTTGCTGAAATGTAAAGCAACAAAGGCTCACCAGGGTTCGGAGCTACCATAGTTGGTAGGGTGGTGAGGAACTGTTTTAGCTCCTAGAACGCCTTTTCTGCTTCTTCAGACCATTGGAATGGTCCGGACTTCCTCAATAACTTGAAGAAGGGGAGTGCCCGTTCCGCTAGTCTTGAAATGAACCGGCTGAGGGCTGCTAGACATCCAGTTAGCTTTTGGACATCTTTGATGCGGGCTGGTGGCCGCATGTCTTCAATGGCTTTCATCTTCGCCGGATTAGCTTCTATGCCCCGATGACTTACCATGAAACCAAGAAGTTTTCCGGAGCTAACCCCGAAGACACACTTGTCTGAATTTAGCTTTGCGGGTGACCCGCAGCTTGTCGAAGACAGCCTGCAAGGTGTCAAGAGTGACTCCTTGTTCTTGACCTTGACCACGATGTCGTCGACGTACACTTCCATTATGTCTCTAATGAGTTCTTCAAAGGTTTTGTACATAGCTCGTACAAAGGTTGAAGCTGCATTCTTGAGACCAAATGACATGGCTGTATAACAGTACAATCCATCTACTGTGATGAAAGAGGTATGCTCTTCATCTTCCCCAGACATTCTGATTTGATGATACCCAGAATATGCGTCTAGGAAACACAATAATTCACACCCGGAGGTGGAATCCACTATCTGATCTATTCTACGTAATGGGAATGGATCTTTTGGACATGCCTTATTTAGTGTTGTGTAGTCGATACACATCCGAAGCTTCCCGCCGGCCTTGGGCACAACGACTGGGTTTGCCAGCCATTTTGGATGGAAGACTTCTCGGATGAATCCAGCTTCGAGCAACTTCTTCACTTCTTGTCGAATGAAGTTCTGTCGCTCTACGGATTGCTTCCGAGGCTTTTGATGCACAGGCCGGGCGTTGGGGTAGATCTTCAGATTGTGCTCAATCACTTCCCTGGGGATCCCAGGCATTTGTGATGGTTTCCAGGCAAACACGTCGACATTAGCCCGGAGGAAAGCGATGAGCGCGAGTTCCTATTTGTCGTTCAACCCCCCCCCCCCCCCCGATATACGGGTGGTCTGAGCGGCATCAGAACCGATTTGTACGACTTTGATGGGAATGTCGGTGTCGCTGCTTGGTTGCACACGAGGTGCAGAAGTCGAGCCTCGTTGACGAATGCTCGGTGGTTTTGGAGCTTGCTCCTGCCTGGAGTCCTCCTCTTGCACCGTAGTAAGTGCATGGAGTTCTTCCAGAGGAGTTACTCCGGCAGTGCGATCTCCGCGGATCCGGAGAACGCTTACTGGTGTTGGCATATTTAACACCAGGTAACCATAATGAGCAGCTGCCATGAATTTGTACAAGACAGGCCTACCCAAGATGGCATTGAAGGGTAAGTTGATCTGAGCAACGTTAAAGACCAACTTCTCGGTGCGATACTTCTCCCAGGTCCCGAAGGTAACGGGGAGGGTAATAGCTCCGAGTGGGGTAATGGCTCCCGGACCTACTCCGGAGAAAGGTCGAGAGGCTTGGAGATCCAAAGATCGGAGCTGAAGCTTGGTAAAAGCTTCGAAGCTTATGAGATTGAGCCCCGAACCTCCGTCTACCATGACATGGTGGAGCTGGATGTTATTGATGGTAGGAGATACCATCAAAGGTAGATGAACTGCTCCAACCATGCTTCAAGGGCAGTCCGAAACATCAAAAGTGATGGATGTGTCCATCCACTTCCGATGAGGCTCCGCCCTGGCTGTAGGAGCTACAGCAGCCATGTCCCTACGCATAGTCTTGATGACGTGGCGGGAGGTGATGTCCCATGATCCACCAAAAATGGTGTTCATGGTCTTCTGACGCTCGTTGTCATAGACGTCGGAATCGTCGTTGACGGAGGTGTAGACGGCCTTCAGGACCTTTTTGGGATCCTGAAAACCTAACTCCTCTTCAGCCGGAGCTTCGTCAACTTTTTGTTTTCCTTCCCTCTTACGGAAAGGAGCTTCTTCCCGGCGCTTGTTGTAGCGCTCAGCAAGGTTTTGGACCTCCCGACAGTCTTCCAAACTGTGGCTGTCCGTTTTGTGAATTGGACACCACACCTTGGGTTTGCTACCGTCTTCAGAAGGCAGTCAAGGTTGCTTCTCGGGGCGTGGCCCCCGCCCACCCGGAGCTGCAGCAGCTGCAGCATTAGATGCACCGGCCGACGGCTTCTTCTTGTCGTTGGTCTTTTTTTCTTCTTGCCACTCCCGGAGGTAGTGGCTTCGCCTTTGCAGGATTTTTTGTGATCCTCCGGAGGTGGTTTGGAGTGCATTTCACGGCCCTCCGCAGCTCTCGCACATTTGTCAGCCAAACTGAAGAGTTCTGTGACACTGGTGATGTCCTTAATCGCCAGTTTCTCCAACATCTTCTTATCCCGTACACCCTGTCTGAATGCCACAATGACAGAAGTGCTAGAGATAGAAGGTATAGTGTTTCGTACCTGAGAGAATCTCTGGATGAATGATCGCAGGGATTCTCCTCCTTTATGCACAACTGCAAAAAGGTCCAGTTCGGTGCCTGGTCGGGTGTAAGAACTCCTGAAGTTGGCGGTGAACTGCCGGCACAACTCCTCCCAACTGCTGATGGAGTTGGGTGGAAGGCTCATAAACCAGGACCTGGCGGTCCCAGTTAAAGCCACTGGGAAATAATTGGCCATTACGGCCTCATTTCCTCCAGCTGCCAAGATAGCAGTGGAGTAAATCTGAAGAAATTCGACAGGATTAACGGTCCCATCGAACTTCTCCGGCAGGTGAGGCCGGAACTTCTGTGGCCACCTGACCATACGCAGATGCATGGCCAGGGCTGAACAGCCTCCTCCTACTCCTTCAGGAGCAGGAATGTCTTGAGCTTCTCGTCTTTCACGAGCACGCTCAATATGGACTCGGCCGTCTTGTTGGCGATATCGGCGAGCAAGCTCCGCCTGGAGGTCATGAGTTGAAAGCCTTGATACCGTGTGAGTGCGTCGTGCCCCGGAGGGCAACGACGTCACCTGTTGTGATGCAGCACGTCTTCTGTTGTTGGAAATGTGCGGACCAAGTCTGCCAGACAAGGTCCATCGCTGCGACGGGGCTCGTCCTGAAGGAGGTGGACCCTGGTTGCTGATGCGGTCGGCTGCTGCTGCAACCAAGTGTTCCAAATCGGCCCTCCACTGCTCCATTGCATCCCGGGATGCGTCCGGAGGTGGTGGGCGCTGAAGAAGAGCACGTGCTGCATGAAACGCGTGTTCTGGGTTGTCAAGATTTGCCAACGTAGTGATTGACGCCAGTGCACCATCGCGTTGTCCAGCTTGATTTGCTGGTGGAGGCGGCGGTGGTGGAAGTGCGACTATTGCTGGTACCGTGGTTCCCGCTGGTGGCTGCATATTGGAGGGATTACCCCCAACAGCTTGAACAACGGGATGACCATTGGATGATCCAGCGGCTGAGTTCACCATTCTTGAAATCTCGGGGCCCCCTACCTGGCGCGCCAAACCCGGAGCTTCTTCAGAAGCGACCTGGACCCTCCCGGAGGGGTCTGGGTCTTCTGAAGTAACTTCTTGTGGATTCAAGTCTGGGAGCTGGGACCCAGACTCGCTTTCAGGAACCTCCAAACCCTCCTCAAGGGGTCTGGACTCCTGAGTATGGGATGGTTCTAGTCTCTCCGCAACCAGGACCATACTAACGACTTCGTTAGTTGCTGAAATGTAAAGCAACAAAGGCTCACCAAGGTTCGGAGCTACCAGAGTTGGTAGAGTGGTGAGGAACTGTTTTAGCTCCTGGAACACCTTTTCTGCTTCTTCAGACCATTAGAATGGTCCGGACTTCCTCAATAACTTGAAGAAGGGGAGTGCCCGTTCTGCCAGTCTTGAAATGAACCGGCTAAGGGCTGCTAGACATCCAGTTAGCTTTTGGACATCTTTGATGTGGGCTGGTGGCCGCATGTCTTCAATGGCTTTGATCTTTGCCGGATTAGCTTCTATGCCCCGGTGACTTACCAGGAAACCAAGAAGTTTTCCGGAGCTAACCCCGAAGACACACTTGTCTGGATTTAGCTTTGTGCGGGTGACCCGCAGCTTGTCGAAGACAGCCTGCAAGGTGTCAAGGAGTGACTCCTTGTTCTTGACCTTGACCACGATGTCGTCGACGTACACTTCCATTATGTCTCTAATGAGTTCTTCAAAGGTTTTGTACATAGCTCGTACAAAGGTTGAAGCTGCATTCTTGAGACCAAATGGCATGGCTGTATAACAGTACAATCCATCTACTGTGATGAAAGAGGTATGCTCTTCATCTTCCCTAGACATTCTGATTTGATGATACCCAGAATATGCGTCTAGGAAACACAGTAATTCACACCCGAAGGTGGAATCCACTATCTGATCTATTCTAGGTAATGGGAATGGATCTTTTGGACATGCCTTATTTAGTGTTGTGTAGTCGATACACATCCGAAGCTTCCCGCCGGCCTTGGGCACAACAACTGGGTTTGCCAGCCATTTTGGATGGAAGACTTCTTGGATGAATCCAGCTTCGAGCAACTTCTTCACTTCTTGTCGAATGAAGTTCTATCACTCTACGGATTGCTTCCGAGGCTTCTGATGAACAGGCCGGGCGTCGGGGTAGATCTTCAGATTGTGCTCAATCACTTCCCTGGGGATCCCATGCATTTGTGATGGTTGCCAGGCAAACACGTCGACATTAGCCCGGAGGAAAGCGATGAGCGCAAGTTCCTATTTGTCGTTCAATCCCCCCAATATACGGGTGGTCTGAGCGGCATCGGAACCGATTTGGACGACTTTGACGGGAATGTCGGTGTCGCCGCTTGGCTGCACACGAGGTGCAGAAGTCGAGCCTCGCTGACGAATGCTCGGGGGTTTTGGAGCTTGCTCCTGCCTGGAGTCCTCCTCTTGCGCCGTAGTAAGCGCATAGAGTTCTTCCAGAGCAGTTACTCCGGCAGTGCGATCTCCGCGGATCCGGAGAACGCCTACTGGTGTTGGCATCTTTAACACCAGGTAACCATAATGAGCAGCTGCCATGAATTTGTACAAGGCAGACCTACCCAAGATGGCATTGAAGGGTAAGTTGATATGAGCAACGTCAAAGACCAACTTCCCGGTGCGATACTTCTCCCAAGTCCCAAAGGTAACGGGGAGGGTAATAGCTCCGAGTGGGGTAATGGCTCCCGGACCTACTCCGGAGAAAGGTCGGGAGGGTTGGAGATCCAAAGGTTGGAGCTGAAGCTTGGTAAAAGCTTCGAAGATTATTAGATTGAGCCCCGAACCTCCGTCTACCATGACATGGTGGAGCTGGATGTTATTGATGGTAGGAGATACCATCAAAGGTAGCTGACCTGCTCCAACCATGCTTCGAGGGCAGTCCGAAACATCAAAAGTGATGGCTGTGTCCATCCACTTCCGATGAGGCTACGCCCTGGCTGTAGGAGCTACAGCAGCCATGTCCCGACGCATAGTCTTGATGACGCGGCGGGAGGTGATGTCCCATGATCCACTAAAAATGGTGTTCATGGTCTTCCAACGCTCGTTCTCAGAGACGTCAGAATCGTCGTCGACGGAGGTGTAGACGGCCTTCATGACCTTTTTGGGATCCTGAAAACCTAACTCCTCTTCAGCCGGAGCTTCGTCAACTTTTTGTTTTCCTTCCCTCTGTCGGAAAGGAGCTTCTTCCCGGCGCTTGTTGTAGCGCTCGGCAAGGTTTTGGACCTCCCAGCAGTCTTCCAAACTGTGGTTGTCCGTTTTGTGAGTTGGACACCACACCTTGGGTTTGCTACCGTCTTCAGAAGACGGTCGAGGTCGCTTCTCGGGGCGTGGCCCCCGGCCACCCGGAGCTGCAGCAGGTGCAGCATTGGATGCACCGGCGACAACTTCTTGTCGTTGGTCTTTTTCTTCTTCTTGTCACTCCCGGAGGTAGTGGCTTCACCTTTGGAGGATTTTTCGTGATCCTCCGGAGGTGGTTTGGAGTGCATTTCACGGCCCTCCGCAGCTCTGGCACATTTGTCGGCCAAACTGAAGAGTTCCGTGACACTAGTGATCTCCTTGATCGCCAGTTTCTCCAACATCTTCTTATCCCGTACACCCTGTCTGAATGCCACAATGACAGAAGCGCTAGAGATAGAAGGGATAGTGTTTTGTACCTGAGAGAATCTCTGGATGAATGATCGCAGGGATTCTCCTCCTTTTTGCACAACTGCAAAAAGGTCCAGTTCGGTGCCTGGTCAGGTGTAAGAACTCCCGAAGTTGGCGGTGAACTGCCGGCACAACTCCTCCCAACTGCTGATGGAGTTGGGTGGAAGGCTAATAAACCAGGACCTGGCGGTCCCAGTTAAAGCCACTGGGAAATAATTGGCCATTACAGCTTCATTTCCTCCAGCTGCCAAGATAGCAGTGGAGTAAATCTGAAGAAATTCGACAGGATTAACGGTCCCGTCGAACTTCTCCGGCAGGTGAGGCCGGAACTTCTGTGGCCACCTGACCATATGCAGATGCATGGCCGGGGCTGAACAGCCTCCTCCTACTCCTTCAGGAGCAGGAATGTCTTGAGCTTCTCGTCTTTCACGAGCACGCTCAATATGAACTCGGCCGTATTGTTGGCGATATCGGCGATCAAGCTCCGCCCGGAGGTCATGAGTTGAAAGTCTTGATACCGTGTGAGTGCGTCGTGCCCCGGAGGGCAACAACGTCACCTGCTGTGATGCAGCACGTCTCCTGTTGTTGGAAACGTGCGGACCAAGTCTGTCAGAAAAGGTCCGTCGCTACGACGGGGCCCGTCCTGAAGGAGGTGGACCCTGGTTGCTGATGCGGTCGGCTGCTGCTACAACCAAGTGTTCCACATCGGCCCCCCACTGCTCCATTGCATCCCGGGATGCGTCCGGAGGTGGTGGGCGCTGAAGAAGAGCACGTGCTGCATGAAGCGCGTGTTCCGGGTTGTCAAGATTCGCCGACACAGTGATTGACGCCGGTGCACCATCGCGTTGTCCAGCTTGATTTGCTGGTGGAGGCAGCGGTGGTGGAAGTGTGACTCCCTCTCCATCAAACCCTGGGGGCCCCAGTGAGCAGAAGCCAGAACACAAAGCTCCGGTCTTCACCAAGCCTCATTGGACCCTCTACTTCGATGGCTCCATGCAAAAGCAAGGGGCCAGAGCTGGAATCCTTCTCCTCGCACCAACCGGGGAGAAGGTAAAATATATGGTACACCTTGACTTCAAGGCGACCAACAACATGGCGGAGTACGAAGCACTCATCTACGGACTAAAGGTGGCACTGTCATACGGTGTCAAGCAGCTACTGGTCAAGGGAGATTCACAGCTCATCATTAAGCAAGTGAAGGGTGAATGCTCCTGCAACAATTTCCAGCTAGCTGCTTACCTCCTTGAAGTCCAGAGGCTTCAGAAGGACTTCGAAGTCCTAGATCTCCACCATGTCCAGCGTGCCCACAACGCTGAAGCCGACGAACTCTCGATGAAAGCGTCAACCGGAGCTCTGGCTCCTGATGGAACTTTTGTCTGGAGGTTGTCAAAACCCACAGCTCAGCCTGCCGAACTGAGCGAAGGGGGCGAGATCAGCATCCCGAAGCTGATGGTCCTGATGGCCCTGTTACCATGGCAACCATCAAGGGTCGTAGGTGCTGCCGGAAGCTCCGAGCAACCCAGCACGCAAGACTCAAATGCTCAAGTTAGTTCCGGTGCATGGATCTCGGAGATCCGGAACTACTTGAAAGACAACATCCTTACTGACGATGATGTATCCGCTGACTGGGTAGTCATATTGAATAAAAGATACACGTTGGTAGAAGGGGATCTCTACCGGCGCGGTGCCAATGGCATCCTAATGCGGTGCATCACAAGGGAAGAAGGCTGCGAGCTCCTCGCAGAAATCCATGGAGGCGAGTGTGGGAACCACGCGTCTTCCCGCACGCTGGTTGGTAAAGCCTTTCGGCATGGCTTCTACTGGCCTACAGCACTCCAAGATGCAACTGAGCTGGTGAAGAAATGCGAAGCATGTCAATTTCATGCAAAGCAAATTCACACACCAGCTCAACCCCTACAAATGATACCTCCTACATGGCCCTTCGCTGTGTGGGGGATGGACATCTTGGGACCTTTCCCAAGAGCCGTCGGAGGTTACAAGTTCCTGTACGTTGCCATTGACAAGTTCACCAAGTGGCCGGAAGCAACTCCAGTTGTGACAATCAACAAGCAATCAGCTATCAACATTTTGCAGTCCATTGTATGCAGATTTGGAGTCCCAAACAAAATCATCACTGATAATGGGACCCAATTCACAAGCTCTGCATTTCAAGGATATTGCAAAGACCTCAGCATTCAAGTTTGCCACGCCTCCGTAGCTCACCCAGCAAGCAATGGCCAAGCCGAGAGAGCAAATGCTGAAATCCATAAAGGACTCAAAACGTGCACCTATGAGCGCTTGAAAAAACATGGAGCCAACTGGATTGAAGAGCTTCCGCCCACTTTATGGGCCAACAGGACAACTCCAAACCGGTCAACTGGAGAGACACCCTTCTTCCTGGTGTATGGAGCTGAACCAATCCTTCCTCCGGAAATCACCTTGGGGTCACTCCGGGTCCGGACCTTCGACGAAGCCACGCAGGACCAGCTTCGGCGTGAAGACCTAGACCTCCTTGAGGAGGGAAGGTGCCAAGCAGTTGTTCGAAATGCCCAATACCGCCAAGCCCTTCGGCGCTATCATCAGCGGCATGTACACAACCGACGGCTCGAGGAAGGCGATCTGGTGCTACGAAGAATACAATCCAGAGAAGGGTTAAACAAACTCTCCCCCAGCTGGGAGGGACCCTTTTGAGTGATTAAAGTATCCCGTCCCGGAAGCGTTCGCTTGGCTACCGAGGATGGGACACCTCTCCCAAATCCTTGGAACATTGAGCACCTCCGTAAGTTCTACACTTAATATCATGGAGGTGAGTCTGTAGTAACTTGAGGTGTATGTTATAGAGTCATTGTACAGAGTCGGGTAGTTCCTCCGGGAGAAGAGCCGGACCTTTCCCAGAAGGTCCGCAAAGTTCATGCAACACTTGTCGCAGTCTCAGGACTAAAAGTGTGGCTAGCTACCCTGGGTCAAACGAGAAATTAAACACGCTTAGCCTGGTTCTGTACCCTAAGAGTGTACTCGTTTCCCCTGTACCCCGAACCTATAATGAAAGACATCTTCATGTGAAACAGACTCCACGTGCATTTATTTTGTACAGACTCAACATTTTTTATTTTTCTCTTTCTTGTCTATAACAAAGACGTGCAAATATACGATTCGAGTTGTATTGTCGATTCTTTTGGATTCAAATATTGTTCATGGCTCACTCGCCTGAATGCCGCCAAGCCAATCTAGGGCTGGAGTGTGCTATCGACTTAGCCTGGTCAAGCACCCTAAGTACGCCACTCTACCTACACCCCGGCAGGCCGAAGTAAGGCGGGTCCAAGTACAATTGGATCTGGAAGAAAAGATAACGCATTCGGTTGTATTCAGAATCGCATTTGACCTAAAATTTTCTTGAGAATCGTAAGCCGCGACTAAGTTATAGGCAAGAAACGAATTTTACTATTTTTCTTGGCTTCAGTGTGTAGGAAAAATAAAAAATCCACGTTGATGGAGAGAAGCCTGAGCTAACAAAGCTCCGACTCCCCTAGATGGCTTATAATCGATGTTAAGCATTGAAAACGAGCATCACCGAAGCAACCAAGCTCCGGTAAAGCTAGGGGGGCCAGCCGTCGACGCAAAATAAATGATGGTGAGAAGACTCCACAAGCGGAGTCTGCTACCAACAAACTACACGTTGGTAAAGGTCACTGCCAGAACTACTAAGCTCCGACACCCCGGAGGACTAACTATCGATGCTCTACGCGTTGATAGGGACTATTGATGGATCTACTAAGCTCCGACGGTAGACAATGCCGGAGCTTCTAAGCTCCAGCAACCTGAGGGGGCCTTCACTATCGAAGACTTCGGACCTACACTCTACAAGTTCGAAGCAAATGAGTCTTCAATAAAACATAATATCCTCTTGGTACATGTTCACAATCAAATTGTGTACATCTACCAGGGGGCCAAGTGAAGACAAAAAAGTGAAATTCACAAAAATTTGGGGATTTCATTCATCTGGAGACAAGGGATTACAAAATTGAGGAAGAAAAAGAGAGAATACAAGTGGGAGCTACGGAGATGGTCCTAGACCCTATGGAAGAATTGGGCGACCTTCTGAGCAACCTCTGACACATTGGCTCGGGCGGCTTCACCTTCTCCTTCGACGGGACCTTCAAGCACCGGGTCCAGAGGGAATTGGGGATTCCGGCTGGTGTAGCACGTCAGCACATACTCTGCGACGTTCTTCGCCAGGGATTGCCCCTCAACCTCCAACTGGTTCGCGTTCACGTTGCCCACCTTGGAGAGTTTGCTACCCGCCGAGCTCAGCGCTTGCAACGCCAGGTCCGGCTCCGGCTCCAGATCATCCGGACGCACGGGACTGAAGCCCATCAGTGTTAGCGCGTCGTTGGCCTTGCCCAGGAACTCCCAAACCTGTAGGGAGTCCGCAACCCTCAAGCCCTTTAGTTCTTCCAAGGATCTTTTGTCCGCCACCAGTTCAGAATTCTCACGAGCGAGGCGCTAAACTTCTTTGGCGTTATGCTGAATCTTTTCAGCAACTCGCTTCTCGAGTTTTCCGAGCTCCTCCTCCCGTAGATAAATCTTGTTCCGGCGGTCAACCAGGTCCTTCTCCCTGCCCCTCACTTTCTTCTCCCTGGCTGCGATGGCACACTCTTGCTCGTAGAGTTCCTGCCCCCGCACCCAGACCTTCTCCTCCTCCTCAGCGCAGCGCTCTTCCAATTTCTTGGCGCGCTCTTCGAGGCCCTTGTCAGCAAGAGCCACCTTTTCGGTGAGCTCCTCCTCCCTCCTCAAGACGTCATCCCGCAGCTCTAGGAGTTTCTGCTCTTCATCTTCGATCCTTTTCTCCCTCTCCTCAAGTGCCTCCCGGCGCTTGATGAGAGTAGTGTTAATGGCTTCCAGCCTTTCTTGGCGTTCATCAGCCGCACTATTAGCTGCTTTGGTCTGCTCATAAATGGCCCGGGATTGAGCGTTGAGGGCTTGAGTCAAGCTCTCCCTGTCATCTAATAATTTGCCCCAGTACTCCAGGTGGACCTTCTCCCGCTTAATCCACTCTTTGTCATCTGCTAGCCTCGACTGCGCCAGCTTGGTCTCGAAGTAGAGCCGGTTACGCCACCGCCTAAGGGTTTGGCGCTCCTCTTCAAGAGCCTTGCTGTCGTGGAAGAATGCCAGTTGAACTTGACACAGACTGGAGCAGGTGTTGTCAATAGACAATGACAACGGGATAGGTTCCAGACCTGCTGGGGTCTCCTCCGTTGGTTCCAGCGGGTTTTCAGTTACAAAAATTGGGTCCCACTCCACAAGAGTGGTCCCCTAAGCCTCTATGGCACTAGGGCTGTCCTCCGGGATGGCCTCAGTCGCCATCGAGGAAGGTCCCGCTGATGAAGTTCCGACCTCTAGAAGTGGTTCCGAAGGCCCCGCCGCCAGGTCTTCATTTGCCCCCTCAAGCAGGGGGCCAACAACCTCTTCTGGGCACTCCGGCATCGTCATTTCCGGAGCAGGGGCTACTTCTGGCTCCAGCCTGGGCACCTCCTCTACTGGGGGATCGAGCGCCGACGCCTCTGCAACAACCGGCTCGGGAGCCGGAAGGTCTTCAACATCAACCGGCCCTACGGCCGGAGCTCCAACAATGACCAGCTCTGCGGCCGGTGCTTCAGAGGTAGCCGACCCAACCGCCGGGACTTCCTCAACATCCGGTGTGCACACCGGGACTTCAATTGCCTCTGGCTCAACCGCCGAAGCTTCGACAATTTCCGGCTTTGGGGCCGGAATTACTGCTTCCTCCGGCTCAACAGCCGGAGCTTGCATCATCTCTGCACCAGGACCCGGAGCTTCAACCTCCGGGGCAGGTGCCGCTAGCGCATCTTCTCTCCCGCGGTCTGGCGCAACCACAGGAGTCTCTGGGGATGAGTCGAGGTCCATGACCACGACAGCTGGCGCCGGAGCTGTCACAGCTTCAGCCACCACTTGGGGCGGCACCGGAACAGGAGCAGAAGCTTCCGCCCTCACAGCTTCAGCTGCTGTGGCCGAGGGTGGAGCCTCACTCCTCTTCTTGGGAACGCTACAGATGATGAATGAAGAAACTTAAAAAACAGTTACTACAACAAAACAACTGTCTAAGGTAAATATTAAAAATTACCTTGGGAGGCTTCCACACCAGCTTGCGCGGAACCTCTTTCCCGGGCGTTCTGGGCTGACTATAGCCACCGCCGGCGTGGAAGCTCCGGAAGGCCCTCCGGAACTCGTTGCAGCCACAGACATTTCCCTAGTCGAGGCCCCCCTCGATCGGGAAGAACCTCCGGACCTAGAGGCCTCAACCGGCCTCGGTGCTGGAGTCGCATGCCTGAAGCTAGCACCCTGGGAGGATACCGCTGCGGGTACAGTCGTCGCGGTTGTAGAAGACCTCCCCCTCCGGGGAGAAGGAGCTGATGCAGAGGTTGCAGTCCTGACGGACCTTCCGTCGGCATGCTGTAGCTTCCTCTTCTAGATGAAGGGTTCGTTTGCCGGCTCCTTGCCCTTGCCGACGATTTCGATCCTTGGCTTCGGGGCAAGGTTAGAGCCACCTTCGGAAGCCCCAGGGATCACCACCCTGGAGGTCGATCTTCTCTCGACGATACCAAGGTCGTCAAGCACAGGCATCTTCCGCCGGAGCTCCCTGCTGAACTCTACTTCCACATTCAGGGGGAGAAAAGCTGATGGCGGAGTCAAGTCGTCACCTGCGACGTCGATGCCGTGCTGGAACTTCTTGAGATGAAACTCCAAGGCTGTCCCCGCCATGTTGGATGTAAAAGCCCGCTTTTCGGAAGAACAAAAATGTAAAAAAATGTGAACTTAAATTTTTTTGAAAATGAACTTAGAAATCCAAACTCACATGTATCACGTGCGTTAACCCATGTTCACTACAAATATGGACTTGTTAAAACTTAAAATCTTAATAGGAATTATTTCAACCCTAAAATGGGACATTCAAAAATATTCAAATCTCATGCCGTAAATTTTTCCATGACCTTCTAATATTCCAATTAGACTCTCGGAAAAGTTTCAAAAATTTTTGAAGCACGTTTCCCATTTATTGGACACGTACTGAGGGTTTAATCAACGTCGACTTCAAATTTAAACTTCGTGCTCAACCTTGTCCAAATCAACTCCAAATTTTTCCTGAGGTCCCTTATGGTTCAAAAAGGTTAACTTCAAAGTTTCAGGATTTTTGAACCTAATCTACTATTTATTTCCTTGAGTCAAGTATCACCACTTGAATTCAAATTCAAACCAGAGTTCAAATTCAACTTGCTCAATTTTGAAATCTGGTTGCATCATAAAATTCTCCACATTTTATTTAGGCATTGGGCCAAAGTTGAATATTTTTGAAGCATGTCTGCTGGCTCCATTTGAATTTTTAAACGAGAAGGGAGAAGAGAGTGGGACCCACATGTCATACTTATCCTCAGTACTAGGAAAAGGGTGGGCCCCACTGGTAAGCTGCTCAATGGATGGAATATTTTGAATCTGAAATGAAGAGGATAAGGAGAAGGGAAAATGGGGCCCACATGTCATGTCTATCCTCATGGCCACAAAAGCAACTTTGCTTCTTCCTCTCTCGTCCTTATCACCGCGCTTCTGGCTGTTGCTCGTGCGCCCGCGCCTCTGCCGCGCCGAAGCCGCCAGCGTCTCCCGATCCGGCCGCCCAACGCCGACCTCGCGCCTTCGCACCTCCCATGCGCCTCCTCCTCGCCTTGCCGCCGGCCCGCGTCGCGTTGCCCGACCGCAGCGCCGCCCCAGCACCTCCCCGCCGTCCGCCTGCCTCGGCCGACGCCGCGCTTGCCTCCGCCCGGCGCGCACACCGCCGCCAGCGCCCGGCTTCGCCCACGCCAGCTCGCGCGTCCGCCAGGCCCGCGCGCCACCTCCCTTCACCGCCTGCGCCGCCACCAACGCCAGCACCCCACCTCCGGTCGCCACGGCGTCGCCCCACTCCGGTCGCTGGCTCGCCCGCGGCCCTGCGTCCTGGTCGCCGCTCGCCTGGTCGCCCCGACGCGCCCGTGCTGCTGCGCCCCACGCCGACCGCCTCCTCGTCGCCCTGGTGCTCAGCCCGCGTCCCAGCTCATCCCGAGCGCTGCAGCGCCAGCGCCACGCCACCACACGCGCTCGACCTGCTACTCGCCGGACTCTGCTCGCGTCGTGCCTGCGCCGGCGACGATCGTCCGTCCTTGCGTCTGTCCAGTCCCAGCACCTGGCACAGACGTCGGCCGCTATGTCCCTGTTGCGCCGCGTCTACGTTAGAAGCAGCGCTGACCTCTCGCGCCGCGCCCACAACTGCCACCGGGATGTGCTCCTCCATGTTCGCGCCATTTGCTGACGATGCTCTTTCCGCTCGCTGTGTTCCGACCCTCACCACTGTCCAGTACTCCCTAACCAGCGCCAACACCCAACCTCACCACCCCTGCGTCATTGGCAAGTCCATGTGGGCGCTTGTATTGCTTCGACGGCTGCTTCGGCCAAAGCCGTTACCTTGATCGTGTCGTCGCGGCGTTCCGTGCCATGGCTATGTCCTGAAAGCAAGGCAAGTAATGGGTGTGATGGAGGATATGCAGGAACACACCTTTGACACCATGGTATCGACAACTGGTCCAAGGTTAGCTCTTATTTTGCAAGAGTGATTGAATCAGTGACTGCAGCCAAGGTGTTCGATGAAATGGTTACTAGGCAAAACTAAGTGTGTGGCCGTTCAATGCTGGTCTATGGATGCAGGTTTACTGTGGGTTGGCAAATCGACAAGCCTAAGTTCCAAGATGCCCTTTAAATGGTGATGACGCGACGGAAATCAAGTACACACCCAAGATGTTCGGCGAAATGCCTACAAGGTGAGCCTTGCCCTGGAATACCTTGCTTGACGTCATCGATGTCCGTTCATCGTGACCCCTAATGGTGCTCATGTCTCGTCAAGTCATACATCCAGTTTCCGCATTGATATCATTCCTATAGGAGTCCCTAAGTTGACCTCCTTTGTTGTTTGTATCACGTTGGCATGTCCGTGCGTGCTCGTGATGCTCCACCATGAGCCGCGTCGACGTCGTTGACCATATGACGTCGTCGTGACGTTCTGAGCCATCATCGTGTCCTGGCATCGAGATGAAGGATGCCTATAACGTACATGATGCTGAAACACAACCACGACACAACGGTCGACAGTCGTTTAGCCAAATTAGGGTTTGGTCAAGGCGAGACTCTTCGAGTCCTAGGTGTAGCCTAGATGCTAGATGAAATGCCTTCTAGTTCAAACCGAGTGTATTGGTGACCACCGATGACCTAGGGTAGAATAATGCGAGAACGTCGCGACCAACAAGGAGAACTAGACCAGGGGTAACCTTGGATAAGAGTTCCTTGGTTGTGTTGAGGATGTTCCCTAACCGATCACAGGATTGGTTAACTTGGTGTACCACTTCATCGACGACAGGTTCGTCGAGTCGCTTATCAACAACCGAGTCGACATCACTAGCCTTAAGACTCACAAGGTGGTGTTCGGGATTCTGCTCACCCTATTGACGAGTTCGGGTCGATGTGGACGTGGCTAATCCGATCTTCCTGAGATGGCAAAGCATGACCGTCACGACAAGGTCTCGCATCATGTTCGAGTTCCAGGAGTTCACCGAGCTCATCTGGACAATCTTGCAAAGGACACTGCAATAGTGTCACGTAAGCACTTGAACGATGCTCGAGAAGCTTGCCGTAGAAACTACTTTATCTAAAGGTCATTTGAACATTGTCTCAATACTCATGTTAGGTTAACAAGGCTCGCTATGATGTCTTAAGTCCAAAGAATGTTGACCTCACTTCACTCCCAAGTGTCGCTAGGGTTTCATCCTGGTTCATCCTTATCAAGACCCTGCGATCACACTTGTCACGTAATTAGGTTTACTCCTTATTGAGTTTGTGTAACTTCACTGGTCGACTTCTAAGTCACAACCTCTTGTTGCACAATTCACTCATGCCTTAAGATTTCAATGCTCCACCTTGACTCTTAGGTCATCCTTACCCTACCAGTCCAACACTTCCACACCATTCAGATGTATCGTCCTTGAGTGGCATAGCGTCGAGTGTTGAGTGCCAAGTTGCAATGTGTGCTTACATTGCACCTTTCAATTCACATCTCGATACTACTATGACCACTTGACTTCATCCTTTGTTCATTCACACAACAGAGGCATATCTGTCCTTCCTAGTCGAACTCCTCATTCTTAGAGTTTACACAACCCCGTGGAGTCTTTTCTTAAATTACTTAATTACTTAATTACTTAATTACTTATATGCATATCATGTCGATAGGAAACGTGATGGTAGGTGATCGACGAGGAGCTTCGCTTGGAGGAGAAGGCCAAGGTGTTTCCACTGAGGTTCCATGGCAGGTTCTCTGGAGGAAGATCAAGCCCTAACAATTGACATTTGTTCAGTCGCAAACTAAGGCAAGCCCCGGTTTGCATTTAAGTCGTTTATAAACTTTTGCTTTATCACTATGATGAGTAGTATATGAATTGTGCATTACGTTTAGGGTGAATGATATTCCACATGCATGACCAAAAATCCCAGGGTTTATTTGGCACGAGTTACAGTTTGACCTGTAGTAACTGCTTTGCTAATGCATAGGAAATCCGGTAGAAGTCGAGTAGTTGGAATCTACTCGCGAGAGATGTATCTCACAGGATTGGTTGAATAGAAAATGACTTAATATAATGAAATTGAGACCGGGCAGGGAATGGATAGGAAGCGGCGAGAATTGAGTCTCGGTCGCATAGCCCTGCCTATGTCGATTAAGGCCCGTCCGTATGCAGCCCCTTCGGACAAGCTTGAATTGTACCGGCAACATAATGGACATATGGAATCCAATAAACTGACGTAGCTTGGTCACTTGGGTGTCGAGGCATACCGTTCCGTTTTATAGGTGTGGGTTGAGGGTAGCAAGGTGTAAATCCGCTGGTGGGCACGTCAGAGTACGCCCCACGCAGGGACCTCCTGCCCGTGACGGATCGACCGGTTCGGCATTTGAGTGTCTTGCGAAAGGTTGCCATATACGCCTAGTACTGAAGTGTTATGTAGGTACGGGTGTGCTCGCTGACACTTCCGAACGACGTATGTGTCGTGTTGTCCGGGTGTGTCCTGATTGCAATCACTGTCACTCGCAGTAATAGAGTACCACTTGTTCACTGAGCGGTGACGTAGTAAATACTAAAGAAGCCAGAAAATCATATTGTATTGAATTATAATTACTTTGCAACCTTGTATGATTTAGAGATAGTACAATTAAAAGTTCACAGTTTCCCCATACTTTAGCTGTAATAGCACTATGTGCTTTGGGCATGTCATATCATCGGTAAAGCATTTCTTGTTTGATTGTGGAGACCATGATGTGCCGTGCTCAGAGAATGTCATTTGCTACTTAAAACTTGATTATAAGGATCCACTTGTAGGCGAGTCATTTATGCTATTCCTTACCTATGTTTAGTGTCCCCTTGCATCTGTCTAGTGAGACGGTTAAGTCTTGCTGAGCCTTATGCTCACGTTTGCGCTTTAACGATTTTTTGCAGGTATTAGTTTTATTTCTGCTGTTCAGGTTGTACATGAGACTCGAGGTGTCGAGATAAATCTCATGTGAGCCACGCCGCTGCTGTTTGTTCTTCGTGTTGCTAGTGAGAATCGTCCTAGGGCATGGACGCCTTCTCTCCTGCTTAGTTAGGTGAGATTATGAGTATGTATTTTCCGCTGCGTGTGTACTCCTATTGTACACTCTTTTGTAAACTCTTCTTATTATGAAATGAAAACTTTATATGTTTTGGTATCCTTTTCGTGTGTGTTGTTAGGTGCCGCATCGCACGGCACCACCCAATGAGATCCTCGGATGTGTGGACTCCGGTCCCCACAGACATGGTATCAGAGCTTCATTGGGAATAGCACGCTCGAAAAGAGCCTATTTTCGAAAACTCCGAAGTAGTCGAGTGAGGTTTAGCTATATGCCCATTAAGGACTATTACTAGTATAAGTTATAAAGGTGGTGAACTAACTTGTTATATTATTCTGTAACGACGCTCTGTCTTCAAGGTAAGAGGTAAGGTATGCCGCCGAGAGCGGATCAATCTCGGTAAACTCTGCATACGAGATATGGTATGTGAAATTTTCGTGGCTTAGCACGGAAAGTCAATATGAGTCTCTGAAACTTTCCATGTTTCTGAGAACATATGACACGCGGTACCCCAGCGTGACACAAAATTAGTGGGAGCCCTCGTCGGGTGGTGTATAACCCGATAGTATGTATCTCTAGAACTATTCATGTTCTATGGGATCATGCGAAACACGTATGCCCGAGCGTGTATAAGCCGGTTCGTACGGGAGTCTTTGCTGTACAGACGTATTTACAGCCATGTACCTCGAGACATGACTTCGCTCGAGGGCGACTCACACCAGAGTCGTATGCATTTACTTTTGATTATATCTTATTGTGACTGCCTGTCGTGTTTCCCCGTGCCGCCCTTGAGGTGTGAAGGTGTGGAAGGGGATTGTTTGTCTTCTGCAGGTACACTAACTCCGGTAGCGACCCGTGTAGCAAACGTTTGTGAGTGATCGGTATTAGTACCACCTATAGACGTATCCGGATGTATCGGGTTAGACTTTTCTTTTGATAAGGCACGTAGTACCGTCAGTATCACAATTGATACTTTGACCATCCCCCACGAGAGAAATGGCTTCATATTCATATTAAGTCCAAGTATCAGTTGCTGATATCCTGTGGACGAAGTAAAATGTTTCTTTTCAAGAGTAGGTGAACCAAAGTCCTTTGCTCCTGGCGAGAGTTTAGCTCGACTTCGCCGGAGTAAGACTTTGGTTAAGTTTGAAGATCCATAGTGATATGCTATGGATAAGAAGGTCGTCAAGTCTCTTTTAAGATTCCATTTGGTTCTAAAGGAAATGATTAGTTGTGAATCAAGTTCTAGCCATCGGACTTGAGTTTTGAGCTAAGTTTCAAAATTTGAGTTTGTTTCCAAATTCTTGTGTTTCGAAGCCGGTGATTTCTGTTTTCGAACAGAATTGACCTGACTTTGAAATTCCATATCTCTTCAACTTGGAGGGCTTTGGAGGCAAGTGAATACTTTTGGAAAGCTTTTGAAGTCTTCTATAAGTTTTATATTGATCTCCAAGCCAAAAGACCTTTGTATGGTGATGAAAAGGCACCATAACCACTGCAGCTGCTGTTCTGAAACTACACGGACCAGCATCTGAATTTTTGTCATATTTCCTTGGAGAAAGCTCTTCTATTCCATTATGATACATTTCTGGAAAGTGGAAGAGCTATTCTACAACTTTGTTATTCAGTGATACCTCAAATTCAGTTTAAAACTAATTAAAAACAGAGTTGAAGATAGTACATGTATATCGGTACTATCTGAAACAGTCAGAAAAATTTTGAACTTTAAACAGCCATAACTGTTAAACTAGAAATGCAACCTATGCATGTTTATACATGTATGGAAAACTTAGAGAGTCCTCTACAACGTCTCTATAGAACTCCAGAGCAGAATCCATCTCTAACATACTAAAAACTTCAAATTTCTAGACTTGATCAAATCTGGACAGCGAGTGGACAGTCCTGTATACAGTTACTGTTTCTCGCATAACTCGCTGTATAATTGTCAAAAGACTTCATAATTTTCATTTCTGGGATCCCGAGAATTTTTGCAACAAGTTTGCTATGTATTACTTTTGCAAATATTGATGTTTGTATATCTGAAATTGTGGACAAAATCAGCCTTAAACAAAGGAGGTGCTGTCCAAATTTTCAGAAAAACTGTCAACTTGCAAATACCGTATCTTCTCAACCAGAAATGCTACGAGGGCAAGTAAATACTCTTTAGAAAGATATGGAAGTCCTCTACATGTTTTCTGTTGAACACCAGACCAGAATCCTTTTCTAAATGGGTGAAATTTGGATAATTGCAGAGACTGTCCAGACATACCCAAACTGGACAGCAATCTGTACGCCTCTGAATTTAATCCATAACTCGCAGACCCTTGATCCAATGGTGTCACGAGAGTAACCGTTGGAGAGTTTAGAGAGTCAGCTACAATTTTTTTTCAATTGGCTCCAGACCTGAATCGGTCATCTACCTTTTCCAAATCGAGTTTGAATATAGAGTGGTCAATCTGAACTGAATTCAGTTCTGAATACTGAAATTTTACCTAACTTCAAAAATTCATATCTTTTGAGCCAGAGCTGATATGAAGGCAAGTAAGTACATTCTGGAAAGCTTATTACATTGGCTACAACTTTGTAACTAAGAATATTTCCAGATTTCCATCAGAACAGCCTGAAAACTTTAGATCAAAACTGCTACTGTTTAAGCAGATTCTGCTGAAAGTGCAGAGAAATCTGCTAACTTTAAAATTGCATAACTTGCAAACCAGAGACGGTCTAGAGTCAAACCAATACTTTTTCGAAAGGTCTCGAAGTGTACTTTAACTTTGTTGTTCACCTCAAGATATGATTTTGCCATTTACTTGGCCAAAATCTAAGTTGTGTCCAAGCTGTTCATCCTCCACCAGGATTTAATCGGGTGATGACCCTTTAGGGTGTTTATGGATTTGGTTCTCGAGTTCAACTCGAGGAGTTCCATAACATCCCAGGTGTTGCGACCCAACAATATTTGCCTTTAGAGTTGAGTATTACACTAAGGCAAATCCCTTTTTGCTCGGATGCACATGCTAGTGTTTTGACTATGCAACCTTGCATCTCACACTTTAATTGTGCATTGAGCATGTACGACCCTTCCCTTAGTTGGACGACCCTCCCCATAAATATTGCTTGGAGTAAGTTTCTTGCTCACCTAGCTTGAATCTTAAGGGGGAAGGAGTTCATCTAGTAATTGAAGTGTTACGTTCACCTAGGTGTCATACCAAGGTACATCGACACCAAACCAACGTGCTGGGAGCAATGCTCAAGTAAGTAGGACCGAGTACAACATTGACTCATTAAGTCAATGCGAAGCTTAAGTAACGGATTACCTTGAACCCCGTTTCTTGTGGAACTCGATCATCGAGTTAAAGGAGTCAGTTGATTCTTCACGCTAAACCACTCCTTTGCCTCAGTCTTTGAGACGAGAAGCCATAAGTGAGTAGTATGATCTGGAAATTCTTTAGCAAGAACGTGGATCACTAACCAAGGTCGTGCCTAGCACAGTACCTTGTCAACCACTTCGTGCAACCTACGGAAGTGATGAGAACCTTACTCTTCAAAGGTTACTCTCTTTGCAACTTCTGAAGGTAACTCTGCCGCACCTTTTAAGGGGTAGACATAGTACTTTAAGAAAACTACAAGATGAAAAACCTGACCCATTGTTAAGGAACCACAATTACCTGTAAGTTGTGATTAACAAGCTTTAGGGAACTTCCGATCAACAAGAAGTTCAATCACCTTGTTCCATTTTGTACACTCCGTTGCCTTGAGATGAACCTCACCATTCCTTGCTAATACTTTTACCTTGAAACCATTGAACTTGGTCGAGATATGAAAGTAGCAAGTCTTTTCTAGCGCCTTTCATGACCAAGTTTAATCAATCCTCCTGTATTTGGGATACTTCTGACTGTGTTTGGATTGTCTTACCTATTTTTGCTCAAAGCATAATACTGAATGCACCATACCTTGCATAATTATCCGCGGAGTTGCATTGTGTCTGCATAACATCATCCGGTTTGTGATGCATCATAAAACGTAATTACTAATGAGTTTTGAGCAAGAATATATGACCCCATTCAAATACCTACGTTGTGTCTCACAATTTTGAGTTGTGATCAACTTTATCATTCGCAACGCCTTCGACTTGTTTCATTATCTTGAGTGGCACAAGGGAAACCACTTAACACCTTGTGACCAAAACAAAGTTGAGCCTTTGTCCTTGACCCGTTGAAACTCAAATCAACTTGAGTCCTGGAAACTGATTGTTTCTAGTTGTGAGGAGCTTCCTATGGACTTCTCGACCTCGCTAAAACCCTGCATCTTTCTTTTCGCGAGGTTATCAGTTAATTATCAGGTCTTGGAACTCCTTAACTCGTAATGGATGGTGACATTGCTTTAGCCACAAGACCAGGGCAACAAAGTCTTCGTAAGAGAAACACCCAGAGTTAAGAACACCTAACTATCTTAGAGTTCTAAAGTCCTCCAATGCAGAAGCTTACTTCCTTTTGACGAAAAGAAGAAGACCCCAAATTATCAATATAGCTTTCTAAGCTACAAACTTTACGGTGCGATCCCAGTCACGCTGAGCATCCAAACCATAGATGCAATAAGAAGACGAAGAGTCTCTTTCTCCAATCACATGCCAGGAGATGGTTGTCTCATCAACAACTCGGCCTAACTTTCTCTCTTCCTTAGAATCTCGGGACGAGATTCCTTTAAGGGGGAAGGATTGTAAAAGCCCGCTTTTCGGAAGAACAAAAATGTAAAAAAATGTGAACTTAAAATTTTTTGAAAATGAACTTAGAAATCCAAACTCACATGTATCACGTGCGTTAACCCATGTTCACTACAAATATGGACTTGTTAAAACTTAAAATCTTAATAGGAATTATTTCAACCCTAAAATGGGACATTCAAAAATATTCAAATCTCATGCCGTAAATTTTTCCATGACCTTCTAATATTCCAATTAGACTCTCGGAAAAGTTTCAAAAATTTTTGAAGCACGTTTCCCATTTATTGGACACGTACTGAGGGTTTAATCAACGTCGACTTCAAATTTAAACTTCGTGCTCAACCTTGTCCAAATCAACTCCAAATTTTTCCTGAGGTCCCTTATGGTTCAAAAAGGTTAACTTCAAAGTTTCAGGATTTTTGAACCTAATCTACTATTTATTTCCTTGAGTCAAGTATCACCACTTGAATTCAAATTCAAACCAGAGTTCAAATTCAACTTGCTCAATTTTGAAATCTGGTTGCATCATAAAATTCTCCACATTTTATTTAGGCATTGGGCCAAAGTTGAATATTTTTGAAGCATGTCTGCTGGCTCCATTTGAATTTTTAAAAGAGAAGGGAGAAGAGAGTGGGACCCACATGTCATACTTATCCTCAGTACTAGGAAAAGGGTGGGCCCCACTGGTAAGCTGCTCAATGGATGGAATATTTTGAATCTGAAATGAAGAGGATAAGGAGAAGGGAAAATGGGGCCCACATGTCATGTCTATCCTCATGGCCACAAAAGCAACTTTGCTTCTTCCTCTCTCGTTCTTATCACCGCGCTTCTGGCTGTTGCTCGTGCGCCCGCGCCTCTGCCGCGCCGAAGCCGCCAGCGTCTCCCGATCCGGCCGCCCAACGCCGACCTCGCGCCTTCGCACCTCCCATGCGCCTCCTCCTCGCCTTGCCGCCGGCCCGCGTCGCGTTGCCCGACCGCAGCGCCGCCCCAGCACCTCCCCGCCGTCCGCCTGCCTCGGCCGACGCCGCGCTTGCCTCCGCCCGGCGCGCACACCGCCGCCAGCGCCCGGCTTCGCCCACGCCAGCTCGCGCGTCCGCCAGGCCCGCGCGCCACCTCCCTTCACCGCCTGCGCCGCCACCGACGCCAGCACCCCACCTCCGGTCGCCACGGCGTCGCCCCACTCCGGTCGCTGGCTCGCCCGCGGCCCTGCGTCTTGGTCGCCGCTCGCCTGGTCGCCCCGACGCGCCCGTGCTGCTGCGCCCAACGCCGACCGCCTCCTCGTCGCCCTGGTGCTCAGCCCGCGTCCCAGCTCATCCCGAGCGCTGCAGCGCCAGCGCCACGCCACCACACGCGCTCGACCTGCTACTCGCCGGACTCTGCTCGCGTCGTGCCTGCGCCGGCGACGATCGTCCGTCCTTGCGTCTGTCCAGTCCCAGCACCTGGCACAGACGCCGGCCGCTATGTCCCTGTTGCGCCGCGTCTATGTTAGAAGCAGCGCTGACCTCTCGCGCCGCGCCCACAACTGCCACCGGGATGTGCTCCTCCATGTTCGCGCCATTTGCTGACGATGCTCGTTCCGCTCGCTGTGTTCCGACCCTCACCACTGTCCAGTACTCCCTAACCAGCGCCAACACCCAACCTCACCACCCCTGCGTCACTGGCAAGTCCATGTGGGCGCTTGTATTGCTTCGACGGCTGCTTCGGCCAAAGCCGTTACCTTGATCGTGTCGTCGCGGCGTTCCGTGCCATGGCTATGTCCTGAAAGCAAGGCAAGTAATGGGTGTGATGGAGGATATGCAGGAACACACCTTTGACACCATGGTATCGACAACTGGTCCAAGGTTAGCTCTTATTTTGCAAGAGTGATTGAATCAGTGACTGCAACCAAGGTGTTCGATGAAATGGTTACTAGGCGAAACTAAGTGTGTGGCCGTTCAATGCTGGTCTATGGATGCAGGTTTACTGTGGGTTGGCAAATCGACAAGCCTAAGTTCCAAGATGCCCTTTAAATGGTGATGACGCGACGGAAATAAAGTACACACCCAAGATGTTCGGCGAAATGCCTACAAGGTGAGCCTTGCCCTGGAATACCTTGCTTGACGTCATCGATGTCCGTTCATCGTGACCCCTAATGGTGCTCATGTCTCGTCAAGTCATACATCCAGTTTCCGCATTGATATCATTCCTATAGGAGTCCCTAAGTTGACCTCCTTTGTTGTTTGTATCACGTTGGCATGTCCGTGCGTGCTCGTGATGCTCCACCATGAGCCGCGTCGACGTCGTTGACCATATGACGTCGTCGTGACGTTCCGAGCCATCATCGTGTCCTGGCATCGAGATGAAGGATGCCTGTAACGTACATGATGCTGAAACACAACCACGACACAACGGTCGACAGTCGTTTAGCCAAATTAGGGTTTGGTCAAGGCGAGACTCTTCGAGTCCTAGGTGTAGCCTAGATGCTAGATGAAATGCCTTCTAGGTCAAACCGAGTGTATTGGTGACCACCGATGACCTAGGGTAGAATAATGCGAGAACGTCGCGACCAACAAGGAGAACTAGACCAGGGGTAACCTTGGATAAGAGTTCCTTGGTTGTGTTGAGGATGTTCCCTAACCGATCACAGGATTGGTTAACTTGGTGTACCACTTCATCGACGACAGGTTCGTCGAGTCGCTTATCAACAACCGAGTCGACATCACTAGCCTTAAGACTCACAAGGTGGTGTTCGGGATTCTGCTCACCCTATTGACGAGTTCGGGTCGATGTGGACGTGGCTAATCCGATCTTCCTGAGATGGCAAAGCATGACCGTCACGACAAGGTCTCGCATCATGTTCGAGTTCCAGGAGTTCACCGAGCTCATCTGGACAATCTTGCAAAGGACACTGCAATAGTGTCACGTAAGCACTTGAACGATGCTCGAGAAGCTTGCCGTAGAAACTACTTTATCTAAAGGTCATTTGAACATTGTCTCAATACTCATGTTAGGTTAACAAGGCTCGCTATGATGTCTTAAGTCCAAAGAATGTTGACCTCACTTCACTCCCAAGTGTCGCTAGGGTTTCATCCTGGTTCATCCTTATCAAGACCCTGCGATCACACTTGTCACGTAATTAGGTTTACTCCTTATTGAGTTTGTGTAACTTCACTGGTCGACTTCTAAGTCACAACCTCTTGTTGCACAATTCACTCATGCCTTAAGATTTCAATGCTCCACCTTGACTCTTAGGTCATCCTTACCCTACCAGTCCAACACTTCCACACCATTCAGATGTATCGTCCTTGAGTGGCATAGCGTCGAGTGTTGAGTGCCAAGTTGCAATGTGTGCTTACATTGCACCTTTCAATTCACATCTCGATACTACTATGACCACTTGACTTCATCCTTTGTTCATTCACACAACAGAGGCATATCTGTCCTTCCTAGTCGAACTCCTCATTCTTAGAGTTTACACAACCCCGTGGAGTCTTTTCTTAAATTACTTAATTACTTAATTACTTAATTACTTATATGCATATCATGTCGATAGGAAACGTGATGGTAGGTGATCGACGAGGAGCTTCGCTTGGAGGAGAAGGCCAAGGTGTTTCCACTGAGGTTCCATGGCAGGTTCTCTGGAGGAAGATCAAGCCCTAACAATTGACATTTGTTCAGTCGCAAACTAAGGCAAGCCCCGGTTTGCATTTAAGTCGTTTATAAACTTTTGCTTTATCACTATGATGAGTAGTATATGAATTGTGCATTACGTTTAGGGTGAATGATACTCCACATGCATGACCAAAAATCCCAGGGTTTATTTGGCACGAGTTACAGTTTGACCTGTAGTAACTGCTTTGCTAATGCATAGGAAATCCGGTAGAAGTCGAGTAGTTGGAATCTACTCGTGAGAGATGTATCTCACAGGATTGGTTGAATAGAAAATGGCTTAATATAATGAAATTGAGACCGGGCAGGGAATGGATAGGAAGCGGCGAGAATTGAGTCTCGGTCGCATAGCCCTGCCTGTGTCGATTAAGGCCCGTCCGTATGCAGCCCCTTCGGACAAGCTTGAATTGTACCGGCAACATAATGGACATATGGAATCCAATAAACTGACGTAGCTTGGTCACTTGGGTGTCGAGGCATACCGTTCCGTTTTATAGGTGTGGGTTGAGGGTAGCAAGGTGTAAATCCGCTGGTGGGCACGTCAGAGTACGCCCCACGCAGGGACCTCCTGCCCGTGACGGATCGACCGGTTCGGCATTTGAGTGTCTTGCGAAAGGTTGCCATATACGCCTAGTACTGAAGTGTTATGTAGGTACGGGTGTGCTCGCTGACACTTCCGAACGACGTATGTGTCGTGTTGTCCGGGTGTGTCCTGATTGCAATCACTGTCCCTCGCAGTAATAGAGTACCACTTGTTCACTGAGCGGTGACGTAGTAAATACTAAAGAAGCCAGAAAATCATATTGTATTGAATTATAATTACTTTGCAACCTTGTATGATTTAGAGATAGTACAATTAAAAGTTCACAGTTTCCCCATACTTTAGCTGTAATAGCACTATGTGCTTTGGGCATGTCATATCATCGGTAAAGCGTTTCTTGTTTGATTGTGGAGCCCATGATGTGCCGTGCTCAGAGAATGTCATTTGCTACTTAAAACTTGATTATAAGGATCCACTTGTAGGCGAGTCATTTATGCTATTCCTTACCTATGTTTAGTGTCCCCTTGCATCTGTCTAGTGAGACGGTTAAGTCTTGCTGAGCCTTATGCTCACGTTTGCGCTTTAACGATTTTTTGCAGGTATTAGTTTTATTTCTGCTGTTCAGGTTGTACATGAGACTCGAGGTGTTGAGATAAATCTCATGTGAGCCACGCCGCTGCTGTTTGTTCTTCGTGTTGCTAGTGAGAATCGTCCTAGGGCATGGACGCCTTCTCTCCTGCTTAGTTAGGTGAGATTATGAGTATGTATTTTCCGCTGCGTGTGTACTCCTATTGTACACTCTTTTGTAAACTCTTCTTATTATGAAATGAAAACTTTATATGTTTTGGTATCCTTTTCGTGTGTGTTTTTAGGTGCCGCATCGCACGGCACCACCCAATGAGATCCTCGGATGTGTGGACTCCGGTCCCCACATTGGACTTCAACCCGGTCTCGACCCGGTCGTCATCCATCACACTGTTGAGGGCCCAAGCGAGTTTTTCTCTCCTCTTCAGCGGTGCCCACCTGTTGACCAGGAAGTTGCAAAACACCGCCTGAGGGGTTAATCCTCCCTCCACGCACTGGCGGATCCTGGTCAGAGCAGGGTTGAAGGCGTCCGCCAGCACCGGAGCTTCACTCCAGACTATAGTGTCAATGTTGGGGAGGCCTTCGGGCAGCTCCAGCTTCTCGTGCTCCTCCACTCGGATGACTATCCAGTCCTTCTTCCAATCATCCCACTTCCCAGAGGGAAACGACCGGAGGTACTTGAATGGGCACTTCTTGCGCTTCACGAAGTAGTAGAAGCCAAGGTACTCATTGCTCCTACCGGTGGTATGGACGGTGAAGAAGGTCCGGAAGAGTTCAATGCAGGGGGGATGCCCACCCACATCTCACAGAAGTGGACGAAGACAGACACAAGAAGAATGGAGTGGGGGCCAAGGTGGTACAGCTGCAGACCATAAAAGTCCAGCAGCATCAAGAAAAAGGAGGAAAAAGGTGGGATCAACCCCACCATGGCGTACGAAGAGAAGTACACCATTTCGCCAGCGTGCTCCTTCTCAAACGGGAGCTCTCCCCCGGCGCGGACCAGGCGGTTGAAGAAGTCCGAGGACCATCCCATGAGGGCCTGGACCTTCTTCAGGTCACCGTCGATTTTCAAACGGCTCTCGCGGAGACCCAACTCCATCGCAACATAGCAAGGCAGGAGAGGAAGAGCAAGCACAAGTTGGGAGTTTGAGCGCAAGATCAGATGAGAGGCATAAAGAACACCATACGGTGCGCGCCTTCCTTCTTAAGTAAGCCCTCACAACGCTTGGATGGAAACCGCAAGGAAGTCGAAGATACTACTCAAAAATCCTACCCTGCCGATGACAAGAGGGCCCGGGACCACACAGACGATCAAGTCGAGGTTCTTACCCAGGCGAACGGTTGTCATCATGAGGTGGGAAGCCCGAAGGCGGCGGCCTGACAAGGCGCGCAGAACCGATACGATTTTCGTATCGGGAACCGGCGACCTTCAATTGCGTGAGATCCGCACACCAAAGATCTCATCTGCCGCACACAGGATATGCCACGCGGCGAAGATTTAACTCCAAACCATCGCCAACGGCACATCCGAAGACCTTTGAAGACTCAGTTCAAAAGTCGGTACGCTGGGTACCATATACCCCTTGGGATTGCAAAGATCTCAAGGGAATGTCATCTACTTGATTTGAAGACCTTCGGAGGCCCACATGTCAGACATAACCGGACCCGCTTCTCCAACATGGTTAGTCCCAGGGTCGCCACATGTACTATCAAACCGGAGCTACCGCCCACAAGGGGGAAGCTCCGGGCTATGTACCGAAATAGCACCCCCGGACCTAACCCCAGACCAAGGGAAGCTCCGGAACTGACACGTGTCAGGTAGCTTCGGACCTATCTATTTCCCACAGTATGCTCCAGAGCTGCCACGTGTCCAACCTTCGGATCTTCAGCCTCTAACCTTCGGAAGACTCCACAACAGTCCGGATCTTCGAAGGGGAATCAAGGACTTCAAGACCCGATTAAGTGTCATTAATACCATATTAATGACACACGATCGGACGACCTTAATTACCAGTAACGTTGCTGTCAAAGCCCATAACTCGGTCATTAAGGGCAATTAAACATGTTGAATGTGTATCAATATCAGTAACCGCCAGGGCCACATGTCGGGCCAGACTAACTTGTAACGGCCTGTCCTTGTACTATAAAATGACAGGCCGACGATACATAGGACACACTCTCTGGACACTCTCCGGAGACACGCTGACTTTACACTCTCTGGACACTCTCCGGAGACACGCTGACTTTACACTCTCAACTGACGTTGAGCTCATACATCCAATACAACACCAACACACCCCGTGGAGTAGGGTATTACGCTCTGGCGGCCCGAACCACATAAATCTTTGTGTCCCTTGTGTCACTCGACCTCTCACCTTCTGGAATCTCCGTGCGCCCATACCGAACCTCAAACTCCTCTAACACTTTAGTAGTGTCGGGAGATCTGCCGGATCAAAACCACCGACAGTTCTACTTGATTTGAAGACCTTCGGAGGCCCACATGTCAGACATAACCGGACCCGCTTATCCAACATGGTTAGTCCCAGGGTCGCCACGTGTACTATCAAACCGGAGCTACCGCCCACAAGGGGGAAGCTCCGGGCTATGTACCGAAATAGCACCCCCGGACCTAACCCCAGATCGAGGGAAGCTCCGGAACTGACACGTGTCAGGTAGCTCTGGACCTATCTGTTTCCCACAGTATGCTCCGGAGCTGCCACGTGTCCAACCGTCAGATCTTCAGCCTCTAACCTCCGGAAGACTCCACAACGGTCCAGATCTTCGAAGGGGAATAATGACTTCAAGACCCGATTAAGTGTCATTAATACCATATTAATGACACACGATCGGACGACCTTAATTACCAGTAACGGTGCTGTCAAAGCCCATAACTCGGTCATTAAGGACAATTAAACGTGTTGAATGTGTATCAATATCAGTAACTGCTAGGGCCACATGTCTGGCCAGGCTAACTTGTAACGGCCTGTCCTTGTACTATAAAAGGACAGGCCGACGATACATAGGACACACTCTCTGGACACTCTCCGGAGACATGCTGACTTTACACTCTCAACTGACGTTGAGCTCATGCATCCAATACAACACCAACACACCCCGTGGAGTAGGGTATTACGCTCAGGCGGCCCGAACCACGTAAATCTTTGTGTCCCTTGTGTCACTCGACCTCTCACCTTCTGGAATCTCTGCATGCCCATACCGAACCTCAAACTCCTCTAACACTTTAGTAGTGTCGAGAGATCTGCCAGATCAAAACCACCGACAGATCTTCAGCCTCTAACCTCCGGAAGACTCCACAATAGTCCGGATCTTCGAAGGGGAATCAAGGACTTCAAGACCCGATTAAGTGTCATTAATACCATATTAATGACACACGATCGGACGACCTTAATTACCAGTAACGGTGCTGTCAAAGCCCATAACTCAGTCATTAAGGGCAATTAAACGTGTTGAATGTGTATAAATATCAGTAACCGCCAGGGCCACATGTTGGGCCAGGCTAACTTGTAACGGCCTGTCCTTGTACTATAAAAGGACAGGCCGACGATACATAGGACACACTCTGTGGACACTCTCCGGAGACACGCTGACTTTACACTCTCAACTGACGTTGAGCTCATACATCCAATACAACACCAACACACCCCGTGGAGTAGGGTATTATGCTCAGGTGGCCCGAACCACGTAAATCTTTGTGTCCCTTGTGTCACTCGACCTCTCACCTTCTGGAATCTCCGCGCGCCCATACCGAACCTCAAACTCCTCTAACACTTTAGTAGTGTCGGGAGATCTGCCGGATCAAAACCACCAACAGTTGGCGCGCCAGGTAGGGGGCCCCGAGATTTCAAGAATGGTGAACTCAGCCGCTGGATCATCCAATGGTCATCCCGCTGTTCAAGCTGTTGGGGGTAATCCCTCCAATATGCAGCCACCAGCAGGAACCACGGTTCCAGCAGTAGTCACACTTCCACCACCGCCGCCTCCACCAGCAAATCAAGCTGGACAACGCGATGGTGCACCGGCGTCAATCACTGCGTCGGCGAATCTTGACAACCCGAAACACGCGCTTCATGCAGCATGTGCTCTTCTTCAGCGCCCACCACCTCCGGACGCATCCCGAGATGCAATGGAGCAGTGGAGGGCTGATATGGAACACTTGGTTGCAGCAGCAGCCGACCGCATCAGCAACCAGGGTCCTCCTCCTTCAGGACGGGCCCTGTCGCAGCGACGGACCTTGTCTGGCAGACTTGGTCTGCACGTTTCCAACAACAGGAGACGTGCTGCATCACAGCAGGTGACGTCGTTGCCCTCGGTGCACGACGCACTCACGCGATATCAAGGCTTTCAACTCATGACCTCCGGGCGGAGCTTGATCGCTGATATCGCCAACAAGACAGTCGAGTCCATATTGAGCGTGCTCGTGAAAGACGAGAAGCTCAAGACATTCCTGCTCCTGAAGGAGTAGGAGGAGGCTGTTCAGCCCTGGCCATGCATCTGCGTATGGTCAGGTGGCCACAGAAGTTCCGGCCTCACCTGCCGGAGAAGTTCGACGGGACCGTTAATCCTGTCGAATTTCTTCAGATTTACTCCACTGCTATCTTGGCAGCTGGAGGAAATGAGGTCGTAATGGCCAATTATTTCCCAGTGGCTTTAACTGGGACCGCCAGGTCCTAGTTTATGAGCCTTCCACCCAACTCCATCAGCAGTTGGGAGGAGTTGTGCCGGTAGTTCACCGCCAACTTCGGGAGTTCTTACACCCGACCAGGCACCGAACTGGACCTTTTTGCAGTTGTGCAAAAAGGAGGAGAATCCCTGCGATCATTCATCCAGAGATTCTCTCAGGTACGAAACACTATCCCTTCTATCTCTAGCGCCTCTGTCATTGTGGCATTTAGACAGGGAGTGCGGGATAAGAAGATGCTGGAGAAACTGGCGATCAAGGAGATTACAAGTGTCACAGAACTCTTCAGCTTGGCTGACAAATGTGCCAGAGCTGCGGAGGGCCATGAAATGCACTCCAAACCAACTCCGGAGGATCACAAGAAATCCTCCAAAGGAGAAGCCGCTACCTTCGGGAGTGGCAAGAAGAAGAAAAAGACCAACGGAAAGAAGAAGCCGTTGGCCGGTGCATCCAATGCTGCAGCTGCTCCAGCTCCGGGTGGCTGGGGGCCACGCCCCGAGAAGCGACCTCGACCGTCTTCTGAAGACGGTAGCAAACCCAAGGTGTGATGTCCAATTCACAAAACGGACAACCACAGTTTTGAAGACTGTCGGGAGGTCACTCTGGGTCCGGACCTTCGACGAAGCAACGTAGGACCAACTCCGGCGTGAAGACCTAGACCTCCTTGAGGAGGGAAGGTGCCAAGCAGCTGTTCGGAATGCCCAATACCACCAAGCCCTTTGGCGCTATCATTAGCGGCATGTACACAACCGACAGCTCGAGGAAGGCGATCTGGTGCTACAGAGAATACAATCCAGAGAAGGGTTAAACAAACTCTCCCCCAGTTGGGAGGGACCCTTTTGAGCGATTAAAGTATCCCGTCCCGGAAGCGTTCGCTTGGCTACCGAGGATGGGACACCTCTCCCAAATCCTTGGAACATTGAGCACCTCCGTAAGTTCTACACTTAATATCACGGAGGTGAGTCTGTAGTAACTTGAGGTGTATGTTATAGAGTCATTGTACAGAGTCGGGTAGTTCCTCCAGGAGAAGAGCCGGACCTTTCTCGGAAGGTCCGCAAAGTTCATGCAACACTTGTCGCAGTCTCAGGACTAAAAGTGTGGCTAGCTACCCTGGGTCAAACGAGAAATTAAACACGCTTAGCCTAGTTCCGTACCCTAAGAGTGTACTCGTTTCCCCTGTACCCCGAACCTATAATGAAAGACATCTTCATGTGAAACAGACTCCACGTGCATTTATTTTGAACAGGCTCAATATTTTTTATTTTTCTCTTTCTTGTCTATAACAAAGACGTGCAATTCTTAAGAAATTTTAGTTCGACCGGTTCATATACAATTCGAGTTGTATTGTCGATTCTTTTGAATTCAAATATTGTTCATGGCTCACTCGCCTGAATGCCGCCAAGCCAATCTAGGGCCGGAGTGTGCTATCGACTTAGCCTGGTCAAGCACCCTAAGTACGCCACCCTACCTACACCCCGGCATGCCGAAGTAAGGCGGGTCCAAGTACAATTGGATCTAGAAGGAAAGATAACACATTCGGTTGTATTCAGAATCGCGTTTGACCTAAAATTTTCTTGAGAATCGTAAGCCGCAACGAAGTTATAGGCAAGAAATGAATTTTACTATTTTTCTTGACTTCAGTGTGCAGGAAAAATAAAAAATCCACGTTGTTGGAGAGAAGCCAGAGCTAACAAAGCTCTGACTCCCCTAGATGGCTTGTAATCGATGTTAAGCATTGAAAACGAGCATCACCGAAGCAACCAAGCTCCGGTAAAGCTAGGGGGGCCAGCCGTCGACGCAAAATAAATGATGGTGAGAAGACCCCGCAAGCGGAGTCTGCTACCAACAAACTACACGTTGGTAAAGGTCACTGCCGGAACTACTAAGCTCCGACACCTCGGAGGACTAACTATCGATTCTCTACGCGTTGATAGGGACTATTGCCGGAGCTACTAAGCTCCGACGATAGACAATGCCAGAGCTTCTAAGCTCCAGCAACCTCAGGGGGCCTTCACTATCGACGACTTCGGACGTACAATCTACAATTTCGAAGCAAATGAGTCTTCAACAAAACACAATATCCTCTTGGTACATGTTCACAATCAAATTGTGTACATCTACCAGGGGGCCAAGTGAAGACAAAAGTGTTGAAGACAAAAAGTGAAATTCACAAAAATTTGGGGATTTCATTCATCTGGAGACAAGGGATTACAAAATTGAGGAAGAAAAAGAGAGAATACAAGTGGGAGCTACGGAGATGGTCCTAGACCCTATGCAAGAATTGGGTGACCTTCTGAGCAACCTCTGACACATTGGCTCGGGCGGCTTCACCTTCTCCTTCGACGGGACCTTCAAGCACCGGGTCCAGAGGGAATTGGGGATTCCGGCTGGTGTAGCACGTCAGCACATACTCTGCGATGTTCTTCGCCAGGGATTGCCCCTCAACCTCCAACTGGTCCGCGATGACGTCGCCCACCTTGGAGAGTTTGCTACCCACCGAGCTCAGCGCTTGCAACGCCAGGTCCGCCTCCAGCTCTAGATCATCTGGACGCACGGGACTGAAGCCCATCAGTGTCAGCGTGTCGTTGGCCTTGCCCAGGAACTCACAAACCTGTAGGGAGTCCGCAGCCCTCAAGCCCTTCAGTTCTTCCAAGGATCTTTTGGCCGCCACCAGTTCAGAATTCTCACGAGCGAGGCGCTCAACTTCTTTGGCGTTATGCTGAATCTTTTCAGCAACTCGCTTCTCGAGTTTTCCGAGCTCCTCCTCCCGTAGATAAATCTTGTTCTGGCAGTCAACCAGGTCCTTCTCCCTGCCCCTCACTTTCTTCTCCCTGGCTGCGATGGCACACTCTTGCTCGTAGAGTTCCTGCCCCCGCACCCAAGCCTTCTCCTCCTCCTCAGCACAGCGCTCTTCCAATTTCTTGGTGCGCTCTTCGAGGCCCTTGTCAGCCAGAGCCACCTTTTCGGTGAGCTCCTCCTCCCTCCTCAAGACATCATCCCGTAGCTCTAGGAGTTTCTACTCTTCATCTTCGATCCTTTTCTCCCTCTCCTCAAGTGCCTCCCGGCGCTTGATGAGAGTAGTGTTAATGGCTTCCAGCCTTTCTTGGCGTTCATCAGCCGCACTATTAGCTGCTTTGGTCTGCTCATAAATGGCCCGGGATTGAGCGTCGAGGGCGCGAGTCAAGCTCTCCCTGTCATCTAATAATTTTCCCCAGTACTCCAGGCGGACGTTCTCCCGCTTAATCCACTCTTTGTCATCTGCTAGCCTCGACTGCGCCAGCTTGGTCTCGAAGTAGAGCCGGTTACGCCACCTCCTAAGGGTTTGGCGCTCCTCTTCAAGAGCCTTGCTGTCGTGGAAGAATGCCAGCTGAACTTGACGCAGACTGGAGCAGGCGTTGTCAATAGACAATGACAATGGGATAGGTTCTGGACCTGCTAGGGTCTCCTCCGCTGGTTCCAGCAGGTTTTCAGTCACAAAAATTGGGTCCCAGTCCACAAGAGTGGTCCCCTGAGCCTCTATGGCACTAGGGATGTCCTCTGGGATGGCCTCAGTCGCCATCGAGGAAGGTCTCGCTGATGAAGTTCCGATCTCCGGAAGTGGTTCCAAAGGCCCTGCCGCCAGGTCTTCATTTGCCCCCTCAGGCAGGGGGCCAGCAACCTCTTCTGGGCACTCCGGCTCAGCCGCAGGAACCTCCGGCGTCGTCATTCTCGGAGCAGGGGCTGGTTCTGGCTCTGGCCTGGGCACCTCCTCTACTGGGGGATCGAGTGCCGACGCCTCTGCAACAACCGGCTCGGAAGCCGGAAGGTCTTCAACATCAACCGGCTCTGTGGCCGGAGCTCCAACAACGACCAGCTCTGCGGCCGGTGCTTCAGAGGTAGCCGGCCCAACCGTCGGGACTTCCTCAACATCCGGTGCGCACGCCGGGACTTCAATTACCCCCGGCTCAACCGCCGGAGCTTCAACAATTTCTAGCTCTTGGGCCGGAATTACTAATTCCTCCGGCTCAACGGCCCGAGCTTCCATCATCTCTGCACCAGGACTCGGACCTTCAACCTCCGGGGCAGGTGCCGCTGGCGCATCTTCTCTCCCACGGTCCGGCGCTACCACGAGAGTCTCTGGGGATGAGTCGAGGTCCATGACCACGACAGCTGGCGCTGGAATAGGAGCAGAAGCTTCCGCCCTCATAGCTTCTCCCGACACTACTAAAGTGTTAGAGGAGTTTGAGGTTCGGTATGGGCGCGCGGAGATTCCAGAAGGTGAGAGGTCGAGTGACACAAGGGACACAAAGATTTACGTGGTTCGGGCCGCCTGAGCGTAATACCCTACTCCACGGGGTGTGTTGGTGTTGTATTGGATGTATGAGCTCAACGTCAGTTGAGAGTGTAAAGTCAGCGTGTCTCCGGAGAGTGTCCAGAGAGTGTGTCCTATGTATCGTCGGCCTGTCCTTTTATAGTACAAGGACAGGCCGTTACAAGTTAGCCTGGCCCGACATGTGGCCCTGGCGGTTACTGATATTGATACACATTCATCACGTTTAATTGCCCTTAATGACCGAGTTATGGGCTTTGACGACATCGTTACTGGTAATTAAGGTCGTCCGATTGTGTGTCATTAATATGGTATTAATGACACTTAATTGGGTCTTGAAGTCCTTGATTCCCCTTCGAAGATCCGGACCGTTGTGGAGTCTTCCGGAGGTTAGAGGCTGAAGATCCGACGGTTGGACACGTGGCAGCTCTGGAGCATACTGTGGAAAACAAATAGGTCCGGAGCTACCTGACACGTGTCAGTTCTGGAGCTTCCCTCGGTCTGGGGTTAGGTCCGGGGGTGCTATTTCGGTACATAGCCCGGAGCTTCCCCTTGTGGGCGGTAGCTCCGGTTTGATAGTACACGTGGCGACCCTGGGACTAACCATGTTGGAGAAGCGGGTCCGGTTATGTTTGACATGTGGGCCTCCGAAGGTCTTCAAATCAAGTAGATGACATTCCCTTGAGATCTTTGCAATCCTAAGGGGTATATGGTACCCAGCGTACCGACAGAAGCACTAAGAGAGATGGCACTGATTTGTAGTCAATATATTCAACCATTAGAACTGATAAAGTAGCATCTTCGTAATTTTTTAAAATGTAGAGAAGAGAAAGAAATCTTTCAAGGCTTGTTTGGGTGTACTCAATCTAATTGGATTGAAGTGGATTAAAGTGAAGAATGAACTAATTCTCCTCAATCCACCTCAAACCACTTATATTGAAGTGGATCTACTCCTATCCAAAAAAGCCCTCAAATAGACGGGAAGTATCGTCAGACTTCAATTGAAGCTTTTAACAATCCAAATGATGAGTCTCGGGTGTTACTTGCATCTACAAGAGCTTGTTATGAAGGGATTAGCTTGACAGGAGCTTCAAGAGTTGTGCTTCTAGATGTTGTTTGGAACTGAACTGTTAGAAGGCAAACCTGATCGTCATAGGTCAGAAGAAATTTATATACATATACTAAATTTAATAATGTTTGAAACGGAAGCTGAATTTAATAATGTTCGAAACATGCTATCTAAAGCTGAAATAGAGCATTGTTCTAAGTTGATTTCAGAAGATACAAATATATACAATATATATCATACATTTTTTCTAGCATTGACATCTTCTCGCATATAGGGTTTCAAATTCTTTTTAATGCTTTTCTCTACGCGCTTGATGTTTTCTGGTTCGGTGAAAAGGTACATCTTTTCATACTGATTATATTCCTCTTCATTATCTCTCACATTCTCAACCCCAACAATATTTTGCTTTCAAGAAACAACTACGTGCATCTTCTCAGTTTCTGGATCTTGAACATAAAAAACTTGTGCAACACTATCGGCGAGAACCCACAGGTCATCACTACAGGAAACGATGAATAGCGTGTCGCTTTAAGTAGATTTGTCGGCCCTGACGCATTTAACGTGTATAAGGGTGTCGGTTTTTGTTAACCAACAACAATAAGTTAGAGGCATCGATTTTCTTGATCAAACCGACATACCTATTAAATGGGTCGGCCAAACTGACACATATATTAAATGCGTCGGTGGCATCGATGCTCATAACGCGGGCCCGGGTGGCTCAGGATCTAAGTGCGTCGGTCCTGGACAAACCGACACATTTAAAGTGGGTCCGGTTGGCTCAGGCTTTAAGAGCATCGGCCAGGGCAAACCGACACTCTTAAGCGGGCCCGGCTGGACCTAAACCCTTCAGCGCGTCTCCTCTCTTCTCACGTGCGTGCCGTTTTCCCGACTCGAGCCCGCGCCCCGTCCGCCGCCAGCCCGCCCCTCGCTGGTGCCCCCGCCCGCCGCCCTGTTGCCGGTGCTCGTCGCCCGCGCCTGTGCCCCCGCCCGCCGCCCCTCGCCCGCGCCCCCGACCCCGCCTGCACCCCCGACCCCGCCCGCTCCCTCGCCCGCCTCTCGCCGGGCTCCTCGGTCGGCCGGCGTCTGGTGCCCCCTGGTTTGGCCTCCCTCCGACGCCTCCTTGTCCAGCACCCCATGTCCGGGCCTCCTCCGCGCCCCCCGTCTAGCCTCCCTCGACGCCCCTCGCTCCTCCTCGATGCATAAGGTAAAATGAAGTCATATATTTGAATATTATGTGTGATCTTTGTTTGGTGCATGAGTTTGTATATGTGATGTTCTATGTGTGAGCTTAATTCATAGCTAATGTGGATATGTTAGATTAATTAATAGTTAATTCTCAAATTATATGCAAATTTACATGTTTAACTTATATATGTGAGGATGATTAATAGTTTCTAAATATGTGAGCATGATTAATAATTCCTAAATTTATTTGTGATCTTTGTTTGATGCATGATTTTGTATATGTGATGTTCTATGTGTGAGCTTAATTCATAGCTAATGTGGATATGTAAGAGTAATTAATAGTTAAGTCTTAAATTATATGCAAATGTACATGCTTAACTTATATATGTGAGCATGATCAACAATTTCTAAATATGTGCTCATGATTAATAATTTCTAAATTTAACTTGTATGAATAGGTAATATAACTTGTATGTATATGTGAGCATGTTTAGATTTTAGTAGTCTCTAAATATGTGTGACTTGTTAGTGTGAAAAGGTATAAGTTGAAAAATGGGTGACAACCATAAGGTGATGTATGATGGATGGTGTTCAGATGGTGTGGACACATTGGAATGGGCACAAATCGCAAATGTGTTCGTGAACCAAGCATTTCCTGCTGGTGCTCGTTTTGTGAAATGTCTGTGTAGTAGGTGTCAGAATCGTCGACATTTGGAGAGGTCTGAAATGATGCCGCACTTTTGTAAGCACGGATTTATGTCAGACTATCTAGTGTGGTGTGAGCATGGAGAGATGGATCATGCTAGTGAGTCAGACGGAAACGAGAATGAAGAGTACGAAGAGCAGTCACTACCAGAGGAGGTGAAGAAGTTTTACAGACTTCTTGCCTCTGCGGATGAAAAGGTATATGAGGGCGCTAGTGTGACCATTCTGCAGGCGGTCACACGACTTATGGGGCTGAAGTCTAAGTTCAATTTTGCAAACAATTTCTACAATGGTATCCTGAAGTTGATCAATGATCTCCTTCCAGCAAAACATAAGATGTCGGAAGACATATATCATTCAAAAGGAGATTTTGGAAGGTCTGAGTATGAGTTATGAGAAAATTGATGCGTGCGAGAATAATTGCATATTGTTTTGGAAGGAACACCAGAACGATACTCAATGTATGCATTGCAATACATCTAGACATGTGAAGGTTTTGAATGATGACGGGGAGGAAATAAGTACAAAGGTACCGGTTAAACAGCTTTGGTACATGCCTATCACGTCCAGCCTTAAACGGTTGTTCCTTTCTGAAGAAACAGCAAAGCAGATGAGGTGGCATTCAGAAGGGTTACATGAGAGCGATGACCAAGATATTATGGTACATCCTTTGGATGGCGCAGCATTGCAAGCTCTAGACCATTTCGATCCGGAGTTTGGTAAAGATCCAAGCAATGTGCGTCCTGGATTATCAACAGATGGTTTCACTCCTTTCAGCACAAGTAACAGTCCATACTCTTGATGGCCTGTTTTCATCATGCCTTACAATCTCCCTTCCAACATGTGCATGAAAGAAGGATACATATTCCTCGCGGCCATCATTCCTAGTCCTGAACATCCTGGGACGAAAATTAATGTGTTTATGCAACCGTTGATTGAGGAGTTGAAAGAGTTATGGCAAGGTGTAAAGGCATACGTCAGTCATATGAAATGTGAATTTACTTTACGTGGCGCATATCTATGGTCTATACATGATTTGTTGGCATACGACATTTGGGCTGGTTGGTGTGTCCATGGAAAATTGTGTTGCCCCATACGTATGGCTGACACCGATGTCTTCAGGTTGAACTATGGAAGAAAAGTCAGCTTCTTTGATTGCCATCGATGATTCCTTCCTTCAAATCACCTTTAAAGGAGTGATACACGATCATTTCAAAAAGGCAAAAGTGTTACAGAAGGACCCCCTCGTCGATTGACAAGCGAACAAAAAATGGCATGGCATGCAAAGTTAAGAGTCCGCTGAAGGTGGTTTCGAAGGGTATGGTACAAAACACAGTTGGACTCATATTTCTTTTTCTTTGGGAGCTACCACATGCAAAGGTGTTGCTTTTACCGCACAACATAGATTTGATGCACCAGGAGCGTAATGTTGCTGAAAGCATCATAAGCATGTGTTTTGATTTTACCGGTCAAACTAAAGATAATTTGAGGACGAGGAAAGACTTAGCTGATATTTTCGATCATCATGGGCTTGAGGTTATAACAAATTCAAGCAGAAATGAAAGTAGGCCACGAGCTCCATACTGTGTTAGACCAGAAGAAAGAAAGCAAATACTTAGTTGGTTGAAAACACTGAAGTTTCCAGACCGCTATGCAGCAAACATAAAACGATGTGTTAATCTCAACACTGGTAAACTGAATGGGTTGAAGAGCCATGATTATCACATTATGATGAAGAGACTTATACCGGTAATGTTTCATGGCTACTTCAAACCTGATTTGCGGAAGATGTTTGCTGAACTTAGCTACTTTTATAGACATATTTGTGCTAAGGAAGTGTCGAAAAAGATGATGCAACGGTGGGAGATAGAAATTGTTGTGCTTGTATGTAAGATGGAAAAAGTGTTCCCGCCTGGATTTATGAATGTTATGCAACATTTGCTGGTGCATTTACCTTATGAAGCATTGGTAGCGGGTATTGCACAATATCAGGTGGATGTATATCCAAGAAAGAGAATTGGAGAAACTTAGAGCTACAGTGCGCAACAAAGCAAGAGTTGAGGGTTGTATTGCAGAAGCATTTGCAGCTAAAGAGATTACTAACTTCTCTAGCAAATATTTTTCACGTGCCAACAACGTGAATGCAAGTGTCAGACAATATCATAATGTAGAAGAGCAATCTACGAGTGAGCTTAAGATTTTTCAATGGAAGGATAAAGGTGTTGGTGCTGCTAATTCTCATTATATTTCAACACAAGAGAGGAACTATACCATGCTTTACATATTTTTCAACATGGAGGAGGTGTTACCATATTTTGAAATATTTGACAAGTTGTATTGGAAATCTTCATGAAAACCTACACAATGTCAATTGGATAAGATGCGTCAACATGACATAAACGGTGGACAAAGCTTTGTGGACTGGTTCCGTGAACATGTAATTTTCTATCTATTTTTTCTTTCAATATTAGTTCACATGTTTATCATAAGATGCTAACTTTGTTTATTTATGTAGTGTATGAAAGATGTCAACATCTCCGTTGACTTGCGACAGATGTCGCATGGTCAATTGAGAGCAATAAAATTTAGCAGGTACGATATCAATAGATATCATTTTCGGACGGCAAGTTTAGAAGCAAGTCGTCCACTTGCTGCCACTACAAACAGTGGAGTAATGATAACTGCCGTGGAGGGTAGTGGAAAAGTGACAGAATACTACGGTGTTCTTAAAAAAATAATAGAGTACACATTTGGTGGTCCAAAAACACTTGAACTTGTGATTTTCGACTGTGAATGGTTTGATCCAACATCAGGCACACGAGTTGATGATTTTGAAATGGTTGAGGTCAACCACAAGTCAAGATACACAACCCATAAAAACAATGTTGTACTTGCGAATCAAGTGGTACAAGTGTACTATTTAAGTTATCCTCACCCAAGTTTGAAAAATTGGTGGGTTGTGTATACAGTTAACCCTGAAGTACACCCCTCATCGTTATGATGAGTATATAGAGATTCAAGAACATGACAATATTATCTATCAAGATGAAGTCGAGGAAGCAGAATATTTTATGATATCTTCTAGGATAGGACTCGCAGAAATTGCTAGTGATACGTTAGAGTTGATGTCTGAAGAACAAGCTGGCCCTTCAAGAAAACGTGTTCGACAATCACAAAGAATTATGGAAAAGAAGAAAAGGATTTTGGAAGAAGAGGATAGATATGATGAAGAAGAGGAAGAGATGGAAGAGAGTGAAGAGGAAGAGATGGAAGAAGAGATACGTGGATATCTTAATGCACGTGTGATAGAAGCAGATTCTGATGCTGATGATTTTTGATTTATATTGTACGCTTTTTTATATTTTTAATATTATTGTATACATTCTTTATTTATTATCTAATGTTGTATACTAATCATTTCTATAAAAATGTGCGCAGATGTTTAAGCTTTTGCCAAGTTTGGGGAAGAAGAAGAGCAAGAAGGGTAGTGGATCTTCGGCCTTCTACTTCGAGCCAGCCGGACCCGTTTTGGGTACTTGTTTTTACATACATTTAAATATTAATATTAATTTTCTATTGTTTCTTGCTTCTTTACATACTTCTTTATTTATATTTTTAGGGTACTTCTTACAGTGGGCAGAGGAAGAGGCAGTTTTTGAGTTGTGTGGTAGAGCCGACGTCGAGTGAGCCTGCACGAGGTTCGACACATGTGATAGATCATTGCTCGAAATACAAGGAGTTGTACAGGGAGGAACCAGAGACTGTCAGGCAGACGTTAGAGCAGGAAGGTGGCTCAGGAGGAGGCTCAGCTGGAGGCTCACGGTGAGGCTCAGGAGGAGGCTCAGGGCGAGGCTCAGGAAGAGTCTCAGGAGGAGGCTCAGATACTGTTGGGCAGTGGACCTCTTCTGATGTTGGGAATGAGGGAGATGATGAGGAAGAACATGAAGAGCCTGAGTATCCCGAGCGAGATGCTAGGATTGCAAGAAAGGCAGAACTAGAAGAGTTAGGACACCCTGATCGATGCCCCTTTAGGTAATATTTTTAATTAACTAACAAGTTCATTATATCTTTTCAATTAACTAATTTTATGTATTTTTTATGTACAGGCTGCGGAGGCACCTTTTATGTGGTTTAAGTAAAAGTATGGACGAGCGAACAATTATATGGTCGAAGGGTACTAGGTGTTGGGTGGAGTGGAAAGGGGAATCGACGAGTTGTTAACACCGAGTTGGGAAACACCATCTGGTTTTGCTATCCCGGGATGGTATTAGTAGATGGTCAAAGAATTGTAGCGCATAGTTGGGATCACAATGCGCTTCAAGAGTATGGCGATTCGGGTACATGTCAGGATAAAGTTTGGGAGATCTTCTGGGTAAGCTTGTTTTGATTGTTTCCATTACATTACATCTTATTGTTATTTGTATGCAGGGTAGGTTTCGTTTGGAGGAGGGTGTGAGTCAAGCATATGCTTGTTCAGTTTTTCATAATGCGGCAAAGAGATGTGTCAAGGACTCCTTCTCTAAGGCACGGATCAAGGTTGTGACCGTATACTACAAGACGGTGATGTTCCAGCCTATGACAAACAAAGAAGCAACCAAAATTCACCTCACTAGGGAGGAGTACTTGCAAAGTCATGTGGATTGGATTTGTGCGAATATGGGGGCTTGGGAATGGTTATGCGGGTATTGGGGTTCAGCTGAGTTCAAAAATATTTCTGATAGACACCGAAGAAACCGGAAGAGCAAGCCAGGAAAGCATTTCTTCAGGCCGGATGGTTATGTTCGGAAGGAACAAAGTATGGTATGAATTCTTATATTCATACTTAGATTGCTTCAATTAATTGCATTGATTAAATTATTGATTTTGATATTGCAGATAGCTGAAACTGGTACGCCTCCTACGTTTTTTGAGATTTATCTGAAGGGGCACAAAGGTCCAGACTCGAATCACCCAGAGGTGTTGTGTGACGAGACATCAACATAGAAATTGGTACGTATGTTGATTCTTTGTTGCTTTTATCCATCAACTCAATTTATCTTTTATTACATTAATTTGTTAACTAAATGTGTCATAGCAAAAGTATATTGAGTGTTTCAAGAAGAATCATGGACCTGATTCAGACTATTTGAGAGAGCCGTTGGATGTCACTGCAGCATACGATGTCGGCGGAGGTCTACCGCATGGGAGGTATGTGTAAAGATAATGATGATTTGTACGTTAATGAATGTCGATTCTTCACACTTGTATTTTTTGTAGACTTGGGTTAGGCGACGAATATGTAGAGCGTGAGGCTTATGCTAGACGACGGCCGTCCAATGTTAGTGGTAGTCGATTTCAATCGTCTACACAGGCTGAATTACGAGAAGAATTGAGACGCACCAAGGAGGAGATGCAACAGCAACAACAAGAGACACAGATGTTGCTGCAACAACAACAACAATAGATACAGATGTTGCAACAACAGATGCATTATTGTATATGTTTCAGGTAACATGTAATTTTCTTATTTGGAAATATTATTCGATTTACAAATGTATCTACTCAAGATATCACAACTAATTTATTTGATGCAGTTCATGGGTCAAGGTAGCTCCAATTTTTAGTTTGGCCCTCGACCAATTCAGCCAGCACTACCACAGATTGGCTCCTCATAGGTAAAACTACTTATCTTATTGACTTCAGTTATATAATGCAATATCATAACCATTTGTGTTGCAGGGTTCCGAGAGTGGTCAATCGTATGTTCCACAACCTTACGGATTTATGTCACTGTTGGCTTCTGGATTGCAGCAAAATAATCCAGGTAAACTGTAATTTTCACATTTGACTACTTTATTTGATTCCAAAATGATTCTCATTATAATCTCACAAGTTCAAGCAGTTTTCTCACTGATGCCTTTCCCTACGGTGCAGACTCACCCATCACAAGGAGATGCAACGGTATGTATGACTTGCGTACTTGTTATAATATTTTCATTATAACATCACATATTAATTACCACAATATTAAAAATAAAAGGGAAATACTAGCGGAGAGATGAAGTGAAAGGGGGAATAAGTGAGAGAGCGAGAGAGGTAGAGATAGATAGAGAGAGAGGAAGACATAGAGAGAGAAAAGAAGTGATAGATAGAGAGGGAGAGAAATATATAGAGGGAGAGAGGAAGAGATAGAGAGAAAATAAGAGATAGATAGAGAGGGAGCTAGAGAGAAAGAGATAGAGGGAGAGGAGAAGAGATAGAGAGAGTAGGAGAGCGAGTGAGGGCGAGAGAGTGAGAGGAAATACGAGAGTGTGTTGATAAGTTTTAGTTTAAACCAATATGCTTCTCCTTTTTAAAGTTATATTATTAAGTAAGTAGGAGTTAACATGTTATGTTATTAAGTTTCTATTTCATTTGTGATCTATTGCAAGGATCTCGTCAAGGAACACCTGAAGGTGTTGATGCTTTCTTCAACATCAACGACGGAGATGGGAGCGGAGGACATGCGAGTGAAGGCTCCCACGACAACATTTGAATTTCGTTTACTCATTTTTGAACTGTTGTGCTTGTGTTTTATTGTGCTTGTGTTCGAAATGTTTCAAAACTTGTGTACGGTGCTATGTTTGAGAACTTGTGTATGGTCATATATTTGAAAACTGTTATGCTGTATATATGTTATTGTTGTGTGTAAAATGGAGGCTCCCCATCCGCGGAGGGAGAGAAAATAAACATTTTTTTAAAAAAAAAACATGTTATGTGCGTCGATTTTGTCTAAACCGACGCCCATAGCTGGCTACTAGAGAACAGCCACGCGGCACATTATATGTGTCAGTCCCTGCAAACCGACACACTTAAGTTGATTATATGCGTCGGTTTCTATTGAACCGACGCACAAACAGCGCTCGGTGAATCCGCCACATGTCGACTTATGTGCGTCGGTTCGGTGGAAACCGACGCATATAAGTGACTTAAGTGCATCGGTCACTGTGGCCGACACATTTTGCTTTCCAGAAACAACTACGTGCATCTTCTCAGTTTTTGGGTCTTGAACACAAAAAACTTGTGCAACACTATCGGCGAGAACCCACGGGTCATCTTTATAACCCACGTTATTCAAGTCTACCAGTGTCAGCTCGTAATTGTCCACTTTCACACCATCAGGATGTTTGACCCATTGGCACTTAAATACGGGCATTACCATTCTTTTGCCATAATCGAGTTCCCATATTTCCTCTATGAACCCGAAGTATGTGGTCTTTTTCCCTTGTGAATCATAAGCCTCAATACAAACATCACTATTTTGTGCAACACTCTTACCGTCTTTTTCTTTAGTGTAAAATGTGTAACCATTGATGTCATATGCTTGCCATGATGTCACCAAAGCAGATGGGCCAGAAGCTAACTTCTTCATTGTTGGCTCTTCTATAGTGTTTCCGTATGATATATTTTTGTCCATTAATCATTCAGTGAAACATCTTCAGTGCTCTTTCATGATCCAGTCCTCTGTGCGGTCTTGGTTTTTATCACGAAGCTCAATTTACTGTTCCTCGATGTATGACTCAACTATTGCGAGTTGTTGTAGTACACAAAAATGTGCAAGGTGTACATTCTTGTAATCTTGAACGATAAAATTTTTCTTACCCACTTTGCCTCTCCCACGTAGTCTACCCTCATGTAGTTGTATAGGCACACCTACCAATTTTCTATCTTTGATGTAATCAGCGCAACCCTCAATCACTTCTTCAGTGGTGTATCCTTCCATAATTGAACCCTCTAGATGAGCACGGTTCCGCACATAACCCTTTAATACTCCTAAATATCTCTCCAACGAAAACATATGATGTAAATATAGTGGCCCCAATGCTTTTATATAATCAACAAGATGTATGATTAGGTGTACTTGCATATCAAAAAAGGATGGTGGGAAACACATCTCAAGCTTGCACATAGTCTCGACGATGTATGTCTTCAGATAGTCTAAATCTTCACGTGCTATCACCTTTTGCGATACTTCATTGAAGAAGTAACACAAACGTGTGATGACAACTTTTATATGCTCAGGTTTGATGACTCTTATTGCAATAGCAAGGAACACTGTCATCATCATGTGACAGTCATGAGAATAATAACCGAATAAAGACAAGTCTTTCATCGAGACTAGTTTGCAGATATTGGATGAGAAACTCGTGGGCACTTTGATCCCATGCAAGCATTCGCAAATTGTTTTTTTCACTTCTAGCGTCAAGTTGTAGCTGGCTGGGGGAAGGTAATGCTTCCCGTTCGCCTTTTCTACTGGATGAAACTCTGGTCTCAAATCAAGATTTACTAAGTCCATACGTGAATTTAATCCGTCCTTTGTTTTCCTCGGCATGTCCAACAAGGTCCCAATGATGCTATCAAATACATTCTTTGTAACGTGCATCAAATCAATACTATGGCAAAATTTCAGATTCTTCCAATACGGAAGATACTTGAAAAAAATTGATTGTTTCTTGAAAGCCATGACAGTTGTATCATTCGAAGATGTATTTTTCTTTCTCTTAATTCCTTTACATTTTTTGCCCTTACCGAAAGCAATATGAATGTTCTTGACCATTTCGAACACAAGTTTTCCACTATAAGATTTTGGTGTAGTATCTTTTTCGATTTTGTTATCAAATTGTTCTTTCATCTTCCTATACTTGTGTTTATCTGTCAAGAACCGTCGGTGTCTCATGTACACCGTATCTCTGGATGAAGTGAGGTATAGAAATCCAGTTCTATCCATGCACCTTACACAACCTTTCTTCCCTTTCATTTGTCCCGATAATGTAAACAGTCCGGGATAATCATGCACGGTAATGAATATCATTGCTCTTAGCGTGAAATACTCCCGCTTGCACTCATCCCATGTACGTACCCCTTCATTCCACAATTTCGACATATCTTCCATTAAAGGTTCTAAGAACACATCACTTTTGATGTCGGGTTGTTTTGGACCTTGGATAAGAACAGATAACAAGATATATTTCCTTTTGTGACACAACCACATCGGTAGGTTGTACATTGTTAAGACCACGAGCCATGTGCTGTGTATGCTCCTTTTTCACCAATCGGATTCATTCCGTCTGTACCTAAGGCAAACCTCACATTTCTGATTTTCTTTGCAAATTCTGGATACTGAATATCAAAATGTTTCCACTGTGTTGCATCACCAGGGTGTCGAATATGTTTTTTATTCTTCTTGCGTTGCTCAGAATGCCAACGCATAAGTTCAGCCTCCTTACGGTTTGAGAACAAACGCTTTAAGCGATCAATTACCGGAAGGTACCACATCACCAAGGCAAGAATTTTTCTCTTATTCTTCCCGTTTGCATTGCCAGAAGTATAGTCGTCGTCACCTTCAGGACCAATAATAAACTTCTTATTCTTCTGAGACTTTTTCATGTTGGTAACATACTGGTAATTGTAGTCCTTCTTATATCTACTGACACCAGAAATGGGGCATCTAGTTGTGAGCTCATGCTCTTTGCGATACAAAATACAATGGTTCACACAAGCGTGTATTTTTGTCACACCTAGTGCCATCGGGCAAAGAAGTTTCTTTGCTTTATAAGTGCTTCTGGGCAGTTTATTTGGATTTGGAAGATTCTCTGCCATAAGATTTAAAAGATCAGAGAAACTACAATCAGACCATTCGTGCGTAGCTTTCAACTTTAGTAGTTCTAAGTTTGCACGTAATGTAGTAAACTCTTTATCACAACTGTTTGATTCATCATATAAAAGCTCCATCGCCGCATTCTGCAATGTCTCCATTTTACTTAAACCTTTGCTTGCTCCCATAGAAGTCAATACATATGGTTCAATGTGACGCAACATCTCCTCACAATCGAACTCATCATCATCATCACCATCTTGATTGTCACTACCATCATCGATATGAACATTATCATCATCTGAACCTCTCTCATCATCTTTATCCACATCATGTGTATCTAACTCACGATGCTCTGTCCATATTATGTAGTTTTTTAAACCTCTTTTCACCAAATGAGATTGGATTACTATAGTATCCATCCAAATAATCTTATTTTCGCAGTCGATACATGAACATAATATGTCATCTATCTTTTGCAACTTCGCATGTCTCTTGGATGCTTCAATAAAATTTGCAACATTATGAATGTACATAGGATCGGGTCTTAGCATGTTATACATCCATGCTCGATGGTTCATGCTTCAATAATAGAATTTTTGTAAGATTTACAAAATTTGGCCACAAATATTTCCTAAAGGTCTTCTATAAAATGAATTTACAGAGACATAACAAGACTATATCATATGAGTGAATACTAGTATAATGTAGGTATGTTCATTAGGGCGACTAATCGACCCTAGTCGATGGCTAATTGATATCCGGTCGTCCTCAAGGTTTTTACAGTAATACCAAGTCGATACAGAGTTGTAGAGAGAGGTGGCATGTAGGAGAGCGGCGACAATGTCAAATAAGACTCTAAGATCAGCGACGAACAGAAATCATGGCGGACGGGAGGCGGCGACGTCTTGAGGCGGACGGAGTCGAAGGCGTCGAGCGCAGCAAGCGGGGGTGAAGGATTGAAGTCGTGGGGCAAACATGCCCAATAACATGGGCTAGGTCTGGGTGGGATCCGGTCCGTATATCTTGACATCAGATCCCATCCAACGATGGTAACTAAGTGGGTGAGTTATAAAACCATCTCCCTAGAAAGCTAACCCTAATCACTCCTTCAAAATATATGCAAGCAGGAGGTATGCACACACAAGTAACATATTTACAAGGAAAACACATAAAACTACAATTACAAGTTCGGGTAAACTTCATGCATCTTATATATATTACAATATCATCTGTTAATTAAACATCATATTCATGCCACATAATAGGTACAAACTACAATAAGCTTATTACAATATAGTCCATACATCAATATCTAAAAGACCAAACTAGTAGAACACACAAAAAGTACACAATCCATATATTCCATACATCAATATAGTCCTTAGACATGCAAAAGAACACAATCCATATACCAGAACAAATGCGTAAGGAAACTATGAGAATTTACTAGGTACCTTGTGGCGCGGGGCGTCATCACGGTGGGGCGATGATGTGGGGCTGGGTAGAGGTGTGCCTCCACGGGGCTGGGTGGAGACGTGATAGTGTCGGGTTGGGCAGCGGCGCGGTAGTGCGGGCTGGGCGGCGGAGCGACGGCGCGCGGCGGTGGGAAATTTTGGCAGCCTTGCAGCGTTGATGGAAATTCTCCAGGGTTACGTTTTGACTGTGGTGAGGGGTCTTTATATAGGCGTCCGTTTTTCACAGGCGGTTTTTAACTTTTTCTCAGGCGGTTGGTGCTTAATAACCGTCTGAGAAAAAGATTATCTCAGACGGTTATTATTTACCAACCGCCTAAGATAATTGTTCGAGCCTCTTCAGTTTCCTTATGCCTTGCTTTTTATTTAGATTCCAATATAAATACTCAAACATGTATAGATTCTGCAAATTGAGTCCAAATTCGATGATTCTTTCTTCTATATTTGTAAAAAATATTAACATCTACCACCTGAACCAAATATTTTAAAATGTGTGTAGCTGACATTGTAATGTTTTGGTAAATATCAAATTAATTTCTACTCACATATTATTCACATTTGTGTATCTCCTAAAAAAAGGATTGAATGTAGGCCTAGAGGGGGGGTGAATAGGCCTTTTTGAATTTTTCTCGGTTCCTGTAAGACTCAACAACACAGTCAATACCAGAGATATCGGACTAGTCCGGTAAAGTGCGGACTAGTCCAGTTTTCACGGGCTAAATTGATCAAGTTCAGTCAATTTGATTGATTCGTTAATGTTTGCAGCGGAAATATAAACTTAAATGACAGTTTAATAGTTGTATGTCAAATTCTATTACAATTAAGGCTCTTGTTTAACAAATTAACTCAAATTGAACAAAGTAAATCAAACCCTAGATTAATTTGATCAATTAAGATGGAGAACGCAAAAGGACAAGACACAAGATTTATCCCGTGGTTCGGCTACCACGAAGGCAACCTACGTCCACGTTGAGGAGCCCACAAAAGGACCGGGTCTTCTCCAACCCTTCCCTCGTCGGATCGCCAAGAAGGCCAATCCTCTTCCACTAATCACAAAGGGGTAAATAACCAAGTTGAAGGGGCGTTCTCACACGTTGAGAGCTCCCTTGATTACAACTTACAAAGCCACCAATAACACACTCGAAAATTACAAATTGAAACGCAAGAGTGTGTTAGAGAATCAAACCAAGAGCTCAATGATGTGTGCCAAGTGTCTCTCCAATGATCTAGAAGTGATCTTCAATAGATTGATCGATTTTGCACTTAATTTCGTGGAGAGAGGTGATTTTTGAGTCTCTTGGGAGGTGTGACGGCGCTAGGGTTTGAGAGATTGTAAAAGTGGGCCGTGCACCTCTATTTATATGGGGTTTCTAAAAGTGACCGTTAGGGTTTAGAAAGATCGGACTAGTCCGTTGTGGTCACCGGACTAGTCCGGTGTGCTATGTGTAGCAAACCCTAAGTGTCCAGGAATATCGGACTAGTCCAGTTGAAAACGGACTTGTCCGATTTTGCTACTGGAAATCTTCGGACTAGTCCGATTGCTATCGGACTTGTCCGGACATATGAAACCCTAAGTGTTTAGGATGACAAGTCCCCACTTGGAGGACTTGTCCGATTTAGATCAGTGTGCATATCGGACTAGTCCGTGTAGACACCGGACTTGTCCGAAGTGGATCAAAATGAATATCGGACTAGTCCGGATCACAACGGACTTGTCCGATTTTGTGTGACTTGTGCATTGTGTTGAGGACTAGTCCGCATTGGGGAGGACTAGTCCGAGGTGGATCAGAAAGATATTGGACTAGTCCGGTGGATATCGGACTTGTCCGATCTAGTGCAGAATGTGATATCGGACTAGTCCGGCTGTTATCGGACTAGTCCGGTCCTGTATAACTTTATGTATTGTGTGTGTGTGTGTTTGGGAGTGATTGAGCTCTTGGGTGTGTTTCCTTAACACACTCCATACATAATAATCTACTATTTTCTTCTCCTTGAGCTCAAATTCACTTTGCTTCTCATTTCCCTTCTTTTTGGCATTTTGCTCATTTTTCATCATTTGCCTGCATTCATCTCAACAAAAGGATTAGGATCCCAATTGCTTGTCATAAATCATCCAAAACCCACAAGGGAGTCCTAGATGCACTTTCAATCTCCCCCTTTTTGGTGATTGATGACAACCAATTGAGATTTCACAAAATAAGGCAAAAAATGAGATTTTCATAAAGTATGCACATATGACTCAAAAATACGTCAAGCAACAAGAGAATTATCCATATGTGCATTCTTTATGGTGGGATGCATACTAAGTGCATGAATACATTGAGAATGACAGAATTTACATTAACCAAGTGCATATGACATTCCAGGAGCAAAAATGCAGTTTTCATCACACACTTGCAAATAAATTGGGCAATTCATCACAAGACCAAACTTAACATGAAAACTGTGTTAAACTATTACAATCACAAATAAAAGATAAAGAGAACTCTCTCCTCGCACCCTACCACAGCTAAAGCTAAGACTCCCCCTCAATCTCTCCCCCTTTGGCATCAAGACACCAAAAAGAAGGAGAGGAGGGTCCTAGGGTCTTCACTCTTCACTGTCGGTCCTCTCGTCATCGTCTTCATCTTCTTCGCTTTCCGCTTGACGAGGAGGAGAGGGAGGAGGAGCGGAGCTGCTCGAGCCCCCAATGCCAAAGTAGGCAAGCTCGGAGGGGTTCAGAGGCCCGAGCTCGGTGATGTCAAGATCAGAATCTTCAGAAATTACTGAAGATCCAATGGGGTTGATCTCCAGCTTTTCACTCAGTTGCTTCACATTGGCTTTGATATATCTCATATCCTCCTTCCTATTCTGATTGAGTTTATGAAGCTTTACTTCAGCCTTCTTGCAGGAGGAGAATATGGCGGTCAGGTACTTTAGGATCCCACTAGCCGATCCTCTCTGAGGGGCTTCCCTAGAGGTAGGGACAGCCCTAGCACTGCTTGTTGATCTTGTCAGTGCCTCGGGACTGGAGGCCGGCGAAGGAGCAGCCTGGACACTCACTATTTGAGGCTTCTAAGGCCTCAAAGGAGTGTGCTCCACATCCTTCACAAATTCTATTCCTGTGACCTTCTCAATCATGAACATCAAGTAGGGAGCATAGCTACAGGACCGGTTGGGGGTGCTTGAGATGTTGACCATGTCATTCCATATGTAATCTGCAACATCAAACTGCCTCTTCTTGCTTATGACCCTCATTAGAGTCCGGAGGTAGCCCTGTACACTCCCTGCATCCCCATCCTTGGGGGCAATGGTCTTCCGGAGAACTCTGTTTAGGACCACAAAGAAGGGCTTCATGTTCTTTGTGGAGGGAGGAACATACTTAGAGTTGGGATCATACATGAACTTCATTCCGTCCCTCTCAATGACCCCTATGTTGTGGATGATCAGGTGGTCATTTCCAACAGAGTCTAAATGGAGCAAGTTTGCAAAATCCTCCTGAGTGATGGAGTACTTGGATCCATGGGTCATCCAAGTCACACTTTCTTCATCTTCACTCGAGAAGTGGCACGTTGCATAGAATTGTGCAATCACTTCATCATTCCAATTGTGTCTGAAGGCAAACAGATCCTTCAGACCATGCCTCTCTGCTGCAGCAATGACCTCATCAAAAGCTGAGCACTTTTTCTTCTCTAGGTGGGCCCAGTCAAGCCACTGACTGTGCACCACCGGAGTCTTCATCGGCAGGTAAACCAGCTTGTAGAAATCTACATGGAAGTTTGACCAAAACCTTCCATCAGCTGCCTGCTTTGGCCTTCCATAGCAATCAATGCTTCTGAGCTTGGCTGCCACATCGCTGCCTTTCCCATTGAATTTCTCTTCATTGGGGTCCCGGACCCCTTCCCTGGGAGCATGGAGCTTCAAGGGCCCAACTGGCCCCGTTGCTACTCCCTTGCCCTTTCCTTTTGCTTGATGAAGGCCGCTTGTAGACGGAGCAGCCTTCAAGGCGGGCTTCTTGACACAGACCTTCCTCCGAACCTGGGGAGGGGAAGTAGCAGGCTCGGAAGGTCTTTCTTGGCGTTTATTGCCAAGACCCGCCGAGGACCGAGGTGCCACCTCGTGGTCCAACTCGGCCTCAAAGTCGGAGATCTCGTTGTCAGAGGTCGACATGATCTGAAAATGATTGAGCAAGAATAATGACAAGTTATACAAGGCATAGGTAAGACAAGATAGCAATGGATGGCATTAAGGAATTAAGGAATTAGGTTTCAGGTTTAGAAACATCGGACTTGTCCGGTGCTCAGGCACGGACTAGTCCGGGGTACCGGACTTGTCCGTGCATGGATCGGACTAGTCCGGTGTTCATCCTCAAAAACCTAACAAATTGGTCAAGGGATGATTCCTAATGCAAATCTAGTCTAGCATACATGTAGTACATCAAATAAGCATGTATCTAGTGAAGGATGCTAGGCTATACGATCAACAATGGAGAAAAACAAGATTTCTAGGGTTTTGAAGAAATTTACCGAAGAAATCGATGGAGGCTCGAAGTGTTGGGGGTTGGAGGTCGGACTAGTCCGATAGCTTCAATCCCCAAGAGGTCAAGCTCGATCTCCGCCCAAATGTGGACTTTTTCGATGGAGGGAGGAGAAAATCGCCTTGGGAGCTCGAGCGCAAGAGAGAGGAGGCGTGAGCAAAAGTGGGGATGAGGAGATTAGGGTTTGGTGGCGGCTAGGGTTATGGACACGAAAAATCGGACAAGTCCGGACATGACCGGACTAGTCCGAAGTCATCCAGAGACCTATATCGGACTAGTCCGTGGTCTATCGGACTAGTCCGGCCTAACCGGCACTCTGCGGACTAGTCTGCATGAGCGGACTAGTCTGGGTAACCACGGACTAGTCCGTGGTTACCAAGAAAGAATTGCATAGCCCATTCATATATATTTGAAGGTTCAATAATAGAGGATAGAGAGGCAAAACAATTCAAGTAATCTTGATGAATTTGACTAGTAAGCATACAACAATCATACAATGATCAAAATTCATCAAGATTTAATAATTGACATAGTTTTTCGAGAGAAAAATGGAGAGGGATGATTTTCACAATTCAATCAACATTTTGAAGCAATCATACAGGTATGCAACTTTTCAAGCCACACTCCGAGAATCAAGAATATTTAGCTCATTTCAGAGTTCGCAAAAACGCTTTTCATCAAGTGGCTTGGTGAATATGTCGGCCAATTGTTTTTGGGTGTTGACATGTGAGATGGTTATGTCTCCTTTCATGGAATGGTCTCTCAAGAAATGATGTCTTATGTCTATGTGTTTAGTCCTAGAGTGCTCAACTGGATTGTGGGCTATTTTAATGGCACTCTCATTATCACAAAGGAGAGGAATACGGTTCATATTGTAACCGTAATCCCTTAGAGTTTGTCGCATCCAAAGGAGTTGTGCACAACAACTCCCGGCTGCAACATACTCCGCTTCGGCTGTGGATAATGCAATGGAATTTTGTTTCTTAGATGACCAAGAAACCAAAGATCTTCCTAGGAATTGGCATGTGCCAGAGGTGCTTTTTCTATCAACTTTGCACCCGTCATAATCTGCATCGGAGTAACCAATGAGATTGAATTTGGAGCCTTTTGGGTACCAAAGACCAAGGTTGGGTGTATGAACTAAATATCTCAAGATTCTTTTTACAGCTGTCAAGTGACATTCCTTAGGGTTGGCTTGAAATCTTGCACACAAACATACACTCAACATAATATCTGGCCTAGATGCACATAAGTAGAGTAAAGATCCAATCATGGAGCGATATACCTTTTGGTCGATGCTTGGTCCATCTTCATTGAGATCCAAGTGGCCATTCGTAGCCATGGGAGTCTTTATGGGCTTTGCCTTGTCCATGCCAAACTTCTTGAGTATGTCCTGCGTGTACTTGGTTTGGCTTATGAATGTTCCTTCCCTTTGTTGCCACACATGGAATCCCAAGAAGTACTTCAATTCTCCCATCATTGACATTTCAAACCTGTCTGTCATAATTCTACTAAATTCTTCACAGAAAGATTGGTTAGTTGACCCAAAAATTATATCATCAACATAGATTTGGCAAATGAAAAGATCATTATCTAGATTCTTAGTGAATAATGTATAATCTACTTTGCCAATTTGAAAACCATTATCAATTAAGAAATCTCTAAGACACTCATACCAAGCTCTAGGAGCTTGTTTGAGGCCATAGAGAGCCTTACGCAGTTTATATACGTGGTTGGGGAACTCTTTGTCTTCAAACCCGGGTGGTTGCTCCACGTACACCTCTTCCTTGATCGGTCCGTTGAGGAAGGCGCTTTTTACGTCCATTTGATATAGCTTGAAATCATGGTGAGTAGCATATGCAAGTAATATTCTAATTGATTCAAGCCTAGCTACTGGAGCAAAAGTCTCATCGAAATCCAAACCTTCAACTTGTGAGTAAACTTTGGCCACAAGTCGTGCCTTGTTTCTTGTCACCACTCCGTGTTCGTCTTGCTTGTTGCGGAAGACCCACTTGGTGCCCACTATATTTGCATTGGGTCTTGCCACAAGTTCCCAAACCTCGTTTCTCTTGAAGTTGTTCAACTCTTCTTGTATTGCCACCACCCAGTCCGGATCCTTCAATGCATCCTCAGTCCTGCGTGGTTCCAAAAAGGAGACAAACGAGTAATGCTCACAAAAATTAGCTATACGAGATCTATTGGTTACTCCCTTTTGTATGTCACCGATGATGTTGTCGATTGGGTGATCCCTTTGAATGCATTGGTGTACTCTTGGGTGTGGCACTTGGAGATTTGTGTGTTGGTGATCATTTTCTTCTCCCCCTGAGTGGTTGCCCTCGTTGATTTGTTGATCATCTTCATATTCTTGTGATTGATCTTGTATAGAAGCTCCCCCTTGATTGTTGATCTCCTCTTGTGGTTCACTTTCCTCTTGTATTTGTGACGATGACTCTTGTGGTCGAACTTCGCCTAGAGCCATTCTCTTCAATGCTTGATAAGGAGCTTCTTCTTTACCTAATTCACATTGATCAACTTGCTCCTTTTGGGAGCCATTAGTTTCATCGAACACTACGTCACGTGCCACTTCAACAAGTCCGGAGGCCTTGTTGAAAACACGATAGGCGTAAGTGTTCGAATCATAACCAAGCAAGAAACCTTCATCGGACTTTGAAGCGAACTTTGAAGTCCTGGGCTTCTTGTTCAAGATATAACATGGAGAGTCGAAAACTCGAAAATATGAAATGTTTGGTTTGTTACCGGTGAGTAGCTCATAAGGAGTCTTCTTGAGTAGTCGATGAAGGTAGAGTCGATTTGCGGCGTGGCAAGCAGTGTTAATTTCTTCCGCCCAAAATCGATCTGAAGTCTTGTATTCATCGAGCATTGTTCTTGCCATCTCTATGAGCGTTCGGTTCTTCCTTTCGGCAACTCCGTTTTGTTGTGGAGAGTATGGTGCTGAAAATTCGTGCTTGATTCCCTCTTCATCAAGGTACTCCTCCACTTGTATGTTCTTGAACTCCGTGCCGTTGTCGCTCCGAATACTCTTGATCAATAGTGAGAACTCGTTTTGCGCTCGCTTGAAGAATTTCTTGAGTGTCCCTTGTGTTTCTGACTTGTCATGCAAAAAGAACACCCAAGTGAAGCGGGAAAAATCATCAATAATGACTAAACCGTATTTATTACCGCCGATGCTTATGTAAGCAATTGGACCAAACAAGTCCATATAAAGTAGTTCGAGCGGTCTTGTCGTAGTCATGATGTTCTTTGCGGGATGATGTGCTCCAACTTGCTTCCCGGCTTGGCACGCGCTACAAGGCCTGTCTTTCTCAAAAACAACATCTTTCAAACCTCGGATGTGATCGCCCTTGAGGAGTTTTTGAAGATTCCTCATACCAACATGTGCTAGCCGTCTATGCCACAGCCAACCCATGTTGGTTTTTGCAATCAAGCATGTGTCGAGTTCGGCTTTATCCTTGTTGAAGTCAACAAGGTAAAGCTTTCCCTTCAACATACCCTTGAATGCAACGGAACCATCACTCCTCCTTGAGATGGTCACACCCTCGTTAGTGAACAGGCAATTATAACCTTTGTCACATAATTGAGATATGGACAGCAGGTTATAATCTAAAGATTCAACATGTAAAACATGAGAAAGAGTGTGTTCAGAGGATATTGCTATTTTACCGGTACCGAGGACCCTTCCTTGACTATTATCTCTGAAGTAGATGCCTTCGTTTGGGTCCTCGTTTTCTTCATATTCCACGAACATCCTCCTTTCTCCGGTCATGTGGTTGGTGCATCCACTGTCTAGCACCCATTTGGATCCACCGGAGGAGTAGGCCTGCAGAAACAAATTATGCCTTGGTTTTAGGTACCCAAGCTTGCTTGGGTCCTTGGAGGTTAGTTACAATACATTTGGGCACCCACACATGGGATTTTGTGTTCCCATGGCGTGGCCCAGCATAATAAGCATAAACTTTACCAAGATTGTTTCTCATTAATACATAAGAGGCATCAAAGGTTTTGAACAAAAGTTGTTGTTGTTTATGGATCGGACTAGTCTGGGTGACCGGACTTGTCCGTATGACCGGACTTGTCCGGACCAAAACCGGACTAGTCCGGTGTTCATGAGAGTTCAGGTTCTTAATTTTCGAGTTACCAGATTGTGAGGGTCCTCCCTTCACAAAGGTAATCCTTCCCTTGTTATTCTTATGACTTCCAGCATTTTGCTTTCCATCATAAGAGTAACCAATGCCATACTTGACATTTGGAGGTCTTTGGACCAAGTATGCACTACGTGCATAGTTGATCCTCTCCTTGTCAAATATTCCACATTGGGTAGGATTTTTATCCTTTGCGGAGGTAGACTTTTCCTTCAAACTGGTGTTGATTTTACCACATTTGCACATATGAACAAGATTAGTTGAAGTGGGTTGAGAAGGTAGACTTGAAGAGGAGGAAGATTCACTTAGCTTGAGTGACTCAACTTGCACTTCAAGGATCTTGTTAACCTTGATCAGGTTATCAAGTTGATCCTTGATTGCAACGGTTGAGTTGGTTAACTCCAAGCAAGCTTTCTTGCTTGAAGCTAGCTCAAGCTCTAGTGAGCTGTTTTTCTCCTTTTCAAGAACTAGAAGATTGTCAAGTTCGACATGCTTCTCCTTTTGGGAGATGATCATGTCCTCTTGACGATCAATTAGCCATTCCTTCTCAACAAGTTGGTCAAGTAAAAATTTCATTTTAGCAGCAGTTTTTCTATCTAATCCAATTAACATATCTTCATCATCACTATCTAGTTCATCATTGCTTGAGTAGGAATGCATGGAAGGAGTTTTGATGTTTACCTTGCGTTTCCCTTCCTTTGCCATGAGGCAAGTGCCATTTCCCTTCTTTGTACCGAGCGTGGGGAAGACTGTGGGTTTCTTGGACGTGCTTTCAATGGCTATGCTAGCCATCTCTTCTTCATCGGATGATGGGGACTCGTCGTTTGAGTCCCACTCCTTTCCAATGTGTGCTTGTTCAGCTTGTTTCTTCTTCTTGAAGAATTTCTTCGGTTGAGGCTTGGTTTCTTTATTCTTCTTCTTGTTGTCCTCATACGGGCAATCGACTATAAAGTGATTATACTCACCACAATTATAGCACGCCCGCCTCATCTTCGGCTTTGTCCTCTCTTCGTACTTGCCTTCACTTGATTTTGTTCCTTGTCTTTTCTTCAATATTCTTTTAAACTTTTTCATGAACAAAATCATATCCTCTTCGTCTAGCTCACTACTTTCATCATCGCTGTCCTCCTCAAGTTGTGCTTCTCTTGCTTCTTTGGATAGTGGCTTGAGTGTGGACTTTAAGGCAACTCCCTTCTTCTTGGCCGATGTGAGGTCGGCTATTTCTTTGACGTGCTTGGCTTGTTTCTCCATCATTTCAAAGTTGATGATTTTGCCAAGCAATTCATCTGGAGTCATCCTCTTGTACCCGGGACTTTCTCTGATCATAGAGCACAGTGTGACATTGCGAGGCATAAAGGCTCTAAGGATGAGCTTTACAACCTCGTGGTCATTCCACTTCTTGCTCCCATATGATCGAACCTTGTTTACAAGTGTCTTCAATCGGTTGTACATGTCCTGGGGAGACTCGTCTTCCTCAATCGCGAACCTTCCTAGTTCGCCTTCGATCATTTCAATTTTCGCCTCCCGCACATGCCGGTCACCTTCATTGGCTGTTTGTAGTGTGTCCCATATTTCTTTGGCAATCTCCAGTCCGTCCACCTTTGTGAATTCATCTCGACTTAGAGAGGAGATGATTACGGCTGCGGCTTGAGCGTTTCTGTAGATGGCTTGCTCTTGACTTGGGGTGAGCTCTTTGTCATCATCTGGGATGTCTATTCCTGTGCACACAATATGACATAAACTTGGATTAAGGGAAATCAAGTGCATCTTCATATTTTGCCTCCACATGGAGTAATCACTCCCATCGAAGTGTGGGGCTTTTCCAAGAGGAATAGATAGGTAATGGCTGTTATTTGAATTTAAACGATCATAGTTAAAAGGATATCGGGAGTAGTCGGTGTGACTACTCCCCTTCTTCTTTTCTTCAACTTTAGCTTTCCCTTTGGAAAGTGCTTTCTTTCTGAGGAGTGCTTTCAGATCCAGCATCTCCTCGTCATCATCATCGAAGTCTTGAATTGTTTCGAGATACTTTTCCAGCTTTTGGTTCTTGTCGTTGTTCACTTCTTCCTGGTTGTTGATTTTCTGAACTTCCTTCATGTCCGACATGATCTCTTCGAGTGGTTGCACTCTTTCTTGAAGAACCTGCTCTGATACCAATTGAATGTAGGCCTAGAGGGGGGGTGAATAGGCCTTTTTGAATTTTTCTCGGTTCCTGTAAGACTCAACAACACAGTCAATACCAGAGATATCGGACTAGTCCGGTAAAGTGCGGGCTAGTCCGGTTTTCACGGGCTAAATTGATCAAGTTCAGTCAATTTGATTGATTCGTTAATGTTTGCAGCGGAAATATAAACTTAAATGACAGTTTAATAGTTGTATGTCAAATTCTATTACAATTAAGGCTCTTGTTTAACAAATTAACTCAAATTGAACAAAGTAAATCAAACCCTAGATTAAGTTGATCAATTAAGATGGAGAACGCAAAAGGACAAGACACAAGATTTATCCCGTGGTTCGGCTACCACGAAGGAAACCTACGTCCACATTGAGGAGCCCACAAAAGGACCGGGTCTTCTCCAACCCTTCCCTCGTCGGATCGCCACGAAGGCCAATCCTCTTCCACTAATCACAAAGGGGTAAATAACCAAGTTGAAGGGGCGTTCTCACACGTTGAGAGCTCCCTTGATTACAACTTACAAAGCCACCAATAACACACTCGAAAATTACAAATTGAAACGCAAGAGTGTGTTAGAGAATCAAACCAAGAGCTCAATGATGTGTGCCAAGTGTCTCTCCAATGATCTAGAAGTGATCTTCAATAGATTGATCGATTTTGCACTTAATTTCGTGGAGAGAGGTGGTTTTTGAGTCTCTTGGGAGGTGTGACGGCGCTAGGGTTCGAGAGATTGTAAAAGTGGGCCGTGCACCTCTATTTATATGGGGTTTCTAAAAGTGACCGTTAGGGTTTAGAAAGATCGGACTAGTCCGTGGTGGTCACCGGACTAGTCCGGTGTGCTGTGTGTAGCAAACCCTAAGTGTCCAGGAATATCGGACTAGTCCGGTTGAAAACGGACTTGTCCGATTTCGCTACTGGAAATCTTTGGACTAGTCTGATTGCTATCGGACTTGTCCGGACATATGAAACCCTAAGTGTTTAGGATGACAAGTCTGCACTTGGAGGACTTGTCCGATTTAGATCAGTGTGCATATCGGACTAGTTCGTGTAGACACCGGACTTGTCCGAAGTGGATCAGAATGAATATCAGACTAGTCCGGATCACAACGGACTTATCCGATTTTGTGTGACTTGTGCATTGTGTTGAGGACTAGTCCGCATTGGGGAGGACTAGTCCGAGGTGGATCAGAAAGATATCGGACTAGTCCGGTGGATACCGGACTTGTCCGATCTAGTGCAGAATGTGATATCGGACTAGTCCGGCTGTTATCGGACTAGTCCGGTCCTGTATAACTTTGTGTATTGTGTGTGTGTGTTTGAGAGTGATTGAGCTCTTGGGTGTGTTTCCTTAACACACTCCATACATAATAATCTACTATTTTCTTCTCCTTGAGCTCAAATTCACTTTGCTTCTCATTTCCCTTCTTTTTGGCATTTTGCTCATTTTTCATCATTTGTCTACTTTCATCTCAACAAAAGGATTAGGATCCCAATTGCTTGTCATAAATCATCCAAAACTCACAAGGGAGTCCTAGATGCACTTTCAAGGATCCTTCACTAAAATTTGTTTGTATGAACATATTTGTATTATTTATACATGTATGAATTTTGTTAATTTTTTTAAATCATTCCAACATGTCAAAATTCAAATTATCCATCATTCTAAGTAAATGCTCATATACATATGAGGCATTCATCAAATTATGAACACACATTGATTCAAAAAATTTTAAAAAAATTTGAAAAAATTCATATAGGTTGGTATGATGAATAAAAATGTCCATTGAAAAAATAAATGAAAAAAATCTTTATATTCATCAAGATAGAAAAATGAAAAATAGCAATTGTTATATGTTTTTTATGTTCTGACCAATTTCAAATGATTTATGAAGTGAAATTTAATGGTAACCCTTACTAATCAATAATATTACAAGAAAGTGGAATTTTGCCTTTTTAAAGGCCCACATTTAATCAAGAATATTAATTAAGAAAAGTAAAGATCTTCTAAAGCGGTTGGTACTAAATAACCGCCTGAAAAAATGTTATCGCAGGCGGTTATTACTTACCAACTGTCTGAGATAATGCCCGAGTCTGTTCTTTAGTTTCCTTTCCCTTTTCTTCTTTTTTATTTAGATTCCAATATAAATACTCAAACATGTATAGATTCTGTAAATTGAGTCCAAATTCAATAATTCTTTATTCTATATTTGTAAAAAATTAACATCTACCACCTGAATCAAATATTTTAAAACTTGTATAGCTGACATTGTAATGTTTTGGTAAATATCAAATTAATTTCTACTCACATATTATTCACATTTGTGTATCTCCTAAAAAAATGATCCTTAACTGAAATTTGTTTGTATGAACATATTTGTATTATTTATACATGTATGAATTTTATTAATTTTTTTAAAGCATTCCAACATGTCAAAATTCAAATTATCCATCAGTCTAACTAAATGCTCATATACATATGAGGCATTCATCAAATTATGAACACACATTGATTCAAAAAAATCTAAAAAAATTTGAAAAAATTCATAGAGGTTGTTATGATGAATGAAAATGTCCATTGAAAAAATAAATGAAAAAATCATTATATTCATCAAAATAGAAAAATAAAAAATAGCAATTGTTATATGTTTTTTATGTTCTGACCAATTTCAAAGGATTTATGAAGTGGAATTTAATGGTAACCCTTACTAATCAATAATATTACAAGAAAGTGGAATTTTGCCTTTTTAAAGACCCCACATTTAATCAAGAATATTAATTAAGAAAAAGTAAAGATCTTCTCAGGCGGTTGGTACTTAATAACCGCCTGAGAAAATGTTATCTCACCGCCTGAGAAGATCGAATCTTCGCAGGTAGTTGGTAAGTAAAACCCGCCTGAGATAACTATTTTCTCAGGCGGTCGGTACTTAAAATCCGCCTGAGAAAATAGGCGTCTATATATACCTGTCGGGCTGCGTTGGAAAAACCTAACCCGGGCAAAACACTTAGACGTCGTCAGGCTGCCAAAATTTCGTTTGGCCAAGTGTTCGCCACTATCGTCGGCGAGCTTCATCGTTGTCCGTTTGCTTCGCCCTCGTCACTTCCAGGTACGCCGAACGAAGCCATTATCATCACCACCAAGCTTAATGGTAAACCCTAAACCCTTCGACCTTCCCTCCTCCGTCCTCGTGCTGCCTCCCTCCTCGCCCTCGCCGTCGGCCGAGTCAAATGATGCCTTGCATAGATTTCCTTGGTTAGGGTTCGAGAATTCGGAAAGGGTAGGCATCCTTGGTTGTGATGTTATTGAATGGTAGAATAGCTTCGTGTGATACATTTCCGGAAACATTGCGACCTGTATAACAAGTTTGTAATGTAACTTGCTGTCAAGTTGTGATGTTATCTGTTTGAAAATCAAGGATCAAACCAGCCACAAATAAAGTAAAATTTGTCAAATTCACTTCTGAAATCTGGTAGCAGTGTCCAATTTTAAAAATCCATATATCTTCAACCTGAAGGGCTATGGAGGCAAATGAATACTTTTTGGAAAGCTCTTAAAGTATTCTGTAAGTTTTGTATTGACCTTCAAGCCTATAGTGTAACACCCTCATTTTCATGCATAATGCCCTACATGCACTCAGATACATGTTTAACATTAACCCACAACAAGAGGAACGAGTTTAAAATTGATTTGGAGCAAAACCGCACTTAAGATGCAGGAAAGTGCGGACTAGTCCGATTTTGCTGAGGACTAGTCCGATTTCTCTCTGGCTAAAAACGGACTTGTCCGTTTTTGTTGCGGACTAGTCCGATTTTTGGCACTGGAAACTTTCGGACTTGTCCGATTTTGTGCAGACTAGTCCGATATTCCAAGAATCCTTGAAAAATTGCTAAGTCCTTGGACTTTTCCGGACTAGTCCGGTGTTCCAGCGGACTTGTCCGATTTCCTCTCTGTTTAAAGTCGGACTTGTCCGATGTTTGGCTAGACTTGTCTGATTTTCTCTCTGGACGATTTTAGACTAGTCCAATCCTTTCCGGACTTGTCCGATATTTCGCGACTCCGAATTGATCTTTCGTTTCACGACTTGTTTCTTGGGTTTCACGTTAAGTGGGCCTAGGGACGTCATGCCTAACTCTTTTAGAGCCCATGTGGGACTCTAAACCGGCCTCTACTCATCCCAAAGTCGAAATCCATCTAACCCTAGCCTCCACCTCTATATAAACAACCCCACCCCTTGGATTGACATCTATTTGCCACTTTTCCACCCCACCCAAACCCTAGTTCGTGGAGAGCCACCACCAAGGAGGGAGGAGAAGATCCCAAGCAAGAAGAAGAAGAGGAGGAAATGAAAGAGGATCAAGATCTCCACCAAGTTTCGTTCCTCATCACCAATTCATCTCCAAGTTCATCACCAACCCTAGATCACCAAGATCCAAGTGCTACCTCCAAGTTTCTTGATTCATTGGAGTCTTAAACACCTGGTATACCTTCTATTATCTTTTCCTTACGTGAATTAAACCCCTAATCTCCAAATTCACGTTGATCTAGAAAACCCTAATCTGCTGATCTCGTAAAGTGCGGACTTGTCCGTTCCCTAGCAGACTAGTCCGATCTTTCTGGGTAAATTGTGTTGAATGAATCCTAAAATTTAACCTAATCACATCCAAACCTGTATAAACTTGTTAAAATCTATTAGAACTAGTTAGTGATCATTAAAAGCAATCTATTAACAAGTTCTACCTTGCATTTGCATCAATAATGCATGTCATGTCATATTGAGTAATATATGTGCACTCTTTGATTGTGTTTCTTGTCTTGTATGTTTATTGTGTGGATTAGACGTGTCGGTGGTTTTGATCCGGCAGATCTCCCGACACTACTAAGAGTGTTTGCGGAGTTTTGAGGTTCGGTGTGGGCGCGCGGAGATTCAAGAAGGTGAAATGTAAAATGACACAGGAGACACAAAGATTTACGTGGTTCGGGCCGCCTGAGCGTAATACCCTACTCCACAGGGTGTGTTGGTGTTGTATTGGATGTATGAAATCAACTCGGGTGAGTTGAGAGCGCTTGTGAGCCGATTCTACTAGCCTCTCCCTATGTATCGTCGGCATGTTCTTTTATAGTACAAGGACAAGCCGTTACAAGTTGGCCTGGCTCGACATGTGGCCCCGGCGGCTACTAATATTGATACACATTTGATGCTTTAATTACCCTTAATGACCAAGTTACGGGCTTTGACAGCACCATTACTGGTAATTAAGGTCGTCCAATCGTGTGTCATTAACATAGTATTAATGACACTTAGTCGGGTCTTGAAGTCCTTGATTCCCCTTTGAAGATCCGGAGCCGTTGTGGATTCTACCAGAGGTTTGAGGCTGAAGATCCGACGGTTGTACATATGGCAGCTCCGGAGCATACTGTGGTAACAGATAGGTTCGGTGCCACCAGACACGTGTCAATTCTGGAGCTTCCCTCGGTCTGGGGTTAGGTCCGGGGGTGCCGTTATGGTACATAGCCCGGAGCTTCCCCCTTGTGAGCGGTAGCTCTAGTTCGACGGTACACTTGGCGACCCTGGGACTAACCATGTTGGGGAAGCGGGTCTGGTTATGTCTGACATGTGGGCCTCCGAAGGTCTTCAAATCAAGTAGAGGACATTTCCTTAAGATCTTTGCAATCTCAAGGGGTATACGGTACCCAGGGTACCGACAGTGGCCCCCTGGGCCTACCTCTGGGGAAGACCCCTTGGGTGAAGTCATTCCGCCGGAGGTGGGTCCATCCTTCGACTTTTGAGCCGAGTCTTCAAATGTCTTTAGAAGTCTTCGATAGTGAAGGCCCCCTGAGGTTGTCGGAGCTCAGAAGCTCCGGCATTGACTACCGTCGGAGCTTAGTAGCTCCGGCAATAGTCCCTATCAACGCGTAGAGCATCGATAGTTAGCCCTCCGGGGTGTCGGAGCTTAGTAGCTCCGGCAGTGAACTTTGCCAACGCGTAGCTTGTCGGCAGCAGACTCCGCTTGTGGGGTCTTCTCACCATCTTTTATTCTGCGTCGACGGTTGGCCCCCCTAGCTTTGTCGGAGCTTGGTTGCTCTGGTAATGCTCGTTTTCAATGTTTAACATCGATCACAAGCCACCTAGGGGGAGTCGGAGCTTTGTTAGCTCTGGCTTTTCTCCATCAACGTGGATTCTTTGTTTTTCCTGCACACTGAAGCCAAGAAAAATAGTAAAATTCGCTCCTTGCCTATAACTTCATCGAGGCTTACGATTCCCAATAAAGTTTTAGGTCAAACACAATTCTGAATAAAACCGAATGTGTTGCCTTCTTTCTTCCAGATCCAATTGTACTTGGACCCGCCTTACTTCGGCCTATCGGGGTGTAGGTAGAGTGGTGTACTTAGGGTGCTTGACCAGGCTAAGTCGATAGCACACTCCGTCCCTAGATTGGCTTGACGGCATTCAGGCGAGTGGGCCATGAACAATGCTTGGATCCAAAAGAATAGACAATACAGCTCGAATTGTACATGAACTGGTCAAACCAAAATTTCTTAAGAATTGCACAACTTTGTTATAGACAAGAAAGATAAAAATAAAAAATGTTGAGCTTGTACAAAATAAATGCACGTGGAGTCTGTTTCACCTGAAGATGTCTTTCATTATAGGTCCGGGGTACAGGGGAAACAAGTACACTCTTAGGGTACGGAACCAGGCTAAGCGTGTTTCATTTCTCGTTTGAACTAGGGTATCTAGCCACACTTTTAGTTCTGAGACTGTGACAAGTGTTGCATGAACTTTGCGGACCTTCTGGGAAAGGTCCGGCTGTTCTCCCAGAGGAACTACCCGACTCTGTACAATGACTCTATAACATACACCTCAAGTTAGTACAGACTCACCTCCATGATATTAAGTGTAGAACTTACGGAGGTGCTCAATATTCCAAGGATTTGGGAGAGGCGTCCCATCCTCTGTAGCCAAGCGAACGCTTCTGGGACGGGATACTTTAATCACTCGGAAGAGTCCCTCCCAGCTGGGGGAGAGTTTGTTTAACCCTTCTCTGGATTGTATTCTCCGTAGCACCAGATTGCCTTCCTCGAGCTGTCGGTTGTGTACATGCCGCTTATGATAGCGCCGAAGGGCTTGGCGGTATCGGGCATTCCGAACAGCTGCTTGGCACCTTCCCTCCTCAAGGAGGTCTAGGGCTTCACGCCGGAGCTTGTCCTGCGTGGCTTCGTCGAAGGTCCGGACCCAGAGTGACCCCAAGGTGATTTCCGGAGGAAGGATTGCTTTAGCTCCGTACACCAGGAAGAACGGTGTCTCTCCAGTTGACCGGTTTGGAGTTGTCCAGTTGGCCCATAGAGGAGCCGGTTTGGACGACTTTGATGGGAATGTCGGTGTCGCCGCTTGGCTGCACACGAGGTGCAGAAGTCGAGCCTCGTTGACGAATGCTCGGGAGTTTTGGAGCTTGCTCCTGCCTGGAGTCCTCCTCTTGCGCCGTAGTAAGCGCATGAAGTTCTTCCAGAGCGGTTACTCCGGCAGTGTGATCTCCGCGGATCCGGAGAACGCCTACTGGTGTTGGCATCTTTAACACCAGGTAGCCATAATGAGCAGCTGCCATGAATTTGTACAAGGCAGGCCTACCCAAGATGGCGTTGAAAGGTAAGTTGATCTGAGCAACGTCAAAGACCAACTTCTCAGTGCAATATTTCTCCTGGGCCCCGAAGGTAACGGGGAGAGTAATAGCACCGAGTGGGGTAATGGCTCCCGGACCTACTCCGGAGAAAGGTCGGGAGCGGTGAAGATCCGAAGGTCGGAGCTGAAGCTTGGTAAAAGCTTCGAAGCTTATGAGGTTCAGCCCCGAACCTCCGTCTACCATAACATGGTGGAGCTGAATGTTATTGATGGTAGGAGATACCATCAAAGGTAACTAGCCTGCTCCAACCATGCTTCGAGGGCAGTCCGAAGCATCAAAAGTGATGGTTGTGTCCATCCACTTCCGATGAGGCTCCGCCCTAGCTGTAGGAGCTATAGCAGCCATGTCCCGACGCATTGCTTGAGGACGCGGCGGGAGGTGATGTCCCATGATCCACCAAAAATGGTGTTCATGGTCTTCCGACGCTCATTGTCAGAGACATCAGAATCATCGTCTACGGAGGTGTAGACGGCCTTCAGGACCTTTTTAGGATCCTGAAAACCTAACTCCGCTTCAGCCGGAGCTTCGTCAAATTTTTGTTTTCCTTCCCTCTGTCGGAAAGGAACTTCTTCCCGGCGCTTGTTGTAGTGCTCGGCAAGGTTTTGGACCTCCCGACAGTCTTCCAAACTGTGGATGTCCGTATTATGAATTGGACACCACACCTTGCGTTTTCCACCGTCTTCAGAAGACGGTCGAGGTCGCTTCTCGGGGCGTGGCCCCCGGCCACCCGGAGCTGCAGCAGCTGCAGCATTAGATGCGTCGGCCGACGACTTCTTCTTGCTGTTGGTCTTTTTCTTCTTTTTGCCACTCCCGGAGGTAGTGGCTTCGCCTTTGGAGGATTTCTTGCGATCCTCTGGAGGTGGTTTGGAGTGCATTTCACGGCCCTCCACAGCTCTGGCACATTTGTCGGCCAAGCTGAAGAGTTCCGTGACACTGGTGATCTCCTTGATTGCCAGTTTCTCCAACATCTTCTTATCCTGTACGCCCTGTCTAAATGCCACAATGACAGAAGCGCCAAAGATAGAAGGGATAGTGTTTCGTACCTGAGAGAATCTTTGGATGAATGATCGCAGGGATTCTCCCCCTTTTTACACGACTACAAAAAGGTCCAGTTCGGTGCCTGGTCGGGTGTATGAACTCCCGAAGTTGGCGGTGAACTGTCGGCACAACTCCTCCCAACTGTTGATGGAGTTGGGTGGAAGGCTCATAAACCAAGACCGGGCGGTCCCAGTTAAAGCCACTGGAAAATAGTTGGCCATTACGGCCTCATTTCCTCCAGCTTCTAGGATAGCAGTGGAGTAAATCTGAAGAAATTCGATGGGATTAATGGTCCCGTCAAACTTCTCCGACAGGCGAGGCTGGAATTTCTGTGGCCACCTGACCATACGTAGATGCATGGCTAGGGCTGAACAACCTCCTCCTACTCCTTCAGGAGCAGGAATGTCCTGAGCTTCTCGTCTTTCACGAGCACGCTCGATATGGACTCAGCCGTCTTGTTGACGGTATCGGTGATCAAGCTCCACCCGGAGGTCATGAGTTGAAAGCCTTGATACCGTGTGAGTGCGTCGCGCCCCGGAGGGCAACGACGTCACTTGATGTGACGCAACACGTCTCCTATTGTTGGAAACGTGCGGACCATGTCTGCCAGACAAGGTCCGTCGCTGCGACGGGGCCTGTCCTGAAGGAGGAGGACCCTGGTTACTGATGCGGTCGGCTGCTGCAGCAACCAAGTGTTCCACATTGGCCCTCCACTGCTCCATTGCATCCCGGGATGCATCCGGAGGTGGTGGGCGCTAAAGGAGAGCACGTGCTGCGTGGAGCGCATGTTCTGGGTTGTCATAATTCGCCGACACAGTGATTGATGCCGGTGCACCATCGCGCTGCCCAGCTTGATTTGCTGGTGAAGGCGGCGGTGGTGGAAGTGTGACTCCTACTGGAACTGAGGTTCCTGCTGGTGGCTGCATATTGGAGGGATTGCCTCCAGCAGCTTGAACAGCGAGATGACCATTAGATGATTCAGCAACTGAGTTCACCATTCTTGAAATCTCAGGCACCCCCCTACCCAGCGCGCCAGCTGTCGGTGGTTTTGATCCGGCAGATCTCCCGACACTACTAAGAGTGTTTGCGGAGTTTTGAGGTTCGGTGTGGGCGCGTGGAGATTAAAGAAGGTGAAATGTAGAATGACACAAGAGACACAAAGATTTACGTGGTTCGGTCCGCCTGAGCGTAATACCCTACTCCACGGGGTGTGTTGGTGTTGTATTGGATGTATGAAATCAACTCGGGTGAGTTGAGAGCGCTTGTGAGCCGATTCGACTAGCCTCTCCCTATGTATCGTCGGCCTGTCCTTTTATAGTACAAGGACACGCCGTTACAAGTTGGCCTGGCCCGATATGTGGCCCCAGCGGCTACTAATATTGATACACATTTGATGTGCTTAATTACCCTTAATGACCGAGTTACGGGCTTTTACAGCACCGTTACTGGTAATTAAGGTTGTCCGATCGTGTGTCATTAACATAGTATTAATGATACTTAATCGGGTCTTGAAGTCCTTGATTCCCCTTTGAAGATCCGGAGGCGTTGTGGATTCTACTGGAGGTTTGAGGCTGAAGATCCAACGGTTGGACATGTGGCAGCTCCGGAGCATACTGTGGGTAACAGATAGGTCCGGTGCCACCAGACACATGTTAATTCCGGAGCTTCCCTTGGTCTGCTGTTAGGTCCGGGGGTGCCGTTATGGTACATAGCCCAGAGCATCCCCCTTGTGGGCGGTAGCTCCGGTTTGATGGTACACGTGGCAACCCTGGGACTAACCATGTTGGGGAAGCGGGTCCGGTTATGTCTCACATGTGGGCCTCCGAAGGTCTTCAAATCAAGTAGATGACATTTCCTTGAGATCTTTACAATCTCAAGGGGTATACGGTACCCAGGGTACCGACAAGACGGATTTGTGCTAGAGAGTGTCGCAGAGGATCTACAACACCAAGATTTTGAAGGCTTTGACCCTAATCAACTGCAAGAGCAAGGCAAGTGTCCTTGAAGCATATTGATCCCGTTTTTAAAATAAATGTTTTGTTTGTAAAACTGCATGCTTGTGTCAATTTGCTGGGAATCCTATGATAGTAAGTTGACTAGCTTTGTTTAACTACCCTTGTCACCTGGGACATATGATAGGGAGTCGGGAAGGGGTTTTACCTTTTGCATCGCTTAATTAATTGGGATGGGAAAACTACACTACATATTTAATTATGCATTATTGTTATTCTGTTCATGTGAACTGGTCAATATGATATGGTAATGGGTGATCTAAGCAAGCCTGGTATGTGGATGGGTTGGATGTTATGGTGGTTTGCTTGCTTTAGATCTAAGGACCAGTTCATGCGACAATAAGCCAGGACTACAGTGCCACCACGAGGCCAAGTATGGGTGCGGCGTAGTTGATTAATTAGGGCTTTGCTAGTACTGTTTGGACCATTGTGGATGCTCGGGGAAGGGGTAGTCGGATTGGGTTTGTTGATGATTGGTGGGACTACCCTGGGATCCGAATGGCTCAAGAGGGGGCCCTTGGTTGAAGATATGCTCAGTTGGATACATCGCCACCGGTGAAACCTCAGTGGGGTCTAAATAGGCTAGTAATCCCTTTGTAAAGGCTATTTTGTGATCTCTTGGCCACACACCGATGGAAGTGTGAGACGGCATAATAGAGGTTCTAGTCATCGAAAGGTGATGAAATCACAAACACGTGGGTAAAGTGGTACAAACTCTGCAGAGTCTAATAAACTATTATGATAGTCGTGCTCCCAGTTATGAGCACCTGGACAACTTCCATGATTAGAGGGTACTCGGTATTGGGATGGTATTTGGGATGGTTATGGTCGGTATTATGGTTATGGATTTATTTCTGGTATTGAATATGGTTATTGGCAATGGCGAAATCTGGAATTATTGATGATGGTAGTTAATTCAGACTGGTATTATGATATTACTTATGGTTATGATGGGTTTACTTCACATACATATAATATATTGCTTTTCAAATGTTTTAATGTACTTTTCAGCACTTTGCCATTATTATTGTCATCATTTGAATCAGCCACATGTCATACTTTCCACACTTGCTGAGTATGACATGTACTCACTCTTGCGATCCCCCCCAACAGTTGCAGGTCAGGATTGAGAGTTTAATGGTGAGAATGCGGAGTTCTAGGCCGTGTCTACCGTCAGCTTTGCCTGTGGTGTTATTGGAGCTGCACTATCCCTTATGCTTAGTTTGCTTAGTTGCTTAATTAGTTTATTTCCGCTGCATTAGTTGAACTTGTTATTAATATTCATTAGAGGTTGTATTCGAGGATAATATGTTTTGTGTAATAAAATTTGGTTAATTAATTTTGTTCTGTGGTAATTTTTGTATACTCTTTTGTGAATGCACTCGTGTATGTGTGTTGAACATCCTGGGCACACATATGCGTTAGCTTGGTTCATTTTTCGGAACCGGGCGTCATAGATTGGTATCAGAGCCACAGGTTGACTGTAGGATGCAGCCTAGATAGAATGTACACTTTAGAGCACATAGGAGCACTCAGGAATCGATATATTTTTGTTGGTGTGCTGTTGCTATATATATATATATTGTTTACTTGTGTGCTTAATAGAGGATCTTGGGATGCCTTAGCATTGCCATGTCCACCTAGGCTAGTGTAGCTAGCTGTTTAGTTTTATATCCCTTGATGCATATAGTTGGGGACGCTTTCTAATTCTTACCTATTGCTTTTCTCCAGATGGTGAGGACTCGCAACCAGAGGGATGGCAATGGTGAGGACGAGAACAATGGAGTACCTCAGAACAACATTGGACAAGGATCTACTCAGGGAGCTATCAACATTGAGCAGCTATTGGCTATGCAAAACCAGCTCATGCAGACCATGATACAAACAATGGGACAGCTGCAGGTTGGCAATATCAACAATCAGTCCCACATGCCTCCACCGCCACCCCTGCCTCCTCATAACCGATTGGGAGAGTTTATGAGGACTAGGCCGCCAACCTTCGCTCAATCTGCTGACCCTATGGATGCGGATGATTGGCTCAAGTCTGTGGAGAAGAAGCTAGCTATTGTCCAATGCAGTGATCGGGAGAAGGTCTTGTTTGCTTCTCATCAACTAGTTGGAGCAGCCGCAGATTGGTGGGATTCTTATTGCAATGCTCACAAGAACCAAGAAAGAATTACTTGGGCCGAATTCAAGGAGAATTTTCGTTCTCATTATGTGCTGGAGGGAGTGATGATCTTGAAGAGGCAAGAATTTGAGAATTTTAGGCAAGGAAGATCAAGCGTGAGTGAATATCTCAACAAGTTCACTCAACTCTCAAGGTATGCGCCTAAGGATGTTAGTTGGGACAACCAGAAGCAATATTTGTTCATGAGAGGCCTCAACAATGAAATTCAAGTGCAATTGATCAGTTGTGACTATGCAAATTTTCAGAAGCTTGTGGACAAAGCAATTGTGGTCGAGAACAAAATTCATGAGATGGAGCAAGACAATAAGAGAAAGGCGCCATATCAAGGACAACAAAAAGGAAGTAATGTGCGCCCTCACTTTGCGCCGCCCAATGCGCCTCATTTCAGCTCTTCTATTCCTGCTCAACGCCCTGGTTATGCACCGCACCCAACTCAGTTTGTGCAGCAGCGCCCTGTCATGCAAGCACCTAGGCCTCCAATGCCTTATGCGCCTCGTGCTAATTTTCCTGGTGCAAATGTTCAAAACCAAGCTCATCCGAATAATTCTGGTGGAGTTAAGAAGTGCCATACTTGTGGAGAAGCTGGACACTTTGCACATCAATGTCCTAAGTCAGGCCTTGGTCAAGGAAGCAATGCGTCGAGGCAAAACCCAAGACCCAATGGAGGACAACCACAAGGAAGCTGTGGACAGCAGAATTTTGCTCGTGGCAATGTGTACCATGTCTCTATGGAGGATGCTCAACAAGTGGATGACGTGGTCATTGGTATGTTTCTCGCCAACTCCAACCCCGCGACTATGTTATTCGATTCTGGAGCATCGCATTCATTCATTGCATCAAAGTATGTTGCCAAGTATAGTTTGCCTATCTCTCATATGAAGTTTACTCTTTTGGTTAAGTCCTCTGGAGGAGAGATGAGGACAAATATAGTATGTCCAAAAGTAAGCCTTAGAATAAGGGGGGTAGACTTCTCTGCCAACCTCATCGTTTTGACTCAAGGATTGGACATTATACTTGGTATGGACTGGTTGAGGAAGCACAATGGAGTTATTGAGTGTGCCACGAAGACGGTGAGGTTGACCAATGAGGAAGGGATCGCCATAGAATTTGAAGCATCTCAAACCGCACCGAAGCAATCGGAGTTGAATCATATGGACGGTGCCGCAATTGAGGAGATTCCGGTGGTGTGTGAATTTTTGGATGTTTTTTCGAACGAGTTGCCAAGTATGCCACCTGATCGAGACATTGAGTTTGTTATTGATTTAATACCTAGAAATGCACCTATAGCTAAGAGGCTGTATAGGATGCCTCCTATGGAATTAGTGGAGCTCAAGAAACAAATCCAAGAGCAACTAGAGAAAGGTTTTATTCGCCCTAGTTCTTCACCTTGGGGAGCGCCCGTTCTCTTTGTGGACAAGAAGGATGGATCCCAAAGGATGTGTGTAGATTATCGAGCTCTCAACGAGGTGACAATCAAGAACAAGTACACCTTGCCACACATAGAAGACTTGTTTGATCAGATGAAGGGTGTCTGTGTCTTCTCCAAGATTGATTCGAGGTCAGGATATTTTCAAATGAAGATTAGACCATCGGACATACCCAAAACAGCTTTTAGAACACGATATGGATCTTATGAGTACACTGTGATGTCTTTTGGATTGACAAATGCGCCTGCCTACTTTATGTACCTCATGAATAAGGTCTTCATGGAGTACTTGGATAGATTCATTGTGGTTTTTATTGATGACATTATGATCTACTCGAAGGATGAGAAGGAACATGAGGAACACTTGAGGCTTACGCTGCAGAAATTGAGGGATTATCAATTGTATGCCAAGATCAACAAGTGTCAGTTTTGGTTGAGAAAGGTGTCGTTTTGGGTCATATAATTTCAGGAGGAGGGGTATCGGTTGACCCGGAAAAGTGAGAGACGTGTTGAAGTGGAAACCACCGCAAACTGTCAAGGAAATAAGGAGTTCTCTTGGGATGACTGGATATTACCGTAGATTCATCAAGGACTTTTCCAAGATAGCAAAGCCAATGACGGAGTTGCTAATGAAGGGAAAGGCTTTCCAATGGACTCAAGCTTGTCAACACAGTTTTGAGGACTTGAAGAAGAGATTAACGACAACTCCAGTTTTGGTACTACCGGATGTGAGCAAGAGTTTTGATATTTATTGCGATGCATCGAGACAAGGACTTGGATGTGTATTGATGCAAGAAGGTCAAGTGGTCGCCTATGCATCAAGACAACTGAAGAAACATGAACAGAATTACCCCACACACGATTTGGAACTCGCTGCCGTGGTACACACATTGAAGATTTGGAGGCACTATATCCTTGGACATAGGTGTGAAATTTATACGGATCATAAGAGTTTGAAGTATATTTTCACACAAACGGATCTGAACTTGAGGCAACAAAGATGGTTGGAGCTCATCAGAGATTATGATTTGGGGATCAACTATCGTCCGAGAAAGGCCAATGTAGTGGCCGATGCTTTGAGTAGAAAAGGATTAAGTCATCAACTCACGATTAAAGAATTGCCATTCGAGTTATGTAAGGAGTTTGAACGGTTGAACCTCGGGTTTGTAAATGAGATGGAGATGATGGAGTTAAACCCAACCTTGGAGCAAGAAATTCGAGAGGCCCAAACTGCAGATTAAGAGATCAAGGAAATCAAGGACAGGACCGAAGAAGGGAGAGAATTCAGATTTGATGAAGACGAACATGGTACCTTATGGCTTGGAAAGAGAATCGTTGTTTCTAATGTGAAGCATATTCGGGAGACGATATTAAAAGAGGCACATGACTCACCTTACTCAATTCACCTTGGTTGTACAAAGATGTACAAGGACTTGAAGACTAGCTATTGGTGGGATAGCATGAAGAAGGACATAGTTAAAGATGTGGCATTGTGTGATGTGTGCCAACGAGTGAAGGCGGAACATCAAAGGCCAGCCGAATTATTGCAACCATTGAAGATTCCAGAATGGAAGTGGGAAGAAACTGGAATGGACTTCATAGTTGGGTTACCACGTACTCAGTCCGGGTATGAGTCGACATGGAGTCCCGAAGAAAATAGTCTCCGATAGAGGTTCTCAATTCACTTCCAGGTTTTGGCAAAAGTTGCATGAAGCCTTGGGAACGAGGTTGAATTTTAGTTCACCATATCACCCTCAAACGGATGGACAAACTGAGAGGACCAATCAGATTTTGGAGGACATGTTAAGAGCTTGTGCTTTGAAGCATGGGAAAAGTTGGGACAAGAGCTTGCCATATGCGGAATTTTCATACAACAATAGTTACCAAGCAAGCTTGAAAATGTCACCATATGAAGCGCTTTATGGGAGGAAGTGTAGGACACCTTTATTCTGGAATGAGGCAGGAGAAACTCAAGTATTTGGTTCGGATGTGTTGCAGGAAGCCGAAAAGCATGTCCAAATAATTCGTGAAAACTTGAGGGCTGCCCAATCAACGCAAAAAGGCTATGCGGACAATAGGAGAAGGAAATTAGCCTTTGAAATAGGAGATTTTGTTTACCTCAAGGTGTCACCAATGAGAGGTCATAAGAGGTTTAACATAAGGGGCAAGCTCGCACCTCGTTATATTGGACCATTCAAGATTTTGGACAAAAGAGGAGAAGTAGCGTATAAGTTGGAGATGCCAGCTCACCTTTCATGTGTCCATGATGTCTTTCATGTTTCCCAGCTCAAGAAGTGTTTGAGAGTACCGGAAGAACAAGTGCCAATGGAAGAATTGAAACTAGAGGAAGATTTGACTTACGCCGAGCAACCGGTCAAGATCTTGGAAACCAAGGAGAGAGTAACAAGGAACAAGGTGATTCGATGTTGTAAAGTTCAATGGAAGCACCACACAGAAAAAGAAGCAACTTGGGAGCTAGAAGATGATCTCAAGAAGGAATTTCCCTCTCTCTTCTCTTTCGCGTTGAATCTCGAGGGCGAGATTCATTTTAAGGGGGGTAGGTTTGTAACACCCTCATTTTCATGCATCATGCCCTACATGCACTCATATACATGTTTAACATTAACCCACAACAAGAGGAACAAGTTTAAAATTGATTTGGAGCAAAACCGCACTTTAGATGCAGGAAAGTGCGGACTAGTCCGATTTTGCTGAGGACTAGTCCGATTTCTCTCTGACTAAAAACGGACTTGCCCATTTTTGCTGCGGACTATTCCAATTTTTGGCACTAGAAACTTTCGGACTTGTCCGATTTTGTGCAGACTAGTCCGATATTCCAAGAATCCTTGAAAAATTGCTAAGTCCTTGGACTTTTCCGGACTAGTCCGGTGTTCCAGCGGACTTGTCCGATTTCCTCTCTGTTTAAAGTTTGACTTGTCCGATGTTTGGCCAGACATGTCGGATTTTCTCTCTGGACGATTTCGGACTAGTCCGATCCTTTCCATACTTGTCCGATATTTCGCGACTCCGAATTGATCTTTCGTTTTACGACTTGTTTCTTGGGTTTCACATTAAGTGGGCCTAGGGACGTCATGCCTAACTCTTTTAGAGCCCATGTGGGACTCTAAACCGGCCTCTACTCATCCCAAACTCGAAATCCATCTAACCCTAGCCTCTACCTCTATATAAACAAACCCACCCCTTGGCTTGACATCTATTTGCCACTTTTCCACCCCACCCAAACCCAAGTTCGTGGAGAGCCACCACCAAGGAGGGAGGAGAAGATCCCAAGCAAGAAGAAGAAGAGGAGGAACGAAAGAGGATCAAGATCTCCACCAAGTTTCGTTCCTCAGCACCAATTCATCTCCAAGTTCATCACCAACCCTAGATCACCAAGATCCAAGTGCTACCTTGTGACGCCCGGTTCCGAAAATTAACCAAGCTAACGCATATGTGTGCCCAGGATGTTCATCACACATACACGAGTGCAGTCACAAAAGAGTATACAGAAAATTACCACAGAACAAGATTAATTAACCAAATTTTATTACACAAACCAGATTATCCTCGAATACAAGCTCTAATGAATATTAATGACAAGTTCAACTAATGCAGTGGAAATAAACTAATTAAGCAAACTAAGCAAAAGGGACAGCGCAGCTCCAATCAACACCACAGGCAAAGCTGACGGTAGACACGGCCTAGAACTCCGCATTATCGCCATTAAACTCCCAATCCTGACCTGCAACTATGGGGGGGGGGGATTGCAAGAGTGAGTACATGTCATACTCAGCAAGTGTGGAAAGTATGACATGTGGCTGATTCAGATGACGACAATAATAATGGCAAAGTGCTAAAAAGTACAATAAAACATTTGAAAAGCAATATATTATATGTATGTAAAATAAACCCATCATAATCATAAATAATACCATAACACCAAACTGAATTCATTACCATCATCAATAATTCCAGATTTCACCATCGTCACTAACCATATTCAATACCATAAATTTATCCATAACCATCCATAACCATTACCAAACCATAACCATCCCAAATTCCAATTCCCCTCTAATCATGTAGGTCATCCAGGCGCTCATAACCGGGAGCACAGCTATCATGATAGTTTTAATTAACTCTGCAGAGTTTGTACCTCTTTACCCACGTGTTTGTGATTTCATCACCCATCGGCGACTAAAGAGCCTCCCTTATGCCAATTACACTTCCTTTGGTGTATGGCCAAGAGATCACAAAATAGCCTTTACAAAGGGATTACTAGCCTATTCAGACCCCACTGAGGTTTCACCGGTGGCGATGCCTCCAACTGAGCACATCTTCAACCAAGGGCCCCCTCTTGAGCCATTCGGATCCCAGGGTAGTCCCACCAATCATCAACAAACCCAATCCGACTACCCCTTCCCCGAGCATCCACAATGGTCCAAACAACACTAGCAAAGCCCTAATTAATCAGCTACGCTGCACCCATACTTGGCCTCGTGGTGGCACTGTAGTCCTGGCTTATTCTCGCATGAACCGGTCCTTAGATCTAAAGCAAGCAAACCACCATAACATCCAACCCATCCACATACCAGGCTTGCTTATATCATCCATTACCATACCATATTAACCAGTTCATGTTATCCATAATCTCATCCATGCATAAATAAATTGATTGGTATAGTTGTTTTCCATCTCAGTTGATTAAGCGAAGCAAAAAGGTAAAAACCCTTCCCGACTCTCTACCATAAATTCCAGGTGACAAGGGTGGTCAACAAAACTAGTAAACTTCCTACCATAGGATTCCCATCAAATTGACACAGCATGCAGTTTTGCAAACAAAACATTTATTTTAAAACAGGATCAATATGCTTCAAGGACACTTGCCTTGCTCTTGCTGTTGATTAGGGTCAAAGCCTTCAAACTCTTGATGCTGTAGATCCTCCGCGGCACTCTCTAGCGCAAATCCGTCTACCCCACACAATAAACATACAAAACAAGAAACATAATCAAAGAGTGCACAAATATTACTCAATATGACATGACATGCATGATTAATGCAAATGCAAGGTAGAACTTGTTACTAGATTGCTTTTAATGATCTCTAACTAGTTCTAATAGCTTTTAACCAGTTTATACAGGCTTGGATTCGATTAGATCAAATTTTAGAATTAATTCAACACAATTTAACCAGAAAGATCGGACTAGTCCGCTAGGGACCGGACAAGTCCGCACTCCGCGAGATCGGCAGATTAGGGTTTTCTAGATCGACGTAAATTCGGAGATTAGAGGTTGAATTCACGTAAGGAAAAGAGAATAGAAGGTATACCAGGTGTTTAGAACTCCAATGAACCAAGAAACTTGGAGGTAACACTTGGATCTTGATGATCTAGGGTTGGTGATGAACTTGGAGATGAATTGGTGGTGAAGGACGAAACTTGGTGGAGATCTTGATCCTCTTTCGTTTCCTCCTCCTCTTCTTCTTGCTTGGGATCTTCTCCTCCCTCCTTGGTGGTGGCTCCCCACGAACTAGGGTTTGGGTGGGTGGAAAAGTGGCAAATAGATGTCAAACCAAGGGGTTGGGCTGTTTATATAGAGGTGGAGGCTAGGGTTAGATGGATCTCGAGTTTTGGGATGAGTAGAGGCCGGTTTAGAGTCCCACATGGGCTCTAAAAGAGTTAGGCACGACGTCCCTAGGCCCACTTAACGTGAACCCAAGAAACAAGTTGTAAAACAAAAGGTCAATCTCGGAGTCACGAAATATCGGACAAGTCCGGACAGGATCGGACTAGTCCGAAGTCGTCCAGAGAGAAAATCGGACAAGTCTAGCCAAACATCGGACAAGTCCGAATTTGAACAGAAAGGAAAACGGACAAGTCCGCTGGAACACCGGACTAGTCCGGAAAAGTCCAGGGACTTAGCAAATTTTCAAGGATTCAATGGAACATCGGACTAGTCCGCACAAAATTGGACAAGTCCGAAGTTGTCCAGAGGCAAATATCGGACTAATCCGCAGCAAAAACGGACAAGTCCGTTTTTAGACAGAGAGAAATCGGACTAGTCCTCAGCAAAATCGGACTAGTCCGCACTTTCCTATATTTTTAAGTGCGGTTTTGTTCCAAATAAATTTTAAACTTGTTCCTCTTGTTATGGGTTAATGTTAAACATGTATATGAGTGCATGCAAGGCATGATGCATGAAAATAAGGGTGTTACAAACCTACCCCCCTTAAAATGAATCTCGCCCTCGAGATTCGACGCGGAAGCGAAGAGATAGGGAAATTCCTTCTTGAGATCATCTTCTAGCTCCCAAGTTGCTTCTTTTTCAGTGTGGTGCTTCCATTGAACTTTACACCATCTAATGAACTTGTTCCTTGTGACCCTCTCCTTAGTTTCCAAGATTTTGACCGGTTGCTCGGCATACGTCAAATCTTCCTCTAGTTCCAATTCTTCCATTGGCACTTGTTCTTCCGGTACTCTCAAACACTTCTTGAGCTGGGAAACATGAAAGACATCATGTACGTCTGAAAGATGGGCTGGCATCTCCAACTTATATGCTACTTCTCTCCTTTTGTCCAAAATCTTGAATGGTCCAATGTAACGAGGTGCTAGCTTGCCTCTTATGTTAAACCTCTTATGACCTCTCATTGGTGACACCTTGAGGTAAACAAAATCTCCTATTTCAAAGGCTAATTTCCTTCTCCTATTATCCGCATAGCCTTTATTCCTTGATTGGGCAGCCCTCAAGTTTTCACGAGTTATTTGAACTTGCTTTTCGGCTTCTTGCAACACGTCTGGACCAAATACTTGAGTTTCTCCGGCCTCATTCCAGAATAAAGGTGTCCTACACTTCCTCCCATAAAGCGCTTCATATGGTGACATTTTCAAGCTTGCTTGGTAACTATTGTTGTATGAAAATTCCGCGTATGGCAAGCTTTTGTCCCAACTTTTCCCATGCTTTAAAGCACAAGCTCTTAACATGTCCTCCAAAATCTGATTGGTCCTCTCGGTTTGTCCATCCGTTTGAGGATGATATGCTGAACTAAAATTCAACCTCGTTCCCAAAGCTTCATGCAATTTTTGCCAAAATATGGAGGTAAATTGAGAACCTCTATCCGAGACTATCTTCTTAGGGACTCCATGTCGACACACAATATGCTCCATGTATATTTCGGCCAATCGTGCAGCTGTATATTTGGTCTTCACAGGGACAAAATGAGCTGACTTGGTTAAGCGATCCACAATTACCCAAATTGAGTCATACCCGGACTGAGTACGTGGTAAGCCAACTATAAAGTCCATACCAATCTCTTCCCACTTCCACTCTGGAATCTTTAATGGCTGCAATAACCCTGCTGGCCTTTGATGTTCCGCCTTGACTCGTTGGCACACGTCACACAATGCAACATATTCGGCTATGTCCTTCTTCATGCTATCCCACCAATAGCAAGTCTTCAAGTCTTTGTACATCTTCGTACAGCCTGGGTGAATCGAGTAAGGCGAGTCATGTGCCTCCTTTAATATCGTCTCCCGAATATGCTTTACATTAGGCACAACGATCCTCTTTCCAAGCCATAAGGTACCATGTTCATCCTCGTCAAATCTGAATTCTCTTCCTTCTTCGGTTCTTTCCTTGATTTCCTTGATCTCCTCATCTGTGGTTTGTGCCTCTCGAATTTCTTGCTCCAAGGTTGGGTTTAACTCCATCATCTCCATCTCGTTTACAAACCCAAGGTTCAACCGTTCGAACTCCTTGCATAGCTCGGATGGTATCTCTCGAACTATGAGTCGATGGCTTACTCCTTTCCGACTCAAGGCATCGGCCACTACATTGGCTTTTCCCGGATGATAGTTGATCCCCAAATCATAATCTTTGATGAGCTCCAACCATCTTCGTTGCCTCAAGTTCATATCCGTTTGCGTGAAAATATACTTCAAACTCTTATGATCCGTATAATTTCACACCTATGTCCAAGAATATAGTGTCTCCAAATCTTCAATGCATGTACCACGGCTGCAAGCTCTAAATCATGTGTTGGGTAATTCTGCTCATGTTTCTTCAATTGTCTTGACGCATAGGCGACCACTTGACCTTCTTGCATAAGCACGCATTCGAGTCCTTGTCTTGATGCGTCACAATAAATATCAAAACTCTTGCTTACATCCGGCAATACCAAAACTGGGGCTGTTGTTAACCTCTTCTTCAACTCCTCAAAACTGTTTTGACAAGCTTCAGTCTATTGGAACGCCTTTCCCTTCATTAGCAACTCCGTCATAGGCTTGGCTATCTTGGAAAAATCCTTGATAAACCGACGGTAATATCCAGCCGTCCCAAGAAAACTCCTTATTTCCTTGACATTTTGCGGCGGCTCCCACTTCAACACGTCTCTCACTTTTCCGGGGTCAACCGACACTCCTCCTCCGGAAATAATATGGCCTAAGAAAGAAACTTCCCGTAACCAAAATTGACATTTGTTGAACTTGGCATACAATTGATGCTCCCTCAATTTCTGCAGCGTAAGCCTCAAGTGTCCCTCATGTTCCTTCTCATCCTTCGAGTAGATCATAATATCATCAATAAACACCACAACGAACTTATCCAAGTACTCCATGAAGACCTTATTCATGAGGTACATAAAGTAGGCAGGCGCATTTGTCAATCCAAAAGACATCACGGTGTACTCATAAGATCCATACCGTGTTCTAAAAGTTGTCTTGGGTATGTCCGATGGTCTAATCTTCATTTGGAAGTATCCCGACCTCAAATCAATCTTAGAGAAGACACAAGCACCCTTCATCTGATCAAACAAATCCTCTATACGGGGCAAGGTGTACTTGTTCTTGATTGTTACCTCGTTGAGAGCTCGGTAATCCACGCACATCCTTTGGGATCCATCCTTCTTGTCCACAAATAGAACGGGCGCTCCCCAAGGTGAAGAACTAGGGCGAATAAAACCCTTCTCTAATTGCTCTTGAATTTGCTTCTTGAGCTCCGCTAATTCCATAGGAGGCATCCTATACGGCCTCTTAGCTATAGGTGCAGTTTCAGGTAATAAATCAATAACAAACTCAATGTCTCGATCGGGTGGCATACCTGACAACTCGTCCGGAAAAACATCCAAAAATTCACACACCACCGGAATCTCCTCAATTGTGGCACCGTCCATATGATTCAGCTCCAATTGCTTCGGTGCGGTTTGAGATGCTTCAAATTCTACGGTGATCCCTTCCTCATTAGCCAACTTCACCGTCTTTGTGGCACACTCAATAACTCCATTGTGCTTCCTCAACCAGTCCATACCAAGTATAATGTCCAATCCTTGAGAATCCAAAACAATGAGGTTGGCGGAGAAGTCTACCCCCCTTATTCTAAGGCTTATTTTTGGATATACTATATTTGTCCTCATCTCTCCTCCAGGAGATTTAACCAATAGAGTAAGCTTCATATGAGAGATAGGCAAACTATACTTGGCAACATACTTTGATGCAATGAATGAATGCGATGCTCCAGAATCAAATAACATAGTCGTGGGGTTGGAGTTGGCGAGAAACATACCAATGACCACATCATCCGCTTGTTGAGCATCCTTCGTAGAGACATGGTTCACGTTGCCACGAGCAAAATTCTGCTGTCCACGGCTTCCCTGTGGCTGTCCTCCATTGGGTCTTGGGTTTTGCCTCGGCGCATTGCTTCCTTGACCAAGGCCTGACTTAGGACATTGATGCGCAAAGTGTCCAGCTTCTCCACAAGTATAACACTTCTTAACTCCACCAGAATTATTGGGACGGTCTTGGTTTTGAGCATTTGCAGCAGGAAAATTAGCATGAGGCTCATAAGGCATTGGAGGCCTAGGTGCTTGCAAAACAGGGCGCTGCTGCACAAACTGAGTTGGGCGCGGTGCATAACCAGGGCGCTGAGCAGGAATAGAGGAGCTGTAATAAGGCGCATTGGGTGGCGCAAAGCGAGGGCGCACATTACTTCCTTGTTGCTGTCCTTGATATGGTGCCTTCCTCTTGATTTCTTGCTCCATCTCACAGATCTTGTTCTCAACCACAATTGCTTTGTCCACAAGCTTCTGGAAATTTGCATAGTCACAATTGAGCAATTGCACTTGGATCTCATTGTTCAAGCCCCTCATGAACAAGTATTGTTTCCGGCTGTCCCGACTCACATCCTCAGGCGCATACCTTGAGAGTTGAGTGAACTTATTGAGATATTCACTCACGCTTGATCTTCCTTGCCTTAAACTCACAAATTCTTGCCTCTTTAATATCATAACACCCTCCGGCACATAATGAGAACGGAAACTCTCCTTGAATTCGGCCCAAGTGATTCTTTCTTGGTTCTCATGAGCATTGCAATAAGAATCCCACCAATCCGCGGCTGCTCCAACGAGTTGATGAGAAGCAAATAGGACCTTCTCTCGGTCACTGCATTGGACAATAGCTAGCTTCTTCTCCACGGACTTGAGCCAATCATCCGCATCCATAGGGTTTGCGGCTTGAGCAAAGGTTGGCGGCCTAGTCCTCATAAACTCTCCCAACCGGTTATGAGAAGGCGGGGGTGGCGGTGGAGGCATGTGGGGCTAATTGTTGTTATTGCCAGCCTGCAGCTGTCCCATTGTTTGTATCATGGTCTGCATGAGCTGGTTTTGCATAGCCAATAGCTGCTCAATGTTGATACCTCCCTGAGTAGATCCTTGCCCATTGTTGTTCTGAGGCACTCCATTGTTCTCCTCCTCATCATTGCCATCCCTCTGGTTGCGAGTCCTCACCATCTGAAGAAAAGCAATAGGTAAGAATTAGAGAACGTCCCCAACTATATGCATCAAGGGATATGAAACTAAACAGCTAGCTACACTAGCCTAGGTGGACATGGCAATGCTAAGGCATCCCAAAATCCTCTATTAAGCACACAAGCAAGCAAGATATATAGCAAGCAGCACACCAAGCAAGAACACATCGATTCCTGAGTGCTCCTATGTGCTCTAAAGTGTCCATTCTATCTAGGTTGCGTCCTACGGTCAACCTGTGGCTCTGATACCAATCTGTGATGCCCGGTTCCGAAAATGAACCAAGCTAACGCATATGTGTGCCCAGGATGTTCATCACACATACACGAGTGCAATCACAAAAGAGTATACAGAAAATTACCATAGAACAAGATTAATTAACCAAATTTTATTACACAAACCAGATTATCCTCGAATACAAGCTCTAATGAATATTAATGACAAGTTCAACTAATGCAGCGGAAATAAACTAATTAAGCAAACTAAGCAAACTAAGCAAAAGGGATAGCGCAGCTTCAATCAACACCACAGGCAAAGCTGACGGTAGACACGGCCTAGAACTCCGCATTATTGCCATTAAACTCCCAATCCTGACCTGCAACTGTTGGGAGGGGGGATTGCAAGAGTGAGTACATGTCGTACTCAGCAAGTGTGGAAAGTATGACATGTGGCTGATTCAGATGACGACAATAATAATGGCAAAGTGCTGAAAAGTACAGTAAAACATTTGAAAAGCAATATATTATATGTATGTGAAATAAACCCATCATAATGATAAATAATACCATAACACCAAACTGAATTCATTACCATCATCAATAATTCCAGATTTCACCATCGTCACTAACCATATTCAATACCATAAATTTATCCATAACCATCTATAACCATTACCAAACCATAACCATCCCAAATTCCAATTTCCCTCTAATCATGTAGGTCATCCAGGCGCTCATAACCGGGAGCACGGCTATCATGATAGTTTTAATTAACTCTGCAGAGTTTGTACCTCTTTACCCACGTGTTTGTGATTTCATCACCCGTCAGCGACTAAAGAGCCTCCCTTATGCCAATTACACTTCCTTTGGTGTATGGCCAAGAGATCACAAAATAGCCTTTACAAAGGGATTACTAGCCTATTCAGACCCCACTGAGGTTTCACCGGTGGCGATGCCTCCAACTGAGCACATCTTCAACCAAGGGCCCCCTCTTGAGCCATTCGGATCCCAGGGTAGTCCCACCAATCATCAACAAACCCAATCCGACTACCCCTTCCTTGAGCATCCACAATGATCCAAACAGCACTAGCAAAGCCCTAATTAATCAGCTACGCCGCACCCATACTTGGCCTCGTGGTGGCACTGTAGTCCTAGCTTATTCTCGCATGAACAGGTCCTTAGATCTAAAGCAAGCAAACCACCATAACATCCAACCCATCCACATACCAGGCTTGCTTAGATCATCCATTACCATACCATATTAACCAGTTCATGTTATCCATAATCTCATCCATGCATAAATAAATTGATTGGTATAGTTGTTTTCCATCCCAGTTGATTAAGCGAAGCAAAAAGGTAAAAACCCTTCCCGACTCTCTACCATAAATTCCAGGTGACAAGGGTGGTCAACAAAACTAGTAAACTTCCTACCATAGGATTCCCATCAAATTGACACAGCATGCAGTTTTGCAAACAAAACATTTATTTTAAAACAGGATCAATATGCTTCAAGGACACTTGCCTTGCTCTTGCTGTTGATTAGGGTCAAAGCCTTCAAACTCTTGATGATGTAGATCCTCCGCGGCACTCTCTAGCGCAAATCCGTCTACCCCACACAATAAACATACAAAACAAGAAACATAATCAAAGAGTGCACAAATATTACTCAATATGACATGACATGCATGATTAGTGCAAATGCAAGGTAGAACTTGTTACTAGATTGTTTTTAATGATCTCTAACTAGTTCTAATAGCTTTTAACAAGTTTATACAGGTTTGGATTCGATTAGATCAAATTTTAGAATTAATTCAACACAATTTAACCAGAAAGATCGGACTAGTCCGCTAGGGACCGGACAAGTCTGCACTCCGCGAGATCGGCAGATTAGGGTTTTCTAGATCGATGTAAATTCGGAGATTAGAGGTTGAATTCACGTAAGGAAAAGAGAATAGAAGGTATACCATGTGTTTAGAACTCCAATGAACCAAGAAACTTGGAGGTAACACTTGGATCTTGATGATCTAGGGTTGGTGATGAACTTGGAGATGAATTGGTGGTGAAGGACGAAACTTGGTGGAGATCTTGATCCTCTTTCGTTTCCTCCTCTTCTTCTTCTTGCTTGGGATCTTCTCCTCCCTCCTTGGTGGTGGCTCCCCATGAACTAGGATTTGGGTGGGTGGAAAAGTGGCAAATAGATGTCAAACCAAGGGGCTGGGCTGTTTATATAGAGGTGGAGGCTAGGGTTAGATGGATCTTGAGTTTTGGGATGAGTAGAGGCCAGTTTAGAGTCCCACATGGGCTCTAAAAGAGTTAGGCACGACGTCCCTAGGCCCACTTAACGTGAAACCCAAGAAACAAGTCGTAAAACAAAAGGTCAATCTCGGAGTCACGAAATATCGGACAAGTCCGGACAGGATCGGACTAGTCCGAAGTCGTCCAGAGAGAAAAACGGACAAGTCTGGCCAAACATCGGACAAGTCCGAATTTGAACAGAAAGGAAAACGGACAAGTCCGCTGGAACACCGGACTAGTCCGGAAAAGTCCAGGGACTTAGCAAATTTTCAAGGATTCATGGAACATCGGACTAGTCCGCACAAAATCGGACAAGTCCAAAGTTGTCCAGAGGCAAATATCGGACTAATCCGCAGCAAAAACGGACAAGTCCATTTTTAGACAGAGAGAAATCGGACTAGTCCTCAGCAAAATCGGACTAGTCCGCACTTTCCTATATTTTTAAGTGCGGTTTTGTTCCAAATAAATTTTAAACTTGTTCCTCTTGTTATGGGTTAATGTTAAACATGTATATGAGTGCATGCAAGGCATGATGCATGAAAATGAGGGTGTTACATACCTCCAGTTTCTTGATTAATTGGAGTCTTAAACACCTGGTATACCTTCTATTATCTTTTCCTTATGTGAATTCAACCCCTAATCTCCAAATTCACGTCGATCTAGAAAACCCTAATCTACTGATCTCGTAAAGTGCGGACTTGTCCGGTCCCTAGCGGACTAGTCCGATCTTTCTAGGTAAATTGTGTTGAATGAATCCTAAAATTTAACCTAATCACATCCAAACCTGTATAAACTTGTTAAAATCTATTAGAACTAGTTAGTGATCATTAAAAGCAATCTATTAACAAGTTATACCTTGCATTTGCATCAATCATGCATGTCATGTCATATTGAGTAATATATGTGCACTCTTTGATTGTGTTTCTTGTCTTGTATGTTTATTGTGTGGATTAGATGGATTTGCGCTAGAGAGTGCCGCAGAGGATCTACAGCACCAAGAGTTTGAAGGCTTTGACCCTAATCAACTGCAAGAGCAAGGCAAGTGTCTTTGAAGCATATTGATCCTGTTTTGGTAAAGAACCATCTGTGATAACCTAATTATCACAGGCGGTTACTGTTATGGTAGAAACCAGCTGTGATAAACTGTCTTCACAGGCAGCTTGATGTAGATCAAGATCCGCCTTTGATAACACTATTATCACAGGCGGTTATATATGCTGCACGACCCGCCTGTGATGACACAATTATCATAGGCGGTTATATATTCTGCACAACCCGCCTGTGATAACTTATCTTCACAGGCGGCTAGCCTAAGAAAAAACCGCCTGTGATAATGTGTCTTCACAGGCGGTGTCACTTCTCCGCCTGTGAAATTGCGGATTATCACAGGCTCTTGGTTTCAGACAGTTTTAAAAATCGCGTGTGATAATAAGTTTGGAGCCGCCTGCAATTGGCTTATTGTAGTAGTGTAATATGTTGTCGCCATCTCTTCACGTTTGTCCTATCCTCGCCCATGGTTTTAAAAGCGATTATTGACTTCCAGTCAGTGTTATACTAACGATCCTTTAGAGTTTTTTTTTAAAAAAAATTGGGGCGGGAGCTCTACCATTCATTAAGATAATGAAGCCCCTAGTACAAACTACAAATTCAACGGTGAATAAAAGAAGCCGCAGGACAACAAGCCACAACCCCACCCACTCTCTATCGTTAGATTGCAACTCAGGTTCTAATTGCAACTCAGATTCTTCAGTCAGTAGCGAGGCCACTTGGAGATGGGAGCACTCCTGATTTTGGTGTTAGGTCTTAGGATTTTTAGGATCAACACTAGCAATGCCTAATTAGGAGTACTTAGGACTAATCTAATCTAACAGACACACTTGAGCATAATTAGACAATTGATCTAACAACTTAGACTATTAATCAAACAATCAAACATAAGAGCAGATCATGCATTAACTAGAAGAGGCTAAGGGTATTAAGGGGAGAGAGAGATGAGGATTACTGTTAGTGGATCCATTAGATGCCATTGGGCTCTAATGGATGGTCGCAGAAGAGATGCTTGGCGCAGGGCGATCGGTGGCGCAGGGAGATCACCGGTGCAGTGGCGGCTCGGTGCAGGAACGGCGGCGGCGGCCTTCCCCTCGCTCCAGGTGCTAATAGATCAGAATATGGTTATGGGGAGAGTCTTAGGCTCGTAATTAACTCGGTAATCAGAGCCCCGAACTCTTCCCTCTATTTATTGTCGCGCGGGCGAGAGGGGCCCACACCGAACGAGAGTCGGTTGCGCCCCCGATCAGGGCGCGTGGGGAGAGTCGGATCCGTAAGTGGTTGTTGCCCACATAGCTGGAATCACAAAACACTAACATTCTCCCTCTTGATCTCGGGTCCTTAACTTATTATATTATTTACTAAACTAATCTTACATATATTCCTCTTTGCTTTGACATAAAGGGCACGACGCATCAAAAAATCCATTTACGCACTGTTTGACTCGACGACCATAATACGTCTCACAATTAGAAATAATCTTACCATTTGGAGCAGGCGAGGCTTTATTAGCATGCATACCGTACTTTCTAAGTACGCTTTCTAAGTATGCCTTCTGAGATAGCCCTAAAACCCCCTTAACACGATCTCGATGTATCTCAACCCCTAAAACATAGGTCGCTTCACCTAGATCCTTAATATCAAAGTTTGAGGATAAAAACTTCTTAGTTTCTAAGAGTAGATTGACATCACTACTAGCTAATAAGATGTCATCCACATAAAGGACTAAGAAAATGAACTTACCATTCTTAAACTTAGCATAAATGCAATTATCCTCCTCATTCTCCTTAAACCCAAACTTTCTAATAACTTCATCGACTTGAGATACCATTGTCTTGAAGCTTGCTTAAGTCCATAAATGAATTTCTTCAAGTGACATCCCATATGTTCCTTACCTTTAACGACAAAACCTTTCGGTTGCGTCATATAGACGTCCTCATATAGATCTCCATTGAGGAACGTCATCTTTACATCCATTTGATGCAATTCTAAGTCATAATGCGCTACTAATGCCATGATGATTCTGAAAGAATATTTAGGCGACACGGGAGAGAAAGTCTCAATGTAATCAATACTCTCCCGTTGAGTGAATCCCTTAGCCACAAGTCTAGCCTTATACTTTTCGATCTTCCCTTTGGAGTCACGCTTAATCTTGTAGACCCACTTACAACCTACTGTTTTGGCTCCTTTAGGAATCTCTACTAAGTCCCAGACCTTGTTGGCACTCATGGAACTCATTTCATCTTCCATGGCCTTGTACCATTCAGATGACTGAGATCGCCTCATGGCATCTTCGTAAGAGGTGGGATCATCCTCCATCTTAACTTCTTCGCTCAAGTAGATCTGATAGTCATCCGAGATGGTCGACCGTCTTACTCTTTGTGATCTTCTTACTTGAGCATCATCTAAGGGTTGAGGCTGTTGCTGAACCTCATTTTGTTCGACCATATCCTCAACAGGCTGAGAAGGTGGAACCTCACTTATTTCTGTTGTGGCCAATGGAGGTGCAACAATAGGCGCTGTGTCACTAGTGGCAGGTACCGGTGGCACAACGACAGCTGGTAGTGTGAAATAAGGCTCTTGAGTCATCAGAACGGGTAAACTAATCCGTTCCTCCTCAAGGTCTATTTCCCGCCGTACCGTGCTCCCCCTGATCATAGCGTCTTCTAAGAATATGGCATGTCGTGTTTCTATAAACTTAGTATGCCCATCTGGACAATATAACCTAAAACCCTTACTTTTCTCAGGATAGCCAATAAAATGACAACTAACTGTTCTAGATTATAGCTTATTAATGGTTGGGTTGAACATCTTATCCTTAGCTAGACATCCCCAAATATGAAAATAGTTTAATGAGGGCTTACGTCCCGTCCACATCTCATGCGGTGTTTGAGGTGCTGACTTAGTGGGAACCTGATTAAGCACATGAATGGCAGTTTTTAATGCCTCCATCCATAGGCTAACCGGTAACGTAGAATAACTTAACATACTTCATACCATGTCCATAAGCGTATGGTTTCTACGTTCTGCAACACCATTCTGCCGAGGTTCGCCCAGTGTAGAATACTGGGCGACTATGACATGTTCCTGTAAAAACCTTTGCAAAGGGTCTAAGAACCTGACCATATGGGGTATGCCTGAAAGTCGCCTAGAGGGGGGTGAATAGGCAATAATACCTGAAATGACTTAATCAAATGAGATTAAACAATGGCCGGCTTGGATCCCACTATATCAATGGGTAATCACCAAGTTTGATGGGGATTCTCACAAGTTGAGGCTCCCACAAATCAATATAATGAGAAGCACACGAAGCTCAACTCACACAAGCCACAAAACACAACACAATGTGCAAGAGATCAAACCGAGAGCCAAAGCGTGATGATCTTCCTTTACTCACCTCCCCAAATGCTAATCTCTTCAAGATTTGCTCTTAAGGTGTTAGTAGGACGAGTAGAAGGATTTGGAAGGCTCTAGGATGCTTGCGGCGGCGCTAGGGTTCAAGACTTGTTCAAATGAGGCCGGGGGTCCCCTTTTTATAGGGGTCTCGAGCCCCTTCCGCTGACCTCAGCAGAAGGGCGGACTAGTCTGGCCTCTGGCCCCGGACTAGTCCGGGCCCAGTGGGACCACTGACCTCTGGTCAGGTCCCGACAACTGCCACACTACGCGACGATCGTCACACTACCCGCCAAATTTCCAAATTCAAACAGTCACTAGACAACGGACTAGTCCGGTCAACAACGGACTAGTCCAAAGTGGAACAGAACTGTTTGGTCCGTCCCAAAACCGACTCTTCTGGGTTTGCCCGCACTAGTCTGGCCACAGGGGCGGACTAGTCCGGCCCTCTAGGGTTTCTCTCGGTCTATCTCACTAAGTCTCAAATGGACAAGTCCGTACCCAAACAGACAAGTCCGAACTTTTCTAGAGAGCTTTGGTCCGTACAAAAATGGACAAGTCCAGACTTCTCGGACTTAGATCCAAATTCACTAGATTCACTCCAGAGACGTTTGGTCCGTCTCAAAATGGACTTGTCTGTCTGGCCGGACTAGTGCGACCTTGAGGCCCGGACTAGTCCGACCTCCTAGGGTTTTTCTCATTTTTGGCTTCTTACTTAGGTGTTTTACTAAACCACCACTTGGAGCCCTCTAGAATGATCTCATTGCACATGATACATCCACCCTCTCGCATGACACAGCTCATATAAGCTCAACACTATAGAAACCCTAATTTCTACGCTTGAGTCTTTGACACCCATTTTATCCATTTCCTTTTTGAGGGTTTTCATCACATTTCAATCCTTGTACCTGTGCTTAAGATCACTTTAGCTTATTAGCCTCTTAATTGTCATCATCAATCATCCAAAACCCACGGAGATGCCTAGATGCACTTTCAATCTCCCCCTTTATGGTGATTGATGACTACACATTAAGACTTCAACAATAAGGATAATAATTTGTTTTCATAACATGTTTTTGTATGAGTGACTCCACCTCAATGTATGCATCATGAGTAAGAGAGATTGAGAGAGTTCTCATACATATACACGTTATGGTGGGGTGCCTAAATGATGTGTTCATAAAGTGTGATAAGGCAACGATTATGCAAGATAGACATGTAAATGAGGCAACACATCACAAATTTAGGCAAGATACATGAAAACATAGATTAAATCTCACAATACAACTTGAAATGAGAGATTAAAATATAAGTCCTTAATAGATCAAATACTCTCTCACTAATAACTAAACAGAGACTCTCAAACTCTCCCACTCAATCTCTCCCCCTATCTAATCAAACTCTCTCACTCAATCTCTCCCCCTATCTAAGTGCCCCATCCACTAATCTCTCCCCATTTTGCATCAAGACACCAAAAAGGAAAAGAAGAGAGTAAGATCCCTTAGGTCTACTCATCATCGGAGTCGTAATCGTCATTGCTGCCTTGGCGCCCGCTATCGCTATCTGTGGCCTCCGGGCCAACATTGGCATCATCATCGGTCGGGGCCACGATGGAAGTCCCATCTTCACCAAACTGAGCGAGCTCCTCGGCAGTGAACTCCGGGAAAGAAGTGAGCTCACCATCACTCTCCTCGGTGGGAGACACAAGAATGTCCAGCTTGTCGCACATCGCCTTGAGATACTTCTCATTGCGACGTTCCATGCGACGTTGCTGAATTTTCGTCTTCCGGCAAGAGGAGAAAAGAGCTTTTAAGCATTTGAAGAATCCACTCGATGATGAAGGAGGAGGTGGAGGAGGTGAAGGCACAAAGCGAGAGGAAGAAGCGGGAGGATCCGCATTCTTCCTCCTATGAGCAACCGACTCTGGAGGAGGGAGTTGAGGTTGAAGCCTCCGGTGAATTATGTCTTTCTTAAAAGTGAGTCCGGATATCTTCTCGATCATGACATGATGTACGGAGCGTATCCACATGATCGGTTGGGAGTGTGCGAGATGTTGAAGATGTCATCAAAGATATAGTCCACCACATTAAAGCGGACATCTCCATCAATGAGGACCATCAAGTGCCTCAAATTTACTTGAATTATCCCCGCATCTCCATCCTTGGGGGCAATGGTCTTCGTGAGGACCCGATTGAGCACACTATAGAAAGGCTTGATATTTCTGATGTGCCCAGCCTCAAACTGTGCATGACTTGGGTACATGTACTCTAGGGTGTCCCGATCAACTGGCTTCAGATTTGAAATGATAATCTCATTATCCAGTTGGTCCTCCAAGTCAAGCAACTGGGCAAACTCCCAATAGGTGGTGGATCATTCCTCGCCATGAGTCATCCATGTAATTTGGCGATCCCCATCAGTGTGGAAGTAGATTGTAGAGTAGAACTGGGCAACTACTTCCACATTCCAGTCATACTGGAAAGCCATGAACTTCTTCAAACCGTGTCTCTCGATGGCCTCAATCACAACATTGAAGGCTTGATGATCCTTCTGAGCCATGTAATCCCAATCTATCCACTAAGCATATGTGACAGGGGTCTGCTTGGTCATGTAGACCGTCCGGTAGTAGTCACAGTGGAAGTCACACCAGAAACGGGGATCCACTGTGCTCCTGTCTCGCTGATAGACATTGATCTTCCTGAGCTTGCATGCCTTCTTAGCCCCTTTGCCCTTGAAGATGTTAGCGTCGAAGGCAGCTGCGCGGTTTGGGTTCCATGTAGGAGAAGACATCCTCAATGGGCCAATAGGTTGAGAGGCCCCCTTCGATGCCTTGCTTGCAGCCTTCTTGGCAACAGGTTCACACAAAAAGAACCCTAATCTAGAGAAATTTTGTGAAAACTTTGGATCCTACCACAAAAATGGAGGTATATGATCACAATGATGTGCACAACAACATTTGTGAAGAGGTTTCTATCAATAGACCTAAAAGAATTAAATTTTGGAGATTTTGGGTTAGGTCAAGAATACATCTTCAAATCTTCGATTCGATCAAATGTGGGTGAGGAATCGGCCTCCGATGCTTGGGGAAAGGTTCCTAAGCATCTTAGGGCTTCAATCCACTAATTGGAATCAAGATTTTGTGGTTGGAATTGAAAATTGCCGTTTGGAAGGCGATTCTTTAGCGTTTTTGGAGAGAGAGTGCTTGAATGGAAGTGGAGAGGTCGAGGGCTCCCTGGGGAGGTTAAGTCCCCAAGGACCGGCATAGTACGGTCAGGGACCCGAACTTGTCCGGCTATCAGACTAGGTCTGAACGGTTCTAAGCCACCGACTAGTCCGGTCTATGGACGGACTAGTCCGGTCCTTAGGCTGAAAACTCCTATATATATATATATATATATATATATATATATATATATATATATATATATATTGAGTTTTTAGTGGAGATTTGATCCTTTGGACTAGATTTCACAAAAGATCTTTGTAAACATGGTTAGTAAGCAATCAAAAATCAAACTATGACCATGATTCACAAGGATTCAATAATTTCAAAATAATTTGTAGAAGAATTGAGGAGGATGAGTTTTCGCAAGCATGTGTGAATTTTGAATATGACAATCAGATGTGCAATATTCAAGCCACATTTCGAGAATCCAAGATATTAAGCTCACTCCTAAGTTAACAAAATCTTTTCTCATCTAAGGGCTTGGTAAAGATATCGGCCAATTGTTTATCGGTTCTCACATGTGAAATTGCAATGTCTCCTTTGATGGAGTGATCTCTCAAGAAATGGTGGCGAATATCGATGTGGTTAGTCCTTGAGTGTTCAACAGAGATTGTGGGCTATTTTGATGGCACTCTCATTGTCACATAGGAGAGGAATATGGCGCAAGTTTATGCCATAGTCCCTAAGAGTTTGTCGCATCCAAATAAGTTGTACACAACAACTTCCGACGGCGACATACTCCGATTCGACTGTGAAAAGTGCAATGGAGTTTCTTTGAGGACCATGACACTAGGGATCTACCAAGGAATTGACAAGTTTCTGATGTACTCTTCCTATCAACTTTGCACCCCGCATAGTCCGCATCGAAATATCCCATGAGGTTAAACTTAGAGCCTTTGGGGTACCAAAGTCCTAGGCTTGGTGTGTGAACCAAATAACTAAGAATTCTCTTAACAGCAGTCCAATGACACACCTTAGGAGCGGTTTGAAATCTAGCACACATACACACACTAAGCATGATATCGGGCCTAGCTGCACATAAGTAAAGCAATGAGCCTATCATAGAACAATATACCTTTTGGTCCACACTTGGACCATCTTCATTGAGATCGAGATGCCCATTGGTTGCCATAGGATTCTTTATGGGTTTGGCCTTGTCTATGTCAAACTTCTTGAGTATATCTTGTCTGTACTTGGTTTGACATATGAACGTGCCTTCCTTGAGTTGCATCACTTGAAAGCCTAGAAATAACTTGAACTCCCCCATCATGGACATCTCAAATATTTCCATCATTATCTTAGAAAACTCATCACAAAAAGTTTTGTTAGTAGAACCAAATATAATGTCATCGACATATATGTGGCAAACAAACAAATCATCATTGAAGTGCTTAGTGAATAAAGTATAGTCCGCCTTCCCAATTTTGGAACCTGAGTTAGAAAATATCTAAGGCACTCATACCAAGCTCTAGGAGCTTGTTTGAGTCCATAGAGAGCCTTACACAATTTGTACACATGGTTTGAAAATTCTTCATCTTCAAATTCGGGTGGTTGCTCCACATACACCTCTTCCTTGATTGGACCATTGAGGAATGCGCTCTTGACGTCCATTTGATATAGCTTAAAATCATGGTGAGTAGTAAAGGCAAGTAATATACAAATTGATTCAAGCCTAGCTACAGGAGCAAATGTTTCTTCGAAATCCAAACCTTCGACTTGTGAATACCCTTTGGCCAGAAGTCGTGCCTTGTTCCTTGTAACCACCCCGTGTTCATCTTGTTTGTTGCAGAACACCCATTTGGTGCTTACAACATTCGCATTAGGTCTCTTCACAAGCTCCCACACTTGATTTCTTTCGAAGTTGTTGAGCTCTTCTTGCATGGCCATCACCCAATCCGGATCTCCTAGTGCTTCTTCAACCTTGTGGGGCTCCAAGGAAGAGACAAAAGAGTAATGTTCACAAAGGTTTGCAACATGAGATCGAGTGATTACCCCCTTGGAGATGTCTCCAAGTATATTGTCAACGGGATGGTCCCGTTGTATGCTTTGATGCACTCTTGGGTGAGGCGCTTGAGGTCTTGAGTCATCATCTTGGTCTTCCTCATCTTCATTGTCTCCCCCTTGATTGATGCCTCCATTTTCATATTTTGGGAGGGCATCTTGGGGAACTTGATCATGATTATTTGAGGAAGAGCTTGCTTTATGTGTAGAATGGTCACTTGCGTCTTGAGGTTGTTCTTGTGGTCGTATGTCTCCAAGTGCCATCCTTCCTATCACCACTTGCACAGCTTTTTCTTGATCTAGCACATGATGATCAACTTGCTCCACTTGGGAGCCATTAGTCTCATCAAACACTACGTCACGTGCTACTTCAACAATTTCGGAGGATTTGTTAAAGACACGATAGGCGTAAGTGTTTGAGTCATAGCCAAGCAAGAAACCCTCATTCGACTTAGAAGCGAACTTCGAAGTCCTAGGCTTCTTGTTAAGAATGTAGCATTTGCTCCCAAAAACACGAAAGTAAGATATGTTGGGCTTGTTACTGGTTAGGAGCTCATACGACGTCTTCTTAAGTATGCGACGAAGATACAACCGGTCTATGGCATGGCAAGCGGTGTTGACTGCTTCTGCCCAAAACCAGTCCGACGTCTTGTACTCATCAAGCATGGTTCTTGACATCTCAATTAGAGTCCTATTCTTCCTCTCAGCCACCCCATTTTGTTGAGAGGGGTAGGGGCCGAGAACTCATGCTTGATGCCTTCTTCATCCAAAAATTCTTCAACTTGAGTATTCTTGAATTCGGTGCCGTTTTCACTCCTTATGGTCTTGATACTCAAGGATATCTCATTTTGAGCTCTCTTCAAGTATCTCTTGAGAACACCTTGAGTCTCGCTTTTGTCATGCAAAAAGAATACCCAAGTGAAACGTGAAAAGTCATCAACAATAACAAGACCATATTTGTCACCACCAATACTAATGTAGGTGATTGGACCGAAGAGATCCATGTGTAGAAGCTCCAATGGTCTTGATGTTGTCATAATGTTCTTGGATGGATGTGGTGATCCAACTTGCTTTCCGGCTTGGCATGCGCTATGTGGCCTATCCTTTTCAAACACAACATTCTTTAAACCACGGATGTGCTCGCCCTTAAGGAGTTTTTGCAAATTTCTCATCCCAACATGGGCTAGCCTCCTATGCCAAAGCCATCCCATGTTAGTTTTTGCAATTAAGCATGTATCAAGTTGGGCTTTATCCGCGGAGAAATCCACAAGATAGATCTTTCCCTTGAGTACAGCCTTAAAGGCAATTGAGCCATTGCTTCTCCTTGTGACGGTCACACCCTCATTAGTGAACAAACAATTATAACCTTTGTCACATAGTTGTGATATGGACAAGAGGTTATAATCAAGTGAATCAACATGTAAAACATTTGAAAGAGTACGATTAAAGGACATAGCAATTTCACCGGTGCCAAGGATTTTTCCTTGGCTATTGTCCCCAAAATAGATTCCTTCACTTGGATCTTCATTTAGCTCATACTCCACAGACATCTTCCTCTCTCTGGTCATATGATTTGTGCATCCACTATCAAGAACCCATTTGGTTCCACTGGAGGAGAATGCCTACAAGAAAGATTTAAGCCTTTGCTTTAGGTACCCTAGCGGTGTTGGGTCCTTTGATGTTAGTCAAGAGGCACTTGGGCACCCACACACAAGGTTTGGGACTCTTGCGGTGTGGCCCAACATACCTAGCATATGCCTTTCCAAAATTGTTCCTCGATAAAACATATGATGCATCGAAGTCATGGAACAATGGATGAGGTTCTTTATTAGGCATTTTAGGTGAAGTTGCAACATTATTTTCCTTATTGTTGTATGAGTCTCCTTTGACAAAAACAATCAAGTCTTTGCCATTCTTGGGAGTTTTGGCGTTTTGCCTCATCTCTCTAGAATAACCAAGACCATCCTTGACAAGGGATGTCTTGTGTTGGTATATGCACTACGTGCATATGCCACCTTCTCCTTGTCAAAGATGCCACCCTTGGGTGCTTGATTGGTTTGTGCCAACTTAAGCTCATATTTAAGCTTTATGATCATGTTTGAGCATTTACAAGGTTGAGATGCTTCGGATTTAACATTTGTGGAAGATGAGCTTGTAGAGGAAGAAGGTGCATTGACCTTGAGAGACTTCACTTGTGTCTCAAGGATCTTGTTAGCTTGTGTCAAACTAACAATTTCATCCTTGAGCACAATTGTAGTGTTCTCAAGGTTTGAGCAAGTTTCCTTGCTCAAAGCGAGTTCACGCTCAAGTGCCTTGCTTCTTTCTCTTTCAAGCTCCAAGAGCTCCTCAACCTCTTGACATCTCTCCTTTTGTTGGATGAGCATGTTCTCTTTACGGTTGATGAGTTCTTCCTTCTCAAATATTTCCTCCATTAACAATCTCAATCTCTTCAAAGTACTTTTACTCATGTCTTTAAGCATATGTTCATTTTCACTACTACTACCAAAATCATCATGAGAAGAAATTGAAGAAGAGGATTTATATTTAACCTTTTTTCCCTCCTTGACCATGAGACAAGTTGCCTTTGAAGTCTCCAAGTTTGGGAAGAGCCTGTTCTCCGTTGTTGTCTTCTTCATAGCAATTGTTGTTATCTTCTCTTCTTCATCGGAGGAGGATTCCTCATTTGAATCCCACTCCTTTCTGAGGTGGGCATGTCCGGATTGCTTCTTCTTCTTCAAATACTTCTTCTCTTTGGACTTGCCCTCCTTCTTCTTCTTGTTTTCTTCATGTGGACAATCCACAATGAAGTGGCCATACTCCCCACAATTGTAGCAAGCCCTCTTTGATCTTGTCTTGGGCTTGTCTTTGCTCTTTCTTTCATTTTGGTAGCTCCCCCTCCTCCTTCTAAACATCCTCTTAAAGTTGTTGATGAAGAGACCTTCTTCCTCATCGGTGTCGGGACTCTCTTCATCACTCTCTTCCTTTTCTTGTGATCTTGAGGACGTTGCCTTGAATGCAACATCCCTTTTCTTGGAGGAGGAAAGCTTTTGTAGATCATTGTAGAACATCGCTTCTTGCTCCATCATCTCATGGTTGATGATCCTCCCTAGCACTTCTTTGCGAGTCATCTTGTGGAAGCCTGGGCTCTCACAAATTAGTGAGCAAAGAGTGATGTTTCGAGGCATGAAAGCTCGAATCATCCTCTTTACCACCTCGTGGTCGGTCCACCTGGTGCTTCCATATGACCGACTCTTGTTGATGAGAAACTTGAGGCGGTCATACATATCTTGGGGGGACTCACCCTCAATGATGGTGAATCTCCCAAGCTCTCCTTCGATCATCTTGATCTTTGCCTCCCTAATGACGCGGTTGCCTTTGTGTGCCGTCTTGAGGGTATCCCATATCTCCTTGGCAACCTCCAACCCTTCCATACGATTGAACTCCTCTCAATTCAATAGGGAGGTAATCACTCCAACGGCTTGAGCATTGCGATGTAGAAGAACAGCTTGCACCGGACTGATGTCTTCCTCATTCTTCAGAAGATGAACACCTGTCATAACAATTTACCACAAGCTAGGGTTTAAGGAAATGAGGTGCATCTTCATATTATGCTTCCACATAGAGTTATCATTTCCTTCAAATTTAGGAGGTTTGACAATGGGAATAGACAAATAATGGTTGCTTGTGGTAAGTTGATCATAATTGTAAGGATATCGGGAGTAGTCTTGTGAACTACTCCTATTGTCGATGTTGGTCACGACAATTGGCTTGATCTCCTTCTTTGGAATGTTGAGCTTCTCACAAAGCCGTGCCTTGAGCATCCGAACTTCTTGGTTGTCATTTGGATCATCTTGAAGAACATCGACGTTATTCGTCTTGGAGTCATCGACGACCACCAAAACTTCATTGTCACCCCTTCCGGCCATTTCTTCTCCGAGTTGTTAGACTCTTTTGGAGAAGCCTGCTCTCATACCAATTGAAAGTCGCCTAGAGGGGGGGTCAATAGGCAATAATACCTGAAATGACTTAATCAAACAAGATTAAATTCATGTGGCTGGACTAATCTGCACAGGGTCGGACTAGTCCGCTCACCACAGGGTGAAAACCCTAAAAACTTGGTTTCTACAAGTTATTTGCGGAATTTAAGTTCACCAAAGAGATAAGAAATATGTGGTAAACTGGTACAATTCAGATTGTGAAGTTGAGACACTTAGATCACAAGTTTTCAACAATTATCAATGTGAAGAGCAATATGAGCAATAAGAACCCTAATAGAAATACTAGTGATCACGAAAAGTAAAAGACAAGTGAGACAAGATTTATCCTGTGGTTTAGCTCCACGAAGAAGCCTACATTCACATTGAGAAGTCCACACAAGGATCAGGTCTCACTTGACCCTTCTCTCACCAAGCCACCACGATGGCCGGCTTGGATTCCACTATATCAATGGGTAATCACCAAGTTTGATGGGGCTGCTCACAAGTTGAGGCTCCCACAAATCAATACAATGAGGAGCACATGAAGCTCAACTCACACAAGCCACAAAACACAACACAATGTGCAAGAGATCAAACCAAGAGTCAAAGCGTGATGATCTTCCTTTACTCTCATCCCCAAACCCTAATCTCTTGAAGATTTGCTCTTAAGGTGTTAGTAGGACGAGTAGAAGGATTTGGAAGGCTCTAGGATGCTTGTGGTGGCGCTAGGGTTCAATACTTGTTCAAATGAGGTCGGGGGTCCCCTTTTTATACGGGTCCCGAGCCCCTTCTGCTGACCTCAGCAGAAGGGCGGACTAGTCCGGCCTCTGGCCTCGGACTAGTCCGGCCCAGTGGGACCATTGACCTCTGGTCAGGTCCCGACAACTGCCACACTATGCGACAATCGTCACACTACCCGCCAAATTTCCAAATTCAAACGGTCACTAGACAACGGACTAGTCCGGTCAACAACGGACTAGTCCAAAGTGGAACAGAATCATTTGGTTCGTCCCAAAACGGACTCTTCTGGGTTTGCCCGGACTAGTCCGGCCATAGGGGCGGACTAGTCTGGCCCTCTAGGGTTTCTCTCGGTCTATCTCAATATGTCTCAAACAGACAAGTCCGTACCCAAACGGACAAGTCCAAACTTTTCCAGAGAGCTTTGGTCCGTCCAAAAATGGACAAGTCCGGACTTAGCTCCAAATTCACTCAGATTTGCTCCAGATACGTTTGGTCCGTCTCAAAATGGACTTGTCTCCCTGGCCGGACTAGTCTGGCCTTCTAGGGTTTTTCTCGTTTTTGGCTTCTTACTTAGGTGTTTTACTAAACCACCACTTTGAGCCTTCTAGAATGATATCATTGCACATGCTATATCCACCCTCTTGCATGACACGGCTCATATAAGCTCAACACCATAGAAACCCTAATTTCTACGCTTAAGTCTTTGACGCTCGTTTTATCCTTTTCTTTTTTGAGGGTTTTCATCACATTTCAATCCTTGTACCTGTGCTTAAGATCACTTTAGCTCATTAGCCTCTTAATTGTCGTCATCAATCATCCAAAACCCACGGAGATGCCTAGATACACTTTCAATGCCGACCGTAGTATTCACCTCCACGATCGGATCTTACTACCTTAATCTTAATATTGTGCTGATTTTCTTCTTCAACCTTAAATATATTAAACTTATCCAATGCTTCAGATCACTCCTTGATTGGATAGATGTAACCATAATGAGCTTAGTCATTCGTGAATGTTATGAATGAGTCATACCTATCTACGGAGACTACAGGAAACAGAGCACACATGTCCCTGTGAATAATTTCTAAAATTCCCGTGTGGCGTATGGCATTCTTCTTAATAGTCTTAACAAACTTTCCTTTAATGCAATCAATGCATTCTTCTGAATCTGAAAAGTCTAAGTGAGGTAAGATCGATTGAGATACTAAGCACTCGATCTTCCCTCTTGAAATATGGCATAAACGACAATGCCATAATTTTGACGATGTTTCAAAATCGATTCTTTTGCGCTTGTTTCTTCTTATGTCATTCATAGCGGGAATTTGATCATTACTTACAGCATTCACATTATCATGAGTGGACAATAGATAAAGCATGTCTTGTCTGAAGACAAGACTCACAATCTTATTATTCAAACTAAGAGTATTTGTCTTTGCCAAAATGGCAAACAAATCCACAATTATCCAGACATGAAACTGATATCAAATTCCTCTCTAAACTAGGGACATAAAGAATATAATGAAGACTAAGTATGAAACCACTACTAAGTCTAAGAGGATAGATTCCAATGGCTTCAACTTCAGCTTCACTGCCATCAGCGACTTTGATGGTCCTTTCCCCCCTTCTTATAGTCCTCATCATACTTAGCCCCTGTATAGAATTACAAACGTGCACAGTTGCACCTAAGTCAATCCACCAAGTAGATCGTGAATAAGCTAAAAACAGGAATTAATTTACAAAAGTTATAACATCCTTACCATTCTTAGCACGCCACTTAATAAACCCAATGCAGTCCTTCTGGCGATGTCCAAAATCTTTGCAAAACTTGCACTAATCTAATTTTAACTTAGAACTAGAAGGCTGAGGAGCTGTCCCTTTGCCCTTAGAAGAGGAGCCATGTACCTTAAAAGATGGTGGCTTGGGAGAGTGAAGTAGATCTTCGCCTTTCCCTTACCCTTACCTTTAGTTAAGTTAATAGAGTTTCCACCCTTACCTTTTATGTGTTCCTCCTCCTGAACGCACATAGTCATGACTTTTTCTAATGTTCAGCTATCTTCCTTAGAGTTGTAATTTATTACAAAAGTCTCAAACTCCTTAGGAAAAGACATGAAGATGAAATGCACAAGCATCTCATCTAGCATGGCTAAGTTAAGTGTCTTGAGGTTTGCATTTAAATTACTCATCTTAAGGATGTGATCTCTCACACCCCCACCAGTGTACCTCTCATTAACAAGCCTTTTGAGGAGAGTGCTTGCTAATGTCTTAGTGGATCCTGTATACTGACTTTTGACCTTGGAAAGATACTCAGTAGCCAGCTCACAGTCAGAATAACTCCTCTTATAGTCTAAGAAATGGTGGCCTTAATGACCATTATATATTTTCTGTTGGATTCCTCCCATGCCTCAAGATCCTTAGGGTACTTTTCCTTAAGATTAAGATAGTCCTCTTTTCTTACTCCAAACTCCTCATTAGTTTCCTTAGGTTGAGCAATGGGAGCTTCAAGATCAACAGGTCGATCCTTTCTTAGGTAAAGGTCAAGATTTGCAATTGTTAAGTTCATCATGAGTCTCTCATTCCATGTCCCATAGTTATGACCCGTGAGAGTCTCTATGGAGGCAATGAGACTTACCACATTGGAGGTTGTCGAAGTGGTTAAACGACACTTCCCTCGATACTATTAAATTGTAGCCTGTGGAGGTTCTTTATCGGTTTGGGCGTGCAGAGCTCAGGCACAAGATGATGACACGGGTGATTTACGTGGTTCGGGTCGCCTCAGCGTAATACCCTACTCCACGGGGTTTGTGTTGTCATATTGAGTAAGTCTGTAGCACTAGTATGCGTGTGAGCTTGGATCAGATATCCCTATACCGTGCAGTGCAGTCCTTTTATAGTCCAAGGACTGGCCGCTATAACATTTGCCTAGCCCGACATGTTGCCCTGGCGTATTCCATAACCTAATACACAGTCTATGAGTATTAAGTGTGATTAATAGGGTGATAACGTGCCTTAATGTGCGTTACCCCTATTAACAATTCATTGATTGTGTGTCATTAATATAGCATTAATGACACGTAATCAGGTCTTGTAACTGTCGCTTTAACTGTCCCTTGAACGTCCGTGCTGTTGGAGATCAGCCAACGTCTCTGTTGGTGTTGTAGGTCCGGAAGCTCCACACGTGGCTGTTCTGGAGCTTTCCTTCGTGAGAAGATAGGTCCAGAACTGACATACACGTGGTGGCATCGGAGTTGCCCTCTACGGGGGGTAAGGTCTGGAGTCATTATCCACGTGTCATCGCCGGAGCTTCCCTATGTCGGGAGTTCAGCTCCGGTCTTATATTACACATGGCAGTCCCAGAGCTACCCATTTGAGGGAGGCGGATCCGATGCCGTGTTACACGTGGAGCCTAAGGGAGCCTTCAACTCGAACAGGTGGAATTTACTTGCACTTCTTGCGATATCATGGGGTACCCAGTACGCAGGGTACCGACAGAGGCACCTTAAACAATTAGAAAATGACTTAAATAACACATAATGCATCACATACTTAAAATTGCACTTAAACAATTAGAAATGGCTCAAAATGTCTTTCACGTTGGTTACTCAACAAAACCATTTCCCTTAAATAACTTAATACACAGTCTATGAGTATTAAGCGTGATTAATAGGGTGATAACGTGCCTTGATGGTTGCGTACCACTATTAACAGTCCACTGATCGTGTGTCATTAATATAGCATTAATGACACGTAATCATGTCTTGTAACTGCCGCTTTAACTGTCCCTTGAACGTCTGTGCTGTTGAAGATCAGCCAACATCTCTATTGGTGTTGTAGGTTCGGAAGCTCCACACGTGGCAGTTCTGGAGCTTTCTTTCGTGGGGAGATAAATCCGGAATTGACATACACGTGGCGGTACTGGAGCTTCCCTCTACGGGGGGTTAGGTCCGGGGTCATTATCCACGTGTCATCGCCGGAGCTTCCCTATGTCGGGAGTTCAGCTTCGGTCTTATATTACACGTGGTAGTCCCAGAGCTACCCATTTGAGGGAGGTGGGTCTGATGCCGTGCGACACGTGGGGCCTGAGGGAGCCTTCAACTCGTACAGGTGGAATTCTCTTGCACTTCTTGTGGTATCATAGGGTACCCAGTATGTAGGGTACCGACAGTGGCCCCCGGGCCCACCTCTGGGAGAAACCCTTTGGGTCATTATTCTACCAGAGGTGGGGCCATCCTTAGTTCCCGCCCTATAACTTCAAAGGTCTTTTGATATGCCGTTGGGGTGATGGTTCGTGGTTAAACCATAGCCGCATGGCTTGCTTTGAATGAGGCAGATGAGATCTTTGAGTGTGGATCTCACGCAATTAAAGGTCACTAGTTCCCAATACGAAAACTGTATCGGTTTCGAGCGCCTTGTCAAGCTGCCGCCTTTGGGTTTCACGTCACCCCTCATGACAACGGTTTACCGGGGGTAATAACCTCGACCTCTTCGTCAGGGTGGCCCCGGGCCCATTTGTCATTGACGAGGTAGATTTTTGAAATGTGACCCTGCTCTCGTTGCAGTTTCCATCCAAGCGTCGCGGAGGCTTACTTAAGAAGGAAAGTATGCACGGTTTGAGGACTCTTTACTCTTTCGATCAAACTTGTGCTCAGAGCCTCCCAAACTTCGCCTAGCTTTCCTTTCCATTGCTCCACTTTGCCGTGATGGAGTTAGGTCTTCCCATGAGCCACACTTAGAGCAAGGACAATCTAATGAAGGTCCGAACCTTCATGGGATGGTCCAGCGACTCCTTCAACCACTTGGTTCGTGCCGGCAAGCTCCCCTTCAAGAAGGAGCGCCGCAGGGAGATGGTATACTTTTTGGCATACGCCATGGTGGGACTGATCCCACCATTCTTGAGCTTCATCCTGATGCTGCTGGACTTCTATGGCCTCCAACTGTATCACCTCGGCCGGCACTCCCTTCTGCTCGTGGCCACTTTCGTCCACTTCTGCGAGATGTGGGTGGGTGTGCCTCCCTGTGTCGAATTGTTCTGGACCTTCTTCACAGCTCATACCACCGGCAAGAGGACAGAATTGCTTTGCTTCTATTACTTCGTGAAGCCCAAGGACTGCCCCTTCAAGTACTTGAAGTCGTTCCCCTTGGGAAAATGGTACGACAGGAAGAAGGATTGGATCATCATTGCAGTGGAGGAGCACGACAGGTTGGAGCTGCCCCAAGGACTCCCCAACGTCAACACCGAGGCCTGGAATGTAGTTCCAAAGTTGTCGGATGCGTTCAACTGTGTCCTGACCAGGATTCGGGCATGCGTGGAGTGTGGAGTGACCCCCCAGATTGTCTTCGAAAATTTATTGGTGAACAATTGGGTTCCACTGAGGAAGAGGGAGAAGCTCGCTTGGGCTTTCAACAGCATGATGGATGACGACCGGTTTGAAACCCAACTTGGATGACAAAGCTTTGAAGCTCCATCTCAAGAAATTTCAGCATGGGCTTGTCGACAGCGACGCCTTAGCCCCACAGGCTGCTTTGTTGCCCTTAAACATGATTCCAGAGATCAGCAGGGAGCTCCAAAGGAAGATGCTGGCGCTAGAAGACCTTGGCGAGGTAGAAAAACACCGGACCTCTAGGGTTGTAATCCCCGGAGTTTCCGAGTAGGTGGTCGCCCCTGCTCCGAGCCAAAGGGTTGAAAACATTGTCAAGGACAAGGGCAAGGAGTCAGCTGAGTCTTCCAGTCGGAAGACGAAACTTGAGCATGCTGATGGGAGGTCCGTTAGGCCTGCTCCATCTACAACAGCCCCTTCTCCCCGACATGGGAAATCTTCTGCAGCTACACCTCCTCGGGTGCAAGTGTCTTCGAGAGGTGCCAGTTCTGAACAGTCGACTCTAGTCCCGGTGCCAGCAAGGGGCTCTAGGTCCAGAGGTTCTTCTCAACCGAGGGAGACTTCGGCTAAGGCAACACCAACGACATCGGCACGTTCCGGGCAACATTCCAAAGCTCCTCCCGCGCCGACCACGGCAAGCTCCGTCTCAAAGCCTCCAGCGAAGAGGTTCTGCGCAGATTGGAGCGGTAGCTTTCCAAGGTAAGCTTTTGCTTTTTCACCTTGATTTGTCACTCTTGTTTTTATCATGTTTTGAATCTTCTGGTTTTTTGACTGCAGGGCGTCAAAGTTGGGGTCTAAAGCTCCAGCCACTGTCGCACCGACCGTAATAGTGCGGACGGAAACTCCAGCTTCCACCCTCGCTTCTCCTCCAGTGGTGGTCGAGGTCACGGCAGACCCGATGCTAGCTTTTGTGGATCTAGATTTAGAGTCATCGCCAGAAGCTCCCGTGGTAGCGCCGAACCACGGGGGAGAAGTTGAAGATGCACTGCCAGCAACAGCGCTGGAGGTTGAGGCTCCAGTGCGGGAGGTGGAGATGTCGGAAGCTCCAACATCTTAGCCAGAGGTTATTGAGGCTCCGGTTCCTACACCAGAAGTTGTTGTGGGGCCAGTGGTGCAAGAAGTTTCGGCACCTGAGTCGGGGGTCGTTGAAGCTCCATCCGCTGAACTGGAAGTGATTGAAGCCCCGACCACTGAGTCGGAGATGGCCGAAGCTCTGATCTCGAACCCAGTAGTTGTTGAAGGTCCAGCGGCTGAGCCGGAAATGCTTGAAGCTCTGGTTGCTGAATCGGAAGTGGATGATGTATCGGCGCCTGAGCCTGCGGTAGTATAGGCACTGAGTGAAGCTCCAGCTGTCGCCCCGGAGGTAGCTGCCCCAGAGGTGTCTGGGCCAGAGCCGGAGCACCATGAAGAAGTGGCGGCAGGCTTTCCATCCACAGAGCCAGCAACTGAAGACCCGGAAGCAGTATCTTCGACTTCTGCTCCAGAGGTGGAAGTTCCCCTAGTGGGGTCTTCCTCAACAACAGCTGAGGAGCTCCCGGTGGGCGGCCCTAGTGTCGCAGAAGCTCAGGGAACCACACTTGTATAGTGGGACCCAATTTTTGTTATGGAGGATCCCCTGGAGCCAGTGGAGTTGACCCCAGGAGGCCCGGGGCCTATTCCCTTGGCGTTGTCTATAGACAATGCCTACTCAATCCTTCGACAAGTTCATCTCACCTTCAATCATGAGAGCAAGGTCCTTGAAGAGGAGCTCCACACCTTGAGGCGTTGGCACAACATGTTATATTTTGATACCAGGCTTGCGCAGACGAGGCTTGCTGATCAGAAGGAGTGGATCAAGAGGGAGACGGCCCGGATGGAATACTAGGGCAAGCTGCTGGAGGAGAAGGAAGCCACCATCTGGGTCCTCGATGCTAATTCTCATGATATTCTCGAGTGTGCTAAGGAGAGGAGTGATGTTGCCAATGAGCATCACAAAAACCTCACTGCACTGAATGAGATTCTCCCGAAGCGTTGGGCGGACCTTGATGCGAGAGAAGAAAAACTCCTGGAGCAACAGGAGGTTATTTTGAAGAGGGAGGAGGAGGTCATCCAGAAATTGACTCTGGATGAGCAAAATTTGGCAGATCGCACTAAGAAGTTGGATCTTTGGAGTGAGGAAGAGAAGGAGAAGTACTAGAGGCTGGGGCAAGAGCTCTCAAAAAAAGAGAGGTTGATATTGCCGCCAGAGAAGGGAAAGTGAGGGGCAGGGAGAAGGACCTGGCCGAACGGCGGAACCGCATCCACCTCGGGGAGATGGATCTAACCAACCGCGAGAAGCAGGTTGTTGAGAATATGCATCAACATGCCAAAGTGATGGAACGCCTCGCTCGTGAGAGTTCGGAGCTAGCGGCCGTTCGGAGGTCACTAGAGGAGCTGCGGAGCTCAAAAGCAACCGAATCCCTGATGGTATGGGATTTTCTGGGACGTGCAGATAGGGCCCTTGTGCCTCTTGGTTTCAGTCCAGTACGTCCGGAAGACCCAGCACAGGAGCTGGACCAGACGCTGGTGGCGCTTGGCTCTACCGGTAGTAAACTCGACGCAATGGGTAATGTCATCGCTCATCAACTGGAGACATAGGGGAAATCTCTAGCTAAAGACGTCGCCGAGTATATCTTGGCGTGTTACAGAAGCCGAGACTCCTAATTCTCTCTCGATCCAGTCTTTGAAGGACTCATTGCTGAAGAAGAGAATGTCGCCAAAGCTAGTGTCTAAGAGGTTGCTGAGAAGGTTGCTTCATTTTTCCACAGGGCTTAGATCCTCCAGTAGCTAGGACCTTTTCCTTTTTCCCTTTTCCGTAATCCCAATTTTGTAATCCAGTACTTTGAATTAATGAAATCCACTCTTTTTGCCATGAATTTCAATTTGTCTTCAATATACTGTGCTCTATCTTGTTGGTCCCCTAGTATATGTGCACAATTCGAGTGTGTACATGTACCAAATGGATTTGACAGTATGTTGATGACTTGAACGCTTCAAACTTGTAGATTTCAGGTCCGAAGTCTTTATGTTCGATACGTCTACGGCTAGCCCCCTGGGGCTGTCAGAGCTTGATAGCTTCGGCGGCACCCACCATCAACATATAACACATCAATGGTGGGCCATTTGGGATTTATCGGAGCTTTATAGGTCCGGTAGATCCCCATGTCAACGCACGAATCATCGACGGCAGGCCTCTGGGGTTGTTGGAGCTTTGTAGCTCCGACCGCACCCATTGTCAACATATAAAACGTCGACGGTGGGCCCCCTGGGCTTGTCGAAGCTTAGTAGCTCAGGCGTCGTCCACCATCACTATGAGTTTCTGTTTCTCTTGCACATTAGAGACAAGAATAGAGTAAAATTCTTCCTCTTGTCTATAAATCGTTTGTGACTTATCGTTCTTATTTGAGTTTTAAATCCGAAGAAACTCGATATGATAACAAGCATATTGATGTAATCTTCCCAGATTTGTATGCTTTTTAGTACTCAACCTATTGAGGCCTGCCGTGGTGTAGGTAGAGTAGCGTGCTTAGGGTGCAGGACCAGGCTAAGTCGCTAGCACACTCCGGACCTATGTTGGCTTGGCATTCAGGCAAGTAGACTATACAACATGTTGAAATCCAAAGAGATCAACAATATAACTTGTAACACATATGAATAACTTGGACAAAAATTGAAAAATAATTGCACGACTTCATTATAGACACGAAGGATAATAATTTGATATACCAAGCCTTGTACAAAAATAAATACACGTGGAGTCTGTTTTCACACAACAATGTCTTTCATATAGGTCCAGCTTACAGGGGAGACAAGGACACACTTAGGGTACAGGACCAAGTTAAGTGCGCTATACATCTTGTACTAGCCCTGGGAAGGTAGTTATACTTTTAGTGTTGTGGCTGTATCAAGTGTTACTTGAACTTCCTGGACCTTCCCGGAGGGGTCCGGATGTTCTCCCGGAGGACCTACTCTTCTCTGTGTATTGACTCTATAACATACATTGTGCGTAATTACAGACTCACCTGCGTGACTTTAAGTATAAAACTTACAGAGGTGCTCGATGTTCCAAGGATTAGGAAGCGAAGTCCCATCCTTAGTTGCCAAGCGAACGCATCCGGGCCGAGATACTTTGATCACTCGGAAGGGACCTTCCCAGCTGGGGGAAAGTTTATTCATCCCTTTGCGAGTTAGTATTTTCCACAGCACCAGGTCACCTTCCTCGAGTTGTCGGTTGCGCACGTGCCTTTGATGATAGCGTTGGAGCGCTTGGCGATAGCGTGCATTCTGAACAGCTGCTTGGCACCTTCCCTCATCGACGAGGTCAACGTCTTCACGTCGAAGCTGGTCCTGCGCGGCTTCGTTGAAGGTCCAAACCCAGAGCGACCCCATGGTTATCTCCATAGGAAGGACCCCTTCAGCTCCGTACACCAAAAAGAAAGGTGTCTCTCTAGTTGATCGGTTAGGTGTTGTCCTGTTTGCCCACAATGTGGGTGGAAGCTCTTCAATCCAGTTGGCTCCATGCTTTTTTAGGCGCTCATATGTGCGCATCTTGAGTCCTTTTAGGATTTATGCATTTGCTCTCTCAGCTTGGCCATTACATGTTGGGTGAGCTACTGAGGCGTAGCTAAGTTGAATGCCGAGGTCTTCGCAATATTCTTGAAATGTAGCACTTGTAAATTGAGTTCCGTTTCAGTTATGACTTTGCTCGGAACTCCAAATCTACATATAATGGACTTCAAGAATTTGATAGCTGATTGTTTGTTGATTGTCACAACTGGAGTAGCTTCCGGCCATTTGGTGAACTTGTCGATGGTGACATACATGAACATGTAACCTCCAACGGCATTTGGGAATGGTCCCAAGATGTCCATGCCCCACACAAAGAATGGCCATGTAGGAGGTATCATTTGTAGAGATTGAGTCGGTGTGTGAATCTGTTTTGCGTGGAATTGGCATGCTTCACATTTTTTCACTAGCTCAACCGCATCTTGGAGTGTTGTAGGCCAGTAAAAGCCATACCGGAAGGCTTTACCAACCAACGTGCGGGAAGATGCGTGGTTCCCACACTCGCCTCCATGGATTTCTGCGAGAAGCTCACAACCTTCTTCCCTTGTAATGCAACACATTAGGACGTCATTGGCACCACGCCGGTAGAGACCCCCTTCTACCAGTGTGTATCTTTTAGCCAACCTGACAATCCGGTCAGTGGATGCACCATCTTCAGGAAGGATGTTGTCTTTCAAGTAGCTCCGGATCTCCGAGATCCATGCATTGGAGCTAACTTGAGCTTCTGTGTCCTGCATGTTAGGTTGCTCGGAGCTTCCGACAGCACCTATGACCCTTGGTGGACGCCATGGTAATAGGGCCACCGAGACTACTAGCTTCGAGGTGCTGGTCTCGCCCCCTTCATTTATTTCGGCAGACTGAGTTGTTGGTCTTGATAACCTCCGGACGAAGATTCCGTTGGGAGTCGAGCTCCGGTTGAAGCCTTCATCGAGAGTTCGTCAGCTTCAGCGTTGTGAAGACGCTGGACATGGTGGAGATCCAGGACTTCGAAGTCCTTCTGGAGCCTCTGGACTTCAAGAAGATAAGTAGCTAGTTGGGGATTGTTACAACAGCATTCACCTTTGACTTGTTTGATGATGAGTTGTGAGTCACCCTTCACCAATAGCTATTTGACACCATAGGATAGTGCCACCTTGAGTCCATAGATGAGTGCTTCATACTCCACCATGTTGTTGGTTGCCTTGAAGTCAAGGTGAACCATGTATTTGACCTTCTCCCTGGTCGGAGCGAGGAGAAGAATTTCAGCTCCGACTCCCTGCTTCTGCATGAAGCCGTCGAAGTAGAGAGTCCAGTGAGGCTCAGTGAATACCGGAACCTTGGGTTTCGGTTTCTGCTAACTAGGGCCCCTAGGGTTTAATGGAGAGGAAGTCCATTCCACCACGAAATCAGCCAAAGCCTCACTCTTGATTGCTTGTCGTGGCACGAATTTGAGATTGAACTCGGCCAGCTCCGCTACCCACTTTGCGATGTTCCCAGTAGAGTTAGGGTTATGCAAAATAGCGCGCAATTGATAAGAAGTTACCACTGATATTTTGTGGGCTTGGAAATAGTGACGAAGCTTCCTTGAGGCAATAAGAACTGCATCAAGCAACTTATGCACCTCAATGTATCTGGTCTTGGCATCGTGGAGTAATTCGCTGATGAAGTACACTGGGCGCTGGACGGTCTGAACCCTCTCGAAGGGGCCTGAAGCTTCTTCTCCATCGACTCGGACCCTCCCAGAAGGGTCCGAGCCTTCTTGTTGAGCTTCTCGGACCCTCCCGGAGGGGTCCAGATCTTCTTCCTGTTCAACCCGAACCTTCCCTGATGGGTTCGAATATTCTTGAACAGCCGTTAAAACTCCCTTAGATGAGAGAGGTTGATCTTCTAGCACTCTGTCTTGAAGATCCGTGTCTGGGGGCTGGGACCCAGACTTGCCTTCAGGTAGCTGCGGACCCTCCCGGAGGGGTCTAGGCTCCTGAACTGGATGTGCCTCTGGCCTTTCCGCGACTAGGACCATGCTAACAACTTATGTAGTTGCAGAAATATAAAGCAGTAAAGGCTCACCAAGATTCTGAGCTACCAAGATCGGTAGGGTAGTGAGGAGCTGCTTCAATTCTTGAAATGGATTTTCTGCTTCTTCAGGCCAATGAAATAGTCCAAAATTTCTCAAGAGTTTGAAGAAGGGTAGTGCCCGCTCTGCTAGTCTTGAGATGAACTGGTTGAGTGCGGCTAGACACCCAGTTAACTTTTGTACGTCTTTTATGTGGGATGGGGGCCGCATATCTTCAATGTCTTTGATCTTTGCCGGGTTTGCTTCAATTCCTTAGTGAGTCACCAAGAAACCAAGAAGTTTCCAGGAGCTAACCCCGAAGACACACTTGTCCGGGTTCAGCTTGGTGAGCGTGATGCGCGGCCTGTCGAAGACAGCTTGTAAATTGTCAAGGAGTGACTCCTTGTTCTTGATCTTCACAACGATGTCATCGACGTACAACTCCACTAAGTCTCTAATTAACTCTCCAAATGTTTTTTACATAGCTCGTACAAAGGTTGAAGCAGCATTTTTGAGACCAAAGGGCATGGCAGTATAACAATATAATCCATCTACTGTTATGAAGGCAGTATGCTCTTCATCTTCCTTAGACATTTGGACTTGATGATATCCAGAATATGCATCTAAGGAACACAATAGCTCGCACCTGGAGGTGGACTCCACTATATGATCTATTCTAGGTAGTGGAAATGGATCCTTTAGACATGGTTTATTTAAGGTGGTGTAGTCGATACACATCTGAAGCTTCTCGCCAGCCTTGGGCACCATGACTGGATTTGCCAGCCATTTTGGGTGAAACACCTCCTAGATGAAACCAGCTCCGAGCAACTTCTTGATCTCCTATCGGATGAAGTTTTGTCGCTCAACTGATTGTTTCTGAGGCTTCTGGTGTACAGTTCATGCGTTAGGATAAATCTTCATATTGTGCTCGATCACCTCCCTAGGGATCCCAGCCATTTATGATGGTTTCCAAGCAAACACGTCAACATTCGCCCAGAGGAAAGTGATGAGCGCGCATTCCTATTTGTCACTCAGACCTCCCGATATACGGGTGGTCTGAGCAGCATCGGAACCAATTTGGACGACTTTGACGGGAATGTTGGTGTCGCCGCTTGGTTGCACACGAGGTGCAGAGGTTGAGCCTCGATGACAAGAGCTTGAAGGTTTCAGAGCTAGCTCCTTTTCGGATGCTTCCTCCTACGCTGTAGCAAGCGCTTGGAGTTCTTCCAATGCAGTGATTCCTGTAGTGCGATCCCCATGGATCCGGAGAACGCCCGAAGGTGTTGGCATATTCAACACCAAGTAGCCATAGTGGGCGGTGGCCATGAACCTGTACAAAGCAGGCCTACCCAGTATGGCATGAACGGTAAACTGATATGCGCCACGTCGAAGAATAGTTTCTCGGTTCTATAATCCTCCCGAGTCCCAAAGGTCACTGGGAGTGTGATGGAGCCGAGTGGGGCAATGGCCCCCGGACCTACCCCAGAAAAAGGTTGAGAGGGGCGAAGGTCCGAAGTTCGGAGATGGAGCTTGACGAAGGCTTCAAAGCTTATGAGGTTCAGCCCTGCACCTCCGACCAACAATACATGGTAGAATTGAACATTGTTAATGGTCGTAGATACCATCAACGAGAGTTGGCCAGCTCCGATCACGTTATGAGGGCAGACCGAAGCATCGAAAGTGATGGGAGTGTCCATCCACTTCCGATGAGGTTCCGCCTTGGCGGTGGGAGCTGCAGCAGCCATGTCCCGCCGCATTGTCTTGAGGATGCGGCGAGAGGTGATGTCCCAAGAACTACCATAAATGGTGTTTAGGATCTTCCGACGCTTGTTGTTGGGGATGTCAGTGTCGTCGTCGACGGTGTTGTAGATAGCCTTTAGAACCTTCTTGGGTTCCTGAAAGCCTAGCTCCTCTTCATTTGGAGCTTCATTGACTTTTTGTTTTCCTTCCCGTTGGCGGAAAGGAGCTTCTTATCAGCGCTTGTTGTAGAGCTTGACAAGATTTCGAACCTCTCGGCATTCTTCCAGACTGTGCTTGTCCATCTTGTGGATCGGACACCACACTTTGGAGTTGTCGCCGTCTTCTGACGATGGTCGAGGTCGTTTCTCAGGGCGTGGCCCCCGGCCACCCGGAGTTGCGACAGCCACAACAGTAGGTGCACCGGCTGACGGCCTCTTTTTGCCGTTGGACTTCTTTTTCTTTTTACCACCTCCGGAAGTAGTGGCTTCAATCTTGGAGGATTTCTTGTTGGCCTTTGGAGGTGATTTGGAGTGTGTCGGTGGTTTGGAACCGGCAGATCTCCCTACACTACTAAAGTGATAGGGGAGTTTGATGTTCGGTGTGGGTGCGCGGAGATTCAAGAAGGTGAATAAGATTTGACACAGGAGACACAAGAATTTGCGTGGTTCGGGCCGCCTGAGCGTAATACCCTTCTCCACGGAGGTGTTGGTGTTGTATTAGCTGTTTGAGCTTGTGATGAGCATATGAGGCGCGTGTTTGTCTGTCTCCCTATGTGTATCATCGGCCTGTCCTTTTATAGTACAAGGGCAGGCCGTTACAGGTTAGCCTGGCCCGAGATGTGGCCCCGGCGGTTACTAGTATTGATACACGTTTAATTTCTCTTAATGATCCTGTGACGGGTTTTGACAGCACCGTTACTGGTGTTAAGATCGTCCGTTTAAGTGTCATTAATATAGCATTAATGACACTTAATCGGGTCTTGAAGTCCTTGGTTCTCCTTTGAAGATCCGGAGCCGTTGCGGGGTCTTCCGGAGGTTAGAAGCTAAAGATCCGACGATCGGACACGTGGCGACTCCGGAGCTTGCTGTGGGAAACAGGAAGCTCCGGGACTACCTGACACGTGTCGGGTCCGGAGCTTCTCTCGGTCAGGGGCTAAGTTCGGGGGTTCCATTTCGGTACATGGTCCGGAGCTTCCCCCTTGTGGGCGGTAGCTCCGGTTTGATAGTACACGTGGCGACCTAGGGATTAACCATGTTGGAGAAGCGGGTCCGGTTATGTCTGACATGTGGGCCTTCGAGGGTCTTCAAACCAAGTAGATGATTTTCCTTTGAGATCTTTATAATCTCAAGGAGTGTACGGTTTCTAGGGTACCGACAGTGGCCCCCTAGGCCTACCTCCGGGGAAGTCATTCCGCCGGAGGTGGGTCCATCCCCGTGACCTTTGAACTGAGTCTTCAAGGGTCTTTTAGGGTACCGTTGGCAAGGACTTGGAATTAACTCCTCACCACATGGCGTATCCCGCGTGCGGTAGACGAGATCTTTGGCGTGCGGATCTCACGCAATTGAAGGTCGCCGGTTCCCGATACGAAAACCGTATCGGTTCCGTGCGCCTTGTCAGGCCGCCGCCTTTGGGCTTCCCGCCTCGTGATGACAACCGTTCGCCTGGGTAAGAGCCTCGACTTGATCGTTGGGGTGGTCCCGGGCCCTCTTGTCATTGGCAGGGTGGAATTTTTGAATAGTACCTTCGACTTCCTTGCGGTTTCCATCCAAGCGTTGCGAGGGCTTACTTAAGAAGGAAAGCGCGCACCGTCGGGAGTTCTTTACGCCTCTCATCCGATCTTGCGCTCAAACTCCCAACTCGTGCTTCACTCTTCTTCTCTTGCCTAGCCATGCCGCGATGGAGTTGGGTCTCCGCGAAAGTCGCTTGAAGACCGAAGGCGATTTGAAGAAGGTCCGGGCCCTCATGGGGTGGTCCTCGGACTTCTTCAACCGCTCAGTCCGTGCCGGCGGAGAGCTCCCCTTCGAGAAGGAGCACGCCGGCGAAATAGTGTACTTTTCTTCGTACGCCATGGTGGGGTTGATCCCAGCTTTTTCTTCCTTTTTCTAGATGCTGCTGGACTTCTATGGTCTGCATTTATACCACCTTGGCCCTCACTCCATCCTCCTTGTGTCTATTTTCGTCCACTTCTGTGAGATGTGGGTAGGCATTCCCCCCTGCATCGAGCTCTTCTGGACCTTCTTCACCGTCCATACCACCGGTAGGAGCAATGAGTACCTCGGCTTCTACTACTTTGTGAAGCGCAAGAAGTGCCCATTCAAGTACCTCCGGTCGTTCCCTTCTGGGAAGTGGGACGCTGGAAGAAGGACTGGATATTCATCCGGGTGGAGGAGCACGAGAAGCTGGAGCTGCCCGAAGGCCTCCCCAACATTGACACAACGATCTGGAGTGAAGCTCCGGTGCTGGCGGACGCCTTCGATCCTGTTCTGACCAGGATTCGCCATTGCGTGGAGGGAGGATTGACTCCTCAGGCGGTATTTTGCAATTTCCTGGTCAACAGGTGGGCGCCGCTGAGGAGGAGGGAGAAGCTCGCTTGGGGCCTCAACAGCGAGATGGACGACGACCGGGTTGAGACCGGGTTGAAGTCCAACATGGCAGGGAGAACCTTGGAGTTCCACCTCAAGAAATTCCAGCACGGCATCGACGTTGACGGTGATGACTTGACTCCCCCGTCGGCCTTCCTCCCTCTGAACATGGAAGTGGAGTTCAGCAGGGAGCTCCGGCGAAAGATGCCAGTACTTGACGACCTTGGTGTCGTCGAGAGAAGATCAACCACCTGGGTGGCGATCCCCGGAATGCCCGAAGATGGCTCCGTCCCTGCCCCTAAGCCAAGGGTCGAGGTCGTCGGCAAGGGCAAGGAGCTGGCAGATGAACCCGAGAGCCGGAAGAGGAAGCTGCAGCATGCCGACGGAAGGTCCGTCAGGCCCGCTACTTCCGCCTCGGTTCCTTCTCCGCGGAGGGGAAGGTCTTCTGCCACCGCGGCGACTGTCCCTGTAATGGGGTCCTCCCGGAACGAGACCGTTCCTGCAGTGGGGTCCTCCCGGAGCGCGTCAGTTCCCGCGGTGGGATCTTCCCGGGGTGTTAGCTCTGGGCGCGCGACTCCGGCACCTGGGCCGGTGGAGGCCTCCAGGTCCGGGAGTTACTCCCGATCGAGGAGAGCCTCGACCCGGGAAATGCCCGTGGCCGCGACAAATTCTGGGGGGCCTTCTGGAGCTTCTACACCGACTATGGCCAGCCCAGAACGCCTGGGAAAAAGGTTCCGCGCAAGCTGGTGCGGAAGCCTCCCAAGGTAATTTTTAATCTCTACCTTGTACAGTTATTTTGATTGTGGCAACTGTTTGTTAATTTTCTTCGTCCATCGTCTGCAGCGTCCCCAAGAAGGGGAGCGAGGCTCCACCCTCAGCCACGGTGTCTGAGGCCGTGGGGGTGGGAGCTTCTGCTCTTGTCCCGGTGCCGCCCCAAGTGGTGGTTGAGACTGCGACAGCTCCGGCGCCGGCTGTCGTGGTCATGGACCTCGACTCGTCCCCAGAAGTTCCCGTGGTAGCGCCGGACCACGGGAGTGAAGACATGCCAGCGGCACCTGTTCTGGAGGTTGAAGCTCCGGGTCCTGGTGCTGCGATGATGGAAGCTCCGGCTGTTGAGCCGGAGGAAGTAGTAATCCCGGCCTCTGAGCCGGTAATTGTCGAAGCCCCGGCGGTTGAGCAGGAGGTGACTGAAGCCCTGGCATGCGAGCCGGAAGATGAGGTAGTTCCGGTAGTTGGGCCGGCTACTTCCGAAGCGCCGGCAGCTAAGCCGATTATTGTTGGAGCTCCGGTCATAGGTCCGGACGTTGTTGAAGATCTTCCGACTCCTGTGCCGGTGGTTGAAGAGGTGACGGAGCTTGAGCCTCCGTCAGAAGAAGTGCCCAGACCGGAGCCATTAGCGGCTCCTGCTTCGGAGGCGATGACGTCGGAGGTGCCTGCGGTCGAGCCGGAGTGCCCCAGCGAAGTCGCTGGCCCCCAGCCTGAGGGGGTGAACGAAGATTTGGCGGCGGGGCCTTCTTCGATGGCGACTGAGGCCATCCCGGAGGACGGCCCTAGTGCCATGGAGTCCCAGGGGACCACTCTTGTAGAGTGGGACCCGATTTTTGTATCTGAAGACCCGCTGGAACCAGTGGTGGAGACCCCAGCAGGTCCGGAGCCAATCCCGTTGTCGCTGTCCATTGACAACGCATGTTCCAGTCTGCGTCAAGTCCAGCTAGCCTTCTTCCACGACAGCAAGGCTCTTGAAGAGGAGCGCCAAACCCTTAGGCGGTGGCGTAACCGGCTCTACTTCGAGACGAAGCTGGCTCAATCGAGGCTAGCGGATGACAAGGAGTGGATCAAACGGGAGAAGGTCCACCTGGAGTATTGGGGTAAATTACTGGATGACAGGGAGAGTATGACTCATGCCCTCGACGCTCAATCTCGAGAGATCTACGATCAGGCCAAAGCTGCCAATAACGCGGCCGATGCGCGCCATGAACAGCTTGAGGCCATTAACACCGCACTCATCAAGCGTCGAGAGGCACTTGAAGAAAGGGAGAAATGGCACGAGGATGAAGAGGAGAAACTCCTTGAGCTGAGGGATGATGTCCTGAGGAGGGAAGAGGAGCTCGCCGAGAAAGTAGCTCTGGCTGACAAGGGCCTCGAGGAGCATGACAAGAAATTGGAAGAGCGCTGCCAAGAGGAAGAGGAGAAGACCTGGGTGCGAGGGCAGGAACTCTACGAACAAGAGTGTGCCCTTGTTGCCCGGGAGAAGAAAGTGAGGGGTAGGGAGAAGGACTTGGTCGAGCGCCGGAACAAGATCCACCTCCGGGAGGAGGAGCTCGGAAAACTCGAAAGGCGGGTTGCTGAAAAGATTCAGCAAAACGCCAAAGAGGTTGAGCGCCTCGCCCACGAGAATTCCGAACTGACGGCGGCCAAGAGATCCCTGGAAGAGATCAAGGGCTAAAGGACTGCGGACTCCCTACAGATTTGGGAGTTCCTGGGCAAGGCCAACGATGCGCTGACACCGATGGGTTTCAGCCCCGTGCGCCCGGATGATCCGAAGCCGGAGCCGGACCTAGCGCTGCAGGCGTTGAGCGCAGCAGGTAGCAAGCTCTCCAAGGTGGGCGATGTCATCGCGGACCAACTGGAGGTTGAGGGGCAATCCCTGGCGAAGAACTTCGCAGAATATGTGCTGACGTGCTACACCAGCCGGAACTCTCAATTTCCTCTGGGCCTGGTGCTTGAAGGTCCCGTCGAAGGAGAAGGTGAAGCTACCCAAGCCAGCGTATCAGAGGTCGCCCAGAAGGTCGCCCAATTCTTCCATAGGGTCTAGGACCATCTCTGTAATTCTCACTTGTATTTTTTCTTCTTCTTCCTCAATTTTGTAATCCCTTGTCTCCAGATGTAATCTCTTGTCTCCAGATAAATGAAATCCCCAAATTTTGCGAATTTCACTTTTTGTCTTCAACATTCTTATCTTCACTTGCCCCCTGGTAGATGTACACAATTTGATTGTGAACATGTACCAAGAGGATGTTGTGCATTGTTGAAGACTCTTTTACTCTGAACTTGTAGAATTTAGGTTCGAAGTCTTCGATAGTGAAGGCCCCCTGAGGTTGTCGGAGCTTAGAAGCTCCGGCACTGTCTATCGCTGGAGCTTAGTAGCTCCGGCAATAGTCTCTATCAACACGTAGTGCATCGATAGTTAATCCTCTAGGGTGTCGGAGCTTAGCAGCTCCGGAAGGGACCTTTGCCAACATTCAGTTTGTTGGCAGCGGACTCCATTTACGGGGTCTTCTCACCATCTTTTATTCGGCGTCGACGGTCGGACCCCTTAGGGGAGTCGGAGCTTATTTTGCTCCGGCTTTCCTCCACCGACGTAGAGTTTATTTTTCCTGTACACTTAAGCCAAGAAAAATAGTAAAATTTGTTTCTTGTCTATAACTTCGTCGCGGCTTATGACTCTCAAGAAGATTTTAAGTCAAACGCGATTCTAAATACAACCGAATGTGATGTCTTTTCTTTTAGATCCAACTGTACACGGACCCGCCTTACTTCGGCCTGCCGGGGTGTAGGTAGAGTGGCGTACTTAGGGTGCTTGACCAGGCTAAGTCGATAGCACACTCCGGCCCTAGTTTGGCTTGGCGGCTTTCAGACGAGTTGGCCATGAACGATATTTGAATCCAAAAGAGCTGACAATACAACTTGACTCGTATATAAATCGGTCGGACTAAAATTTCTTAAGAATTGCACGTCTTCGTTATAGACAAGAAAGAGAAAAATAAAAATGTTGAGCCTGTACAAAATAAATGCACGTGGAGTCTATTTCACATGAAAATGTCTTTCATTATAGGTCCGGGGTACAGGGGAAACAAGTACATTCTTAGGGTACGGAACCAGGCTAAGCGTGTTTCATTCCTCGTTTGACCCAGGGTAGTTAGCCACACTTTTAGTCCGGAGACTGTGACAAGTGCTGCATGAACTTTGCGGACCTTTCGGGAAAGGTCCGGCTGTTCTCCCGGAGGAACTACCCGACTCTGTACAATGACTCTATAACATACATCTCAAGTTACTCAAGACTCACCTCCGTGATGTTAAGTGTAGAACTTATGGAGGTGCTCGATGTTCCAAGGATTTGGGAGAGGTGTCCCATCCTTAGTAGCCAAGCGAACGCTTCCAGGACGGGATACTTTAATCACTCGGAAGGGCCCCTCCCAGCCGGGGGAGAGTTTGTTTAACCCTTCTCTGGATAGTATTCTCCGTAGCACCAGATCGCCTTCCTTGAGCTGCCAGTTGTGTACATGCTGTTGGTGATAACGCCGTAGAGCTTGACGATATCGGGCATTCCGAACAGCTGCTTGGCACCTTCCCTCCTCAAGGAGGTCTAGGTCTTCACGCCGGAGCTGGTCCTGCGCGGCTTCGTCGAAGGTCCGGACCCGGAGTGAACCCAAGGTGATTTCTGGAGGAAGGATTGCTTCAGCTCCGTACACCAAAAAGAAGGGTGTTTCTCCGGTTGACCTGTTTGGATAAGTCCTGTTGGCCCATAGAGTGGGCGGAAGCTCTTCGATCCAGTTGGCTCCATGTTTTTTCAAGCGCTCATAGGTGCGCGTTTTGAGTCCTTTAAGAATTTCAGCGTTTGCTCTCTCGGCTTGGCCATTGCTGGCTGGATGAGCTACGGAGGCGTAGCAAACTTGTATGCCGAGGTCTTCGCAATATCCTTGGAATGCGGAGCTTGTGAATTGGGTCCTATTATCAGAGATGATTTTGTTTGGGACTCCAAATCTGCATACAATGGACTGCGGAAAGTTGATAGTAGATTGCTTGTTGATTGTCACAACTGGAGTTGCTTCCGGCCACTTGGTGAACTTGTCGATGGCGACGTACAGGAACTTGTAACCTCCGATGGCTCTTGGGAAAGGTCACAAGATGTCCATCCCCCACACAGCGAAGGGCCATGTAGGAGGTATCATTTGTAAGGACTGAACCGGAGTGTGAATTTTCTTTGCATGAAATTGACATGCTTTGCATTTTTTCACCAGCTCAGTTGCATCCTGGAGTGTTGTAGGCCAGTAGAAGCCATGCCGAAAGGCTTTACCAACCAGCGTGTGGGAAGACGCGTGGTTCCCACACTCGCCTCCATCGATTTCTGCGAGGAGCTCGCAGCCTTCTTCCCTTGTGATGCACCGCATTAGGATGCCGTTGGCACCGCGCCGGTAAAGATCCCCTTCTACCAGCGTGTATCTTTTAGCCAATCTGACTACCCGGTCAGCGGATACATCGTCGTCAGGAAGGATGTTGTCTTTCAAGTAGTTCCGGATCTCTGAGATCCATGCGTCGGAACTAACTTGAGCATTTGAGTCTTGCGTGTTGGGTTGCTCGGAGCTTCCGGCAGCACCTACGACCCTTGATGGCTGCCATGGTAACAGGGCCATCGGGACCGTCAGCTTCGGGATGCTGATCTCGCCCCCTTCGCTCAGTTCGGCGGGCTGAGCTGTGGGTTTCGACAATCTCCGGACAAAAGTTCCGTCAGGAGCCGGAGCTCTGGTTGACGCTTTCGTCGAGAGTTCGTCGGCTTCAGCGTTGTGAGCACGCTAAACATGGTGGAGATCTAGGACTTCGAAATCCTTTTGAAGCCTCTGGACTTCAAGGAGGTAAGCAGCTAACTGGAGATTATTGCAGGAGCATTCACCCTTCACCTGCTTGATGATGAGCTGTGAATCTCCTTTGACCAGCAGTTGCCTGACACCGTATGACAGTGCCACCTTTTGTCTGTAGATGAGTGCTTCATACTCTGCCATGTTGTTGGTTGCCTTGAAGTCAAGGTGTACCATGTATTTCACCTTCTCCCCAGTCGGTGCAAGGAGAAGGATTTCAGCTCCGGCCCCCTGCTTCTGCATGGAACCGTCGAAGTAGAGGGTCCAGTGAGGCTCGGTGAAGGTTGGAGCTTGATGCTCCGTCTTCTGCTCACTGGGGCCCCCAGGGTTTGATGGAGAGGGAGTCCATTCCGCCACAAAATCTGCCAATGCTTGACTCTTGACTGCTTGTCTTGAAATAAATTCAAGATCAAATTCAGCCAATTCCGCTGCCCACTTTGCAATATTCCCAGTTGAATTGGGATTATGCAAGATTGCTCGTAGTGGGTAGGAGGTCACCACCGAGACTTTGTGAGCTTGGAAGTAATGTCGAAGCTTCCTGGAGGCAATAAGAACTGCATAGAGCAGCTTATGCACCTCTAGGTATCGAGTTTTGGCATCATGTAATACTTCACTAATGAAGTACACTGGGCGTTGAATGGTCCGGACCCTCCCGGAGGGGTCCGGAGCTTCCTCTTCACTGACCCGGACCCTCTCGGAAGGGTCCGGATTTTCTTCGGGGACCTCCGGGTTCTGGCTAGAGGAACCCGGAGCTTCTTCAGAAATGACCTGGACCCTCCCGGGGGGGTCTAGGTCTCCTGAAACGACTTCTGGTGGATTTGAATCTGGGGGCTGGGACCCAGACTCACTTTCAGGAACCTCCGGACCTTCCCGGAGGGGTCTGGATTCCTGAGTGCGGGGTAGTTCTGGTCTCTCCGCGACCAGAACCATACTGACGATTTCGTCAGTAGCTGAAATATAAAGCAATAAAGGCTCACCAGGGTTCGGAGCTACCAGAATCGGTAGGGAGGTGAGGAACTGTTTCAGCTCTTGGAATGCCTTTTCTGCTTCTTCATACCATTGGAATGGTCCGGACTTCCTCAATAACTTGAAGAAGGGAAGTGCCCGTTCCGCCAGTCTTGAGATGAACCGGCTGAGGGCTGCTAGACATCCAGTTAATTTTTGGACGTCCTTGATGCGGGTTGGTGGCCGCCTGTCTTCAATGGCCTTAATCTTCGCCGGATTAGCTTCTATGCCCCGGTGAATTACCAGGAAACCAAGAAGTTTTCCGGAGCTAACCCCAAAGACACACTTGTCTGGGTTTAGCTTCGTGCGGGTGGCCCGCAGCTTGTCGAAGACAGCCTGCAAGGTGTCAAGGAGTGACTCCTTGTTCCTGACCTTGACCACGATGTCATCGACGTACACTTCCACTATGTCTCTAATAAGTTCTTCAAAAGTTTTGTACATAGCTCATACAAAAGTTGAAGCTGCATTCTTGAGACCAAAGGGCATGGCTGTGTAACAATACAATCCATCTACTGTGATGAATGAAGTATGCTCTTCATCTTCCCTAGACATCCTGATTTGATGATATCCGGAATATGCATCTAGGAAACACAGTAATTCACACCCAGAGGTGGAATCCACTATCTGATCTATTCTAGGTAGTGGGAATGGATCTTTTGGACATGCCTTATTTAGTGTGGTGTAGTCGATGCACATCCGAAGCTTCCCGCCGGCCTTAGGCACAACGACTGGGTTCGCCAGCCATTTTGGATGGAAGACTTCTCGGATGAATCCGGCTTCGAGCAACTTCTTCACTTCTTGTCGGATGAAGTTCTGTCGCTCTATGGATTGCTTCTGAGGCTTCTGATGCACAGGCCGGGCATCAGGGTAGATCTTTAGATTGTGCTCAATCACTTCCCTGGGGATCCCAGGCATTTGTGACGGTTGCCAAGCAAACACGTCAACGTTAGCCCGGAGGAAAGTGATGAGCGCGAGTTCCTATTTATCGTTCAATCCTCCCGATATACGGGTGGTTTGAGCGGCATCGGAACCAATTTGGACAACTTTGACAGGAATGTCGGTGTCGCCGCTTGGCTGCACTCGAGGTGCAGAAGTCGAGCCTCGTTGGCGAATGCTTGGGGGTTTTGGAGCTTGCTCCTGCCTGGAGTCCTCCTCTTGTGCCGTGGTGAGTGCATGGAGTTCTTCCAGGGCAGTTACTCCGGCAGTGCGATCTCCGCGGATCCGGAGAACGCCTACTGGCGTTGGCATCTTCAACACCAGATAGCCATAATGAGCAGCCGCCATGAATTTGTACAGGGCAGGTCTACCCAAGATGGCATTGAAGGGTAAGTTGATCTGAGCGACGTCGAATACCAACTTCTCGGTGCGGTACTTCTCCCGTGTCCCGAAGGTAACAGGGAGAGTAATAGCTCCGAGTGGGGTGATGGCCCCCGGACCTACTCTGGAGAAAGGTCGAGAGGGGTGGAGATCCGAAGGTCGGAGTTGAAGCTTAGTGAAAGCTTCGAAGCTGATGAGGTTAAGCCCCGAACCTCCATCTACCATGACGTGGTGGAGCTAGATGTTGTTGATGGTAGGAGATACCATCAAGGGTAACTGTCCTGCTCCAACCATGCTCCGGGGACAATCCGAAGCATCAAAAGTGATGGCCGTGTCCATCCACTTTCGGTGAGGTTCCGGCCTGACTGTAGGAGCTACAACGGCCATATCCCGACGCATAGTCTTGATGACGCGACGGTAGGTGATATCCCATGATCCACCAAAAATGGTGTTCATGGTCTTCCGACGCTCGTTGTCAGAGACGTCAGAATCATCATCGACGGAGGTGTAGACGGCCTTCAGGACCTTTTTGGGATCCTGGAACCCTAACTACTCTTCAGCTGGAGCTTCGTCAACATTTTGCTTTCCTTCCCTCTGTCGGAAAGGAGATTCTTCCCGGCGCTTGCCGTAGCGCTCGGCAAGGTTTTGGACCTTCCGGCAGTCTTCCAAACTGTGGCTGCCCGTTTTATGAATGGGACACCACACTTTGGGTTTGCCACTGTCTTCAGAAGACGGTCGAGGTCGCTTCTCAGGGCGTGGCCCCCGGCCACCCGGAGCTGCAGCAGCTGCAACGTTGGATGTACCGGCCGACGGCTTCTTCTTGCCGTTGGTCTTCTTTTTCTTCTTGCCACTCCCAGAGGTAGCGGCTTCTTCTTTGGAGGGTTTCTTGTGACCCTCCAAAGTTGGTTTGGAGTGCATCTCACGGCCCTCCGCAGCTCGGGCACATTTGTCAGCCAAGCTGAAGAGTTCTATGACACTGGTGATCTCCTTGATCGCCAGTTTCTCCAACATCTTCTTGTCTCGTACGCCCTGTCTGAATGCCACAATGACAGAGGCGCTAGAGATAGAAGGGATAGTGTTTCGTACCTGAGAGAACCTCTGGATCAATGACCGCAAGTATTCTCCCCCTTTTTGCACGACCTCAAAAAGATCCAGTTCAGTGTCTGGCCGGGTGTATGAACTCCCGAAGTTGGCAGTGAACTGATGGCACAGCTCCTCCCAACTGTTGATAGAGTTGGGTGGAAGGCTCATAAACCAGGACCTGGCAGTCCCAGTTAAGGCCACTGGAAAGTAATTGTCCATCACGGCCTCATTTCCTCCGGCTGCCAAGATTGCAGTGGAGTATATCTGAAGAAATTCGGCTGCCAAGATTCCTAGCGCGCCAACTGTCGGTGGTTTGGAACCGGCAGATCTCCCTACACTACTAAAGTGATAGGGGAGTTTGATGCACGCTGTGGGCACGCGGAGATTCAAGAAGGTGAATAAGATTTGACACAGGAGACACAAGAATTTACGTGGTTCGGGCCGCCTGAGCGTAATACCCTACTCCACAGAGGTGTTGGTGTTGTATTAGCTGTTTGAGCTTGTGATGAGCATATGAGGTGCGTGTGTGTCTGTCTCCCTATGTGTATCGTCGGCCTGTCCTTTTATAGTACAAGGGCAGGCCGTTACAGGTTAGCCTGGCCCGACATGTGGCCCCGGCGGTTACTAGTATTGATACACGTTTAATTTCTCTTAATGGTCCTGTAACGGGCTTTGACAGCACCGTTACTGGTGTTAAGATCGTCTGTTTAAGTGTCATTAATATAGCATTAATGACCCTTAATCGGTTCTTGAAGTCCTTGGTTCTCCTTTGAAGATCCGGAGCCGTTGCGGGGTATTCCGGAGGTTAGAAGCTGAAGATCTGACGATCGGACATGTGGCGGCTCCGGAGCTTGCTGTGGGAAACAGGAAGCTCCGGGACTACCCGACACGTGTCGAGTCCGGAGCTTCTCTCGGTCAGGGGCTAAGTCTGACATGTTGGCCATGTGGCGACCCAGGCATTAACCATGTTGGAGAAGCGGGTCCGGTTATGTCTGACATGTGGGCCTTCGAGGGTCTTCAAACCAAGTAGATGATTTTCCTTTGAGATCTTTATAACCTCTAGGGGTGTACGGTTTCTAGGGTACCGATAGAGTGCATCTCACGTCCCTCCACAGCTTTGGCACATTTGTCTGCTAAGCTGAAGAGTTTCGTGACGCTGGTGACTTGTGACGCCCGGTTCCGAAAATGAACCAAGCTAGCGCAAATCTGTCTAATCCACACAATAAACATACAATACAAGAAACACAATCAACGAGTGCACAAATATTACTCAATATGATATGACATGCATGATTGATGCAAATGCAAGGTAGAACTTGTTACTAGATTGCTTTTAATGATCACTAACTAGCTCTAATAGATTTTAACAAGTTTATACAGGTTTGGGGTCGATTAGATCAAATTTTAGAATTAACTCTACACAATTTAACCAGAAAGATCGGACTAGTCCGCTAGGGACCGGACAAGTCCGCACTTGACGAGATCAGCAGATTAGGGTTTTCTAGATCGACGCGAATTTGGAGATTAGGGGTTGAATTCACGTAAGGAAAAGAGAATAGGAGGTATACCAGGTGTTTAGAACTCCAATGAATCAAGAAACTTGGAGGTAGCACTTGGATCTTGATGATCTAGGGTTGGTGATGAACTTGGAGATGAATTGGTGGTGAAGGACGAAACTTGGTGGAGATCTTGATCCCTTTTCATTTCCTCCTCCTCTTCTTCTTGCTTGGGATCCTTTCCTCCCTCCTTGATGGTGGCTCCCCATGAACTAGGGTTTGGGTGGGTGGAAAAGTGGCAAATAGATGTCAAACCAAGGGGTGGGGCTGTTTATATAGAGGTGGAGGCTAGGGTTAGATGGATTTCGAGTTTGAGAGGAGTAGAGGCCGGTTTAGAGTCCCACATGGGCTCTAAAAGAGTTAGGCACGACATCCCTAGGCCCACTTAACATGAAACCCAAGGAACAAGTCGTAAATCAAAAGATCAACTCGAAGTCACGAAATATCGGACAAGTCCGGAAAGGACCGGACTAGTCCGAAGTCGTCCAGAGAGAAAATCGGACAAGTCTGGCAAAAAATCGGACAAGTCCGAATTTGAGCAGAGAGGAAAAACGGACAAGTCCGCTGGAACACCAGACTAGTCCGGAAAAGTCCAGGGACTTAGCAAATTTCCATGGATTCATGGAATATCGGACTAGTCCGCACAAAACCGGACAAGTCTGAAAGTTTCCAGAGCCAAAATCGGACTAGTTTGCACTTTCTTGCGTTTTAAGTGCGGTTTTGCTCCAAATCAATTTTAAACTCGTTCCTCTTTATGTGGGTTAATGTTAAACATGTATATGAGTGCATGTAGGGCATGATGCATGAAAATGAGGGTGTTACAAACCTACCCCCCTTAAAATGAATCTTGCCCTCGAGATTCGACGCGGAAGAGAAGAGATAGGGAAATTCCTTCTTGAGATCATCCTCCAATTCCCACGTCGCTTCTTTTTCGGTGTGGTGCTTCCATTGAACTTTACACCATCGAATCACCTTGTTCCTTGTGACTCTCTCCTTGGTTCCCAAGATCTTAACTGGTTGCTCGGCATAAGCCAAATCTTCCTCTAGTTCCAATTCTTCCATTGGCACTTGTTCTTCCGGTACTCTCAAGCACTTCTTGAGCTGGGAAACATGAAACACATCATGTACATCTAAAAGATGAGCTGGCATCTCCAACTTATATGCTACTTATCCTCTTTTGTCCAAAATCTTGAATGGTCCAATATAACGAGGTGCTAGCTTGCCTCTTATGTTAAACCTCTTATGACCTCTCATTGGTGACACCTTGAGGTAAACAAAATCTCCTATTTCAAAGGCTAATTTCCTTCTCCTATTATCCGCATAGCCTTTTTGCCTTGATTGGGCAGCCCTCAAGTTTTCACGAATTATTTGGACTTGCTTTTCGGCTTCTTGCAACACGTCCGGACCAAATACTTGAGTTTCTCCTGCCTCATTCCAGAATAAAGGCGTCCTACACTTCCTCCCATAAAGCGCTTCATATGGTGACATTTTCAAGCTTGCTTGGTAACTATTGTTGTATGAAAATTCCGCATATGGCAAGCTTTTGTCCCAACTTTTCCCATGCTTTAAAGCACAAGCTCTTAACATGTCCTCCAAAATCTGATTGGTCCTCTCGGTTTGTCCGTCCGTTTGAGGATGATATGCTGAACTAAAATTCAACCTCGTTCCCAAAGCTTCATGCAATTTTTGCCAAAATCTGGAGGTAAATTGAGAACCTCTATCCGAGACTATCTTCTTAGGGACTCCATGTCGACACACAATATGATCCATGTATATTTCGGCCAATCGTGCAGCTGTATATTTGGTCTTCACAAGGACAAAATGAGCTGACTTGGTTAAGCGATCCACAATTACCCAAATTGAGTCATACTCGGACTGAGTACGTGGTAACCCAACTATGAAGTCCATTCCAATTTCTTCCCACTTCCATTCTGGAATCTTCAACGGTTGCAATAATCCGGCTGGCCTTTGATGTTCCGCTTTGACTCGTTGGCACACTTCACACAATGCTACGTATTCAGCTATGTTCTTCTTCATGCTATCCCACCAATAGCAAGTCTTCAAGTCTTTGTACATCTTTGTACAACCAGGGTGAATTGAGTAAGGCGAGTCATGTGCCTCCTTTAATATTGTCTCCCGAATATGCTTTACATTAGGCACAACGATCCTCTTTCCAAGCCATAAGGTACCATGTTCGTCTTCATCAAATCTGAATTCTCTCCCTTCTTCGATTCTTTCCTTGATTTCCTTGATCTCCTCATCCGTGGTTTGTGCTTCTCGAATTTCTTGCTCCAAGGTTGGGTTTAACTCCATCATCTCCATCTCATTTACAAACCCGAGATTCAACCGTTCAAACTCCTTACATAACTCGAATGGTAACTCTCGAACTGTGAGTCGATGACTTACTCCTTTCCGACTCAAGGCATCGGCCACTACATTGGCTTTTCCCGGATGATAGTTGATCCCCACATCATAATCCTTGATGAGCTCCAACCATCTTCGTTGCCTCAAATTCAGATCTGTCTGTGTGAAAATATACTTAAGACTCTTGTGATCCGTATAAATTTCACACCTATGTCCAAGAATATAGTGTCTCCAAATATTCAATGCATGTACCACGGCTGCTAGTTCATGGTCATGCGTGGGGTAATTCTGCTCATGTTTCTTCAATTGTCTTGACGCATAGGCGACCACTTGACCTTCTTGCATCAATACACATCCAAGTCCTTGTCTTGATGCATCACAATAGATGTCGAAACTCTTGCTTACATCCGGCAATACCAAAATTGGGGCTGTTGTCAACCTCTTCTTCAACTCCTCAAAACTGTTTTGACAAGCTTCAGTCCATCCAAAAGCCTTCCCCTTCATTAGCAATTCTGTCATTGGCTTGGCTATTTTGGAGAAGTCCTTGATGAATCGACGGTAATATCCAGCCATTCCAAGAAATCTCCTTATTTCCTTGACGCTATGTGGCGGTTCCCACTTAAGCACATCTCTCACCTTCCCTGGGTCAACTGATACTCCTCCTCCGGAAATAATGTGGCCTAAGAAAGAAACTTCCCGTAACCAGAATTGACATTTACTGAACTTGGCATACAATTGGTGTTCCCGTAGCTTCTGCAATGTAAGCTTCAAGTGTTCTTCATGTTCCTTCTCATCCTTCGAGTAGATCATAATATCATCAATAAACACCACAACGAACTTGTCCAAGTACTCCATGAAGACTTTATTCATGAGTTACATAAAGTAGGCAGGCGCATTCATCAATCCAAAAGACATCACGGTGTACTCATAAGATCCATACCGTGTCCTGATAGCTGTTTTGGGTATGTCCGACGGTCTAATCTTCATTTGGAAGTAACCTGACCTCAAATCAATCTTAGAGAAGATACAAGCACCCTTCATCTGATCAAACAAGTCTTCTATACGGGGCAAGGTGTACTTGTTCTTGATGGTCACCTCGTTGAGAGCTTGGTAATCCACACACATCCTTTGGGATCCATCCTTCTTGTCCATGAATAGAACGGGTGCTCTCCAAGGTGAAGAGCTTGGGCGAATAAAACCCTTCTCTAATTGCTCTTGAATCTGTTTCTTGAGCTCCGCTAATTCCATAGGAGGCATCCTATACGGCCTCTTAGCTATAGGTGCAGTTCTAGATATTAAATCAATAACAAACTCAATGTCTCGATCGGGTGGCATACCTGGCAACTCGTTCGAAAAAACATCCAAAAATTCACACACCACCGGAATCTCCTCAATTGAGGCACCGTCCATATGATTCAATTCCAATTGCTTCGGTTCGGTTTGAGATGCTTCAAATTCTATGGTGACCCCTTCCTCATTAGTCAACTTCACCGTCTTTGTGGCACACTCAATAACTCCATTGTGCTTCCTCAACCAGTCCATACCAAGTATAATGTCCAACCCTTGAGAATCTAAAACAATGAGGTTGGCAGAGAAGTCTACCCCCTTTATTCTAAGGCTTACTTTTGGACATACTATATTTGTCCTCATCTCTCCTCCAGGAGACTTAACCAATAGAGTAAACTTCATATGAGAGATAGGCAAACTATACTTGGCAACATACTTCGATGCAATGAATGAATGCGATGCTCCAGAATCAAATAACATAGTCGCGGGGTTGGAGTTGGCAAGAAACATACCAATGACCACGTCATATGCTAGTTGAGCATCCTCCGTAGAGACATGGTTCACGTTGCCACGAGCAAAATTCCGCTGTCCACGGTTCCCTTGTGGTTGTCCTCCATTGGGTCTTGGGTTTTGCCTCGGAGCATTGCTTTCTTGACCAAGGCCTGACTTAGGACATTGATGCGCAAAGTGTCCAGCTTCTCCACAAGTATAGCACTTCTTAACTCCACCAGAATTATTGGGACGAGCTTGGTTTTGAGCATTAGCACCAGGGAAATTAGCACGAGGTGCATAAGGCATTGGAGGCCTAGGTGTTTGCATAACAGGGCGCTGCTGCACAAACTGAGTTGGGCGCGGTACATAACCAGGGTGCTGAGCAGGAATAGAGGAGCTGTAATAAGGTGCATTGGGTGGTGCAAGGCGAGAGCGCATATTACTTCCTTGTTGTTGTCCTTGATATGGCGCCTTCCTCTTGTTGTCTTGCTCCATCTCACAGATCTTGTTCTCAATCACAATTGCTTTGTCCACAAGCTTCTGAAAATTGACATAATCACAATTGAGCAATTGCACTTGGATTTCATTGTTCAAGCCTCTCATGAACAAATATTGTTTCTGGCTGTCCCGACTAACATCCTCAGGCGCATATCTTGAGAGTTGAGTGAACTTATTGAGATATTCACTCACGCTTGATCTTCCTTGCCTTAAGTTCTCGAATTCTTGCCTCTTCAAGATCATAACACCTTCCGGGACATAATGAGAACGGAAACTCTCCTTGAATTCCGCCCAGGTGATCCTCTCTTGATTCTCATGAGCATTGCAATAAGCATCCCACCAATCTGCAGCTGCTCCAACTAGTTGATGAGAAGCAAATAGGACCTTCTCTCGGTCACTGCATTGGACAATAGCAAGTTTCTTCTCCACGGACTTGAGCCAATCATCAGCATCCATAGGGTCAGCAGCTTGAGCAAAGGTTGGTGGCCTAGTCCTCATGAACTCTACCAATCGGTTATGAGGAGGTGGGGGTGGCGGTGGAGGCATGTGGGGTTGATTGTTGTTATTGCCAGCCTGCAGCTGTCCCATAGTTTGTATCATGGTCTGCATGAGCTGGATTTGCATAGCTAGTAGCTGCTCGATGTTGATAGCTCCATGAGTAGGTCCTTGCCCATTGTTGTTCTGAGGTACTCCATGGTTCTCCTCCTCACCATTGGCATCCCTCTGGTTACGAGTTCTCACCATCTGAAGAAGAGCAATAGGTAAGAATTTAGAAACGTCCCCAACTATATGCATCAAGGGATATGAAGCTAACCAACTAGCTATACTAGCCTAGGTGGACATGGCAATGCTAAAGCATCCCAAAATCCTCTATTAAGCACACAAGCAAACAATATATATAGCAAACAGCACACCTAAGCAAAAACACAACGATTCCTGAGTGCTCCTATGTGCTCTAAAGTGTCAATTATATCTAGGCTGCGTCCTACGGTCAACCTGTGGCTTTGATACCAATCTGTGACGCCCGGTTCCGAAAATGAACCAAGCTAGCGCAAATCCGTCTAATCCACACAATAAACATACAAGACAAGAAACACAATCAACGAGTGCACAAATATTACTCAATATGATATGACATGCATGATTGATGCAAATGCAAGGTAGAACTTGTTACTAGATTGCTTTTAATGATCACTAACTAGCTCTAATAGATTTTAACAAGTTTATACAGGTTTGGGGTCGATTAGATCAAATTTTAGAATTAATTCAACACAATTTAACCAGAAAGATCGGACTAGTCCGCTAGGGACCGGACAAGTCCGCACTTGACGAGATCAGCAGATTAGGGTTTTCTAGATCGACGCGAATTTGGAGATTAGGGGTTGAATTCACGTAAGGAAAAGAGAATAGGAGGTATACCAGGTGTTTAGAACTCCAATGAATCAAGAAACTTGGAGGTAGCACTTGGATCTTGATGATCTAGGGTTGGTGATGAACTTGGAGATGAATTGGTGGTGAAGGACGAAACTTGGTGGAGATCTTGATCCCTTTTCGTTTCCTCCTCCTCTTCTTCTTGCTTGGGATCCTTTCCTCCCTCCTTGATGGTGGCTCCCCACGAACTAGGGTTTGTGTGGGTGGAAAAGTGGCAAATAGATGTCAAACCAAGGGGTGGGGCTGTTTATATAGAGGTGGAGGCTAGGGTTAGATGGATTTCGAGTTTAAGAGGAGTAGAGGCCGGTTTAGAGTCCCACATGGGCTCTAAAAGAGTTAGGCACGACATCCCTAGGCCCACTTAACGTGAAACCCAAGGAACAAGTCGTAAAGCAAAAGATCAACTCGAAGTCACGAAATATCGGACAAGTCCGGAAAGGACCGGACTAGTCTGAAGTCGTCCAGAGAGAAAATCGGACAAGTCTGGCCAAAAATCGGACAAGTCCGAATTTGAGCAGAGAGGAAAAACGGACAAGTCCGCTGGAACACCGGACTAGTCCGGAAAAGTCCAAGGACTTAGCAAATTTCCATGGATTCATGGAATATCGGACTAGTCCGCACAAAATCGGACAAGACCGAAAGTTTCCAGAGCCAAAATCGGACTACTCCGCACTTTCTTGCGTTTTAAGTGCGGTTTTGCTCCAAATCAATTTTAAACTCGTTCCTCTTTATGTGGGTTAATGTTAAACATGTATATGAGTGCATGTAGGGCATGATGCATGAAAATGAGGGTGTTACATGACTTCTTTGGTCGCCAGCTTTTCCAACATCTTTTTGTCTCGAACGCCTTGTCTGAATGCAACAATAAAAGAAGCTCTCGAGATTGATAGGATGGTATTGCGTACCTGAGAAAATCGCTGGATAAAGGATCGCAATGATTCCCCCGTTATTTGCTTCACAGCAAACAAGTCCAGTTTAGTGCCAGGTCGGGTGTAAAAACTCCCGAAATTGGCGGTGAACTGTTGGCATAGTTCCGCCCAACTATTGATGGAGTCAGGCGGGAGGCTCATAAACCAGGACCTAGCGGTCCCAGTTAAAGCCATAGGAAGTAGTTGGCCGTCACAACCTCATTTCCCCCCACCGCAAGTATAGCAGTGGAGTAGATTTGAAGAAACTCGGCGGGGTTGACAGTCCCATCGAATTTCTCCGGCAAATGAGGTTGGAACTTCTGTGGCCATCTGACCATGCGTAAGTGCATGGCTAGGGCAGAACATCCTCCTCCTACTCCTTGAGGTGCAGGGTTGTCCCGAGCTTCTCGTCTCTCATGAGACACTCGATATGAACGCGACCATCCTGCTTCTGGTAGCGGTGATCAAGTTCTGACCGCGGGTCATGAGTCATAATCCTGGTGATGGTGTAGGTGCATCGTGTCCTGGAAGGCAGTGAAGTCACCTGCTGGGACATAGCACGCCGTCGGTGCTGTGACACGAGAGGACCAAGTCTTCCGGACAAGGTCCTATGTTGAGTTGTTGCCTTCCCCGAAGGGGGGAGAACCTTGGTTGCTGCTGGCATCGGTTGTGGCTGCAACCATATGCTGCACATCAGCGCGCCACTGTTCCATCACACCCTGAGGTGCTCCGGGCACTGGTGGACGCTCCAACAGAGTTCACGCAACAATTAGCGCATTCTCAGGGTTGTTGTTTGCCTATACCGTGACCGACACAAGTACCCCATCCTGCTGTCCAGCACTGTTTGCTGGGGCAGATGGTGGTGGTGGCATGACACCCGTCGGGACAACGGCGCCCCCTGGCTGCTACATGTTAGAGGGATTACCTCTAGCAGGCTGTTCAACATGGTTGCTGTTGGAGGATCTTGCGGCGGAGTTCACCATCTTGCGATCTTGGGATTCCCTTCCTGGCGCGCCAAATGTCGAAGTGGTTAAATGACACTTCTCCTGGTACTACTAAATTGTAGCACGCAGAGGTTCTTTATCGGTTTTGGTGCGCAGAGATCAGGCACAAGATGATGACACGAGTGATTGACATGGTTCAGGCCGCCTCAGCGTAATACCCTACTCCACGAGGTGTGTGTTGTCGTATTGAGTAAGTCTGTAGCACTAGTATGCATGTGAGCTTGGATCAGATATCCCTATACCGTGTGGTGCAGTCCTTTTATAGTCCAAGGACTGGCCGTTATAACATTTGACTGGCCCGACATGTTGCCCTGGCGTATTCCATAACCTAATACACAGTCTATGAGTATTAAGCGTGATTAATAGGGTGATAACGTGCCTTAATGGTTGTGTTACCCCTATTAACAATCCATTGATTGTGTGTCATTAATACAGCATTAATGACACGTAATCAGGTCTTGTAACTGTCGCTTTAACTGTTCCTTGAACGTCCGTGTTGTTGGAGATCAGCCAATGTCTCTGTTGGTGTTGTAGGTCCAGAAGCTCCACACATGGCTGTTCTGGAGCTTTCCTTCGTGAGAAGATAGGTCCGGAACTGACATACACGTGGTGGCACCAGAGTTGCCCTCTACGGGGGGTAAGGTCTGGAGTCATTATCCACGTGTCACGCCGGAGCTTCCCTATGTCGGGAGTTCAGCTCCGGTCTTATATTACACATGGCAGTCCCGGAGCTACCCATTTGAGGGAGGCGAGTCCGATGCTGTGTTACACGTGGAGCCTAAGGGAGCCTTCAACTCGAACAGGTGGAATTCACTTGCACTTCTTGCGATATCATGGGGTACCCAGTACGCAGGGTACCGACAGGGGCACCTTAAACAATTAGAAAATGACTTAAATAACACATAATGCATCACATACTTAAAATTGCACTTAAACAATTAGAAATGGCTCAAAATGTCTTTCATGTTGGTTACTCAACAAAACCATTTCCCTTAAATAACTTAAGTAACATGGAAATATTTCATATTGGTTACTCTAATTTCCATGTAAACACACTTAAAAATAATGTAAACATATCCAATATATATTGCAAATATACTGGAAATAAACTTAAGCATGGCAAAATTAAATTTTCACGTTAGTTACTTATTTAATTTCTATGCAAAAAGTACACAATCTTAATATTATAGCAAATTTAAACTTTCACGTTCGTTACTTATTTAAAGTTACCACTAAATAACAGTGGAAGCTAAATAAACTTAAGTTCTTAAATTTCTAAAATTAATTGCAAAACACTTAATAGCAATTAATTGGACTTAAATAACTAAGAAAATATACTTAAAACAATAATTAACTGAAAATAACAGAAAATATGCAATCAAATCACACAAGCATCACACAAAATTTTCCTAAATTTTCTCAGCTATTTAACTAATTTTCTAATTTCTAGAATTAATTTTTCCATTCTAAAATAATTCAGGAATAATTGAATGCTCTGAAAAACTTAAAATGACCAAAACCTTGAATCTAGCCCATCTCTTAATTCGGCTCGACGGCCCATTCTTTGGCAACAGTGATTGGGTCACGCGCACGCGGCCCAAAACAAATTCGGCCCGAGGCCGAAAGTGGCTGAAAGAAAATTTCTGAAAAAAACTGGGAAAACAAAAGGGCAGCCCAAGGCGGCCCAAAATCGACTCCGCATGGGCTCCGAGCCCGCTAAGGTAAAGCGGCGGCCAGCGCGCTCTGAGGGTCGTCGGTTTTCGATTCGACAGCCACATTTCCCCGACGCCTTACAACTTAGGTTGATCTAAGCCATTTGTTTTTTGATCTGACGGTTCACCGGCGAGATCGGAGGTACTTAAGCCGCTCGTCGCAGGTTTCGACGAACCCTAAGTCATTTTCACCCGCATCGCCTCTCTCCTGCTCATTCCAAGTGGCGGCGAGTCCGAGAGGGTGAGCTGAGGAGCGACACCGGCGAGCGACCTCCGGTGAGCCACCACACCGTCGGCTCTGGCGAGGGACACGCACCAAGGGGTGCTTCTCCGTCGGGGTCGACAGTACAGGTTGGCCGCCGTTGAGGGAAAGCCGTCGCGCGTCGCAAGGTCTGAGTAGAAGGTCTGAGCGTGATGCGTCACCGGCAGGGACTTCCGGCGCCACCGCACCACCGTCGTCGACGAGTGGTGTGGTTGGTGGGCCATCGAAGGAAACCCGCGGCTAGGGTTAGGGTTTCAACCCTTAACCCTAGCCCGACGCTCTGAGTGTTCTGAGTGTTTATTTGCAGGTACCCGACGCCGCTAAGGCCTCCACCATGGCGCGCACTTCGTGCCACCGGTGGAGTGAAGTGCCTAGGGTTAGTGTTTCCTAACCCTTGGCTCTGAGGTGGCGGTGGACGGTGAGCGACTAGGGTTTGGGCTTTGGCCCGAAAACCCTAGTGATGCTTCTAAAGATGATGGCATCACTGTTGTCTTCTCCGTTGGGAGAGACCAACGAACGGTCCGCCGACAAGGGGAGGAGGCCGCAAGGGTTAGGGTTTCCCCTAACCCTGCTTTGAGGAGGACGACGGCGGGCGTAAACCACCCTGTCCAGATAAGTCCTCATCCCCAAACTGAGTTTTCCTTAATTCGATTTGGCTTTGTGTTCTTAGCTCTAAGTCTTAACCAAAATCGAAACTGATTTTCCCTCCTTCTAATTGATGCGTTAATCAATGTAATTCAAACTAATACTAATTAATAGAGAGTAGGCCTTAATTAAAACATGATTAGAAATTAATTAATATGAGTTATAACTTAATCGCCTAATTAGGATTGACTAGCACGGCTCTTATGCCATTGTTGCATCATTGTTAGGCCTTAGAGTTTTTAGGATCGACACTAGCAATGCCTAATTAGGAGTACTTAGGACTAATCTAATCTAACATATACACTTGAGCATAATTAGACAATTGATCTAACAACTTAGACTAATCAGGCAATCAAACATAAGAGTAGATCATGCATTAACTAGAAGAGGCTAAGGGGATTAGGGGGAGAGAGATGAGGATTACCGTCAGTGGATCCATTAGATGTCATTGGACTATAATGGATGGTCGCAGAAGAGATGATTGGCGCAGGGCGATCGGTGGCGCAGGGAGATCGCCGGTGCAGTGGCGGCTCGATGCAGGAACGGCGGCGGCGGCCTTCCCCTCACTCTGCGTGCTAATAGATCGGATTAGGGTTATGGGGAGAGTCTTAGGCTCGTAATTAACTCGGTAATCAGAGCCCCGGCATCTCCTCTCTATTTATTGTTGCGCGGGCGAGAGGGGGTCGCACCGAACGAGATTCGGTTGCGCCCCCAGCACGTGGAGAGAGTCGGATCCTGAAATGGTTGTTGCCCACATAGTCAGGATCACAAAACACTAACATTTGAAAGACCCGATGGTTTCTTTCTTTTCATATTTTCCACCAAAAGGAGAACAAGAGCCCACCATATTTCCGCTTCAAGACACGGTTGCCAACCTAAACAACAGATAGGAGCCACTTCTGGGCACCGTCAGACATTACCGGGACAAGATGCATGGCCAGGGAGATGTAGCAGCGCGCAAGCTCGATGCAACACGGCCTCCGTGAAGTTGCACTGGGCGACGAGGTGGTCTGCTGTTTCAGGGAAGCAGAGGCATAGGGAGCAGAGATGGTTGCAGGACCAGTTCCTTTTTTTCCAGATTGTCGGCGGTAAAGATTTTGCCCTGCATCACCAACCATGCGAAGAAGTGGCACTTGCAGTGCTTGCACAGACCGGGATTATTCAGCATTTGCTACTGTTATGGAGGTCTTATAGTCATTTACTCTTCTTACGAGACATCTATAATTTGCCATTTTAATAGAAATTTTTTATAATTGTCACTGTAGGGCCAATAAGCATGAAAAAAATTATTTTTTTAATTCTGATGACGTGATAACAATAAGTATAATTACATTCTTGCCCTTAGTTCTTTTCTTCCTCTCAAACATTCTTCATGGTACAACAAGGGATGCAGTCCAGTCACACAATATTATTAAAGATTTTCTGGGTTCACTTCGCTGCCGAATTTATCTCGTCTTGAAAGTGGTAATCGGCAACGTCATTTCAGCTTAGAACTTGAACAACCATTTTCTCATACTGATGATTCAATAAGCATTTAAAAGCCGTTGCTGCTAAGACTAGAGCTCGAACTAGAAAGGTCTGAAGGTGTAATCAAGGTGTTAAATCAAGTTGCCAACCGGCAGCTGTATAAATTAATCATCATTGCTTCGAGATGGTGACTGGAAGCACATCTCTTCGATCAGCAACAAACTCTCTCGATCGTTTTTAAACCCTGCTGATCATGGATCTCGAAGCACATTTTCGTTTTTAAAATTGGAGGAAAATAAAAAAAATCAGAAGGAGAAAAGGGCCGTGCGCATCCTCCAAAACTGACGAGTGGTCCGTTTTCAAAGCATCAGCCGCAACTCTCTTCTGATCAGGGGAACAAAGAAAAAACAGATTTGTTGTACCCTAGAACAGAGTTTGAGAGGAGGAAGAAAAGGAATAAGGGTAATAATGTAATTATATCACATCATCAAAATGGAACATGTGATTTATCACACTTATGTAGCAGTACAATGGCAATTATATGAACAAATTTTCGCAAAGATGGCAAATTATGAATATCGCTCGTAAGAATGGTAAATGACTATAAGACATCCATAAGAGTGACAAATGTTGAATAGCCCCTGCGCAGACCAGAGCGCGTCTGCCCATGGACAAGAGGTGCTGCCAAGGAACAGCGCATCATAAGCCGATGCCACCAAAAAGGAACCGTATGATGTCTATCTCCATCGGATGTTGTCCTTCTCCGAGGTGAGGATAACATCCTCCAACGCTGCAGTAAGCAACAGGACCTCGCCAACCATTTCACAATCCGCGGCCGTTATGTTCCTGATCGAGTTGAAATTCGGAAGCTCCTTCGCGATTGTTCTGTATTTGAATTTGATGTTCTTGTATACAGTAGGCACCAGGTTTCCTGGAGCTTGGCTATGCAGCCAGCTGCCTTCCCAGAAGGACGTGTCCCGGCCATTACCGACCGTGATAATTCTTGATGCAAAGAAGAGTTGTCTGTCACTTGTGCTTTGGTGCCTAAGGAGCAATTTCCAGGACCTTTCGCGCTCGTCCCACATATGCCAAAGCCAGCGAAGTCGTAGTGCTCGGTCAAAATTTTGAAGATCCTTGATCCCGAGCCCTCCACATTTCTTGGGCCTGATACATGTTTTCCATTTGACTAGGCAGTGCCCGCCCTTTATTTTTGTCCTGGTCTTCGCCCTTCCACGGGAATGCTCGTCTGATTGTCTACTTCTTTGATTACCCATGATGGGAGTTTATGCACCGTCATCAGATAGGTCCGTATAAATGATAGTACCGATTTTATCAGGACCTCTCTGCCCACTATTAAGAGAAGGTTCCTTTTTTCAGCCAGGAATCTGTCAGCGATCCGTTGGATCAATGGTCGGAAGGTTGCCCTGGGTAACTTTGATGCATGGAGTGGTCACCCTAGGTAAGTGCACGGTAGAGATGCAAGCGTCGGATGGTGAGCACTGACCTCTGTGATATGGATCGCCCTGATGAACAACAATTCAACAACACCGTAGAGGAGGAGGATCCCCACAATGCCGAAACCCAATTCGTCCACCGCTGTACAAAGCCTAAATGTCTCATCACATACAGAAGAAACGCCCAATTGACCGTATCAAGGCCTTGGAGATGTCCAATTTCATAAATAGAGCCAGGCATTTCTTTTGGTGAAGTTGTTTGATTGCTTGTGCACAAACATGTAGTTATCATGGATGCATCTTGATTTTATAAACGTATTCTGGTTCATGAAGATTATCATGTCAAGTTCCGGCATTAACCTATTAGCCGGCACTTTAGAAATGACCTTGAAATTCAACTCTAGGTTGCACGAGTGATTGGTGCCCATGTGATTTTTGAAGTATTCAAAGATGATATCATGCTTGGCCTCCTGTTGAGTGATAGCTTCTCCATCCCTGTCCATACTATGGATGAAGTTCTTTTTTGCCTAACTGCGGCCATGATATGGAAATAGCGGGTGTTGGCATCCCCCGTCTGAATCCATGTGAGGCTAGAGTGTTGTTTGGCTCTTGACTTATCAATGGCCGCGAGGCCCAAGAGCCGGTTCTTGAGTAAGTGTTTAACATCCCTTTCCGCAACCGTTAGTTCCCGAGTCTCCATAGCTTCTTCAAGGCGTTGAATAACTTCCCTGCAAATGGCCATGGCTATCTTCCTGAGAGGTACAAGCGATTTGGACCAACACCTCAGCTCCTTTGTTGTGCGCGTTAGCTTGATGTGTAGGGTCATCATCGGGTTCTATGGCGTTTGTATTGGTTTAGCCCAGGCTTGCGCAACACATTCCTGGAACCCTTGCATACTCGCCAATGGTTCTCAAATTTGAATGCCGTGCTCCTAGTATTATGTGACATGTGTTGAAGCATAATCGAACAGTGATCGGAGATGGATGATGACAACGCTTGCGGGATGGGGTTGCTATAGATTTCCTCCCATATCATCGTTGTGAAAGCTCTGTCATTCTAGTCACCGTCGGCCGGCCTTGATCATTGGACCAAGTGAATCGTCTACCGAACAGCGGGACTTCCTTGACTTCCATACGATTCAACATCCGCCTCTCGCCATCATCCGACGGTTCAACATGTCATTGTTCTTGTCCTCTTCCTTGTAAATAAGATTGAAGTCACCTATTATTAACCACGCCGGCTGTACAACAGTCTTGAGATGTCTAAGCCAGTAAGGAAAGCTCTGTTCTCTATACACAAGTGATAGAAGAGGGTATGGAGGCTTGGGCACCAGACACAGTAGCTGTGATGGTGTAATCAGTGGTATTGAAATCAGAGATGTCAATAAACAACTGGAGGTGGAAGATAATTGGATGTTGCTGAAGGTACTCTGTCCCCCCGCGCGATATTCAATCAAATTGCATGTTCAATTGAGCTGTCGCCCGATTTGAATGCAACGAACGACGACGGAGGAGCTTGTCTCACGGCCCTGAGTTGCGGAAGACGGGCTCAACGTCGAGGCTACGGTGGAGAACGTCGGTCGATTGTTGCTAAAGGAGGAGCAACGAGAGGCTCGACGGCGCCAACAAGGCAAGGATCGACGCAGGGCGAAAATCGCTCGAATGGAGGTGAAGGTCTGCACGGCGACGAGAAGAGTGACAATCGTAGCAACGACGACACCGATGACGACGACACTAGCAATTTCTCTGGGAGTAGCAGGCAAAGCAGAAGACGTCCTCGCATGAGGTGCTTCGAGTGCGACGAGCGCGACGACATGGCAAGAGATTGTCACCAAAAGAGGAGGGAAGCGACACTTCTCGCCGACGTCGAGGAATTAGCGATGCTGTGGTAAAGACGGACTCAAATCCTCTGCAGTAACTACAGTGCAGTTACTGCGGCTGACAGGTGGGCTCCACGCCTTCTGGCCCCACCTGTCAGCTGCAGTAACTGCACTGCAGTTACTGCAGAGGATTTCCTTCCGGTAAAGACGAAGAGGTCATATATATCCTAGTTTAGGCAGTATGTGTTGGGCAAACAACGATAACGATGTGTGTGCTGCGACAGGGACGCGTCGTGGGCACGCCACACAATTGGCGCCGACGAGGGTGTGAGTGCGTGAGTTCGTGAAAATCAACCAAATTGATGGGCGCACGAGCTAGCTGGTTAACTGAGCAATACGATACACGATCAAAGCTCGAGCAGACGCTGGGATCATGACGTGGCTCCGAATTCCGCGAGGCGCTGCAACGGACGGAAATAGACGACGTGGGCGGACCGACATTGGTGAGTGCGTAGTTAGGTTAATGGAGCGAATTCGTCAGCGAGATGGATTCTATCCTCGACCTATAAGTATCATGTACTCCAAAATAAATCAATTTGTGGGTTGGTGTGAGCGAAGTTCATCATTTTTCCGTCTGGTGTTCGTCGCCGGCAAAAGGCTCCTGTTTTTCCGCCAAATTCCGATTTGAATCATTTGGGTTAGATTTGATTCGGCTCCATCATTTCCGAAGACCGGAGTCGAATCATCAGTGGTGCTGCAATTCCAGCCACGCACCCCACATGGATCAGTGACGTGCTTGCCTACCTCGCCGGTGGATGCCAACGCAGGTCAGGTCTAGTGGTGGCGATGAACTGGCTCAACCTTCTCCTCCCTCGCCTCCTCCGGTGCAACATCTGCACTATCAATGGCTGCGTCGGCTCTGTTTGACGTAACAGAACAAATTATTGCGAAGCACAGATGGTTCAAACAGTCACTGTCGCTCACACCACTCATCCGTCTGCACCAGTTCCCAAAAGGACTCGAGTGCAAAAGATCGTAGGAAGACTACAGCTGTGGCGGAGCAGAGAGGCTGCTGACGCTGCGAGATGGAGATGAGCAGTCAGTGTCGCGCGCCCACAGGTACCAGTTCCCGAAAGGGCATAGTACTGTAGCAGGGAATACAGCTAGTACTACGACGGAGCAGAGCAGACCTGCGAAGGACGTAACTGCAGCCGACAATGATGACGCCGCCGCGAGACAAGGGACGGCTCTCCTCTACGGGGCGCGTTCCCCAACACCAAGCGAAGCGACTACTACACGCGCTCGCCTTGCGTGAGGCGATCGATGGTTTCGGCCGGTGTGCGGACAGACGGGGCGTGTAAGACCATCCGCAGTGGTGTACTGTAAAACATACTGGATACACTGTTTCGCAGTGTAATTTAGAGTACGTACTGTAAAAGCTGAAGGAGAATAGTATATAGAGTATGCTTTAGAGTACGCTGGTGCGGATGGTCTAACACCCTAAAAATTTCAGCTTTGTAACTAATCCTTAGTGTGTTGTTGATCTTGCATTTTGTGTGTTAATTTAAATTTTAAAACACTAGGGAACATTTGAATTTGAAAAACAGAAATCAAATAAAAAAGGAAACAGAAAAGAAAAAGAAAAGAAAAATAAAAGGGAAAACTTGCGCCTGGGCCGAATCTGGCCGCGGCCCATTTCTTCCCCCGCCAGCCCAGCCGTGCCCTCCCTCTCTCTTCTCTCTCTGGCCGCCCGGGCGCGCTTATCGGTGCCATCTTCTTCAACCGTCGCGCAGCCTCCCGCATAGGCCGAGCCCGCGCCCACGATCTGCGCCGCGCCCACGCCCCCCCTCACCTCGGATCCACTCCCCCCGTCGGGTTTCGCACGCGCGCCTCAGCCGCACCCCCCTCCGCGCTTTAAAGGAGTCGGCGCCCCAATTTCTCCCCTTCTCCCGAGCTCTCAAACCCTAGCGCCTTGCCATCCGTAAGTCGCCGTTGTCTTTCGCGTTCCCGTCGGTTCTACCTCCTATTTCCTATCTTTGTTGGCCTAACGAGTTCATCGCACCGCCAGGAGCACGGCGGACACACTCACTCGGGGAGTTTGCCTTCGCGCCGTCGATTTCGCCGCTCACCGACGAGCTCCGCCGCCCTCCCTCGACGCCGACGCTCTCTGCACCTCCCCAAGTCCAATCGACGTCTCTGGTGAGTTCACGATATCACCCCATGCGGTTTCCCTCAATTAAATCCGAGATTTAGGCTTGATTGCGTGAGATTAGGCTTTCTCCGGCGAGGTCGCCGCCGTCGGCCGTCGTGCGCCGCCGCGCACCGCGCTGGCGTTGGTTAGAGCCAACGGCCACGATTAGAATGAAACAAACCCCTTCGCTCCATTAAATCTGGGCCTTAGATTTAATATCCAATGGTTGACATTTAAAGGCCCCCCATGCGCCTGCCAGTTTGCACTGAAGCCCTTGTCTTTTTACGGGCTAGCCCCTGGCAGTTTAGATAATTGTCGAATAATCAAATAAAATTGCAATCTAGCCTCTGGACTTAAGGAAAATTAAGATTTAACTACAGAATTCAAGTCTAGCCCCTGTAAACTCGTTTAATATTGTTTCTAGCCCCTGTCCAGTTAGGGAAACTTTTAGTCTAGCCCCTAGACAGTTTAAAAACTATTTTCAGCAGTTATAATATTTTAAGATTTACTAAAAATTGCAATAAAAATAGAAATAGATGTAGAAAAATAGATAAAAATTTATAAAATTCAGAATAAATATTTAGACAACTTAAAAATATATTTTATTGCTGTATAAATTTAAATAATTCATTTTAGCCATTAAAAATTATGTAGAAATTACATTTAATTGAGGATTAATTATATAAAATTATTTTAGGCCTAGAAATAAATATCACATAACATTAAAAATTATTCCATGCATTATTTTAATCTGAAATAATATCATAATCATAAATAATTATATTTGCATGTAGGAAAATCCCCAAAAATGTGTATTAAGCATAAAAATAATTGTGAAAGTGTTATAAAATGGTAAATCACATTTCTAACACATAGAAATTCACCTTTAATAAATATAATTAAATAAACTAATGCACATGCACATTAAATCTCTCGTAGGTACGTAATTGCATAGACTTTTGTAAATTGTGTGCATATTTTTGTTTAGCATTGTATGTAGTACTTATTGCATATTATTCTCTTTGAGTAGACCCGATTCCCGAGCCGGAGACCAACTTCCAAGAACTTCAGTTCGACAACCACTTCGAAAGAGGCAAGTGTCCTTGACCATCTTGCACCATTTTAAGGGTTTAGTTAGTTGCATGTTAATTAATATGAATCCTATGCTATGCCCTGTTGTTTTACCTACTACCTTGTCGCTTGGGTTATGAAAGTGTGGTTATGGGATTTACTTTACGCTTAGCCATGCATACTAGTTTGGTGGGAAAATATTGACCATACTTATCACTCATGACTTATTATTATGATTATGATTATGATGTTGGAAAGGGATTGTAGTAAATAGGAATCTAGCGGGTTGGTTTGATTAGTATGGTGCAGTACGCACAAGACCCGGGATTTGGGGATTGAACCTTGCCGGATTCTAAGGACCGGTTTCTGGAGTAGCCACTAAGCTATACAGTATCGCCATAAGACTGAGTACGGGGCAGCTTGGTCAATTAATTAAGCCTCTCCCGGCTTAGTGCTAGTAGTCGGATAGTGCGGGAAATTGGTTCAGCGTATCTGCCTTGTGATCCGCATGGTTCAAGAGAGGGCTTCTCCTAGCGGAGGTAAAATGGACTCTAGGAGCCGGAGCGGTGAAACCTCAGGGGGGGGGGGCGGTTACTAGTTGGGAGGACCTTTATAAAGACCTCGTAGTGATCTCCTGTCCGCATACCTACGGAAGTGTGTAATGTGACCAACGGGTCACGGGCATCAGGGAGGTTTGCTTAGTACACCTGGCAACAGGGGATGAAATCACGGCTTGTGGGTAAAGGATACGTTCTCTGCAGAGATTGGAAAACTGTCATGACAGCTGTGCTCACGGACAAGAGCGGCTTGGTGTTGAATTCATAATTAGTACTTGGGATAATGGTGGGATTTATGGATTTGGAATACACATGTTCAATTACTTATTTACTCATTATTTTTACCATAATCTTGATTGGGTGGAATCACCTAGTTGTAGGTTGCTTAATGAAAGCTAAGGCATAGATAATGCATAGTGCTATCAGCCATTATAAGCCTTCCTTGTTGTAGCCTCCATTTCATCTCTCTTCCCACACTTGCTGAGTACTCTATGTACTCAAAGCGATCTCCTCTCCCCCCCTTCAGATTATGAAGAAGAAGAAGCAGTAAATGAAGAGTTCTACGCCGATCCGGAGGAGATGTTCTAGGCGGGCGTACCCTCGTGAAACTGCCTGTGGATTGAAGAAAGCATCGCGCTGCCGCTCTCTTCCTACTTATCTATGTATTTGCTTTACTGTTGTTTATTTGACACATACGGGTCGTTGCTGTAAGACCTATTTGTATTTCGAACATGGCTTGTAATATGACACTATTTACTTTTCGTCTACACATGTATGAATGAACTGATCCTGGCATACATGTGGAATGCATCTGGTTAGCTTGTCGTGACCAGGTGTGACAAAAATGGTATCAGAGTCGTGTTGCCCGTAGGACACAAGCCTAGATAGAGATGGACGTATTAAGGACTATACTATTTTCTCTAAAAACTATTTTACAAAACTTCTCTGTGATTCTTCCTTTATTGTACTATTGTTGCTTACATTATTTTGATTTGTTGGAGTTCTTACACTCTTCTATTTCAAATTTTGTAGATGGCGCGCTGCAAGCATACGGCGCGTAAGTCCACTGGAGGTCGTGTGCCCTGCTACGCGATGGCTAGCCACTCTGTACCGTTTGCCCCTCACCGCGAGGCGGTGATCTGCTCCATCGGGCAGGCTGCTGGTGACCTGCGCCGACGACTTCGTTCGCTACTTCACGCCGCCGGATACCGTCACCCTCGTCTCGACCTGCGCTACACCACCACCAGGGTTAGCGCCCCCCTCTTAACCGAGTGGGCCTGCCGGCTAGCCATCTACTACGACAGCGAGCTGTTGCGGGTCCACTACTCGCCAGCATGGAGGAGCTCCTGACTTGGGAGGCTACGACTTTCTGGAGCCACGCACATCGTCTTCGTCTCGAGCACTCCTCGCACGCCTACACGCCCCAGCGCCCCAGCGGCACCGCCGACTTTGTGGGACGTGCTGTGGAGAGTCCGCTTAGCCTCTACCAGTCAGAGCGTTTGGTGGACGATGTGGTCGGGCTGTCTGTGCGCTACAACCGCTGCCAGTAGGAGTTGGACCAGATCATCCGGTGCTACCGGAGGATAACCGACCGTGACCCCGACCTGCCTTGCTACGCCTGTGACAATGAGCCCTGGTGCCCCGACTCCCCTGACCGCCGTGACCCTCAGCGCTACCCGAAGGCGACCACACCTGGGTCACCACCACCACCACCAGCACCACCTGCGCCACCAGCTCCACCAGCTCCACCGGCACCACCTGTGCCACCAGCTCCACCGGCACCACCAGCTCCACCAGCACCACCGGCTCCACCAGCACCACCCGCACCACCCGCACCACCTTCTCCACTAGCTCCAGCAGCTCCACCTTCTCCATGGGCCCCGCCAGCCCCACCAGCTTCACCAGTTCTACCAGCTCCACCTTCCCCGCCTGCTTCGCCAGCTCCTGGGTCACCCGCCCACGTGACACCACTCGCCTCTCCGCTAGCCGCACCACCTGTTCCCGTGGCACCCCCAGCCTCTCCCCCAGCTCCTGTGTCACCCCCTGTTGCTCCACCGCCTGCTCCAGCAGTACCAGTTGTCGAGATCTTCAGTGGCGAGTCAGTGGGCAACACTCCTGATAGCAGTGACGAGGACCCAAAGGAGTACATGGACGAGGACCCCGAGGAGTGAGAGTACTCCTCAACCGCACCGACGACTTAAGACACCTACCCTTAGTTTGTATGAGCGTGTAGCTACGTCCTCTCCAGTCTTGAGTTGCGTTATCTATGTTTATGTATGAGTTATTTGCTTCATGGTGTGTTTTTGTGGGACGTGAGTTTTGGAATGCCTTAGGCATCTTGTCCACATCCACGTCAGTTGTTCATGGATTTGCTTTCTATATAGGTATTCTCCTTGATGCATGTAGTTGGGATCGTTTTACCATAGTATACTCTTCTGTATCGCGTATATTATCCTAAAGCTTCAATTATTTCCAATACAGATGGTCAGTAGAGGCAGAGGCCATGGTAGGGGTATTCCACCCCACGAGGAGGAACTTGGAAGTTTTCCAGGATGGAACGGTAGAGGTGCTCGAGGAGCCCCAGCAGCACAGCAGATGCAGCAGATGATGGCTATACAAACCCAACTGCTCAACAACCTCACCCAAATAGTAGCCAATATGCAGCAAGCTCCACCACCACCACCACCCCCTGGGCCCAGATCCCATCTGAGAGACTTCCTTAACACCCATCCACCCACCTTTGCCACCCCTACTGAGCCAATGGATGTTGACAACTGGCTGAGATCAGTCGAGAGCAAGCTGAGGATCGTTCAATGTGAAGGAGGAGAGAAGGTAATGCTAGCCTCTCACCAACTCCAAGGACCTGCAGCTGATTGGTGGGTTGCTTACACTGAAGCCCATCAGAACCCAGAAAATATCACTTGGGATGAGTTCAAGACTAACTTCCGTAATCACTTTGTGCCCGAAGGAGAGATCCAGGCAAGACGTGAGGAGTTCCTCATGCTGAAGCAGGGTCGTATGAGTGTGCGAGACTACCTGAACAAGTTCACACAATTGTCTCGTTATGCACCAACCGATGTGGACACTGACTCCAAGAAACAGTTCCGTTTCAAGAAGGGCCTTGACAAAGAGTTGAAGTTCACCATGTCCTCCAGTGATTACAATAACTTCCAGAAGTTGGTTGACAAGGCTTTCGAAGTGGAAAGAACCAAGAAAGAGTTAGACGAGGATGACAAGGAGAGAAAGCTGGCTCAAGGGCATGCTTTTGGCAGTAATGTGTGCCCCCGCTTCGCCCCTAAGCCTATGGCACCTATGACTCGTCCTATGAACTCTTACACGGGACAGAGGTTCCCAAACCCCCTTACAGGCCACCCACACCCTACAACCAACATATGCGCCAGCCACCACCGCCTCCATGCCAAACAATGCAACCACCTCGCCCCGCAGCTCCAGCACCTCGCCCTGCAGGCCAGTAGCAACAGAACCACCATGGGGGTAATAAAGCCCAGAGTAACAATGCAGGGGTTACATGCTACATCTGTAGAGAGGTAGGACACTACTCCACTCGTTGCCCAAAGAAGCCATCACAGCAGCCAGCTACTCGTGGAAGGGTCAATCATGTGACAATTGAGGAAGCTAATGAGGCACCAGACGTGGTTGTTGGTACGTTCCCTGTCGATTCTCATATAGCTACGCTGTTGTTTGATTCTGGTGCCACACATTCATTCATATCTAGAGAATTTATAAGAAGGCATGACATGGTAGTGCATTAATGACTCATCAACTTATAGTCAACTCCCCTGGAGGAGAAATGATAACAAGGCAAGTATGCCCTAATGTAAGGTTAGACATAAGGGAGTTAGCCTTCTCAGCGAACCTCATAGTCCTTGAATCTCAAGGATTGTACATTATCTTGGGAATGGACTGGTTGGCAAAATACAATGGGGTGATCCATTGTGCAACCAGGATGGTCTGTTTGACACATTCAGATGGCACCAAGGTTGAGTTCAGTCCTGATCCAATACCAGTGATAAGGGTTCAGGTTAATCAAGTTGAAGGTGTGGAAGAGATCAAAGTGGTTAGGGAGTTTCTAGATGTATTCCCTGAAGAGCTACCTGGTATGCCACCTGATCGGGAGATTGAGTTCATTATCGAGCTTATGCCTGGGACGGCTCCGATATATAAGAGGTCGTACCGAATGGATGCCAAACAGCTTGCGGAACTGAAGGATCACATCAAGGAGCTATTGGAGAAAGGATACATCTGACCTAGCTCGTCGCCTTGGGGAGCACCAGTTATATTTGTACCAAAGAAGGATGGCACTCAAAGGTTGTGTGTAGATTATCGTGCTTTGAATGCATTGACCATCAAGAATAAATACCCACTGCCGAGGATTGAAGATTTGTTCGATCAGTTGCGAGGAGCATGTGTGTTCTCCAAGATTGATCTTCGTTCGGGTTACCACCAGTTGAAGATTCGACCCTCGGACATTCCCAAGACTGCATTTGTCTCTCGATACGGTCTTTATGAGTACATAGTTATGTCATTTGGGTTGACCAACGCTCCTGCCTATTTCATGTACCTCATGAACAAGGTATTTATGGAATATTTGGATAAGTTTATAGTGGTATTCATCGATGACATCTTAATATTCTCCAAGAATGAGGAAGAACATGAAGAACATCTAAGGTTGGCACTACAGAAGCTTCGACAGCACCAACTGTACGCTAAGTTTAGCAAGTGCGAGTTCTGGTTGAAGCAAGTATCATTCTTGGGACATGTCATATCAGAAGGAGGAGTAGCAGTAGATCCGGTTAAAGTGGCAGGTATTCTCAAGTGGGAAACGCCAGAAAATGTGGGAGAAATCCGAAGTTTCTTGGGAATGGCTGGCTACTATCAACGATTCATTGAGGGATTCTCAAAGATCGCACTTCCACTAAACAAGCTACTCGAAAAGGAAGCTAAATTCAAGTGGACACCGGAATGTGAAGCAAGTTTCGCCGAACTAAAGAAGAGGTTGACTACTGCTCCAGTGTTGGTTATGCCCAATATGCAAAAGGAGTTCTCGGTCTATGGTGATGCTTCCGGACAAGGACCGGGATGTGTTTTGATGCAAGAAGGACATGTAGTGGCATACGCTTCAAGACAGCTCAGAAAGCATAAAAAGAATTACCCGACCCATGACCTGGAGTTAGCAGCTGTTGTTCATGCATTGAAGCTATGGAGACACTACTTGATGGGGAAGAGAACAGAAATCTACACCGACCACAAGAGCTTGAAGTACATCTTCACTCAGCCAGAACTTAATCTCCGACAACGAAGATAGCTCGAGCTAATTAATGATTTTGATGTTGGGATCAACTATCACTCTAGAAAGGCAAATGTGGTCGCGGATGCCTTGAGTAGGAATCCACAATGTAACATTATGACTATACAATCTCATCAACCGCAGTTATGTGAGGAGTTTGCAAGACTAAACCTATGCATAGTGTCTAACACAGATGTGGTAGCTATGGAAGTGGATTCCACATTGGAACGAGACATTAGGGAAGGCCAAAAGGAAGATAAGAAGATCCAGAAACTCAAGAAGTTGATGAAGATTGGTAAAGCCCCAGATTTCAGGGAAGACGAACACGGAACCTTATGGTTAGGAAAGAGGATATGTGTGTCGAATATCAAGGAGATCCGAGAAATGGTATTGAGAGAAGCGCACGATTCATCCTATTCTATTCATCCTGGAAGTACCAAGATGTACCAAGACCTTAAGGATCGATATTGGTGGCTTGGCATGAAACGTGATGTGGCTGAGTATGTGGCTCTGTGTGACACGTGTCAGTTGGTCAAGGCGGAACATCAAAGACCTGCTAGACTACTTCAGCCACTCAAGATACCCGAATGGAAATGGGAAGAGATAAGCATGGATTTTGTTGTCGAGTTACCAAGGACCCAGTCAGGATACGACTCCATATGGGTAATTGTGGACCGTTTAACTAAAGTCGCTCATTTCATACCGGTCAAGGAAAACTACAATGGCTTAAAGCTGGCAGAACTATACATGGAAAGAATTGTATGCTTGCATGGTGTCCCGAAGAAGATAGTGTCTGATCGAGGTATCCAGTTCACTTCAAGATTCTGGCAGAAGTTACATGAATTAATGGACACTCGACTCAATTTCAACTCAGCGTATCACCCGCAGACGGATGGTTAGACAGAACGGACAAATCAGATCTTGGAGGATATGTTGCATGCCTGTGCCTTGAAGAATAGCAAGAGTTGGGATAAGAATTTGCCCTATGCAGAATTCATTTACAACAACAGTTATCAAGCTAGTCTCAAGATGTCCCCGTTCGAGGCATTGTATGGGCGATAGAACACCCTTGTTTTGGAATCAAGCAGGGGAAGGTCAAGTGTTTGGACCGGAGATACTAAGAGAAGCCGAACGACGGGTGCAAGAGATCCAAAACAATCTGAAGACCGCACAGTCAAGGCAGAAGAGCTATGCAGATGCTCGACGTCGTGATCTAACTTTTGAGGTTGGAGATTTTGTGTATCTCAAGGTATCACCAGTAAGAGGCCTAAGGCGGTTCAAAGTGAAGGGAAAGCTAGAACCTCGTTACATTGGACCATACAAGATACTAGAAAGAAGAGGAGAGGTAGCTTATCGCCTTGAGCTACCGTCTCAACTTTCGGATGTACACGATGTTTTCCATGTGTCACAACTGAAGAAGTGCTTAAGAATGCCCGAGGAACAGTTACCCATGGAAGCTATAGATGTGCAAGAGGATATCTCATATGTCGAACAACCGGTACGGATTCTTGAGACATCAGAATGAGTTACAAGGAACAAGGTCACCCGGATGTGCAAGGTGCAGTGGAAACATCACACGGAGGCAGAAGCAACTTGGGAGAAGGAAGAAGACCTGAAGGCCGGATTTTCCTATCTATTCTCTTAGGACGTCCGAATCTCGGGACGAGATTCCTTTTAAGGGGGTAGAGTTGTAACACACTAAAAATTTCAACTTTGTAACCAACCCTTCAATCATGTTAGTGTGTTGTTGATCTTGCATTTTGTGTGCTAATTTAAATTTTAAAATGCTAGAGAACGTTTGAATTTGAAAAACAAAAATCAAATCAAAAAGGAAACAGAAAAGAAAAAGAAAAGAAAAATAAAAGGGAAAACTTGCGCATGGGCCGAATCTAGCCGCGCCCCATTTCCTCCCCCGTCAGCCCAGCCGCGCCCTCACTCTCTCTTCTCTCTCTAGCCGCCCGGGCCCGCTTGTCGACACCATCTTCTTCAACCGTCGCGCAGCCTGTAACACCCTCATTTTCATGCATCATGCCTTGCATACACTCGTATACATGTTTAACATTAACCCATAACAAGAGGAACAAGTTAAAATTTATTTGGAGCAAGACCGCACTTAAAAATGTAGGAAAGTGCGGACTAGTCCGGTTTTGCTGAGGACTAGTCCGATTTCTCTCTGTCTAAAAACGGACTTGTCCGTTTTTGCTGCGGATTAGTCCGATATTTGCCTCTGGACAACTTCGGACTTGTCCGATCTTGTGCGGACTAGTCCGATATTCCATGAATCCTTGAAAATTTGCTAAGTCCCTGGACTTTTCCGGACTAGTCCGGTGTTCCAGCGGACTTGTCCGTTTTCCTTTCTGACTAAGATCGGACTTGTCTGATTTTAGGCCAGACTTGTCCGATTTTCTCTCTGGACGACTTCGGACTAGTCCGGTCCTGTCCGGACTTGTCCGATATTTCGTGACTCCGAGATTGACCTTTTTTTTTACGACTTGTTTCTTGGGTTTCACGTCAAGTGGGCCTAGGGACGTCGTGCCCAACTCTTTTAGAGCCCATGTGGGACTCTAAACCGGCCTCTACTCATCCCAAAACTCGAAATCCATCTAACCCTAGCCTCCACGTCTATATAAACAACCCCACCCCTTGGTTTGACATCTATTTGCCACTTTTCCACCCACCCAAACCCTAGTTCGTGGGGAGCCACCATCAAGGAGGGAGGAGAAGATCCCAAACAAGAAGAAGAAGAGGAGGAAACGAAGGAGGATCAAGATCTCCACCAAGTTTCGTCCTTCACCACCAATTCATCTCCAAGTTCATCACCAACCCTAGATCATCAAGATCCAAGTGTTACCTCCAAGTTTCTTGGTTCATTGGAGTTCTAAACACCTGGTATACCTTCTATTCTCTTTTCCTTATGCGAATTCAACCCATAATCTCCAAATTCACGTCGATCTAGAAAACCCTAATCTGCTGATCTCGCAGAGTGCGGACTTGTCCGGTCCCTAGCGGACTAGTCCGATCTTTCTGGTTAAATTGTGTTGAATTAATTCTAAAATTTGATCTAATCGAATCCAAACCTGTATAAACTTGTTAAAAGCTATTAGAACTAGTTAGTTATCATTAAAAGCAATCAATTAACAAGTTCTACCTTGCATTTGCATTAATCATGCATGTCATGTCATATTGAGTAATATTTGTGCACTCTTTGATTGTGTTTCTTGTCTTGTATGTTTATTGTGTGGATTAGACAGATTTGCGCTAGAGAGTGCCACAGAGGATCTACAACATCAAGAGTTTGAAGGCTTTGACCCTAATCAACAGCAAGAGCAAGGCAAGTGTCCTTGAAGCATATTGATCCTGTTTTAAAATAAATGTTTTGTTTGCAAAACTGCATGCTTGTGTCAATTTGATGGGAATCCTATGGTAGGAAGTTTACTAGACTTGTTAAACCACCCTTGTCACCTGGAATTTATGGTAGAGAGTCGGGAAGGGTTTTTGCCTTTTTGCTTCGCTTAATCAACTGGGATGGGAAACAACTATATCACTCAATCTAATTATGCATGGATGAGATTATGGTTAACGTGAACTGGTTAAACATGGTATGGTAATGGATGATCTAAGCAAGCCTGGTATGTGGATGGGTTGGATGTTATGGTGGTTTGCTTGCTTTAGATCTAAGGACCGGTTCATGCGAGAATAAGCCAGGACTACAGTGCCACCACGAGGCCAAGTATGGGTGCGGCGTAGCTGATTAATTAGGGCTTTGCTAGTGCTGTTTGGACTATTGTGGATGCTCGGGGAAGGGGTAGTCGGATTGGGTTTGTTGATGATTGGTGGGACTACCCTGGGATCCGAATGGCTCAAGAGGGGGCCCTTGGTTGAAGATGTGCTCTGCGGGAGACATCGCCACCGGTGAAACCTCAGTGGGGTCTAAATAGGCTAGTAATCCCTTTGTAAAGGCTATTTTGTGATCTCTTGGCCACACACCAACGGAAGTGTGTAATGTGACCGACGGGTCATGGGCATAAGGGAGGTTCTTAGTCGCCGAAGGGTGATGAAATCACGGACATGTGGGTAAAGAGGTACAAACTCTGCAGAGTTAACTAAAACTATCATGATAGCCGTGCTCCCGGTTATGAGCACCTGGACAACTTCCATGATTAGAGGCAAATTGGAATTTGGGATGGTTATGGTTGGGTGATGGTTAAGGTTGATATTATGGTTATGGTTTGGTAATGGTTATGGTTTGGTAATGGTTATGGATGGTTATGGATTAATCTCTGGTAATGAATATGGTTATTGACAATGGTGAAATCTGGAATTATTGATGATGGTAATGAATTCAGTTTGGTATTATGGTATTACTTATGATTATGCTGGGTTTATTTCACATACATGTAATATATTGCTTTTCAAATGTTTTAATGTACTTTTCAGCACTTTACCATTATTATTGTTGTCATTTGAATCAGCCACATGTCATACTTTCCACACTTGCTGAGTACGACATGTACTCACTCTTGCAATTCCCCACCCCAACAGTTGCAGGTCAGGATTGGGATTTTAATGGCGATAATGCGGAGTTCTAGGCCGTGTCTACCGTCAGCTTTGCCTGTGGTGTTGATTGGAGCTGCGCTATCCCTTTTGCTTATGCTACATAGTTGCTTAATTAGTTTATTTCCGCTGCATTAGTTGAACTTGTCATTAATATTCATTAGAGCTTGTATTCGAGGATTTAATGAATTATGTAATAAGTGTACTTATTTAATAATTTGAGCTGTGGTAATTATCTGTTTATCATTTGTGAATCACTCGTGTATGTGTGTTGAACATCCTGGGCACACATATGCGTTAGCTTGGTTCATTTTCGGAACCGGGCGTCACAGATTGGTATCAGAGCCACAGGTTGACCGTAGGATGCAACCTAGATAGATTGGACACTTTAGGACACATAGGAGCACTCAGGAATCGATGTGTTTTTGCTTGGAGTGCTGCTTGCTATATATATTGGTTGCTTGTGTGCTTAATAGAGGATTTTGGGATGCTTTAGCATTGCCATGTCCACCTAGGCTAGTGTAGCTAGTTGTTTAGTTTCATATCCCTTGATGCATATAGTTGGGGCATTTTCTAATTCTTACCTACTGCTTTTCTTCAGATGGTGAGGACTCGCAACCAGAGGGATGGAAATGATGAAGAGGAGAACAATGGAGTGCCTCAGAACAACAATGGGCAAGGATCTACTCAGGGAACTATCAACATCGAGCAGCTATTGGCCATGCAAAACCAGCTCATGCAGACCATGATACAGACTATGAGACAGCTGCAGGCTGGCAATATCAACAATCAGCCCCACATGCCTCCACTGCCACCCCCACCTCCTCATAACCGATTGGGAGAGTTTATGAGGACTAGGCCGCCAACCTTTGCTCAAGCCGCAGACCCTATGGATGCGGATGATTGGCTCAAGTCCGTGGAGAAGAAGCTAGCCATTGTCCAATGCAGTGACCGGGAGAAGGTGCTATTTGCTTCTCATAAACTCGTTGGAGCAGCTGCAGATTGGTGGGATTCTTATTGCAATGCTCAGGAGAACCAAGAGAGAATTACCTGGGCGGAATTCAAGGAGAGTTTCCGTTCTCATTATGTGCCGGAAGGTGTTATGATCTTGAAGAGGCAAGAATTTGAGAACTTGAGACAAGGAAAATCAAGCGTGAGTGAATATCTCAATAAGTTCACTCAACTCTCAAGATATGCGCCTGAGGATGTTAGCCAGGACAGCCGGAAGCAATACTTGTTCATGAGGGGATTGAACAATACGATCCAAGTGCAATTGCTCAACTGTGATTATGTCAATTTCCAGAAGCTTGTGGACAAAGCAATTGTGGTTGAGAACAAGATCCGTGAGATGGAGCAAGAAATCAAGAGGAAGGCGCCATATCAAGGACAGCAACAAGGAAGTAATGGGCGCCCTCGCTTTGCGCCGCCCAATGCGCCTCATTACAGCCCCTCTATTCCTGCTCAGCGCCCTGGTTATGCACCGCGCCCAACTCAGTTTGTGCAGCAGCGCCCTGTCATGCAAGCACCTAGGCCTCCGATGCCTTATGCACCTCGTGCTGATTTTCCTGGAGCCAATGTTCAAAAGCAAGCTCGTCCCAATAATTCTGGTGGAGTTAAGAAGTTCTATACTTGTGGAGAAGCTGGACACTTTGCACATCAATGTCCTAAGTCGGGCCTTGGTCAAGGAAGCAATACATCGAGGCAAAACCCAAGACCTAATGGAGGACAGCCATAAGGGAGTCGTGGACAGCAAAATTTTGCTTGTGGCAACGTGAACCATGTCTCTACAAAGGATGCTCAACAAGCGGATGACGTGGTCATTGGTATGTTTCTCGCCAACTCCAACCCCGCGACTATGTTATTTGATTCTGGAGCATCGCATTCATTCATTGCATCGAAGTATGTTGTCAAGTATAGTTTGCCTATCTCTCATATGAAGTTTACTCTGTTGGTTAAGTCTCCTGGAGGAGAGATGAGGACAAATATAGTATGTCCAAAAGTAAGCCTTAGAATAAGGGGGGTAGACTTCTCTGCCAACCTCATTGTTTTAGATTCTAAAGGGTTGGATATTATACTTGGTATGGACTGGTTAAGGAAGCACAATGGAGTTATTGAATGTGCCACAAAGACGGTGAAGTTGACTAATGAAGAAGGGATCACCGTAGAATTTGAAGCAACCCAACATGCACCGAAGCAATTAGAGCTAAATCATATGGACAGTGTCGCAATTGAGGAGATTCCGGTGGTGTGTGAATTTTTGGATGTTTTTCCGGACGAGTTGCCAGGTATGCCACCCGATCGAGACATTGAGTTTGTTATTGATTTAATACCTGGAACTGCACCTATAGCTAAGAGGCCGTATAGGATGCCTCCTATGGAATTAGCGGAGCTCAAGAAGCAGATTCAAGAGCAATTAGAGAAGGGTTTCATTCGCCCTAGCTCTTCGCCTTGGGGAGCGCCCGTTCTATTTGTGGAAAAGAAGGACGGATCCCAAAGGATGTGCGTGGATTACCGAGCTCTCAACGAGGTAACAATCAAGAACAAGTACACCTTGCCCCGTATAGAGGATTTATTCAATCAGATGAAAGGTGTCTGTCTGTTTTCCAAGATTGATTTGAGGTCGGGATACTTTCAAATGAAGATTAGGCCATCGGACATACCCAAAACAGCTTTTAGGACACGGTATGGATCTTATGAGTACACCGTGATGTCTTTTGGATTGACAAATGCACCTGCCTACTTTATGTACCTCATGAATAAGGTCTTCATGGAGTATTTGGACAAGTTCGTTGTGGTGTTTATTGATGATATTATGATCTACTCAAAGGATGAGAAGGAACATCAGGAACACTTGAGGCTTACGCTGCAGAAATTGAGGGAGCATCAATTGTATGCCAAGTTCAGTAAATGCCAATTTTGGTTACGGGAATTTTCCTTCTTAGGCCATATTATTTCCGGAGGAGGAGTATCGGTTGACCCCGGTAAAGTGAGGGATGTGTTGAAGTGGGAACCACCGCAAAACGTCAAGGAAATAAGGAGTTTTCTTGGGATGGCTGGATATTACCGTAGATTCATCAAGGATTTTTCCAAGATAGCCAAGCCTATGACGTAGTTGCTAATGAAGGGAAAGGCATTCCAATGGACTCAAGCTTGCCAAGAGAGTTTTGAGGAGTTGAAGAAGAGGTTGACAACAGCCCCAGTTCTTGTATTGCCGGATGTAAGCAAGAGTTTTGACATTTATGGCGATGCATCAAGACAAGGGCTTGGATGTGTATTGATGCAAGAAGGTCAAGTGGTCGCCTATGCGTCAAGGCAGTTGAAGAAACATGAGCATAATTACCCAACACATGATTTAGAACTTGCAGCCGTGGTACATGCATTGAAGATTTGGAGACACTATATTCTCGGACATAGGTGTGAAATTTACACGGATCACAAGAGTTTGAAGTATATTTTCACACAAACGGATCTGAACTTGAGGCAACGAAGATGGTTAGAGCTCATCAAAGATTATGATTTGGGGATCAACTATCATCCGGGAAAAGCCAATGTAGTGGCCGATGCTTTGAGTAGAAAAGGAGTAAGTCATCAACTCACGGTTCGAGAGTTACCATTCGAGTTATGTAAGGAGTTTGAACGGTTGAACCTCGGGTTTGTAAATGAGATGGAGATGATGGAGTTAAACCCAACCTTGGAGCAAGAAATTCGAGAGGCACAAACCACAGATGAGGAGATCAAGGAAATCAAGGAAAGAATCGAAGAAGGGAGAGAATTCAGATTTGACGAGGATGAACATGGTACCTTATGGCTTGAAAAGAGAATCGTTGTGCCTAATGTAAAGCATATTCGGGAGACAATATTAAAGGAGGCACATGACTCGCCTTACTCGATTCACCCCGGTTGTACGAAGATGTACAAGGACTTGAAGACTTGCTATTGGTGGGATAGCATAAAAAAGGACATAGCTGAATATGTAGCATTATGTGATGTGTGCCAACGAGTCAAGGCGGAACATCAAAGGCCAGTCGGATTATTGCAACCGTTGAAGATTCCGGAATGGAAGTGGGAAGAAATTGGTATGGACTTCATAGTTGGGTTACCACGTACTCAATCCGGGTGACTCAATTTGGGTAATTGTGGATCGCTTAACCAAGTCAGCTCATTTTGTCCCTGTGAAGACCAAGTATACAGCTGCACGATTGGCCGAAATATACATGGAGCATATTGTGTGTCGACATGGAGTCCCTAAGAAGATAGTCTCGGATAGAGGTTCTCAATTTACCTCCAGATTTTGGCAAAAATTGCATGAAGCTTTGGGAACGAGGTTGAATTTTAGTTCAGCATATCATCCTCAAACGGATGGACAAACCGAGAGGACCAATCAGATTTTGGAGGACATGTTAAGAGCTTGTGCTTTAAAGCATGGGAAAAGTTGGGACAAAAGCTTGCCATACGCGGAATTTTCATACAACAATAGTTACCAAGCAAGCTTGAAAATGTCACCATATGAAGCGCTTTATGGGAGGAAGTGTAGGACACCTTTATTCTGGAATGAGGCAGAAGAAACTCAAGTATTTGGTCCGGACGTATTGCAAGAAGACGAAAAGCAAGTCCAAATAATTCGTGGAAACTTGAGGGCTGCCCAATCAAGGCAAAAAGGCTATGCGGATAATAGGAGAAGGAAATTAGCCTTTGAAATAGGAGATTTTGTTTACCTCAAGGTCTCACCAATGAGAGGTCATAAGAGGTTTAACATAAGAGGCAAGCTCGCACCTCGTTATATTGGACCATTCAAGATTTTGGACAAAAGAGGAGAAGTAGCATATAAGTTGGAGATGCCAGCTCATCTTTCAGACGTACATGATGTCTTTCATGTTTCCCAGCTCAAGAAGTGTTTGAGAGTACCGGAAGAACCAGTGCCAATGGAAGAATTGGAACTAGAGGAATATTTGACGTATGCCGAGCAACCGGTCAAAATCTTGGAAACCAGGGAGAGAGTCACAAGGAACAAGGTGATTCAATGGTGTAAAGTCCAATGGAAGCACCATACCGAAAAAGAAGCAACTTGGGAGCTAGAAGATGATCTCAAGAAGGAATTTCCCTATCTCTTCTCTTCTGCGTCGAATCTCGAGGGCGAGATTCATTTTAAGGGGGGTAGGTTTGTAACACCCTCATTTTCATGCATCATACCTTGCATACACTCGTATACATGTTTAACATTAACCCATAACAAGAGGAACAAGTTAAAATTTATTTGGAGCAAGACCGCACTTAAAAATGTAGGAAAGTGCGGACTAGTCCGGTTTTGCTGAGGACTAGTCCGATTTCTCTCTGTCTAAAAACGGACTTGTCCGTTTTTGCTGCGGATTAGTCCAATATTTGCCTCTGGACAACTTCGGACTTGTCCGATCTTGTGCGGACTAGTCCAATATTCCATGAATCCTTGAAAATTTGCTAAGTCCCTGGACTTTTCCGGACTAGTCCGGTGTTCCAGCGGACTTGTCCGTTTTCCTTTCTGACTAAGATCGGACTTATCCGACTTTAGGCCAGACTTGTCCGATTTTCTCTCTGGACGACTTCGGACTAGTCCGGTCCTGTCCGGACTTGTCCGATATTTCGTGACTCCGAGATTGACCTTTTGTTTTACGACTTGTTTCTTGGGTTTCACGTCAAGTGGGCCTAGGGACGTCGTGCCCAACTCTTTTAGAGCCCATGTGGGACTCTAAACCGGCCTCTACTCATCCCAAAACTTGAAATCCATCTAACCCTAGCCTCCACGTCTATATAAACAACCCCACCCCTTGGTTTGACATCTATTTGCCACTTTTCCACCCACCCAAACCCTAGTTCATGGGGAGCCACCATCAAGGAGGGAGGAGAAGATCCCAAACAAGAAGAAGAAGAGGAGGAAACGAAGGAGGATCAAGATCTCCACCAAGTTTCGTCCTTCACCACCAATTCATCTCCAAGTTCATCACCAACCCTAGATCATCAAGATCCAAGTGTTACCTCCAAGTTTCTTGGTTCATTGGAGTTCTAAACACCTGGTATACCTTCTATTCTCTTTTTCTTATGCGAATTCAACCCATAATCTCCAAATTCACGTCGATTTAGGAAACCCTAATCTGCTGATCTCGCAGAGTGCGGACTTGTCCGGTCCCTAGCGGACTAGTCCGATCTTTCTAGTTAAATTGTGTTGAATTAATTCTAAAATTTGATCTAATCGAATCCAAACCTGTATAAACTTGTTAAAAGCTATTAGAACTAGTTAGTTATCATTAAAAGCAATCAATTAACAAGTTCTACCTTGCATTTTCATTAATCATGCATGTCATGTCATATTGAGTAATATTTGTGCACTCTTTGATTGTGTTTCTTGTGTTGTATGTTTATTGTATGGATTAGACGGATTTGCGCTAGAGAGTGCCACGGAGGATCTACAACATCAAGAGTTTGAAGGCTTTGACCCTAATCAACAGCAAGAGCAAGGCAAGTGTCCTTGAAGCATATTGATCCTGTTTTAAAATAAATGTTTTGTTTGCAAAACTGCATGCTTGTGTCAATTTGATGGGAATCCTATGGTAGGAAGTTTACTAGACTTGTTAAACCACCCTTGTGAAAGCATCTAGGCCCCCACGAGGTACGGTTTCGGTGATTAATGACAACCGTTAATTACTACTAATGAGTTTGTCGATGCGAGGTTTCATGTACAATGAATCAAACGTCGATCAATCACTCATAAATGTCATCTACTGCTCATTGGATGCAAAAGGAGACCCCTCAACGAACTAACCTAAGGGGTTAATCGGAAGCAAATGAAGAACTCGTACAACGACGCAACCTTATCAAAATTGGCAACACAAGAAGCTTCATATCCATCAGAAGAGCCATACAAACAAGTGTTCAAGAGGTCACAAGTCCAAAATCCAAAAGATCAGTCCAACTCAACTCGAAGGAAACAAATTGTACACACCGGATCATCCGGTGATCTGAAGAATGACTGCATCGGTCGATTTGGACTCAACAGAAGAAGAAGACCTCAGAATGAAGTACACACCGGATCATCCGATGTGTATCAAGTGAACATCGGATGAATACAACAGTAAGCAAATTTTCTGAAGTGTTCTGAAGGACTGAACACCGGATCATCCGATGTTGAAGGCAGATGCACATCGGTCGATTACAACAGAAGCAAATTATCAACTCAACCAGACTGAAGATCTATTCATCGGATCCTCCGATGATGAAGGAGGTGAAGCATCGGTCTAATAACGGTCATTTCTGACAGAATGACGACAGCTAATCTAATTAGACCGATGCTCATAAAAGGGGGTCATCGGATCATCCGATGTACACAGAAAAAGTAATCAGCCCACTTTTCCAACGGCTAATTCGGTTGGGCTGAGTATTTAACCCCCTCCCACCAGTCATTTCGGGGAGGCTGAACAACAAGAGCACCACTACACATTCCCCAAGTGTCCAAGACTTAGAATACTCATTTTCACACTCTTGTAACCCTTTCACACCTCAAGATATAGGCTAGTTCCTCTTAGAGTTAAGCTTGTGTGCGTCCTCTCTGGGTGAGTGGAGACTCTAGAGTATGGAGAGCCGTGAGAAAGTGCATTCTTGGTGATTGCACTCATCTTGTATCAAGAGGAGAGTGAAGAGATCGCTCCGGAGCTTGCCGAGACCATTGTGGAAGCCCGGAGGATCGAAGTTGTACAAGGCTTGAGCTCCACCTTGCCAAGGATGGCGAACGGAGGAAGTTAGTGGATTCCCTCGTCTCGGTGACTTGGGAGTGGCGATACCCTTAGGTGGGTGCCACAACGTGGACGTAGGTGGATCCTAGTGATCTCACCGAACCACGGGAAAAATCGACGTGCCCCCGTGTCTTCGAGCGTTTGCATTCCTCCTCCCTACTCCCTTTACGATTACGCAATTCTCAATTCCGCACTTAATTCTCTCAATTGCACTATTGGCTTGCTTAGAGAATTAGATTTCACTTAAGCTTTAAATTGACTTAAAATTTGAAGTAGCCCAATTCACCCCCCCCTCTTGGGCATTCGATCCCTACAATTGGTATCAGAGCAAGGTTGCTCATTGGATCATTCTAGCTTCACCGCTAGAGAGCAAAAATGGCCAAGAATGGGGGTTCGGTTCCTACCTTCGAGGGCAAGAATTTTGCTTATTGGAAAGCACGCATGCGCGCTTACCTTGAGGCAATTTCTCCCGAAGTGTGGGAAGCGACCCATGCGGGGTTTGGCAACCATGAATATATTGGTGATCAACTAAAATGGGATGCTAAGGCTAGGAATGCTATCTATGAGTGCATTAGTCAAGATGTATTTGCTAGAATTGCTAGTAAGGAGAAAGCTTGTGAAATTTGGGCTTGCTTGATTGAGATCCATGAGGGTTCCTCTCGTGTCAAAGAGCTCAAATATCACTTGCTTAAATCCAAGTATGATGATTTTAAAATGCTTCCTCATGAGAATGTTAATCAAATGTTTTCTCGCTTAAATGTACTCATTGAGGAAATTAATGCTCTTGACATTGCTTCTCTTGGCAAGGGACTCATCAACCGCAAGATCCTCATGCTACTTCCCAAGCCCAAGTACAACATCATCAACTCAATGCTCCAAAAGGAGTCACTTGACAACATTGAGGTTTCGGAGCTCATTGGAGAGATACATGCTCATGAGATGAGTGTGCTTGGAATGATGGAGGAGTCATCATCATCAAAGACCATTGCTCTCAAGGCCTCAACCAAGAAGACACATACCAAGAAGAAGAAAGTGGTTGAGCCTAGCTCAAGTGAGGAAGAACAAGCTACAAGTGAAGATGATGATGATGATGAGCTTGCATTGATGATGAGGAAGTTTTCACGTCTCAACTCAAAGATTGCCAAGAAGGGATACTCGTTTGACCCCAAGAAGAAAGCCTTCTTGCCAAGGAGAGATGAAAACAAGACGTGCTACAATTGTGGCGATCAAGGCCACATATCATATGATTGTCCAAGACCGGACAAAAGGAAGGACAAGGGCAAGCATCGCAAGCTAGAAGAGAGTGATGATGATGAAGATGCAAAGCCCAAGCGCACCTTTGGAAAGAAGAAACTTGACAAAGGCAAGAAGACCAAGCTCTTTCCAAAGAAGAGAAGAGGACCTCAAAAGGTCTTCATGTGCGAAGCAAATGAGTGGGTCACCGATGAAGAAACAAGTGATGATAGTGAAGATGAGGAAGAAAACTTGGCAAGCCTCGCTATCGTCAACAAGGATGACTCACCCCTTCCTCCACCGCCTATGTGCCTCATGGCGAAAGGTAACACAAAGGTATGTGATGACTCAAGTGATGATGAACTTTCTCCCGATGAACTAGCATCTATGATTAATGAATATCATGCCATTATCAAAAGGGAAAAGGCTAAGGTTAAGGCACTTGAGCTAACTCGCGCTAAGCTAGAGGGTGTCAACCTCGATTTGCAAGACAAGTATGTCACCATACTTAATGAGCATGAAACGCTCAAGTCACATGTCAAGCAAATCGAGGAGGAGAAGGCTCAAATCAAGCTTGAGTTCCATGAGCTTGACTTAGTTAACTCGGCACTATTGGCTAAGCATAACGAGTTAGTTCAAGAGCATGAGACACTTAGTCTTTCCTATGAAGCAATGGAACTAAAATTGAATAACTTGAAGAAAGAAACTCTTGATGGCAAAACACCCGCTAGTTCACATGCCACTAACAATTTGCATGAGTCTTTGCCATTGAAAGCTAATAGGGAGAAGGAGCTAATGGACGAGATCGAAAGTCTCCGCACTAGTGTGGCTAGACTTTCCAAGGGAGAGGACAAGCACAAGGAGATCCTCTTCCAACAAGCTAAAGGCTTCAACAAGAGGGGACTTGGGACCTTCCCTACGCCCAACAAATGGAAGGTGCCCTCACCGGAGCTTAGGACAAGCTTCATCAAGGAAGTGGGATCCTATTGCCAACATTGTGAGGTCACCGGACATCACACTAGGGAGTGCCCTCTTCCCACTCGTCCTTCTCCAAAATTACCTCCTAACTATTCATCTACTTTCAATGATTGTCACTATCTATTAAGCAAAGTAGGTGGAAAGGTGAAGGCGAAGTTCATTGGCAAAAACATCAAGGGCATGAAGGGGAAGCTCCCCAAGCAACTTTGGGTCCCAAAATCACTTGTATCACACATACAAGGACCTAAGTTGGCTTGGGTTCCTAAACTCAAAAACTAACTTCATGTGTGTAGGTGAACTACAAAGCCGGAGGAAAACATTGGGTACTCGATAGTGGGTGCACTCAACACATGACCGGCAATGATGGTATGTTCACCTCCATAGAAGACCCCGGCAATCATGAACAAGTCACCTTTGGTGATAACTCAAAGGGGAAGGTAATTGGTTTAGGTAAAATTGCAATTTCTAATGACTTGTCCATTTCGAATGTGCTTTACGTTAAGTCTCTTAGCTTTAATTTGCTCTCTATTGCTCAACTTTGTGATCTTGGACTAACGTGCACATTTGACAAAGATGGTGTTGTGGTGTCTAGTGTAGCTAGCAAAGAGCTAATATTCAAGGGCTTTAGGCATGGTCATCTATATTTGGTGGACTTCTCCAACAAGAGCGCAAGCCTAACCACTTGTCTTTTCACCAAGACAAGTTTGGGGTGGCTATGGCATCGGAGGATTGCTCACATAGGAATGAGCAAGCTCAAGAAGTCCTTCAAGCTAGGGATGGTGACCGGCGTAAAGGACGTGACGTTTGAAAAGAACAAGCTATGTAGCGCATGTCAAGCCGGGAAGCAAGTGGCTTCGCACCATCCGATGAAGACAATGGTGTCTACCTCCAAGCCGCTCGAACTACTTCACATGGACCTCTTCGGACCGTCCACCTACCAAAGCCTTGGCGGTAATCTCTATTGTCTCGTTATTGTTGATGATTACTCTCGCTATGCTTGGACCTTGTTTTTAGGTGACAAGGGTGAAACCCCGGAAGTCTTCAAGACCTTTGCAAAACGAGCTCAACGGGAATTCCAACTTCCCATCATCAAGGTCCGGAGTGACAACGGCACCGAGTTCAAGAACTATAATATTGGGGAGTGGTGTGACCGTGAAGGAGTCAAGCACGAATTTTCGGCTACATACACCCCTCAACAAAACGGTGTTGTTGAGAGAAAGAACAAGACACTAATCACCCTCGCGAGAGCCATGCTTGATGATTATGGGACGTCGGAGAAGTTTTGGGCGGAAGCGATCAACACGGCATGCCATGCCGCAAATACAGTCTACCTTCATCGACTTCTCCAAAAGACTCCCTACGAGCTCCTCATTGGGAGAAAGCCCAACATCTCCTACTTCCGGGTCTTCGGATGCAAGTGCTACATCTACCGCAAGAAAAGACTTGGTAAGTTTGAAAGAAGGTGCGATGTTGGTATTTTCCTTGGTTATGCGTCAAACTCAAAGGCATATCGAGTATTCAACCAAACCTCCGGGTTAGTTGAAGAAAGTTGTGACGTTGAGTTTGATGAGACTAATGGCTCCCAAGAGGAGAGTTTTGGTCATGATGATATAGATGATGAGCCTCTACGAGAAGCTATGAAGAACATGACCATAGGAGACATCAAGCCCGAAGTTGAGGAGAGCCATGATCAAGGGGGAGCTTCAAGTCCGAACATCAACACCTCCATGGCGCCTCAAGTGGATGAAGAAGAAGACAAAGATGATCCATTGCCTATGCAAGACCAACAAGCCACACAACACCAAGAAGAAGATGAAGTCCAAGATGAAGTCCAACCACAAGACGAGCAAGATGCTTCACCACCACCAAGTGACTCACAACCGATGATGAGACATGGGCGCATCTCCAAGGCACATCCAATGGATCAAATCATTGGAAGTCCTTCACGGGGAGTAAGTACTCGTTCACGTCATGTTGCATCTTTTTGTGAGCACTACTCTTTTGTGTCGTGTGTAGAACCCAAAAGCATTGAGGAAGCTCTCCAAGACTCCAATTGGGTGATGGCTATGCAAGAGGAACTCAACAACTTCACCCGCAATGAAGTTTGGGTGTTGGAGGAGCGACCCAAGGACAAGAATGTGATTGGAACGAAGTGGGTCTACCGCAACAAGCAAGATGAGAATGGCGTGGTGGTCCGCAACAAAGCTAGTCTTGTGGCGAAGGGGTTTGCTCAAGTTGAAGGTTTGGATTTTGGGGAGACATTCGCCCCAGTAGCACGGTTAGAAGCTATCCGCATACTCCTTGCTTTTGCTTCTCATCATAATATCATGCTTTATCAAATGGATGTTAAGAGTGCATTTCTCAATGGCTATATTAATGAACTTGTGTTTGTTGAGCAACCTCCCGGGTTTGAGGACCCAAGAAACCCTAACCATGTCTATAGGCTAAACAAAGCACTCTATGGACTCAAGCAAGCTCCAAGGGCATGGTACGAGCGCTTAAGGGACTTCCTCGTCATGCAAGGTTTCAAGATTGGGAGGGTGGACACTACACTCTTCACCAAGGACATCGATGGAGACTTATTTCTTTGTCAAATTTATGTCGATGATATTATTTTTGGCTCAACTAACAAAGCTCTTAGCCATGAGTTTGGCAAAATGATGTCTAGGGAATTCGAGATGTCAATGATTGGAGAGCTCAACTTCTTCCTAGGATTTCAAATCAAGCAACTTCAAGAGGGGACCTTCATCCATCAAGAGAAGTACACTAAGGACCTCTTGAAGAAATTTGAGATGGGAGATTGTAGCTCAAGAAGCACTCCAATGGCGACAAATTGTCATCTCGACGCGGACATGGACGGTAAATCTATTGATCAATCTCATTACCGTTCCATGATTGGTTCATTGCTATATCTTACCGCATCTAGGCCCGATATTATGTTTAGTGTGTGCTTGTGTGCTCGCTTTCAAGCGGCACCTAAAGAATCGCACAAGAAGGCGGTCTTTAGGATACTTCGGTATCTCAAGCATACCCCAAGTGTAGGTTTGTGGTACCCCAAGAACGCTAGTTTTCATCTCTTAGGTTACTCGGATTCGGACTTTGCCGGATGCCGTGTAGACCGCAAGAGTACCTCCGGGGGTTGCCACTTACTTGGGCGTTCCCTAGTTTCTTGGTCGAGCAAGAAGCAAAATTCCGTGGCTTTGTCCACCGCGGAGGCGGAGTATATAGCGGCCGGTGCATGTTGTGCCCAAATCCTATATATGAAGCAAACCCTCTTAGACTTTGGAATTAAGTTTGGTTGTGTGCCTCTCCTTTGTGACAATGAAAGTGCGGTTAAGATAGCTAGAAACCCCGTTCAACACTCCCGCACTAAGCACATTGATATTCGCCATCACTTCTTGCGGGACCATGAGGCTAAGGGAGAAATCTCTTTGCAAGGTGTTAGGTCCGAAGAACAATTGGCGGATATCTTCACCAAACCACTTGATGAGAAAACTTTTTCTAGGCTTAGAAGTGAGTTAAATGTGCTAGATGCATCTAACGTCATGTAAATTGCCATGTTCATGTAAGGTTGCATGTCATATAGGTCTTGCCTAACTCCCAAAGGATAGGGGCGAGCTAGAAATAGTTTTCCCTGAGTAAGCCTTTGGCAGGTTTAAACTTGGCAAGATAGATTTATTTTATGCCTTGCATGATTCCTGTCATATAGACTTGCATTCATCTAATATTTTGCATTATCTTGTTTGACATTGCATACGGTAGATTGTCACAAAGGGGAACCCACATCATGAGAAGGAGACTTGTTTGAAATGCAATATCTCAACTCATATGATGTGGAAAGAGCAAAATTCTAAAGGAACATGCTTTAATGAGATAGAAGTTTCCATACTCTAGCTCACAAAGCATGGGCCTACATTTTCGTGGTTTTTCCCTCCTAATTCTCTTTGTGTGCTCTATTTGCTTAAGGGCTTAGCCGATATGTGGCACTATATCGAAAAGCCTTATTAGGGTTAGGAGGTGCCCAAAAAGTCCTAAGACTCGTTTTATCTTTGTGTGTTTAAAGTCCAAGGACATATATGGGCAGTTTTAGGTTTTCTGTAGTCATCGGATTATCCGATGCTAGGGTCAGCAGCTACATCGGATCAATTGGTGCTTCAGTTCAACAAGCAGATCAGTCAGAACCAAGAAATCGACCGATGAGTTCATTTCAGGAAACATCGGAGCATCCGATGTTCAATCCTCTGTTACCCTGCAGAATTCGACCGATGATCGACGTAGCAACGTCGGATCATCCGGTGTGCAAAGAGAGTTTTTGGACCAACTCTCTGTTGAACTCGACCGATGATCCCCCCAATGCGCATCGGTCGATCCGGTGTTCGCGTAACGGCTAGGTCATCGGGTTCCTACTAAAAATCGTACGGCCGGCGCTTCTTTACTCCACGCCTCCTCACCTCCCGCGCCGCCGCGCCTCACCTCCTCCCGCCGCCGCGCCTCCATCACCGCCCCTCGCGCCGCCACCCTAGGCCGCGCCGCCGCCGCGCCTCGCCTCCTCCCGCCGCCGCGCCTCCATCACCGCCCCTCGCGCCGCCACCCTAGGCCGCGCCGCCGCCGCGCCTCCCCAGGCCGCGCCGCCGCCGTCCCCAAGGGCGCCGCCTCTCTCCCGACCGCCGCCGCCGCGCCTCCCCAGGCCGCGCCGCCGCCGTCGCCTCTGTCGGCTGCCGCCGCCGCCTCTCCAGGGCGCCGCCGCCGCCCCTCCAGGGCGCCGCCGCCGCTTCTCCTCTGGTCGCCGCCGCCACACCGCCGGCAGTTCTCCCTGCTAGGGTTTCTCGCCCGAGCCATCGATCGTCGCCGTTCGTCGCCTTTCATCAATCTTGTGTCTTTTCGTCGACGAGGTTTGTTCCGTGCAGCGCGACGTCCTTCATTGTTTCCCGTCATCTTTTCGCTAACCCTTGCTCTCGAATTTCTTGAAGATGGCCCGTGATCGCAAAGGCAAAGGCAAGGCTATCGAGGTGCCCGCCGCAAAGAAGCCAAAGCTGTCGAAGGATGCACGACGCGCAGAGTTGGCCGCTCGCGCCGCCGAGGAGCGCAAACGCGGCCATCGCGGATCCCTCCGGATTCGCGAGGCACGTGAGAGGCAGTCGCAGCAGCAGCCGCCGGTGCAGCCAGTGCCGCCGGACGACTCTGAGGACGAGGACGAGACTGCGGTGACGCCACTGGTTCGCCGGCGCACCGTCAGGACTCGAGGGGGAGGTCAGACCCCCACCGCGAGTCGCCGCCCCACTGCGGCCGACCTCGCTGAGGACAGAGAGGCCCAGAGGGCCATCTACGAGATGGATACTGCTGCCAGGGTCGCCGAAGACGTCAGACTGACAGATTACCGCAAGTACAAGGCCAAGCAGTTGAAGAAGCTCAGATGGACTGCACTGCCTGAGGAGTGGTTCCCGCAGCCCAGGGACACTCGTGTGGACCCCCGGTTCTGGACGGTGACGCAGGCGTCTTTGTACGAGACGTACAGACGTCGGGGGCACAAGCTGTTCCAGCACACGTACATCGATTGGAATCAGCTTGCAGCGGCAGTGGGTCATGACATCAGGCTGTTTTTTGAGAGGTACAGAGGACTGGTGGATCTGCTGTCGCACCAGAGGAGTGTCTACGTGGAGGAGTGGGTCCGTGTGTTCTACGCGACACTCTACGTCGCTGAGGGACGTCGGTCCATTCACTTCATGTTCATGGGGCAGCAGCACGACGTATCCAGAGAGAGACTGGCTCAGCTGCTGGGAGTGGACACACACCTCACGTGCCTGCACGAGATTGTGTACGAAGGAGCAGACCCGCCGAGGAGGCCGCTGACAGGGGGAGTGTCACCCCCGTTTGAGGAGATCAGAGGCTTGTTCACCCACCCTTTCACGCCAGATCAGCCGAGGGTGCCAGCTCTCCTCACACCTGCAGCCAGGACCGTTCACCACATTCTCAGGCGTACACTTCTACCGAGGTCCGGCTACTTAGAGGGGTTCACCAGCCTCCAGCAGACCATCCTGTTCTACGTCATGAACGGGATGGAGTTCGACATCGTAGATGTGCTGATATGCGAGATGGAGGACGTGATCACTGACGGAGTCGGCATGCTGAGACAGTTGGTCTACGGTCACTGGATCAGCCGTCTGTTGTTCCTGCTAGCGCCAGAGGACTCGCCAGTCACCGCACCCATGACAGAGATGCATGCCACGAGGTTCGGCCACTACCGGGTGCCGGCTCCTGGAGACCGCCGTCTTGGTCGTCCAGTCGAGCGACAGGTCAGAGCTCGCCTCTCCGAGGAGGACTGGACCGAGTTAGCTCAGGAGGATGAGGCGCTCGCTCAGGCTGAGGCTCAGGGAGGTGGACTTGAGCACGTGTGGTCAGACAGTGACACCAGCGACAGTGTTGAGGAGTACTTCCCTCCTCCGCCTCCTTCTCCGAGGCAGCACGACGCGGAGGCGGGAGCTTCCACTGCTGCACCACCGACGCCTCCACCAGTGTCAGAGGCTCAGGTGTCCCAGCCGTCCGAGCTCACCACACTGCTCCAACAGATGGTCGAGCAGCAGCGGCAGGACCGGCTTGCAGCCGAGCAGGCCAGGGCAGAGCAGGCTGCACGGCTCGCAGAGCTTCAGAGGCAGCAGACAGAGATGCAGCTAGAGATGGCCCGCCAGAGGCGCGAGGACACGGACCGGTTCACGAGTCTGGTGGACCAGATGCACCGGAGGACACTGGACCAGCAGCAGCAGACCCAGCAGGCGATGATGGGTATCCTGGGGTTGATCACCAACCTCTACCAGCAGACCGGGATAGCCCTTCCGCCACAGCACACCGGTCTCAGTCAGCCTCCAGCAGCACCTCCTCTGGCTCCAGCTTCAGTTCCAGCACCGGCGTCGCCGATCCCGAGCTACAGCATGTCTCCACTGCTGACTTCGACGGTGCCGTTCCAGTTCTCGCCTCTCCCGGCCGTGCCTTCTCCTTCAGCAGCTCCAGCTCCAGCCACGTCAGCACCTCCGGCTCCTCCCGCTCCAGCACCAGCTCCGGCGACGTCTACCTCGAGCAGCTCCGACATCGCCGACGTCGACCGCTTCACCGTCGCCCCGAGTGCTCCGGAGTCCTAGGTACTCCTCTTCCCTTTTTGGTGTCTTGATGCCAAAGGGGGAGAAGAGTTAGAGTTAGGGGGAGTGTCTTGGGCTTAGGGGGAGTGCTAGTTATCTATTTGCTTTCAGACTTGTTATTTGCTTCTATTTGAGACTTGTTTGTTATCATTTGCTACTATTTGTAATTCAGTATGCTACTTCACTCTTATGATTTATATTTGATCACTGTTTGAGCCTTCGAGCTCCTTGTGTTGCATGTTGTTCCGATTACATTTCTTTATGAGCATTGCGTTTATATTTCTTTATGAGCATTGCGTTTGCGTTTCAAATTCCATTACCTTTATGCTCTACTCGTTGTGTTGTCATCAATCACCAAAAAGGGGGAGATTGAAAGCATCTAGGCCCCCACGAGGTACGGTTTCGGTGATTAATGACAACCGTTAATTACTACTAATGAGTTTGTGGATGCGAGGTTTCATGTACAATGAATCAAACGTCGATCAATCACTCATAAATGTCATCTACTGCTCATTGGATGCAAAAGGAGACCCCTCAACGAACTAACCTAAGGGGTTAATCGGAAGCAAATGAAGAACTCGTACAACGACGCAACCTTATCAAAATTGGCAACACAAGAAGCTTCATATCCATCAGAAGAGCCATACAAACAAGTGTTCAAGAGGTCACAAGTCCAAAATCCAAAAGATCAGTCCAACTCAACTCGAAGGAAACAAATTGTACACACCGGATCATCCGGTGATCTGAAGAATGACTGCATCGGTCGATTTGGACTCAACAGAAGAAGAAGACCTCAGAATGAAGTACACACCGGATCATCCGATGTGTATCAAGTGAACATCGGATGAATACAACAGTAAGCAAATTTTCTGAAGTGTTCTGAAGGACTGAACACCGGATCATCCGATGTTGAAGGCAGATGCACATCGGTCGATTACAACAGAAGCAAATTATCAACTCAACCAGACTGAAGATCTATTCATCGGATCCTCCGATGATGAAGGAGGTGAAGCATCGGTCTAATAACGGTCATTTCTGACAGAATGACGACAGCTAATCTAATTAGACCGATGCTCATAAAAGGGGGTCATCGGATCATCCGATGTACACAGAAAAAGTAATCAGCCCACTTTTCCAACGGCTAATTCGGTTGGGCTGAGTATTTAACCCCCTCCCACCAGTCATTTCGGGGAGGCTGAACAACAAGAGCACCACTACACATTCCCCAAGTGTCCAAGACTTAGAATACTCATTTTCACACTCTTGTAACCCTTTCACACCTCAAGATATAGGCTAGTTCCTCTTAGAGTTAAGCTTGTGTGCGTCCTCTCTGGGTGAGTGGAGACTCTAGAGTATGGAGAGCCGTGAGAAAGTGCATTCTTGGTGATTGCACTCATCTTGTATCAAGAGGAGAGTGAAGAGATCGCTCCGGAGCTTGCCGAGACCATTGTGGAAGCCCGGAGGATCGAAGTTGTACAAGGCTTGAGCTCCACCTTGCCAAGGATGGCGAACGGAGGAAGTTAGTGGATTCCCTCGTCTCGGTGACTTGGGAGTGGCGATACCCTTAGGTGGGTGCCACAACGTGGACGTAGGTGGATCCTAGTGATCTCACCGAACCACGGGAAAAATCGACGTGCCCCCGTGTCTTCGAGCGTTTGCATTCCTCCTCCCTACTCCCTTTACGATTACGCAATTCTCAATTCCGCACTTAATTCTCTCAATTGCACTATTGGCTTGCTTAGAGAATTAGATTTCACTTAAGCTTTAAATTGACTTAAAATTTGAAGTAGCCCAATTCACCCCCCCCCCCCTCTTGGGCATTCGATCCCTACACCTTGTCACCTGGAATTTATGGTAGAGAGTCGGGAAGGGTTTTTGCCTTTTTGCTTCACTTAATCAACTGGGATGGGAAACAACTATATCACTCAATCTAATTATGCATGGATGAGATTATGGTTAACGTGAACTGGTTAAACATGGTATGGTAATGGATGATCTAAGCAAGCCTGGTATGCGGATGGGTTGGATGTTATGGTGGTTTGCTTGCTTTAGATCTAAGGACCGGTTCATGCGAGAATAAGCCAGGACTACAGTGCCACCACGAGGCCAAGTATGGGTGCGGCGTAGCTGATTAATTAGGGCTTTGCTAGTGCTGTTTGGACCATTGTGGATGCTCGGGGAAGGGGTAGTCGGATTGGGTTTGTTGATGATTGGTGGGACTACCCTGGGATCCGAATGGCTCAAGAGGGGGCCCTTGGTTGAAGATGTGCTCTGCGGGAGACATCGCCACCGGTGAAACCTCAGTGGGGTCTAAATAGGCTAGTAATCCCTTTATAAAGGCTATTTTGTGATCTCTTGGCCACACACCAACGGAAGTGTGTAATGTGACCGACGGGTCATGGACATAAGGGAGGTTCTTAGTCGCCGAAGGGTGATGAAATCACGGACACGTGGGTAAAGAGGTACAAACTCTGCAGAGTTAACTAAAACTATCATGATAGTCCTGCTCCCGGTTATGAGCACCTGGACAACTTCCATGATTAGAGGCAAATTGGAATTTGGGATGGTTATGGTTGGGTAATGGTTAAGGTTGATATTATGGTTATGGTTTGGTAATGGTTATGGATGGTTATGGATTAATCTCTGGTAATGAATATGGTTATTGACAATGGTGAAATCTGGAATTATTGATGATGGTAATGAATTTAGTTTGATATTATGGTATTACTTATGATTATGATGGGTTTATTTCACATACATGTAATGTATTGCTTTTCAAATATTTTAATGTACTTTTCAGCACTTTACCATTATTATTGTCGTCATTTGAATCAGCCACATGTCATACTTTCCACACTTGCTGAGTACGACATGTACTCACTCTTGCAATTCCCCACCCCAACAGTTGCAGGTCAGGATTGGGATTTTAATGGCGATAATGCGGAGTTCTAGGCCGTGTCTACCGTCAGCTTTGCCTGTGGTGTTGATTGGAGCTGCGCTATCCCTTTTGCTTATACTGCATAGTTGCTTAATTAGTTTATTTCCGCTGCATTAGTTGAACCTGTCATTAATATTTATTAGAGCTTGTATTCGAGGATTTAATGAATTATGTAATAAGAGTACTTATTTAATAATTTGAGCTGTGGTAATTATCTATTTATCATTTGTGAATCACTCGTGTATGTGTGTTGAACATCCTGGGCACACATATGCGTTAGCTTGGTTCATTTTCGGAACCGGGCGTCACACAGCCTCCCGCATCGGCCGAGCCCGCGCCCACGATCTGCGCCGTGCCCATGCCCCCCCCCCCACCTCGGATCCACCCCGCCCCCCGTCGAGTTTCGCACGCGCGCCTCAACCGCACCCCCCTCCGCACTTTAAAGGAGTCGGCGCCCCAATTTCTCCCCTTCTCCTCGAGCTCTCAAATCCTAGCGCCTTGCCATCGGTAAGTCGTCATTGTCTTTCGCGTTCCCGTCGGTTCTACCTCCTATTCCCCATCTTTGTTGGCCTAACGAGTTCACCGCACCGCCAGGAGCACGCCGGACACACTCGCTCGGGGAGTTTGCCTTCGCGCCGTTGATTTGGCCGCTCACCGACGAGCTCCGCCGCCCTCCCTCGACGTCGACACCCTCTGCACCTCCTCAAGTCCAATCGACGTCTCTGGTGAGTTCAAGATGCTATCCCATGTGGTTTCCCTCAATTAAATCCGAGTTTTAGGCTTCATTGCGTGAGATTAGGCTTTCTCCGGCGAGGTCGCCGCCGTCGGCCGCCTGCGCCGCCGCGCACTGCGCTGGCGTCGGTTAGAGCCGATGTGGCTCGATCTGGGCCGTTGCCTCACGGCCAACGGCCACGATTAGAATGAAACATACCCCTTCGCTCCATTAAATTTGGGCCTTAGATTTAATTGACATTTAAATGCCCCCCCACCCACACGCGCCTGCTAGTTTGCACCGAGGCCCTTGCCTTTTTGCGGGCTAGCCCCTGGCAGTTTAGATAATTGTCGAATAATCAAATAAAATTGCAATCTAGCCTCTGGACTTAAGAAAAAATAAGATTTAACTGCAGAATTCAAGTCTAGCCCCTGTAAAATTGTTTAATATTGTTTCTAGCCCCTGTCCAGTTACGAAAACTTTCAGTCTAGCCCCTGGACAGTTTAAAAACTATTTTCAGCAGTTATAATATTTTCAGATTTACTAAAAATTGCAATAAAAATAGAAACAAATGTAGAAAAATAGATAAAAATTTATAAAATTCAGAATAAATATTTATACAACTTAAAAATATATTTTATTGATGTATAAATTTAAATAATTCATTTTAGCCACTAAAAATTATGTAGAAATTACATTTAATTGAGGATTAATTATATAAAATTATTTTAGGCCTAGAAATAAATATCACACAACATTAAAAATTATTCCATGCATTATTTTAATCTGAAGTAATATGATAATCATAAATAATTATATTTGCATGTAGGAAAATCCCCAAAAATGTGTATTAAGCATAAAAATAATGTGAAAGTGTTATAAAATGGTAAATCACATTTCTAACACATAGAAATTCACCTTTAATAAATATAATTAAATAAACTAATGCACATACACATTAAATCTCTCATAGGTACGTAATTGCGTAGACTTTTATGAATTGTGTGCATATTTTGTTTAGCATTGTATGTAGTACTTATTGCATGTTATTCTCTTCGAGTAGACCCGGTTCCCGAGCCGGAGACCAACTTGCAAGAACTTTAGTTCGACAACCACTTCGAAAGAGGCAAGTGTCCTTGACCATCTTACACCTTTTTAAGGGTTTAGTTAGTTGCATGTTAATTAATATGAATCCTATGTTATGCCCTGTTATTTTACCTGCTACCTTGTCGCTTGGGTTATGGAAGGGTGGTTATGAGATTTACTTTACGCTTAGTCATGCATACTAGTTGGGTGGGAAAACATTGACCATACTTATCACTCATGACTTATTATTATGATTATGATTATGATGTTGGAAATGGATTGTAGTAAATAGGAATCTAGCAGGTTGGTTTAATTGGTATGGTGCAGTACGCACGAGACCCGAAATTTAGGGATTGAATCTTGCCGGATTCTAAGGACCGGTTTGTGGAGTGGCCACTAAGCTATACAGTATCGCCATAAGACTGGGTATGGGGCAGCTTGATCAATTAATTAGGCCTCTTCCGGCTTAGTGCTAGTAGTCGGATAGTGTGGTGAATTGGTTCAGCGTATCTGCCTTGTGATCCGCATGGCTCAAGAGGGGGCTTCGCCTGACGGAGGTAAAATGGACTCTAGGAGCTGGAGCGGTGAAACCTCAGAGGGCCGGTTACTAGTCGGGAGGACCTTTGTAAAGACCTCGTAGTGATCTCCTGCCCGCACACCTACGAAAGTGTGTAATGTGACTGACGGGTCACGGGCATCAGGGAGGTTTGCTTAGTCCATCTGGCAACAGGGGATGAAATCACGGCTTGTGGGTAAAAAATACGTTCTCTGCAGAGATTGGGAAACTGTCATGACAGCCGTGCTCACGGACAAGAGCGGCTTGATGTCGAATTTATAATTAGTACTTGGGATAATGGTGGGATTTATGGATTTGGAATACACATGTTCAATTGTTCATTTACACATTATTTTTACCATAATCTTGATTGGGTGGAATCACCTAGTTGTAGGTTGCTTAATGAAATCTAAGACATAGATAATGCATAGTGCTATCAGCTATTATGAGCCTTCCTTGTTGTAGACTACATTTCATTTCACTTCCCACACTTGCTGAATACTCTATATACTCAAGCGATACTCTCTCACCTCCTTCAGATTATGAAGAAGAAGCATTAAATGAAGAGTTCTACGCCGATCCGGAGATGTTCTAGGCGGGTGTACCCTCGAGCAACTGCCTGTGGATTGGAGAAAGCGTCGCGCTGCTGCTGTCTTCCTACTTATCTATGTATTTGCTTTACTGTTGTTTATTTGAGACCTACGGGTTATTGCTGTAAGACCTATTTGTATTTCGAACATAGCTTGTAATATGATACTATTTACTTTTCGTCTACACATGTATGAATAAACTGATCTTAATATACACATGGAATGCATCTGGTTAGCTTGTTGAGATCAGGTGTGACAAGGCGCCGCTCTTGTGCTGTGACCCGCACCGGCAGCTGTAGCGAGATAGGATGGGATGTGATCCAGCCGGAGTAAAAAGTTGCTTCGTTGCCGGGACTCGCGCTGCTGTCCTCTGGGCGGTCGCATTAACGACGGCAGTGTGGGAGGCTGAGTACCGTGGAAGCAAGTCCGGTGGTATATCTCGGCGTACCATTGACATGACGTATAGTAATGAAGGGGATCTGTACCGTCTCTCTCGCCGTAGAACCTCGCGTGCTGTGGAACAAGTATTTATTATCCAAGCCGTGTTTGGTTCGTGACATGAATTGAAATGTGATGTAGAAAAATCATTTTTGTTAGTGTTTGTTTTAGAACAAGCGGGATATATCAATCATCTCAGAGATAAATATTTCTTTGAGATTTAGAACAACTTCGTCCCCACTGAACTGAGAACCAAACAGCTTGAACTTTCCGTCACTTCCTCGTGCTCGCTCGCGTTTCACCGTCGCTTCTCCTTCTGGCTCTCCACGCCGCTCACCTCCTGACCAATTTTCCATCGATGCTGCACTGCTTCCTTGTGCTCGCTCGTGTTCGGCCGACCGCTTACATGCTCGTAGTGCAGCTCACCTCACAGACCTTCTCTGCCGACGCCGCGCCGCTCGACGCTCACCACTGCCTACAGGTGGCCAAATGGGTCGGGCTAAACGGGCTAGCCCGAAGCACGACAAAAATAGCCCGGCACGAACACGGCCCGGCCCGAAAAAATCGGGCCCGGGCCGGCCCGAAACACTCACGGGCCATGCCCGGGCCTGGATCTCCGACCTGTCGGGCTTGTCGGCACGGCCCAATTAGGGCCGACACAATCGGCCCGCCAGGTGGCCCGGCCCGGCACGGCCTGTTTAGGCCCGAATAGTGATTTTTTTGTTATTTTTATTATATTTTTATCTAAAATTGACTACAACCCGTTATGGCCCAGCACGGCCCAGCACGCTTAAAATGGATTCGGGTTGTGCCTGGGTCTGGACCCCCGACCCGTGGGCCAGCCCGACATGACCCGATTTTTTTCCGGGCCGTGATGGGGCCAAGTTTTTTAGGCACGAGCCCGGCTGGGCTCGGGCCAGGCCGGCACGGCCCGTTGGCCACCTATACCAGTGCCTCTGGCTGACGCTCGCCTCTCAACCCTCCTCCGTGTCGCTCGCCTCTCGGCCCTCCTCCACGCCACTAGCCTCCCACGTAGGCGTGTCGAATTGACATGTCCAACGAGCGTGACGATAGCGTGCCGAAAGGTCCTGTCGAAATTGGTGCGGCAACGTGTCGAATCGCCATGGCTTTCGTCATTCCGCATCTTTGATTTCCGTCGCTCGTGTTCCACTCTCCGCTCGGGAGCGACGATGAGAGGAAGCCTTCAGTTATCGAGCGGCAACAGCAACAACGAATTCGACTCGAGGGGTGGAGGCGATGTTGATTTGTCCAGGATTTCGCGATCGTGGCGACGAGGAGTTCAGCTTGAGAGGTGGGGTGACGTCGACTCCTCCATGCTGCATGCTCTGGTCGGGGCGTCCTCATCGTCGTCACCACGCGTGTGGAGCACGACCAGGGCACGCAGCGGCAGGCCAAAACGTGCGCGCGACAGGTGCTGACAACCGATGTCTCCAACTTTCGCGCCATGGTGGTTCAGTTCACTGGCATATCCTGTCCGTGCAATGGCGACCATGAAGCTATTGGAATTTGACCCATTTGAATATAGTCCATTCAGCTAAAATTCCAAAGTAACGTGACTGTTTGTTATAGTTCCATACTGCTACTGCAAAGTGGTGCAAAACAATATATATAGTAGCCCCCATACTCATGGTTGAATAGAAAAAGCAATAATGAGGGGTCTGGCTATATGTACTCACACACGCACGCGCGCGTGCGTTTCCGCGATTTTTCGCGTGTTTGTCCGTGTGACTTGTGACTTGCGACGCGCGACCGTGGCGTGGCTGCATTGAGTAATTTTGTCATCTGTATCCTTGACGAAATTTGAACTGTTATGCACTAATAGAGAATTAGTGCGCGATTTATTGCCATAAACGCTATTAATTGACGAGCAATTAGTGAACGCCATTAACAAAGAAGCAGCTCCTAGAGGGCAGCTGTGCCTATATCAGGCACTGAAGATATTCAGGTTTCCAATACACACAATACTCTCTTCCATCCATTCGTCTTCATTTTGGAAAGATGTGCTGTGGTGTTTGAGCTGTCAAACCTTGACCGACCCTCTTCCTTGGCGTGCACCGAGGAGAAGGATGAGCGGTATCTCCGAACCTTTGTCGTCGTGAAGCCTGCACGAGGGACGGTAATAAGGTTTCTAGGCAGCGTATCTGCGCGACCGCTCGAAGCTATTTTTGATATTGATTTGCGCTGCTACATCGACGAACCCAAGTGAGTTCATATGTTTTCGATAGTTTTTATTATGTTGATCTACCTACTGCTATGTAGAATACGTGTTGCAGTATTGAATATCTGTGAAATTTGTCTTAATGTTGAATCTGGATTTAGAATAATACGCAATTTTCCAACAGAAGCTTGACAAATAGGACGGGCAACAGGGTTGTGGCAGCTCGGAGGAAGCATGCGGTAGCCGTTGTCGTTCTAGAGCTTACCATTGTTATTCGTTGAAATGCTTGAATAGACAGGCGGTACAATATAATGTAGCAAATGGTGGCCAGACACGGTCCTTATTCATCACACTTTGTCCCGTCTAACAAACAGAAAAACAAGGACGGTCCCGGTGGGATCATTTTGTTCATCTCACTTTGTCCCGTCTAACAAACAGAAAAATAAGGACGGTTCCGGTTGGATCATTCTGTTCTTAAAACATGAGATGGTTTCATCCCGTTCCACCTTGTTTCAAAACCAAACACACGTAAGTCTGATACCCTGAATCTAGCATCAAGAGCTGAATTATAGCAGCCAAACTGTTTGGTGAGTAGCTTGTGGTGATAAGATGCTCCTGGTCATTAAAGAGAGCAATTTACCCACAGAAACCGAGCTAGTGCAACATGCATATATATATATATATATATATATATATATATATATATATATATATATATATATATGCAGTTGCAAAACAAAAATGTCAGCGACACTTGAGGTGAACTTTAATAGGTGAAAGTTGCCTAGAGGAGTGAATAAGCTAATAAAAAATTAAAAGTACTTAATTAACTTAAAACAGTCAGTCAAAGCTGGATATGTCCGGGGTGAATCCAAACTTCACTACAGGAATCGCGATAATAGACGACGGCCAAAACCGTCGTCTATAAGGACAATACCGTCGTCTTTAGCTTATAGACGACGGTATAAGCTTATAGACGACGGTTTGCGGCCGTCTACGATTATTTGTCGTCTATAAGCTTATAGACGACAGTTACCGTCGTTTATAAGCTAATTGACGACAGTCATATTTAGCCATCGTCAATTAGTCAACCATGCCACGTGGCAGCAAAGGAGGCTAATAGACGACGGTAAAAGAAAAACTGTTGTCTATAAGGAGGCTTATTGACGACGGTAAAATAAAGACTTGTCGTCTATAAGGAGGCTTATAGACGACGGCGAAAAAAACGTCGTCTTTTAAGTTTGCATTTAAAAAAAAAACAGAAAATGGTGTTCCTTCCTTCGAGGACAACTCTGGCTCAATAGCCAGCTCACACAGGCATATGAAAACATAACTAAAAGTTGTCTATAGCCGGTAGCAGTGGCATATAGCAACTGACAATGGCGCTTTAGAACTCTATTTGAAGAATCACATTCTAACAAACTCCAAGGTGACAGCAAACATAACATAATCAGGATCATATACACAATGAGTGCATAATAATTATAAAACTGAAGGTCACACACACTCAATCAAGTGTCCTCACTCACACTAAAATATTAGGTGCTTAAACCAAATATTCAGACACTTGCATTTATACTACTATAAACAGTTACCAATTTGCATCAATATCATGACAAGTTTACAAGTCTTTTCACTGAAGGCAGTAACACATTAGTCAGGTCGTTAGAAGAAATATCTCTGCATACCAAACTCAGATGGTCAGTCAATCAAGACATCATTTGGATAAAAACACAGACACACAAAAAACATCGGAAATGATGACACATCTTACAAATTTACAAGTCCAGTGAGTTGATCAAAAGCGTCTGGTTGTTCTCCACTTAGATGGTTTCCATTGACTGATCTGGGTAAAACAAGGATAATATAATATGAGACTATGGATAAACAACAACGAATATGCTGAAAAAGAAAACAAAAGTGAATAAATTTACATGGCTGCTAAATTTGAGTTTTGACATTGAACTTGGGATGCTCCCGTGAGCTGATTAGCATAGAAAACTGTACAAAAAATGGGACATATATCATGTCTCCAAAAAGAATAATCATGAAGGTTGAGGGATTACAGAGCTAAAAATAGCAGCCTCCTATGATACTGATGCCAGGTTCAATGTCGAACTGCTTCTTTCCCTGCGAAAGTCAGCAAAAGTCGGCATATTTGACATGTTATATTAAAAACATTAAGAATATATATGATCTAATGCCAAATAAAAAAGCAAATGGGGTTTATCATCAAGGTACCATTATATCTACACAAATAAGACACACGATAGTGCAAATCTACAACACAGTCAAGAGGAGATTATTTTAATAGCATTCTGTCCTTGAATAACAACAGAGAGGAATAGGAAGGAGAGAGCGGCACCTACAGGGTTCCTCAGCTTCCTCTCGTGGCCCAAGGTCAACGGTGAAGTGGGTGGAGGTGCCGGTTCGGGACAGACTGCGGCGTCCAGCTCCTGCGGCAGTGCCGGGAGCCGCGTGGAGAGGTCGAAGTCGACGAGCATGATGTGACCGTTGTCCTGATTCAACATAATAAAATAGGCATAACAGCATAAGAAAATTGCCCAACATAAATAGATAATCTAAGTTCACATTCCCCAAGGTTTCATACCACCATTACGAACAATAAGCCAATCAACATGTTTTGAGAATTAGAACCATGGAGAATACCATGTTAAATATGTTTGCAGCATAAAAGTTATGCAGTTAACAGTATATGCCATGAACTTATTACGATCAAAGGGAACATTCTGTGCTTAAACCGCAGAATTATGCTCCCAGATTTAGTAATCAACAAATTAATTGGTTTCACCCTTGTCTGGAATCAGGGCACCCATAAATCTATTCACAGCATCAGCTTTTTCTATCAGGTGAAATTAGCAATGGATTGAAAGAGGAATGCACAAAAGTAGGGGTTAAAATGGTTCCACAAACAACAGAAAGATCAAGTCTATTGAACAAGCTTTATTCCACTCAGGGTTCAGCTCACCTTCGGTCGAGGTCCGATTTGGCCGAGCACAGCACAGATCGAGCGAAACCTTCGGTCTGATCAGATCAAGGAAAAAGGTATGAAGCAGAACATTCAGATCAGCTGGCGGAGGGCGCAGCTCCGGCGGCCTCTGCCTCGAGGTACCCCGATGGCGAGCGAGGTCTCGACGCAGTGGCAGAGTGCAGCCCCCGATGGCGACGCCGCGGCGGCCGGGAGGAGGCGGCGCAGGATGTAGGGCAGCGGTGGGGATCGCACGGTGATGGAGCGCGCGGCGTGGAGGCGACCCTCTTCCGCATCGAGGCGGCGGTGCAGGGTGTGGACGTCGGCGACGTGGGAGAGCGCCGTGCGGGAGGCCGGGTCCGTGAACTTGCGCCACGCCGCCGCCGTCACGCGGTCTCACGGGTGTAACTCGGCAGGGGGCTGCTGCATCTGAGCGGCAGCGGCGCGATGGCGCGGCGTAGGTGAAAAGCGGCGGCGGCGGATAAAATGAGGAAACCGTGAGACGAGGAGTAAATCCGCGGGGGCTGGGAAATATCAAATATTATCTAATTGACGACGGTGTCGGTTAACCGTCGTCTATAAGCACTAATAAACGACGGCCTTTTGAAACCGTCGTCTATTACCGTGCGGTTGGGCCTGGGATTCGGCCCATATTGATGACGGGCCTAATTGATGACAGTTTGCCGTCGTCTTTAAGAAATATACGACGGTAATAGGGTTACCGTCGTCAATTACGGCCTTATTGACGACGGTTGGATCTGGCCGTCGTCAATTAACTAAAAGACGACGGTGCCATCGTCAATTATTTTGGCCGTCGTTTATTTTCGTGTTTCCTGTAGTGCTTGTCTGAGTTTCCCCGGACAAGTTGAATGAACTCTGATATATCCGAGATGTAACGTGGTGAAACTGATCGTAAGCAATTCTAGAAGTGAATTGTGATAAATATAGTTGCTAAAACAATATAGAGAGCTAGCAACCTAATTGAACTGGATATCAATCTAGAATCACTAAGAAGACAAAGCTAGGGTTTCAAACACAATATGAAGAACAAGTAGTAATGTAAATGCGATAAAAGACAATTGAGCACAATAGATTTTCTTCCGAAGTTTAGCTCCACGAAGAAATATACGTCTCCGTTGAGGAAGTCCACAAAGGACCAGATTGATCCCAACCCTAACCTCTTCAAGTAACCACCAAGGTATACTAGGTTGCTTTGCTATCAATCACAAGTGAAAATACAAACGTCATAAGTATGAACCACAAGTTGGGAGGCCTAGGTGACCTCTAGCCGGCTAGGGATCAAATTCCACGAGTAACAAACACATACGAGAGATTGCAACGAAGAATAAGTCAAAAACTCAACTCCCAAGTGACTTATCAAATCTTTTCTCAAACCCAAAATCCCAACCAAAGATGTGACTTTTGGTGCTTAGGCTTGAAGATAGGTGCTTGGAGTGCTCAGAGAACACTATCGCGGCGCTAGACTTTTGTGCTACTTGATTGGGGGAGAGAAGCTGAAAGTACATCTAGGCATCCCCGTGGGTTTTGGATGATTGATGATGACAATTAAGAGGCTAATGAGCTAAGTTGATCTTCAGCACAGATACAAGGATTGAAACGAGATAAAAACCCTCAAAAAAGGAAAAGGAGAAAACGGGCGTCAAAGACTCAAGCGTAGAAATTAGGGTTTCTATGGTATTGAGCTTATATGAGTCTTATCATGTGAGAGGGTAGTTGTATCATGTGCATTGAGATCATACCAAGGGGCTCAAAATGGTGGTTTAGAGAAAAACCTAAGTGAGAAGCCTAAAATGAGAAAAATCCTAGGAGGCTGGACTAGTCCGGGCTTCTGGGCCGGACAAGTCCGGCCGTGGCAGACAAGTCCGTTTTTGGACAGACCAAATGTCTCTGGAGTGTTCCCGAGTGATTTTGGAGCTAAGTCCGAGAAGTACGGACTTGTCCATTTTTGGACGGACCAAAGCTCTCTGGAGTAGTTCGGACTTGTCCGTTTGGGATCGGACTTGTTCGTTTGGGACTTAGTGTGACAAACTGAGAGAAAACCCTAGGGGGCCGGACTAGTCCGCCCCTGTGGACGTACCACTCCGGACCAACCCAGAAGAGTCCATTTTGGGACGGACCAAGTGGTTCTGTTCCACTTCAGACTAGTCCGTTGTTGACCGAACTAGTCCGGTGTCTAGTGACCGTTTGAATTTGGAAATTTCGCGGGTAGCGTGACGATCGTTGCTCAGTGTGGTAGTTGTCGGGAACTGACCAGGGGGTCAGTGGTCCCATAGGGCTGAACTAGTCCGTGGTCTAAGGCCGGACTAGTCCGCCCCTTTGCTGATGTAAGCAAAAGGGGCTCGGGACCTCTATAAAGGGGACCCCAGGCTCATTTGAAAATGACTTGAACCCTAGCGCCGCCACAAGCATCCTAGAGCCTTCCAAAGCCTTCTACTCGTCCTACTAACCCTCTAAGATAAAATCTTGAATATATTAGAGTTTGGGGAGGAGAGTAAAGGAAGATCATCGCGCTTTGGCTCTCGATTTGATCTCTTGCACATTGTGTTGTGTTTTGTGGCTTGTGTGAGTTGAGCTTCGTGTACTCCTCATTATATTGATTTGTGGGAGCCTCAAGTTGTGAGTATCTCCATCAAACTTTGTGATTGCCCATTGATATAGTGAAAACCAAGCCGACCATTGTGGTGGCTTGGTGAGAGAAGGGTCAAGTGAGACCCGGTCCTTGTGTGGACTTCTTAACGTGGATGTAAGCTTCTTTGTGGAGCTGAACCACGGGATAAATCTCATTTCGCTTGTTTTGCACTTTTCATAATATCTGGCACTGCTATTAGGGTTCACATTTGACTTATTGTCTTACACTTGATCACTATTGTAAACTTGCAATCTAAGTGTTTAAACATCACAATCTAAGCTTCACAAGTTTGTTACATATTGATTTTATTCTCTGTGAACTTTAATTCCACTTGTAGAAATCAAGTTTTAGGGTTTCCACCCTGTGCTGAGCGGACTAGTCCGTCCCTGACCAGACTAGTCCGGCCACAGAGAATTAATCTCGTTTAATTAAGTCATTTCAGGTATTATTGCCTATTCATCCCCCTCTAGGCGACTTTCAATTGGTATCAGAGCCGGCTTCTCCCCAAGAGTCTAACAACTCAGAGAAGTAATGGCCGGAAGGGATGACAACGAGGTTCCGGTGGTCGTTGATGACACCAAGACAAAGAACGTTGATGTTCTTCAAGACGATCCAAATGACAACGAAGAGGTTCGGATGCTCAAAGCACGGCTTTGTGAGAAGCTCAACGTGCCGAAGAAAGAAATCAAGCCAATTTCTCCGGTCAACATCAACAACGAAAGTAGTTCACAAGACTACTCCCGGTATCCTTACAATTATGAGAAACTTACTGCTAGCAACCATTACTTGTCTATTCCCACTGGCAAACCTCCTCAATTTGATGGAAATGATTATTCTATGTGGAAGCATAATATGAAGATGCACCTCATTTCCTTAAATCCTAGCTTGTGGCAAATTGTGATGACAGGTGTTCACCTTCCCAAGAATGAGGAAGACATCACTCCGGAGCAAGCCGTCCTTCTACATCGCAATGCTCAAGCCATTGGAGTGACTACCTCCTCATTGAATCGTGAGGAGTTCAACTACATTGAAGGGTTGGAGGTTGCCAAGGAGATCTGGGATACCCTCAAGACGGTGCACGGAGGCAACCGCGTCATAAGGGAAGCAAAGATTGAGATGATCGAAGGAGAGCTTGGGAGATTTACCATCATGGAGGGTGAATCTCCGCAAGATATGTATGACCGCCTCAAGACTCTCATCAACAAGAGTCGGTCATATGGAAGCACCCGGTGGACCGACCACGAGGTAGTAAAGAGGATGACTCGAGCATTTATGCCTCGAAACGTCACTCTTTGCTCACTAATTCGTGAAAGTTCGGGCTTCCACAAGATGACTCCCGAAGAAGTGCTAGGGAGAATCATAAACCATGAGATGATGGAGCAAGAAGCAATGTTCTACAACGATCTACAAAAGCTCTCCTCCTCCAAGAAAAGGGATGTTGCATTCAAAGCAACGTCCTCAAAATCTCAAGAAAAGGAAGAGAGTGATGAGGAGAGTCCCTACACCGATGAGGAAGAAGCTCTCTTCATCAACAACTTCAAGAGGATGTTTATAAGGAGGAGGGGGAGCTACCAAAATAAGAGGAGAAGCAAAGACAAGCCCAAAACAAGATCAAAAAGGGCTTGTTACAATTGCGGAGAATATGGTCACTTCATTGTGGATTGTCCACATGAAGAAAACAAGAAGAAGAAGGAGGGCAAGTCCAAAGAAAAGAAGTACTTCAAGAAGAAGAAGCGATCCGGACATGCCCACCTTGGAAAGGAGTGGGATTCAAATGAGGAATCCTCCTCCGATGAAGATGAGAAAGTAGCAACTATTGCTATGAAGAAGACAACAACGGAGAACAAGCTCTTTTCCAACTTGGAAATCTCAAGACCGACATGTCTAATGGCCAAGGAGGGAAGAAATAAGGTTAAATCTAAATCCTCCTCTTCAATTTCTTCTCATGATGACTTTGATAGTAGTAGTGAAAATGAACACATGCTTAAAGACATGAGCAAAAGCACCTTGAAGAGATTGAGATTGTTAACGGAAGAGATATTTGAGAAGGAAGAACTCATCAACCGTCAAGAGGACATGCTCATCCAACAAAAGGAGAGATGTCAAGAGGTTGAGGAGCTCTTGGAGCTTGAAAGAGAAAAAAACAAGGCACTTGAGCGTGAACTCGCTTTGAGCAAGGAAACTTGCTCAAACCTCAAGAACACTACAATTGTGCTCAAGGATGAACTTGTTGGTTTGACACAAGCTAACAAGATCCTTGAGACGCAAGTGAAGTCTCTCAAGGTCAGTGCACCTTATTCCTCTACAAGATCACCCTCCACAAATATTAAATCCGAAGCATCTCAACCTTGTAAATGCTCAAACTTAATCATAAAGCTTAAAGATGAGCTAAAGTTGGCACAAACCAATCAAGCACCAAAGGGTGACATCTTTGATAAGGAGAAGGTGGCATATGCACGTAGTGCATATACCAACACAAGACATCCCCTTGTCAAGTATGGTCTTGGTTATTCTAGAGGGATGAGGCAAAACGCCAAAACTCCCAAGAATGGCAAAGACTTGATTGTTTCTGTCAAAGGAGGCTCATATAACAATAAAGGAAATAACATTGCTACTACACCTAAAATGCCTAAGAAAGAGCCTCATCCAATGTTCCTTGATTTTGATGCTTCATATGTTTTATTAAGGAACAAGTTTGGAAAGACATATGCTAGGTATGTTGGGACGCAAGAGTCCCAAACCTTGTGTGTGGGTGCCCAAGTGTCTCTTGACTAACATCAAAGGACCCAACACCGCTTGGGTACCTAAAGCCAAGGCTTAACTCTTTCTTGTAGGCATACTCCTCCGGTGGAACCAAGTGGGTTATTGATAGTGGATGCACAAATCATATGACCAGAGAGAGGAAGATGTTTGTGGAGTATGATCTAAATGAAGATCCAAGTGAAGGAATCTATTTTGGGGACAACAGCCAAGGAAAAATCCTTGACACCGGTAAAATTGCTATATCCCCCAATCATACTCTTCAAATGTTTTGCATGTTGATTCACTTGATTATAACCTCTTGTCCATATCACAATTATGCGATAAAGGTTATAATTGTTTATTCACTAATGAGGGTGTGACCGTCATAAGGAGAAGCAATGGCTCAATAGCCTCTAAGTGTGTACTCAAGGGAAAACTCTATCTTGTGGATTTCTCCGCGGATAAAGACCAACTTGATACATGCTTAATTGCAAAAACTAACATAGGATGGCTTTGGAATAGAAGGCTAGCCCATGTTGGGATGAGGAATTTTCAAAAACTCCTTAAGGGCGAGCACATCCGTGGTTTAAAGAATGTTGTGTTTGAAAATGATAGGCCATGTAGCGCATGCCAAGCCAAAAAGCAAGTTGTAGCACCACATCCATCCAAGAACATTATGACAACATCAAGAACATTGGAGCTTCTACACATGGATCTCTTCGGTCCAATCGCCTACATTAGTATTGGTGGTAACAAATATGGTCTTATTATTGTTGATGACTTTTCACGTTTCACTTGGGTATTCTTTTTGCATGACAAGAGCGGGACTCAAGGTGTTCTCAAAAGATACTTGTAGAGAGCTCAAAATGAGTTCTCCTTGAGTATCAAGACCATAAGTAGTGACAATGGCATCAAATTCAAGAATACTCAAGTTGAAGAATTTTTGGATGAAGAAGGCATCAAGCATGAGTTCTCGGCCCCCTACTCCCCTCAACAAAATGGGGTGGCCGATAGGAAGAATAGGACCTTAATTGAGATGTCAAGAACCATGCTTGATGAGTACAAGACGTCGAACCGGTTTTGGGCAGAAGCGGTTAACACCGCTTTCCATGCCATAAACCGGTTGTATCTTCACCGCATACTTAAGAAGACGTCATATGAGCTCCTAACCGGTAACAAGCCCAACATATCTTACTTTCGTGTTTTTAGGAGTAAATGCTACAATCTTAATAAGAAGCCTAGGACTTCAAAGTTTGTTTCTAAGTCTGATGAGGGTTTCTTGCTTGGCTATGACTCAAATACTTACGCCTATCGTGTCTTTAACAAATCCTCCGGAATTGTTGAAGTAGCACATGACGTAGTGTCTGATGAGACTAATGGCTCCCAAGTGGAGCAAGTTGATCATCATGTGCTAGATCTAGAAGAAGCTCCACAAGTGGTGATAGGAAGGATGGCACTTGGAGACATACGACCACAATAACAACCTCAAGATGCAAGTGACCATCCTACACATCAAGCAAGCTCTTCCTAAAATGATGAAGATCAAATTCCCCAAGATGCGCTCCAAGAAGATAAAAATGGAGGCATCAATCAAGGGGGAGACAATGAGGATGAGGAAGACCAAGATGATGAATCAAGACCTCAAGCGCCACACCCAAGAGTTCATCAAAGCGTCAAACGGGACCATCCCATTGACAATATACTTGGAGACATCTCCAAGGGGGTAACTACTCGATCTTGTGTTGCAAACTTTTGTGAACACTACTCTTTTGTTTCTTCCTTGGAGCCCCACAAGGTTGAAGAAGCACTACGAGATCCGGATTGAGTGATGACCATGCAAGAAGAGCTCAACAACTTCGAGAGAAATCAAGTATGGGAGCTTTTGAAGAGGCCCAACGCGAATGTTGTAGGCACCAAATGGGTGTTCCGCAACAAACAAGATGAACACGGGGTGGTTACAAGGAACAAGGCACGACTTTTGTCCAAAGGGTACTCACAAGTCGAAGGTTTTGATTTCGAAGAAACCTTTGCTCCCGTAGCTAGGCTTGAATCAATTCGTATATTACTTGCCTTTGCTACTCACCATGATTTTAAGCTATATCAAATGGACGTCAAGAGCACATTCCTCAATGGTCCAATCAAGGAAGAGGTGTATGTGGAGCAACCCCCGGATTTGAAGATGAAGAATTCTCAAACCATGTGTACAAATTGCGTAAGGCTCTCGATGGACTCAAACAAGCTCCTAGAGCTTGGTATGAGTGCCTTAGAGACTTTCTAACTCAAAATAGTTTCGAAATTGGGAAGACGGACTATACTCTATTTACTAAGCACTTTGATGATGATTTGTTTGTTTGCCAAATATATGTCGATGACATTATATTTGGTTCTACTAACAAAACATTTTGTGATGAGTTTTCCAACATAATGAAGGAAAGATTTGAGATGTCCATGATGGGGGAGTTCAAGTTCTTTCTAGGCTTTCAAGTGATGCAACTCAAGGAAGGCACGTTCATATGTCAAACCAAGTACACACAAGATATACTCAAGAAGTTTGACATAGACAAGGCCAAACCCATAAAGAATCCTATGGCAACCAATGGGCATCTCGATCTCAATGAAGATGGTCCAAGTGTGGACCAAAAGGTATATTGTTCTATGATAGGCTCATTGCTTTACTTATGTGCAGCTAGGCCCGATATCATGCTTAGTGTGTGTATGTGTGCTAGATTTCAAACCGCTCCTAAGGTGTGTCATTGGACTGCTGTTAAGAGAATTCTTAGTTATTTGGTTCACACACCAAGCCTAGGACTTTGGTACCCCAAAGGCTCTAAGTTTAACCTCATGGGATATTTCGATGCGGACTATGTGGGGTGCAAAGTTGATAGGAAGAGTACATCAGAAACTTGTCAATTCCTTGGTAGATCTCTAGTGTCATGGTCCTCAAATAAACAAAACTCCATTGCACTTTTCACAGTCGAATCGGAGTATGTCGTCGTCGGAAGTTGTTGTGCACAACTTCTTTGGATGCGACAAACTCTTAGGGACTATGGCATAAACTTGAACCATATTCCTCTCCTATGTGACAATGAGAGTGCCATCAAAATAGCTCATAATCCAGTTGAACACTCAAGGACCAAGCACATCAATATACGCCACCACTTCTTGAGAGATCACTCCATCAAAGGAGACATTGCAATTTCCCATGTGAGAACCGATAAACAATTGGTCGATATATTTACCAAGCCCCTAGATGAGAAAAGGTTTTGTAAACTTAGGAGTGAGCTAAATATCTTGGATTCTTGAAATGTGTCTTAAGTCTTGCACATCTGATTGCAATATTCAAAATTCACGTATGCTTGTGAAAAACTCATCCTCCTCAATTTATCCACAAATTATTTTGAAATTATTGAATCCTTGTGAATCATGGTCATAGTTTGATTGTTGATTGCTTACTGACCATATTTACAAAGATATTTTGTGAAATATAGTCCAAAAGGATCAAATCTCCACTCAAAACTCAATATATAGGACTTTTAAGTCTTGGGACCGGACTAGTTGCTCCTTGTACCGGACTAGTCCGGTGGTCTGAGCTGTCCGGACCCAGTCCGGATGCCGGACAAGTCCGGGTCCCTGACCGGACTAGTCCGACCCTTGGGGAATTAATCTCCCCAGGGTGCCCTCGACCTTCCCACTTCCATTCAAACACTCTCTCCAAAACGCTCGAAACCGCCTCCCCAACGGTGATTTTTTAGTCCATCCACCAAATCTCGATTCCAATCGGTGGATTGAAGCCCCAAGGTGCTTAGGAACTTTTCCCCAAGCATCGGAGACCACTTCCTATTCCACATTTCAACAAATCGAAGACTTGAAGAGGTATTCTTGACCTAACTCCAAAATCCTTGAAACTCAATTCTTTTGGGTCCATTGATCAAATCTTCTTCACAAATGTTGTTGTACACATCAATGTGATCATGTAGCTCCATTTTTGTGGTAGGATCCATAGTTTTTGCAAAATTTCCCTTGATTAAGGTTCTTATTGTGTGAACCTGACTAGTCCGGCCGCCGGGCGGACAAGTCCGACCTCGTGCATACTAGTCCGGCCCTTGGGCGGACAAGTCCGGGTTACATAGTGAAAATCCTAACCTAGGTTGATCTTGTGAATTCTACCATTTTACTCTAACTTCCTTGACTCATACACATTCCTTTGCTTCTCTTGTTAGCAACCATGTCAGACAATGAGTATGTTCCTCCCCCCGACTCCGAGACCAAAGCGGAGAAGCAGGCTCTCTTTCGCCAGAAACAAAGAGAGGATAAAGAGATGGTTGCTGCGTACTTTGCCTCTCAGAGGGCAAATAAGACGCGGCGTGAGGAGCACAACTCCGCCGCTGCCGAGGCTACCCCAAAGAGGAAGAGGCTTGTGACCTTGGGTGAGCAAGCCAAGTCCCAGAAGGCAAGATCCTCCAAAGATAAGGGCAAGACCCCTGTTGATGCTGCACCCAAGAAGAGGGTGACTGTGGCCAAGAAGGCAGCAAGCAAACTGAAGAAGGGTGCCCCACAACCCATTGGCCCCTTGAGGATGTCCTCTCCTGCACGGAACCCAAACTGTGTAGCTGCTTTTGATGTCAACATCTTCAAGGGCAAGGGGGCTGAGAAGGCACGCAAGTTGAGGAAGATAAATGTTTATCAGCGTGACAGGAGCACAGTGGATCCCCGGTTCTGGTGTGACTTCCACTGTGACTACTACAGGACGGTCTATATGACCAAGCAAACTCCTGTCACAGATGCTCAATGGATCGACTGAGATTACATGGCCCAGAAAGATCATCAAGCCTTCAATGCTGTGATTGAGACTGTCGAGAGACATGGTTTGAAGAAGCTTATGGCTTTCTAGTATGACTGAAATGTGGAGGTCATCACTCAGTTCTACTCCACCCTTCACTTCCACATCGATGGGTACAGGAGGATCACCTGGATGACCCATGGAGAGCAGTACTCTACCACCTTTTGGGAGTTTGCTCAGTTGCTTGACTTGGAGGATCAACTAGATAATGAGATCATCATTTCCAATCTCAAGCCAGTTGATCGGGACACATTGGAGTATATGTATCCAAGCCATGGACATTATGAGGCCAGCACATCAGAAATATCAATCCCTTCTATAGTGTGCTCAACCGGGTCCTCAGAAAGACAATTGCCCCCAAGGATGGATATGTGGGGATCATCCAAGGCAATTTGAGGCATTTAATGGTCCTCATTGATGGAGATGTCCGCTTCAATGTGGTGGACTATATCTTTGATGACATCTTCAACATCTCTCACACCCCAATCGATCATGTGGATACGCTCTGTACATTATGTACATGATCGAGAAGATCTACGGGCTCACATTCAAGAAAGATATCATTCACTGGAGGCTTCAACCACAACTCCCTCCTCTGGAGCCAGCTGCCCCTCGGAGGAAGAATGCGGATCCTCCCGCTTCTTCCTCTCGCTTCGTGCCATCTCCTCCACCACCTCCGCCTTCGACACATGTGGAAGCGTCTTCTTCAAGTGCTTTAAAGCTCCCTTTTCTTCGTGCCAAAAGACAGAAATTAGGCAACATCGCATGGAGCGTCGCAATGAGAAGTATCTCAAAGCGATGTGCGACAAGCTGAACATCCCTATGTCCCCCACCGAGGAGAGCGATGGTGAGCTCACTTCCTTTCCCGAGTTCACTGCCGAAGAGCTCGCTGAATTTGGAGAAGCTGGAACTTCCACTGCGGCCCCGACCGAGGATCTGGAGGCCACGGAAAGCGACAGCGAGCCCCAAGGCGACAATGATGACTCCGACTCCGACGATGAGTAGTCCTAAGGGCTCTTTCTCTCTTGTTTTCCTTTTTGGTGTCTTGATGCCAAAGGGGGAGAGATAGTGAGGAGATAACTTGACGGGCTCTTAGATCCAGGGGAGAGACATAGGGGGAGAGATGAAGGGCTGGTGTATGAGTGTTTTGATCTATGTTGGACCTATGCGTTAAACCTCATTTCAAGTTGTATTGTAAGACTTAATCTATGTATTCAAGTATTCATGTATCTTGCCTAAATTTGTGATGTGTTGCCTCATTTTAATGTCTATTTTGCATAATCATTGTCTTATCACACTTTATGAACACATCACATAGGCACCCCACCATAACATGTATATGTATGAGAACTCTCTCAATCTCTCTTACTCATGATGCATACATTGAGGGGGAGTCACTCATACAAATACATGTTATGAAAACAAATTATTATCCTTGGTGTTGAAGTCTTAATGTGTTGTCATCAATTCATCAAAAAGGAGGAGATTGAAAGTGCATCTAGGCATCCCCGTGGGATTTGGATGATTGATGATAACAATTAAGAGGCTAATGAGCTAAGTTGATCTTAAGCACAGGTACAAGGATTGAAATGAGATGAAAACCATCAAAAAAGGAAAAGGAGAAAACATGCGTCAAAGATTCAAGCGTAGAAATTAGGGTTTCTAGGGTATTGAGCTTATATGAGCCGTTTCATGTGAGAGGGTAGTTGTATCATGTGCATTGAGATCATACCAAGGGGCTCAAAGTGGTGGTTTAGAGAAAAACCTAAGTGAGAAGCCTAAAATGAGAAAAACCCTCGGAGGCCGGACTAGTCCGGGCCTTTGGGACGGACTAGTCCGGCCGTGGCAGACAAGTCCATTTTTGGACGCACCAAATGTCTCTGGAGTGTTCCCGAGTGAATTTGGAGCTAAGTCCGAGAAGTCCGGACTTGTCCGTTTTTGGACGGACCAAAACTCTCTGGAGTAGTTCACGACTTGTCCATTTGGGCTCGGACTTGTCCGTTTGGGACTTAGTGTGACGAACCAAGAGAAAGCCCTAGAGGGCCGGACTAGACCGCCCATGTGGCCGGACTAGTCCGGACCAACCCAGAAAAGTTCGTTTTGGGACAGACCAAGTGGTTTTGTTCCACTTCAGACTACTTCGTTGTTGACCGGACTAGTCCAGTGTCTAGTGACTGTTTGAATTTGGAAATTTGGTGGGTAGCGTGATGATCGTTACTCAGTGTGGCAGTTGTCGGGAACTGACCAGGGGGTCAGTGGTCCCATAGGGCCGGACTAGTCCGTGGTTTAAGGCCGGACTAGTCCGCCCCTTTGCTGATGTAAGTAAAAGGGGTTTGGGACCTCTATAAAAAGGAGACCCCCGGGCTCATTTGAAAATGACTTGAACCCTAGCGCCGCCACAAGCATCCTAGAGCCTTCCAAAGTCTTCTACTCGTCCTACTAACCCCCTAAGAGCAAATCTTGAAGAGATTAGGGTTTGGGGAGGAGAGTAAAGGAAGATCATCGCGCTTTGGCTCTCGATTTGATCTCTTGCACATTGTGTTGTGTTTTGTGGCTTGTGTGAGTTGAGCTTCGTGTGCTCCTCATTGTATTGATTTGTGGGAGCCTCAAGTTGTGAGTAGCCCCGTCAAACTTTGTGATTGCCCATTGATATACTGAAAACCAAGTCGGCCATTGTGGTGGCTTGGTGAGAGAAGGGTCAAGTGAGACCCGGTCCTTGTGTGGACTTCTCAACGTGGATGTAGGCTTCTTCGTGGAGCTGAACCATAGGATAAATCTTGTTTCGCTTGTTTTGCACTTTTTATAATCTCTAGCATTGCTATTAGGGTTCACATTTGACTTATTGTCTTACACTTGATCACTATTGTAAACTTGCTGTGTCGAACTATGGATACTAGCATTTTCAATAGGCATCACCGCGTTCAATTTTGTTATATATGAGTATAACGCTGACAAACTACATTTATTTCATTACAATCTGCAGAAGTTTGTGAATCTTCTTTAAAAAAATTCTTGTATATTTGCATCCTCAGATAATGTAAGGGTCAAATATATTTCGATGATTACGAACTCATTACAACCCTGTGCTGAGCGGACTAGTCCGTCCCTGACCAGACTAGTCCGGCCACAGAGAATTAATCTCGTTTAATTAATTCATTTCAGGTATTATTGCCTATTCACCCCCCCTCTAGGCGACTTTCAGAAGCCCACTTTTATACTCCTGCAAAAGTGTAGTTGTTGCCAAACAATAAAGGTCGAACATGTTCGGGATTGAACCCGGACAAGTCCAGATTTTGGGACCACCACCTAGGATATCATCCCTCCAACTCATCCTTTTTAAACGATCAAATTTGAAATCCCGGACAAAGTTCGGATATGTCCGGACATCCTAAGTTAAACAAGATTTTGTGCAGAGTGATGATATCCGCAGTGCAACACGGATAGGTGCAGGGGCCGAACATAACCAAAATTATTCCTGGACATGTTCGGGTTCCATAGGAAAGCTCAAAAATTGTACAGAGAAGTGATGTTCGTGGTTCAACCCGGACAAACCATGGGCCGCACATATCCAAGATTGTCCCAGACATGTTCGGGTTCCTCAGAGCAGGCACACGAAGGGAACAAAGTGTAGATGTACGTAACCAAGCCCAGAAAACTCCGGGGCCCAGACATGCCTGCACTTAAGCCGGACAAATCAGGGTTTCGTAGAGCTTCCTCACAGAGAGAACAGAGAGGTGATATCCGCGGTCAAACCCAAACAACTTCGGGGCCCAGACATGCCCGCAATAAAGCTGGACAAGTTTGATTTTTTAGGTTTTCCACTAAGTTAGTTTTAGTTTGTTAAACTACCAAGGGATTGAGCTTTAGGATTCAATATTGCAATCTAACTTTGTGTCCCTCTTAATAGTACGACATTTCCTAGACTCGAGAAAAAATAAATTACTACAAACTGTGAGTCTTCAGGATGCCTTTTTCCTTTTTCGAACTTGAGGGATGCAACCATCACTCTGATCTGCACTTATCTACACTAAAACATTAGCTCTTTAATATTCATATCATTAATCAACCAAAACCCACACGGGGTGCCTAGATGCACATTCAATCTCTCCCTTTTTGGAGATTGATGACAAACAATTGAAGTTTCCAATTTGGGTTAAAGATTTATTTTGGTTACAATGAGGTTATGAAGAGATTTTCCTAGAACATGAGTGTGACTTATTACAGCATCTAAGAGTAGCTCTGTGAGGACTGGTGTCTCGACATTTTAGAAATCACATTGTGTGGTTTCGTGCGATGCGATACCAAGTAACACACACGAAAAGATATAGTGAAGATACAAAGTTTTCATTTCATAATAAAATATTATTTACAAGATAGTATACAACAGCGGTACACATGCAACGGAAAGTACATACTCATAGTCTCAACCTAACAATGCACGAGAGAAGTCGTCCATGCCCGCGAACGCTCCTCACTAGCAACACGAATATCATAAAGCAGCAACATAGGGTCACGTGAGAGATACATCTCGACAGCTCAGGTCTCATGGACAGCCCATAACAGCAACAATATAAGTAAACCTGTAAAACTACATATAAAGCAATCGTGAGCATGAAGGATCAACAAAACTTAACCGTCTCATCTAAAGGCATGAAACTCTACATGCTGGAAACTCTAAAGACAGGAAGCTAAAATTTGCAAAAATGAACTCGCCGAATGTAAATTCTTAGTGCTCAGTTTAGAGTAGCATATGAAATTCTCTAGGCGTGCATCATAATGATCTCCACAATAAAAAAGAAATGTTTCATCCCCGATCATACTTGTCCAAAGTTCCATAGGCTTCATTCAAGTTAAATGTTTGGGAATGATAACTTTAATTGTGTTATCTCTAATTTAGCCAATGTTGCAATACAATATAATAACCAATTACAACAAATTCATAATATTCTTACTACTCTTTATTACTACCTGACGATACAGTAAACAAGTATGCTCAATCCATAACCGCGAGCGATGGTGATTAAAATCAATAACACCCGGATAGCACGACACATACACCCATACTCGGAGCTATGAAGACACACTCCACTAATGTTGTATGTAGCAACCTTTCACTTGACACTTACACTCCGAACCGTTCCCACCACTATGGACAGAAGGCCCCCACATGGAGTGTGAAGTGCCCGCTGGCAAGTTTACACCTTGCTACCCTAAACCCACACCTATAAGGCAGTGGGTTATGCCTCGATGCCAAGGTGAGCAAGTTACATTGGTTTCGTGAGTCCCATATATCCAGTATGCCTCTGATACAACTCAAACTTGCTCAACAAGGCCACACACGGCGATGTACTCAATCGAGACAGGCAGGGCTATGCACCCGATACCACGTCCCGCTACATCCAATCCCGCTGCCCGGTCTTATATCCAAATCATAAACCATTCTCTAAAATAACCAACCCCAGGCGATAATATCGCTATCTCGCAAGTGGATTCCAACCACTTGACTTCTACCGGATTCTCTACAACATTGGCATGACAATTCGACACGTTGAGCTATCAACCGACCCAAATACTCCATGAGATTGTGGGTCATGCATTTGGAGTATTCAAACACAATAGACCTAATGCACAATTCATATATTAGTCAACATAGTGACAAATGCAAAACTTTAGAAATGACTTAATTGCAAACTGGGGTTTGCCTTGGGTTGCAGCGAAGTAAATGTCAACTTGTTAGTGGCTTGGTCTTCCTCCGGAGAACCCGCCATGGCAGCTCCAAGATGACACTCCTCGCCTCCGAGTTGGACTCTTTGTCAGTCGCCTTCGTCGCGTTCACTATCGAAATAAGTATGCATATAAGAAGAGACAACTTAGCAAATTATTAAACGAGGTTGCATAACTCAAGAAAGATGAAGATAAATGGCGTATAAGTGCCTTCCTCTGTGGTGTACAGCAACAAAGACAAATCAAAGTGAAAACATAGTAGGAATGGATATGAAATGGTGTATGTATCACTTTGGGCATATGGTGTATTAAGGAGGAACATGATATGAATGACAAGAGGATAGCATCATGCTGTACAAGTACTACAGTAAGATCTCTACTGTATACAGGAAACAACAATGGAGGAATAAAAGTGAAACATAGTAGAATGGGGATATGAAATGACATGGTCAATGTTTTGGACATATGGAGATGAAACACAGTTTACTGCAGTAAATCAGGTCCTATGATTAAGGAAATGTTATAATGGACAAAAATGCTATGTGTGGGGTTCTAGCCAAATTTGAGCAATGTTCATGAAAGCCTCTATTCTCTAAAATTCTATGAACCTAAAAACTTCCCATAAATTTCATGGGAAATATGGAATTGTAACATGGCCAAGAGTTGGTTTTCTGTTTAGAGAAGGTCAAGAGTGATCCAACAAAATTTTTTCCATAATTTTCTAAGCATTCTACAGGGATATATCGATTTTAGAAGTTTGGATAATTTTTTGAAAATGTTTCTGGATATTTGGGGATTTTTCTGGTACATACAGGTTGAGAACGCCATTTGACCATTCAAATCAACTCAATGGATCTCAAATTTTTACTGGAGTTAAAAGAAATTATGAGGAAGATTTGGACAAATTTGAGATTTTTCTAGTAAACAAAACAGCAGGAATTAATTCCAAAGGCATTTTGCTTTATATAATTATTGAGGAAAAATATGGATTGTCATACTGTTTGAAGTGCACCACTTGAAAGTATAGATCATTGTGGTTCCAACAAAATCTACTTGAGAATTTGTGGCCAAATACTCTAGGAGACATTGATTTTCTAAGATGTGATCAAATCTAGAATTAATATTGAATTGGAAAATTTGAATAATTCCCTTGGGCCCACGGGTTTTAAAGTGACCAATGAGAGTGGATCCACATGGGGCTATAGAGTTTTGGGCTAAAGCCACACGGGATCAACCGGACCGCAACAGATCCGAGGACTTGAGGTAAGAGGCTCATGGGTGGGAGCCACAAGGTGGTCGTCTTCCACCTTGAGCCAAATGGCTCGCGCGGCGCTCCACCACTGGCGCCCGACGGCGCATCGTTGACGGTCGCGCTAGGGCATGCAGGCCCTCAAGACTAGCTGCCTAACCTTAAAATCGGATGTCGAACTCAACGGGTGGGTCAAATACGGCGAAAGATGACTAAAGGAGGGATTTTACCGGCGACGACTAGGGTTTCATGCAGGTTGGTTTTTACCTACGATGCCTTATTTCGACTAGAAGACATACCAAATCACTTTTGGTGATCTGTGGATTATGAAAGTGAATGCCAAGGGTGGTGAAAGGCTTCAAAATAGGGAGTCATCGGTGAGTTGGGGATTTTTGGCCGGCGATGAGTAGAACTCAGATTCTCATCTATTTCCTCAATGGTTTTCTAATTGGACTAAAGAAGAAGGCTCTGAAGGAAACACTGTGGGACGCTGCACCAAGTGTGAGGGTGGTACGTTAGCAATGGTGGTATCTAGAAGGAATACGAACGAAATCGGATCCACCAATGATACAGGAGGAGTATCCGAAGAAAGTTGAAGTAAGAAAGGACGCGTCTCATCAAAGACAACATCCCGTGAGATCCTCATCTGTCGACCGACAGGATCCCAGCAACGATACCCCTTATGCACATCACTGTATCCAAGAAAAATACACTCAATCGATTGAGCAGTAAGCTTAGTGCGATCACGAGGTGCGAGCAACACATAGCACACACAACGAAAAATGACGAAGGCTGGTGTAGTCAGAAATCTTGCCAGTTAAGAGCAGATAAAAGTTGAATGTTAATCAGGTAAATATCTTTATAAACAGCATCGACCCGAAAGTGAGAAGGAACAGAGAAAGCAAGCAAAAGATTACGAGCAGTTTCAAGAAGATTTCGATGCTTGCGCTCGACCACACTATTTTGTGCATGAGCGCCAGGACAAGAAAACTGAGCAAGAGTGTCTTGCTCAGAAAGAACCTGATGAAGAGCATCAGAAAAGGTACTCACCAGTAGAATCGGCACGAAAAACATAAATAGATGTGTCAAAATGAGTGCGAATGATACCTGAAATAGTTTTATAGATAGACAAAGTCACCACAATGTTTCATAAATTAAATCCATGTGTGATGAGATAATTCATCTATAAAAATGATGTAATAACGATGTCCTCCTTTGGAAACAAAAGGAGCTAGACCCCATACATCTGAATGAACAAGATCAAATTGGCGCTCAAACACTGACGCACTAGAAGGATAGGGAAGTTGAATCTGCTTCCCTAATCGACAATCCTGACACTGAGCTAAGGACTCAGAACGTGAAACTGATTCTAAAACACCACGACGAACTAAGGCAGATAGGCAAGAGCCACAAAGATGTCCCAGACAATGATGTCACTGAGCAAAATACGAGGTGGACGGAGTAGCAAAAGCGAAGCTAACAAGACTAGCAGGCGCAGCGAAAGGAAGACGAAGCCAGACAAACTCCCAAAGGCGTTGAGAATCATGACGACAAGGACCAGTGTCAACCAGCCGACCCGTACGACGATCCTGAACTTAACAAGATTCGGGATCTAGAATCCCCCTACAGTTATAATGAATGAGTTGCCCAACAAACATAAGCTGCATCGTCAGATTGGAAACATAGGAGACGTCAGTAACATCAAAAGAGTTAGATAAAAAGTGCTATGTCCAACAACTGAAATAGAAGAACCATCGGCTGTATGAACGGTAAGAGAACGAGAGGAAGGACACAGAGATGATAAAAAGGTGGAATAAGGAGTCATATGGAACGAAGCTCGAGAATCAAGAATCCATATACGAGTATTCTAACCAGAAGTGGAAGAAGGTCCGTCAAAAGACGACTGATAAGCAATAGAACCTGAAAGTACAAAAGACGGAGTCACAAAACCAGCAGCTTATAATGATATAGAGGCAACAAGGTGACGAAGAATCACGAGCAACTGAACATCCGTACTAGCGGAATACCCCTGAGATCCTCCAATACCAGCACCACCAGCACCATGTGAAGAACGACGAGCCTTAGCACCAGTTGTGTGTCGAGTTGTTGAAGAACGAGCAACCAAAACAGAAGAGGTCAGTAAGAAACCAACATCACGAAGACGAATCTCCTTATTACGAACATTAGTGAGAGCGTCCATAAGAGAGACACAAGGATGACGAGCGAGCAGCTGAGCACGAAGGGACTCAAACTCGTCACGAAGTCGGGTCAAGAAGTTGTAGATGCGTCGAAGTTCAAGTGTATCTTTCTGACTGTGACAAGACGAACATGTATCCGAGAGCACAAATGAATAAGCACCCCAAGCTACAAATATTTTTATTTTGATTTTTTTGTTAGGGTTCAACCCTAAGTGGCCTCATGCCACAAGCATAGACCCTCCAATGTGGCAGCACACACCGAAGCCGCGCAGAAAGGCGCGCTGCCAAGGAGGGGACGGACGGGCGACGCTGTCAGGAGAGACACGACGAGCGACACTGTCAGGAGAGACACGACGGGCGGCGCTTTCAGGAGACTCCCACGGGCGGTCAACAGCAGCCTCCCGTGGGCACCGAGAATGATAGATGGCGGGCCCCGAAAGCGCTTGAGACGGAGGTGGCGTCTCGCGTCGAGCGCACAGGACGCAGGCGTAGCTCCCTTGCGCAGTGGGTGCACCGAGTGCTGGCGGCGGGTCTGGCGCAGCTTCGTCCTGGCGGCGTTGATGCACGACGGTTGGAGCCCCGAGCGTCGGACAAGCTTCCGGGCAAGTCAATGCAAGATCATGACGAGTCCATATTTGAAACAGGCGTAGAATCGGCAATACGAAGTCGGATGATAACGAGCCCAGATCTGGAACGGAATACAATCGGTAGTACGAAGCCGACGGCAGAGGCTAAAAAGAAGCACCAAGATCTAATAGCTAGGGTAGTAGAGATAAACTAACCCTAATTTTTTACTCTAAACCATGTTATGATTTATGAATAGTACTTACATTGATATGAAGCCAGGAGGTCCGAATATGCAGAGTATATAAGAATTACAAATATACATAAAACACCCTACACAAAGGGGAAATACAAAGGGACTCAACACCCTTCACGTCGCTGGGGACTGGGAGATCATTCAGCAGTCGAGGATGCCTAAAGCTCCGTAGCATTCAACACTGTCCCGGACGGTCTCCTCCATAGGCTTGAAGCTCCACCCAAGCTTCTGAAGCTTCTCCGTGTTGTATATGATGTTGTCTTTCACGTCCACAAAGCTAAAAACCGTTACAAGAGAGAAGAACTGATTAGAACTGAAGGAACAGAGAAACATGGGCAACCAGCAATATTGAGTGGTCTGGCATTACAGTGCAGTCAGAGTATCGAGCCCCGTCAAAAGTCTCAAGATGCGAATTACTCCCTCTGTTTCAATTTATTTGTCGTTAAGACAACCTTCATTAGTTCATTTTTAGTTCTTTTGGTTGTCTGAAACGACAATTATTTCAGAAGAGGTAGTATTTACTAAATCGTACGGGGAATGCTAGACATATTATCAGCAAAAACTGCTGACATTTCAACTGCAACTAAAAATTTGATTATTTTATGAAATCCAGATGCACATAGCTTATAACATGCGAAGAATAAAAACAAGAAAAGGTCAGCCATCAGAGGGCACGTAAAATTTCTTGTTGAGGAAAGGGTTTACGCCGCATACCTTTTGGGATAACTGTATGTTGGATATGAACTCCTCAGTATGTCCATAATATCCGACACTCTTATTGGGTTTGAACTGCAGAGGTACCGTCCTGACGCCTCTGAATTTTCATAAGCCAATAGAAGAGCGTCAGCAACATCGCGAACATCCACTAGATTCACGAGTCTATTTTCGACAGTCTCCTGATCTCCTGTAAAAATAAATAAATAAATAACTGAGCTTATTTAAATAGGAAATTATGGCCAGTTAACTCCTGCACTAACACAGTAAATAGAACAACATGACGTTAACAAATGAAAACAACATTAAGCCTACTTACGAATATTGTGGAAACAAGCAACATAGTCCCATCTGGTTGTTAGTTTCGTTCTACTTTTTCATGGAGACTGTAAAATTCTCCATATAAAATTTAACTCCATACTTGATTGAATGTCAGTGGTTACTTTGTTGCAACGAAGAAAGAGAACATATCAAGTAACCTATTGTTGTTATTATAATACAACTCAATGTCAATCAAGGAATTAACAATTAACTAAGTGCTAAAACACTCCACCTTTTATATAACTAAGGAAATATTTGACACTTGTAGGTACAGTAGACTGCAGTAACGGTCCAATTACCAAACATGGGCAAACACTAACAATGTCTAGCCCAGTTTCCGCCGCATAAGCAAAAGCCTCACGCTCTGCTGATATTTTAGAAAGGAAATACCATTCCTGCAAGGATAAAAAGACAGATGATTGAATTTCCGTGGATCCAGACTATAATAATATTACTTATCCTCTGAATTACCAATAAGACTCTGATCAGTATGATACCTCATTCTTTCTGCAGTAATCCTCATCAGACCAGCTTTCTTCATCGAAGGCCTTGCCCTTAGGCCAGTTGGGATTATTGAACACAGCAGCTACTGAAGATACTAGCACGACTCGCTTAACTTTTGCCTCGTAGCAAGCTTTCAGCACATTCAGTGTTCCAGTTACAGCAGGAGCTATGACATCAGCCTGCAAACGATCACTATTTTACTTTTGTGGAAAGTATTATATGAGGGAACAAAATCAGTTCTTTTTTTATATAGATTCACCAGCTCAAATGTATTAGCAGGATGATGATTATACTTGGAGAAGCCAGAAACTTGCAAGTATGAATATTATCAAAAATGAAAGAACCGAATCCACTGTTGGAAATAAAAAAGGTCACCTCTGGATTGGAACATCGGCCGAACGGGACCGGGCTGGCGAAATGGAAGACGCCGTCGCAACCGGCGACCGCGGACGCGACGCTGCTGTAGTCCAGCATGTCAGCCTTGACCAGCCGCAGCCTCTCGCAGGCGCCTTCCAGCGCCATGAGATGGGCGTTCTTGCCGGCACCTAATTTTAGACAGCAGAGCAGGACCGTGGCGTCGTCAGATTCAGAGGTCGCCATCGACTCGAACTGACAAGCTCCTAGCTTGGACGATCCTGTCTAAGAACCGGAGCAATAAGGAGGAAGAAGATTACGTACCGGGGTCGCGCGCGGTGCCGCGGACGGCGTGGCGGCCGCCAGAGAGGAGGAGCTTGACGAGCCATGACGCGAGGAAGCCTCCTGCGCCGGTCACGCACACGGTACTCCTCCTCGCTGGCGCCGGCGCCGCTGCCTCCATGCTCTTGCTTGGATGTTTCGTGGTGGTTGTCAGTCAACTGCAGCTGCAGAGAGGCGCTGCCGGCCGAGGCGTCCGTTATCCGCACTAGTGATCTCTAAAGGATATTATATACACTATTTTTATTTCTACTTTTACAGTATATACTCTAAATCGCACTAGTGATCTCTAAAGCATACTATATACTCTATTCTTATTTCTATGTTTACGGTACATAATCTAAATTTAACTGCAAAACAGCGTATTCAGTATGTTTTACAGTGTGCCATTGCGAATTGTGAAAAGTGTATCTTTTTAATAGCGGACGGCATGACCACCCTGTTTGATTTTTAATGAATCAATGGTGGTCGGCCGAGGCGCTCTGTTATTTTACTAATAATTAACAAAATTAATACACCCTCCGTGTAACACCCTAATTTTAAAACAATAAAAGAAAAATAATTTAAGTACATGTACTTGTGCCTTTTGTGTGATTGTTTGAATTCAAACGAGTAGAATTCATCAAGAGTTTGAATTTGAAATCAAATGAAAAAAAGAAAAATAAACAAATGCAAAATAAACTTACCTGGGCCAAAACCCCACCCAAAGGCCCAACTCCCCCCCCCCACCGCGCGGCCCAGCCCACACCTCACTTTCTTCTCGCTTACTGCCACATCGAGCCCGCGTGTCGACTTCTTCTTCCTCAACCGCCGCCACTCACGCCCACGCCAGTTCTCTCGCACGCCGCGCTCCTCACTCGCAACCGCCGCCTGACGCGTCGTTTCTTCAGTGAGCAACCGCTTGGCGTCCTCGCTAGCAACCGACACACTCCTCCCTCTATAAAACGCTGGTCGCCCCCAGTCTTTCCCCTCTCTCGAACGCTGTCGGAGTCTGGTTCTGGCAATTCTCCCGGTACTACTGTTGGTAGACCGCAGAGTTTGTAGTTTGGTATTGGGCGCGCAGAGATTCAGAACACGATGGTAAGTTGACACGAGGATTTACGTGGTTCGGGCCGCCTAAGCGTAATACTCTACTCCACGGGGTGTGTAGTTGTTGTATTGAGCGTCTGAGCACTTGTGAGCATGTGTCAGAGTCGTGTCTGGAAGAGTCTCCGGAAGAGTCAGCATGTGTATCGCTCAACTAGTCCTTTTATAGTACAAGAACTGGTCGTTATATCGCTAGCCTGACCCGACATGTGGCCCTGACGGTTACTGATGCTTAATACACAATTAATGAGGATAATTGCCCTTAATAGTGTGGTAACGAGCCTTGATAGTGCCGTTACTGGTATTAAAGGCCCTCCGATCATGTGTCATTAAGATAGTATTAATGACACTTAATCGGGTTTTGAAGTCTTTAATTGCCCCTTGAAGGTCCAAGCCGTTGGGGGTCTAACAGTCTGATTGTTGAGGCTGAAGGTCCAGCGGTTGGACATGTGGCAGCTCCGGAGCTTACCGTCTAGGACGGGTATGTTCGGTGCATTTGTACACGTGTCGGTACTGGAGCTTCCCTCTGTCGGGGGTTAGGTCCGGGGGTGCCGCGCAGGTATTTAGCCCGGAGCTTTCCCATGTGTGGGACGTAGCTCCGGTTGCAGTATACACGTGGCATCACCAGGACTTACCATAGAAGGGAGCCAGGTCCGGTCCTGTATGACACGTGGGGCCTTCGGAGGTCTTCAATTCAGTCAGGTGAAGTTCCTTTGGTCTTTTTGCATTCCCGAGGGGTACTCGGTACGCAGGGTACCGACAGTGGCCCCCTGGGCCCACCTCTGGGAGAGACCTTTTGGATGAAGTCGTTCTGCCGGAGGTGGGTCCATCCTTCGGTTTTTGAGTCGTGTCTTCAAGAGTCTTTGGATGTTCCGTTGGTGGTAGTTCGCAGTTAAACCATCGCCGCGTGGCATATCCAAGATGCGGCAGGTGAGATCTGAGCGTGCGGATCTCATGCAATTGAAGGTCGCCGGTTCCCGATACAAAAACTGTATCGGTTCCGCGCGCACTGTCAGGCCGCCGCCCTCGGGCTTCCCGTCTCTCATGATGACAACCCTTCGCCTGGGGTAAGGACCTCGAATTGATCGTCGGGGTGGCCCTGGACCCCCTTGTCATTGGCAGGGTGAAGTTTTTGAACTGTATCGTTGGCTCCCCTGCGGTTTCCATCCAAGTGTTGCGGGGGCTTACTTAAGAAGGAAAGCACGGACCGTTTGGGGATTCTTTACGCCTTCATTCGAACTTGCGTTCAAATCCTCCAAACTTTCGCTTGCTTTTCCACTCTCGCCACGCTGTGCTACGATGAACTTGGGACTTACCAAGAGCCGCATTGGGAGCAAGAAGGAGTTGTCTAGGGTCCATACCTACATGGGATGGTCTAGTGACTCCTTCGACAACGACATTCGCTGCGGCAAGCTTCCCTTCGAGAAGGAGCGAGCCGGAGATATGGTGTACTTCCTTGGGTACGCCATGACGGGTTTGATCCCACCTTTCTCCACTTTCTTTCTGATGCTGCTTGATTTCTATGGTCTGCAGCTCCACCATCTTGGCCCCCACTCGATCTTGCTAGTGGCGACTTTCGTCCACCTTTGCGAGATGTGGGTGGGTGTGCCCCTTGAAAGTGAATCTAGGCATCCCCGTGGGTTTTGGATGATTGATGACGACAATTAAGAGGCTAATGAGCTCAGTTAATCTTAAGCACAAGTACAAGGATTGAAATGAGATGAAAACCCTCAAAAAAAAAAGAAAAGGAGAAAACGAGCATCAAGACTCAAGCGTAGAAATTAGGGTTTCTACGGTATTGAGCTTATATGAGCCGTATCATGTGAGAGGGTGGTTGTATCATGTGCATTGAGATCATACCAAGGGGCTCAAAGTGGTGGTTTAGAGAAAAACCTAAGTGAGAAGCCTAAAATGGGAAAAACCCTAGGAGGCCGGACTAGTCCGGCCACGACAAACAAGTCCATTTTTGGACAGACCAAACGTCTCTAGAGTGTCCCCGAGTGATTTTGGAGCTAAGTACGAGAAGTCCGGACTTGTCTGTTTTGGACGGACCAAAGCTCTCTGGAGTAGTTTGGACTTGTCTGTTTGGGCACGGACTTGTCAGTTTGGGACTTAGTGTGACGAACTGAGAGAAAACCTTAGGGGGGGGGGGGGGGCGGACTAGTCTGCCCCTATGGCCAGACTAGTCCGGACCAACCCAGAAGAGTCCGTTTTGGGACAGACCAAGTGGTTCTGTTCCACTTCGGACTAGTCCGTTGTTGAATGGACTAGTCCGGTGTCTAGTGACCGTTTGAATTTGGAAATTTGGCGGGTAGCGTGACGATCGTTGCTCAGTGTGGTAGTTGTCGGGAACTGACCAGGGGGTCAGTGGTCCCATAGGGTCGGACTAGTCCATGGTCTAAGGCCGGACTAGTCTGCCCCTTTGCTGATGTAAGCAAAAGGGGCTCGGGACCTCTATAAAAAGGGGACTCCCGGGCTCATTTGCATAAGACTAGAACTCAAGCGCCGCCACAAGCAACCTAGAGCCCTCCAAAGCCTTCTACTCGTCCTACTAACCCCCTAAGAGCAAATCTTGAAGAGATTAGGGTTTGGGGAGGAGAGTAAAGGAGGATCATCGCGCTTTGGCTCTCGGTTTGATCTCTTGCACATTGTGTTGTGTTTTGTGGCTTGTGTGAGTTGAGCTTCGTGTGCTCCTCATTCTATTGATTTGTGGGAGCCTCAATTTGTGAGTAGACCCATCAAACATTGTGATTGCCCATTGATATGGTGAAAACCAAGCCGACCATTGTGGTGGCTTGGTGAGAGAAGGGTCAAGTGAGACCCGGTCCTTGTGTGGACTTCTCAACATGGATGTAGGCTTCTTCGTGGAGCTGAACCACGGGATAAATCTCGTTTCACTTGTGTTTCGCTTTTTGTGATCACTAGTATTGCTATTAGGGTTCACTTTGCTTTTATTGATTTACACTTTGATCATAATTGTGAACTTGCAATCTAAGTGTTTAAACTTCACAATCTGAGCTTCATAAGTCTACTACACATTGCTCATATCTTTTGTGAACTTTAATTCCACAAATAACTTGTAGAAATCAAGTTTTAGGGTTTCCACCCTGTGCTGAGCGGACTAGTCCGACCCTGTACAGACTAGTCCGGCCACAGGAATTTAATCTCGTTTAATTAAATGATTTCAGGTATTATTGCCTATTCACCCCCCTCTAGGCGACTTTAAATTGGTATTAGAGCAGGTTTCTCCCCAAGAGTCTAAAAACTCAGAGAAGTAATGGCCGGAAGGGGTGACAACGAGGTTCCAGTGGTCGTCGATGACACCAAGATGAAGAACGTCGATGTTCTTCAAGATGATCCAAATGACGACGAAGAAGTTCAGATGCTCAAGGTACGGCTTCGTGAGAAGCTCGATGTGCTGAAGAAGGAGATCAAGCCAATTGCTCCGGTTAACATCGACAACGGGAGTAGTTCACAAGACTACTCCCAGTATCCTTACAATTATGAGCAACTTACCGCTAGCAATCATTACTTGTCTATTCCCATTGGCAAACCTCCTCAATTTGATGGAAATGATTATTCTATGTGGAAGCATAATGTGAAGATGCATCTCATTTCCTTAAACCCTAGCTTGTGGCAAATTGTGATGACAGGTGTTCACCTTCCAAAGAATGAGGAAGACATCACTCCGGAGCAAGCCGTCCTTCTACATCGCAATGCTCAAGCCGTTGGAGTGATTACCTCCTCATTGACTCATGAGGAGTTCAATCGCATTGAAGGGTTGGAGGTTGCCAAGGAGATTTAGGATACCGTCAAGACGGCGCACGAAGGCAACCGCGTCATAAGGGAAGCAAAGATCGAGATGATCGAAGGAGAGCTTGGGAGATTTACCATCATGGTGGGTGAATCTATGCAAGATATGTATGACCGCCTCAACACTCATCAACAAGAGTCGGCCATATGGAAATACCCGGTGGACCGACCACGAAGTAGTAAAGAGGATGATTCGAGCATTCATGCCTCGAAACATCACTCTTTGCTCACTAAATCGTGAAAGTCTGGGCTTCCATAAGATGATTCCTGAAGAAGTGCTAGGGAGAATCATCAACCATGATATGATGGAGAAAGAAGCGATGTTCTACAATGATCTACAAAAGCGTTCCTCCTACAAGAAAATGTATGTTGCATTCAAAGCAACGTCCTCAAGATCAAAAGAAGAGGAAGAAAGTGATGAAGAGAGTCCCGACACCGATGAGGAAGAAGCTCTCTTTATCAACAACTTTAATAGGATGTTTAGAAGAAGGAGGGGGAGCTACCAAAATGAGAGGAGAAGCAAAGACAAGCCCAAAACAAGATCAAAAAGGGCTTGTTACAATTGTGGAGAATATGGCCACTTCATTGTGGATTGTCCACATGAAGAAAACAAGAAGAAGAAGGAGGGCAAGTCCAAAGAGAAGAAGTACTTCAAGAAGAAGAAGCAATACGGACATGCCCACCTTGGGAAGGAGTGGGACTCGAATGAGGAATCCTCCTCCGATGAAGATGAGAAGGTAGCAACTATTGCTATGAAGAAGACAACAACGGAGAACAAGCTCTTCCCCAACTTGGAGATCTCAAGGCCAACATGCCTCATGGCCAAGTAGGGAAGAAAGAAGGTTAAATCTAAATCCTCTTCTTCAATTTCTTCTCATGATGACTTTGATAGTAGTAGTGAAAATGAAAATATGCTTAAAGACATGAGCAAAGGCACCTTGAAGAGATTGAGATTGCTAACAGAGGAGATATTTGAGAAGGAAGAACTCATCAACCGTCAAGAGGACATGCTCATCCAACAAAAGAAGAGATGTCAAGAGGTTGAGGAGCTCTTGGAGATTGAAAGAGAAAGAAGCAAGGCACTTGAGTATGAACTCGCTTTGAGCAAGGAAACTTTCTCAAACCTTGAGAACACTACAATTGTGCTCAAGGATGAACTTGTTAGTTTGACACAAGCTAACAAAATCCTTGAGACGCAAGTAAAGTCTCTCAAGGTCAATGCACCTTCTTCCTCTACAATCTCACCTTCCACAAATGTTAAATCCGAAGCATCTCAACCTTGTAAATGCTCAAACTTAATCATAAAGCTTAAAGATGAGCTAAAGTTGACACAAACCAATCAAGCACCCAAGGGTGGCATTTTTGACAAGGAGAATGTGACATATGCACGTAGTGCATTTACCAACACAAGACATCCCCTTGTCAAGGATTGTCTTGGTTATTCTAGGGGGATGAGGCAAAAGGCCAAAACTCTCAAGAATGGCAAAGACTTGATTGTCTTTATCAAAGGAGGCTCATACAACACTAAGGGAAAGAACGTTGCTACTACACCTAAAATGCCTAAGAAAGAACCACATCCATTGTTCCATGATTTTGATGCTTCATATATTTTATTAAGGAACAAGTTTGGAAAGGCATATGCTAGGTATGTTGGGCCACACCGCAAGATTCCCAAACCTTGTGTGTAGGTGCCCAAGTGCCTCTTGACTAACATCAAAGGACCCAACACTGCTTGGGTACCTAAAGCCAAGGCTTAAATCTTTCTTGTAGGCATACTCCTCCGGTGGAACCAAGTGAGTCCTTGACAGTGGATGCACAAATCATATGACCGGAGAGAGGAAGATGTTTGTGGAATATGAGCTTAATGAAGATCCAAGTGAAGGAATCTATATTGGGGACAATAGCCAAGGAAAAATCCTTCGCACCAGTAAAATTGTTATATCCACTAATCATACTCTTTCAAATGTCTTACATGTTGATTCACTTGATTATAACCTCTTGTCCATATCACAACTATGTGAAAAAGGTTATAATTGTTTATTTACTAATGAGGGTGTGACCGTCACAAGGAGAAGCAATGACTCAATTGCCTTTAAGGTTGTACTCAAGGGAAAGCTCTATCTTGTAGATTTCTCCGGGGATAAAGCCCAACTTGATACATGCTTAACTATGAAAACTAACATGGGATGGATTTGGCATAGGAGGCTAGCCCATGTTTGAATGAGGAATTTGCAAAAACTCCTTAAGGGTGAGCACATCCGTGGTTTAAAGAATGTTGTGTTTGAAAAGGATAGGCCATGTAGCGCATGCCAAGCCGGGAAGCAAGTTGGAGAACCTCATCCATCCAAGAACATTATGACGACATCAAGACCATTGGAGCTTCTACACATGGATCTCTTCGGTCCAATCGCCTACATTAGTATTGGTGGTAATAAATATGGTCTTGTTATTGTTGATGATTTTTCACGTTTCACTTGAGTGTTCTTTTTGCATGACACGAGCGAGACTCAAGGTGTCCTCAAGAGATACTTGAAGAGAGCTCAAAATGAGTTCTCCTTGAGTATCAAGACCATTAGGAGTGACAATGGCACTGAATTCAAGAACACCCAAGTTGAAGAATTTTTGGATGAAGAAGGCATCAAGTATGAGTTCTCGGCCCTCTACTCCCCTGAAAAAATGGGGTGGCCGAGAGGAAGAATTTGACTCTAATTAAAATGTCAAGAACTATGCTTGATGAGTACAATACGTCGGACCGGTTTTGGGCGGAAGCGGTCAACACTGCTTGCCATGCCATAAACCAGTTGTACCTTCACCGCATACTTAAGAAGATGTCATATGAGCTCCTGACCGGTAACAAACCCAACATCTCTTACTTTCGTGTTTTTGGGAGAAAATGCTACATTCTTAACAAGAAGCCTAGGACTTCGAAGTTTGCTTCTAAGTCCGATGAGGGTTTCTTGCTTGGTTATGACTCAAACACTTACGCCTATCGTGTCTTTAACAAATCCTCTGGAATTATTGAATTAGCACGTGACGTAGTGTTTGATGAGACTAATGGCTCCCAAGTGGAGCAAGTTGATCGTCATTGTCGGTGGTTTTGATCCGGCAGATCTCCCGACACTACTAAAGTGTTAAAGGAGTTTGAGGTTCGGTGTGGGCGCGCAGAGATTCAAGAAGGTGAAGTGTTAAGTGGCACAGGAGACGCGACGATTTATGTGGTTCGGGCCGCCTGAGCATAATACCCTACTCCACGGGATGTGTTGGTGTTGTATTGGATGTATGAGCTCAATGTCAGTTGAGAGTGTAGAGTGAGCGTGTCTCCCGAGAGAGTCTCCTATGTATCGTCGGCCTGTCCTTTTATAGTACAAGGGCAGGCCGTTACAAGTTAGCCTGGCCCGACATGTGGCCCTGGCGGTTACTAATATTGATACACATTCAACACGATTAATTGCTCTTAATGACTCAGTTACGGGCTTTGAGAGCACCGTTATTGGTAATTAAGGTCGTCCGATCGTGTGTCATTAATATAGTATTAATGACACTTAATCGGGTCTTGAAGTCCTTGATTCCCCTTTGAAGATCCGGAGCCATTGTGGAGTCTTCCGGAGGTTAGAGACTGAAGATCCGTCGGTTGGACATGTGGTAGCTCCGGAGCATACTGTGGGGAACAGATAGGTCCGGAGCTACCTGACACGTGTCAGTTCCGGAGCTTCCCTCGGTCTGGGGTTAGGTCCGGGGGTGCCGCTATGGTACATAGCCCGGAGCTTCCCCCTTGTGGGCGGTAGCTCCGGTTTGATAGTACACGTGGCGACCTTGGGACTAACCATGTTGGAGAAGTGGGTCCAGTTATGTCTGACATGTGGGCCTCCGAAGGTCTTCAAATCAAGTAGATGAAATTCCCTTGAGATCTTTGTAATCTAAAGGGGTGTACGGTTCCCAGGGTACCAATAGTGGCCCCCTGGGCCCACCTCTGGGGAAGATCCCTTGGGTGAGGTCATTCCGCCGAAGGTGGGTCCATCCTTCGACTTTTGAATTTCAAGGGTCTTCGGATGTGCCGTTGGCGATAGTTTGGAGTTAAATCCTCGCCGCATGGCATATCCCGTGTGCGGCAAATGAGATCTTTGGCGTGCGGATCTCATGCAATTGAAGGTTGCCGGTTCCCGATACGAAAATCGTATCGGTTCTGCGTGCCTTGTCAGGCCGTCGCCTTCGAGCTTTCCGCCTCATGATGACAACTGTTCGCCTGGGTAAGAACCTCGACTTGATCGTCAGGGTGGTCCCGGGCCCTCTTGTCATCGGCAGGGTAGGATTTTTGAGTAGTATCTTCGACTTCCTTGCGGTTTCCATCCAAGCGTTGCGAGGGCTTACTTAAGAAGGAAAGCGCACACCGTCTGGGGTTCTTTACGCCTCTCATCTGATCTTGCGCTCAAACTCCCAACTTGTGCTTGCTGTTCCTCTCTTGCCTTGCTGTGCTGCGATGGAGTTGGGTCTTCGCGAGAGCCGTTTGAAGACCAAAGGTGATCTGAAGAAGGTCCGGGCCCTCATGGGATGGTCCCCGGACTTCTTCAACCGCCTGGTCCGCGCCGGGGAGAGCTCCCGTTCGAGAAGGAGCACGCCGGTGAGATGGTGTACTTTTCTTCGTACGCCATGGTGGGGTTGATCCCACCTTTTTCCTCCTTTTTCTTGATGCTGCTAGACTTTTATGGTCTGCAGCTGTACCACCTTGGCCCCCACTCCATTCTTCTTGTGTCTATCTTCGTCCACTTGTGTGAAATGTGGGTGGGCATCCCCCCTGCATTGAACTTTTCTGGACCTTCTTCACCGTCCATATCACCGATAGGAGTAATGAGTATCTTGGCTTCTATTACTTTGTGAAGCGCAAGAAGTGCCCATTCAAGTACCTCCGGTCGTTTCACTCTGGAAAGTGGGATGATTGGAAGAAGGACTGGATAGTCATCCGGGTGGAGGAGCACGAGAAGCTGGAGCTGCCCGAAGGCCTCCCCAACATCGACACTGCAATCTGGAGTGAAGCTCCGGTACTGTCGGATGCCTTCAACCCTGCTCTGACCAGGATCCACCATTGTGTGGAGGGAGGATTAACTCCTCAGGTGGTATTTTGCAATTTCCTGGTCAACAGGTGGGCACCGCTGAAGAGGAGAGAAAAACTCGCTTGGGCCCTCAACAGCGTGATGGACGACGACCGGGTCGAGATCGGACTGAAGTCCAACATGTCGGGGGCAACCTTGGAGTTACATCTCAAGAAGTTCCAGCACGACATTGACGTCACGGGAGATGACTTGACCCCGCCATTAGCCTTTCTCCCTCTGAACGTGGAAGTAGAGTTCAGTAGGGAGCTCCGACGGACGATGCCGGTGCTTGACGACCTTGGTGTCGTCGAGAGAAGATCGACCTCCAGGGTGGTGATCCCTGGGGCTTCCGAAGGTGGCTCCGACCCTGCCCCGAAGCCAAGGATCGAAGTCGTCGGCAAGGGCAAGGAGCCGACGGACGAACCCTTGAGCCGGAAGAGGAAGCTGCAGCATGCCGACGGAAGGTCCGTCAGGCCTGCAACCTCTGCATCAACTCCATCTCCCCAGAGGGGGAGGTCTTCTTCAACTGTGGCGACTGTACCCGCAGCGGCGTCTTCCCGGGGTGCTAGCTCCGGGCATGCGACTCCATCACCAGGGCCACTTGAGGCCTCTAAGTTCGGAGGTCCTTCCCGGTCGAGGGGGACCTCGACTAAGGAAATGCCCGTGGCTGCAACGAGTTTCGGGGGGCCTTCCGGAGCTTCCACGCCGGCGGCGGCTACGGTTAGCCCAAAACGCCCAGGAAAGAGGTTCCGCGCAAGCTGGTGCAGAAGCCTCCCGAGGTAATTTTTAATCTTTACCTCATACAGTTGTTTTATTGTAGTAACTTTTTTTTAAGTTTCTCCATCCATCATCTGCAGCGTTCCCAAGAAGAGGAGTGAGGCTCCACCCTCAGCCACAGCAGCTGAAGCTATGAGGGCGGAAGCCTCTGCTCCTGTCCCGGTGCTGCCCCAAGTGGTGGCTGAAGCCGCGACAGCTCTGGCGCCAGCTGTCGTGGTCATGGACCTCGACTCATCCCCCGAGACTCCCGTGGTAGCGCCGGATCATGGGAGAGAAGATGCGCCAGCAGCACCTGCCCCGGAGGTTGAAGCTCCAGGTCTGGGTGCTGAGATAATGGAAGCTTCGGGCATTGAGCCGGAGGAAGCAATAATTCCGGCCCTAGAGCCAGAAATTGTCGAAGCCCCGACAGTTGAGCCGGAGGTAATTGAAGTCTCGGCGTGCGCGCCAGATGTTGAGGAAGTCCCGGCGGTTGGACCGTCTACCTCTGAAGCACCGGTCGCAGAGCCGATCGTTGCTGGAGCTTTGGCCGCACGGCCGGTTGATATTGAAGACCTTCCGGCTCCCGAGTCGGTTGCCGTTGAAGCTCCGGCCCCAGGGCCGATTATTGCAGAGGCATCAGCACTTGAACCCGTGGTGGTCGAGATGCCAACAACCGAGCCATCAGCGGAGGAGGGGCCCCGGCCGGAGCCGGAAGCAACACCTGCTCCGGAAGTGTTGTCGGTGGAGGTGCCTGCCGCTGAGCCGGAATGCCCAGATGAAGCCGCTGGCCCCCTGCCTGAGGGGGCAAATGAAGACCAGGCGGCGGGGCCTTCAGAACCACTTCCGGAGGTCGGAACTTCTTCCGCGGGACCCTCCTCAATGGCGACTGAGGCTATCCTGGAGGACGGCCCTAGTGCCGTGGAGGCTCAGGGGACCACTCTTGTGGAGTGGGACCCAATTTTTGTAAGCGAGAACCCGCTGGAACCAGCGGAGGAGGCCCCAGGAGGTCCGAAACCTATTCCCCTATCGTTGTTAATTGACAACGCTTGTTGCATCCTGCGTCAAGTTCAGCTGGCATTCTACCACGACAGCAAGGCTCTTGAAGAGGAGCGCCAAACCCTTAGGCAGTGGCGTAACCGGCTCTACTTCGAGACCAAGATGGCGCAGTTGAGGCTGGCTGATGACAAGGAATGGATCAAGCAGGAGAAGGTCCGCCTGGAGTACTGGGGCAAATTATTGGATGACAGGGAGAGCTTGACTCGCGCCCTTGACGCTCAATCCCGGGCCATTTATGAGCAGACCAAAGCAGCTAATAGTGCGGCTGATGAATGCCAAGAAAGGCTTGAGGCCATTAACACTACTCTCATAGCGCCGGGAGGCACTTGAGGATAGGGAGAAGAGGCTCGAAGATGAAGAGCAAAAACTCCTAGAGCTGCAGGATGACGTCTTGAGGAGGGAGGAGGAGCTCACCGAAAAGGTGGCTCTGGTTGAGAAGGGTCTCGAGGAACGCACCAAGAAATTGGAGGAGCGTTGCCTTGAGGAGGAGGAGAAGGCCTGGGTGCGAGGGCGGGAACTCTACGAGCAAGAGTGTGCCATTGCTGCCAGGGAGAAGAAAGTAAGGGGCAGGGAGAAGGACCCGATTGACTGCCAGAACAAGATTTACCTCCGGGAGGAGGAGCTCGGAAAACTCGAGAAGCGGGTTGCTGAAAAGATTCAGGAAAATGCCAAAGAAGTTGAGCGCCTCGCTCGCGAGAATTCTGAACTGGCGGCGGCCAAAAGATCCTTGGAAGAACTGAAGGGCTTGAGGGCTGCAGACTCCTTACAGGTTTGGGAGTTCCTGGGCAAGGCCAACGACACGCTGACACTGATGGGCTTCAGTCCCGTGCGTCTGGATGATCCAGAGCCGGAGCCGGACCTGGGCGTTGCAGGCGTTGAGCTCAGCGGGTAGCAAACTCTCCAAGGTGGGCGACGTCATCGCGGACCAGTTGGAGGTTGAGGGGCAATCCCTGGCGAAGAACATCGCAGAGTATGTGCTGACGTGCTACACCAGCCGGAATCCCCAATTCCCTCTGGACCCGATGCTTGAAGGTCCCGTCGAAGGAGAAGGTGAAACCGCCCGAGCCAACGTGTCGGAGGTTGCTCAGAAGGTCACCCAATTCTTCCATAGGGTCTAGGACCATCTCTGTAGCTCCCACTTGTATTATCTCTTTTTCTTCCTCAATTTCTTAATCCCTTGCCTCCAGATGAATGAAATCCCCAAATTTTTGTGAAGTTCATTTTTTGTCTTCAACACTTTTGTCTTCACTTGGGCCCCTGGTAGATGTACACAATTTGATTGTGAACATGTACCAAGAGGATATTGTGTTTTGTTGAAGACTCATTTGCTTCGAACTTGTAGAATGTAGGTTCGAAGTCTTCGATAGTGAAGGCCCCCTGGGGTTGTTGGATCTTAGAAGCTCCGGCATTGACTATCGTCGGATCTTAGAAGCTCCGACAATATTCCCTATCAACGCGTAGAGCATCGATAGTTAGCCCTCCGGGGTGTCGGAGCTTAGTAGCTCCGGCAGTGACCTTTACCAACGTGTAGTTTGTCGGCAGCAGACTCCACTTGTGGGGTCTTCTCACCCTTTTTTTATTTTGCATCGACGGTTGGCCCCCCTAGCTTTACCGGAGCTTGGTTGCTCCGGTGATGCTCGTTTTCAATGTTTAACATCGATTACAAGCTACCTAGGGGGAGTCGGAGCCTTGTTAGCTCTGGCTTTTCTCCATCAACGTGAATTTTTTATTTTTCCTGCACACTGAAGCCAAGAAAAATAGTAAAATTCATTCCTTGCCTATAACTTCGTCGTGGCTCACGATTCTCAAGAGAGTTTTAGGTCAAACGCGATTCTGAATACAACCGAATGCGTTGTCTTTTCTTCTAGATCCAATTGTACTTGGACCCGCCTTACTTCGGCCTGCCGGGGTGTAGGTAGAGTGGCATACTTAGGGTGCTTGACCAGGCTAAGCCAATAGCACACTCCGGCCCTAGATTGGCTTGGCGGCATTCAGGCGAGTGAGCCATGAACAATATTTGAATCCAAAAGAATTGACAATACAGCTCGAATAGTATATGAAACGGTCAGACTAAAATTTCATAAGAATTGCACAACTTTGTTATAGACAAGAAAGAGAAAAATAAAAAATATTGAGCCTGTACAAAATAAATGCACGTGGAGTCTGTTTCACACGAAGATGTCTTTCATTATAGGTCCTTGGTATAGGGGAAACAAGTACACTCTTAGGGTACGGAACCAGGCTAAGCGTGTTTCATTTCTCGTTTGACCCAGGGTAGCTAGCTACACTTTTAGTCCTGAGACTGTGACAAGTGTTGCATGAACTTTGCGGACCTTCCGGGAAAGGTCCGGCTGTTCTCCCGGAGGAACTACCCGACTCTGTACAATGACTCTATAACATACACCTCAAGTTACTACAGACTAACCTCCGTGATATTAAGTGTAGAACTTACGGAGGTGCTCAATGTTCCAAGGATTTGGGAGAGGTGTCCCATCCTCGGTAGCCAAGCGAACGCTTCCGGGACGGGATACTTTAATCACTCGGAAAGGTCCCTCCCAGCTGGGGGAGAGTTTGTTTAACCCTTCTCTGGATTGTATTCTCCGTAGCACCAGATCACCTTCCTCGAGCTGTCGGTTGTGTACATGCTGCTGATGATAGCGCTGAAGGGCTTGGCGGTATCGGGCATTCCGAACAGCTGCTTGGCACCTTCCCTCCTCAAGGAGGTCTAGGTCTTTACGCCGGAGCTGGTCCTGCATGGCTTCGTTGAAGGTCCGGACCCGGAGTGACCCCAAGGTGATTTCCGGAGGAAGGATTCAGCTCCGTACACCAGGAAGAAGGGTGTCTCTCCAGTTGACCGGTTTGGAGTTGTCCTGTTGTAACACCCTAAATTTTCGCATCATGCATTGCATACATGATCATGTATTAAACATTAGTAGAATGAAAGAAAAATAATAAGACATAAAATATGCATATACAAATATGTGTAGCAAAAGAAGAAAAAGAAATAAAAATAGCCTAAAACTAGTAATAAGGAATAAGTATAAAAATAATAATAATATATATAAATATATATATATATAAATAATATATATAACAATATATAAAAATAGATAAAATATTAATATTAATAATATATGTTATAAAAATAATAAATAATAAATATATAATATGAATAATATATATATATATAAATGTATATATATATATAATAAATTATATAATAAAAAAGAGTATAAAAAAGTAAAATAAATAAATATAAATTATAAAATAATAATAATACTAAAAAAAGAAAAAAAAGGGCCAACCCGGCGGCCAGGCCAAGCGGCCCAGCCGACCGAGCGCCCCGCTCCGCGCCAGCCCCGGCCGAATGCCGCCCCCGACCGAATCCCGCGTACGCGCCTCCCGCGATTTTTCTCGCCTCCCGCCGTTTTTCCCGCCTGGCCCCGCCCGCCGTACGCACCCCGCTCGGCCGCCCGCCCCCGAGTCCTGCGCCTTGGCTCCTGCTCCCGCCCGCCGTACGCGCCCCACCCCGCCAGCCTCCCGCTCCGCGTGGCCTCGCCCCCGCCCCCGAGTCCCGTCCCGCCCCGACTCGCCCCCCCCCCCCCCCCCCCCCCCCCCCCCGATTCCGCCGGCTCCGGAACCGATTCCCCATCGCCTGTTCCGCCGCCCCTATAAAAAGGGACCTAAGGCTCACGATCTCGACGCCAGAAACTCCCAGGAAAAACCTAGCCGCCGGGAAAATACCGGGGACCAGAGAGCTGCGCCTAGGGAAGAAAAAGGAGAAAAAGAAGGGGAAGAAGAGGAAGAAAAAGAGGAGGGCCCCGCCGTCTGCCGGAGGTCGTCGTCGACATCGCGCCGCTGTTGTCGTGCCGCCGGAGGACGCATCTACTTCGTCTACACTTCGTCCCCATCCCGCGATCATCGAAGCCATCGCATCTACGGTAGGCCATGTTCCCGATGCGAATTTTAGCGATCATATTGAATCTAATAGGCGTAAATTGATTTTAGTTGCACCATAATTTTTATTTTCAGCAGCATTAATCCACCCTAAAACCCCCGTAAACTCATATGAACACGTATGAACTACTCGCATCTAATTAATAAACGACTGTAGTAAATTAATTATTAAATTGTGCATGCATGCATGTCATTGCATGTTGATTATTTTGTGTGCATTATGTTGAATTGTATATGTTCTCTTGTATGTATGATCACGCATAGAGGAACGTGCTCAAGAGGCCGCATACGAGGAATTCCAAAATCAAGACTTCGAAGCGCTTGAGCAACCCCATCCGCCAGAGCAAGGCAAGTGTCCTTGAAGCATATTGATCCTATTTTAAAATAAATGTTTTGTTTGCGAACTTGCATGCTTGTGTCAAATTGATGGGAATCCTATGGTAGGAAGTTTACTAGTTTTGTTTGACCAACCTTGTCACCTGGAATATATGGTAGAGAGTCGGGAAGGGTTTTTACCTTTTTGCTTTGCTTAATTAATTGGGATGGCAAACACCACTACACATTTAATTATGCATCAATGATATTCTGGTTAATGTGAACTGGTCAATATGATGGGTGATCTAAGCAAGCATGGTTATGTGGATGGGTTGGTTGTGATAGTGGTTTGCTTGCCTTAGATCTAAGGACCGGTTCATGCGAGAATATGCCAGGTCAACAGTGCCACCACAAGGCCAAGTATGGGTGCGGCGTAGCTGAATAATTAGGAGCGCTGCTAGTATTGTATGGACCATTGGATGGCGCGGGGAATGGGAGTCGAGGAGGACTGCCCTGGGATCCGCATGGCACACGAGGGGGCCCGTGGGTGGGAGAATGGAGATTCAAGCCTGCCGGTGAAACCTTAGTGGGCCCGTACATACTAGTAGTCCCTTTTGAAAGGCTATTTTGTGATCTCTTGGCCACACACCTACGGAAGTGTGAGATGTCACAATGGAGGTTTCTTAGTCATCGAAAGGTGATAAAATCACAAACATGTGGGTAAAGTGGTACAACCTCTGCAGAGTGTTAAAAACTATCATGATAGCCGTGCTCCCGGTTATGAGCGCCTGGATGACCTACATGATTAGAGTTGGAATTGGGATTTGGGATGGTTATGGTCTGGTAATGGTTATGACATTGATTATGGTTATTGGTAATGGGTATGGTTTATGGATTATGGTCATGGATATGAGTTTGAGTTATGGTAATTGGACATGGATAATGGTAATGTTGGCAATAATTGGATATGGTTTATATGTTGTTAATATGATGGTTATGATGGGATTGTTTCACATAGACATAGTATAATACTTTTCAAATGTTTTACTGTACCTTTCAACACTTAGCCATTTATTACATTCGTCATCTGAATAAGCCACATGTCATATTTTCCACACTTGCTGAGTACGACATGTACTCACCCTTGCAATCCCCCCCAACAGCTACTGGAGACAATTGGGAGTACCCCTGAGGATCACGTGGAGTACTAGGTTGCGTACCGCCGTCAATTGCCTGTGGATTGGAGTCGTGCTGCTTATTTTATTTTCCGCTGCATTATTTAGAGTTTTACCATTCGTGAACTATTGGATTATTGTAATAAAGTACTTATTTAATAGTTAAGACGTGGTTAAATTCTGTATATCGTTTGTGATGCAACCGTATATGTGTGATGAACTTCCTGGGCACACATATGCGTCACGCTTGGTTCATATTCGGAACCGGGTGTCACAGATTGGTATTAGAGCCGCGTTGACCGTAGGACGCAAGCCTAGGTAGAATGGACACTCTAGAGCACTTAGGAACACTCTTCTAATCTGCTATTTTCGAAAATTTTGCTGCTGTTTTGTTCCTTTATTTTCAGCCGCAAAAAGTACTGATCGCTGCTGCATTTTTGATAAAATTTTTTTTTCAGAAGTGAGCAATATTAAGTGCTGCTGTTTTGCTGCGTAAATTTTTGCGGAAAAAGTGATTTTGCCGCTGTTATGTGTGGGTAAAATTGTTGTGTTGGTTATTTTTTCTCTTTATTTTTTTGTTCTTTTGGAACCGCTGCACCACTCTTTTTCCGCCATTTTAACTGTTGAAATTTTCAGATTTGTTTTTCATTATTTTTTTTCTAATGTATTCTTGTTTTCTGTAGATGGCCCACACCAAGACAACCCCCCGTAAATCGACCGGTGGACTTGTGCCCCCGCGTAGGTTGGCCAGTCGCTCTCCGGCCATCGACCCCCGTCACCCCGTGGTGATCCGTTCTGACGGCAGGGCCGTAGGACAACTGCGACACCGTCTCCGTTCCCTACTCCGTGAGGCTGGCTACCGTCACCACAGCCTCTCGCTCTCCTACCACACCACTGGAGTGCAGCGCCCCGGCAGGAAGGAGTGGAGCTGCAAGATCTATATCTACTATGGTGATGAGTTGGTGAAGACCCACAGCTGTCCTGCTTGGAGGAGCTCCCGCCGAGCTGCGGAGCAGGATGCTAGCTGGGAAGCAGCCACCTTTTGGAGTCACGTCCGCCGTTTCCGTCTGGAGGACACGGTGCACGCCTTTGTTCCGCAGCGTCCCAGTGGCACTGCGCGCTTCGTCTCCAGGCACGTGGAGGGACCCCTGGACCCCCCGCAGTCTCGTCAGACTGTTGACGACGTGGCCCAGCTCAGTGCCCGACTTCAGAGGGCGCGGCAGGAGATTCAGGATGGACGTGACCTCGCCCAGCGCCACGAGGCGATAATCAGGAGGTATCATCGGATCACCGACGAGGACCCGGACGACTACGCGTCCGACACCCCGACGTGGACCCCAGACTCTCCAGACCATCGCAACGGCCAGCGTGAGTCATCTTCTGAGGAGTCCTCTGACGAGGAACCTTCCAGTGTGGCGTCTACCGCACCACCGCCGCCGGCTGCCTCACCACCACAGGACCCCGAGGACCCCGACGACGACGACGACGACGAGGACGCGGATGAGTCTCCGCTCGACGACGAGTAGTCCTCGACCTATGCCATGACTCAAGGATAGGCACACCCCCATTAGTTAAATAAGAGCGACGTAGACATACTTGTGTGACCTTGAGTTGTGTTACTTCTTTTAGGATCTTTGTCAATTTTGTTTGGTGCTTGTTTGAGTGCTTGTGTGCTTAGTAGAGAGTTGTGGAATGCTTCGACAATTGTCCACATCCTCATAATATAGGTCTATATTAATAAAGGATTATTTAGTGTCACATACCTTGATGCATATAGTTGGGATGTTTCTTTCCAAATTCTAAATCCTTCTGTCCCCACCTTTCTTTCGCCAACAGATGGTGAGAACTCGTAACCAGAGGGATGCCAACGATGAGGAGGAGCGCAATGAAGTACCTCAGAACAACCAGGGACATGCTCATGGAGCTATCAATATTGAACAACTATTAGCTATGCAGAACCAGCTCATGCAAACCATGATACAGACAATGGGACAGCTGCAAGCTGGCAATAACACCAACAATCAGCCTCATATACCTCCGCTGCCACCCCAGCCACACCATAACCGTTTGGGAGAGTTCATGAGGACCAGACCGCCCACCTTTGCACAAGCCACAGACCCAATGGAAGCTGATGATTGGCTGAAGTCCGTTGAAAAGAAACTCGCTATTGTCCAGTGCACTGATAGGGAGAAGGTTCTCTTTGCATCACATCAACTAGTTGGAGCAGCCGCTGACTGGTGGGAAGCTCTTTGCAACGCTCATGATAATCAGGAGACAATCACTTAGGCTGAGTTTAAGCAGAGTTTCCGTTCCCACTATGTACCTGAAGGAGTTATGATACCGAGAAGACAAGATTTTCAAAATCTCAGGCAAGGAAGGATGAGCGTGAGTGAGTATCTCAACAAATTCACTCAATTATCAAGATATGCTCCAGAAGACATCAAAACTGATAGTAGGAAGCAGTATCTGTTTATGAGGGGTCTCAACAATGAAATTCAAGTCCAGTTGCTCAATATTGATTATCCAAACTTCCAAAAGCTGGTTGACAAGGCTATTGTGGTTGAGAACAAGATTCGTGAGATGGAGCAGGACAACAAGAGGAAGATGCCACATCATGGACCGTAGCAAGGAAGCAATGTTCGCCCCCGCTATGCACCACCTACTGCACCACACTACAACCCATCTGCTCCTGCATACCGCGCCGCTTATCCGCCCCACCCAAATCAGCCACCGCAGCAACGCCCCGCCATGCAAGCGCCTCGCTATCCTGTGCCACCTGCGCCACGTCCTAACATGGCGGCAAATGCTCAAAACTAGTTGTGCCCAAACTTCCCTAACGCTACGGGTGGTAAGACATGCTATGTGTGTGGAGAACCCGGACATTTTGCAAGTCAATGCCCCAAGAGAAACTATGGACCTATGAACAATGCACCAAGGCCAAATAACCCACGACCAAATGGAGGAGCACCACAAGGCAACCGTGGACAGCAGAATTTTGCTCATGGCAATGTGAATCATGTCTCTACTGAGGAAGCCCAGCAAGCTGATGACGTCGTGGTTGGTATGTTTCTCGCCAACTCCAACCCCGCGACTGTTTTATTTGATTCGGGAGCATCTCATTCATTCATCTCGTCAAAGTATGTTGCCAAGTACAATTTGCCTATATCTCATATGAAGCAAACTATGCTAGTAAGTTCTCCTGGCGGAGAGATGAGGACAAATATAGTATGCCCGAAAGTAAGCATTAAAATAAGGGGGGTAGACTTTCCCGCAAACCTCATAGTATTGGACTCCCAAGGAATAGACATAATACTTGGAATGGACTGGTTGAGCAAGCATAATGGAGTCATTCAATGCGCCGAGAGGATTGTGCAGTTGACAAGTGAACATGGTACACGCATTGAAGTTGAAGCAGCCCAACCTGCAAGAGAGAAAGCAATGCTGAATCACGGGGAAGAAGTGACATTGGAAAGCATTCCGATCGTTCGCGAGTACCCGGATGTGTTTCCAGATGAGTTGCCAGGTATGCCACCTGATCGTGACATAGAATTCGCCATTGAGTTGATACTCGGAACTGCACCTATAGCTAAGAGGCCGTATAGGATGCCTCCTAAGGAATTAGCAGAGCTCAAGAAGCAAATTCAAGAGCAGCTAGAGAAGGGTTTTATACGCCCAAGTTCATCCCCGTGGGGAGCCCCAATGCTCTTCGTAGATAAGAAGGATGGAACCCAGAGGATGTGTGTGGACTATAGGTCTCTCAACGAAGTGACAATTAAGAACAAGTACTCACTGCCCCGTATAGAGGATTTGTTCAACCAAATGAAGGGTGCCTGTATCTTCTCCAAGATCGACTTGCGGTCAGGATACTTCCAAATGAAGATAAGACCATCGGATATACCCAAGACAGCATTTCGGATACGATATGGATCTTATGAGTACACCGTCATGTCATTTGGATTGACGAACGCGCCTGCGTACTTTATGTATCTCATGAATAAGGTCTTCATGGAATATCTGGATAAGTTCGTTGTAGTGTTCATCGATGATATTATGATCTACTCGAAGGATGAGAAGGAACATGAGGAACACTTGAGGCTTACGCTGCAGAAATTGAGGGAGCATCAATTGTATGCCAAGTTCAGTAAATGTCAATTTTGGTTACGGGAAGTTTCTTTCTTAGGCCATATTATTTCCGGAGGAGGAGTATCAGTTGACCCAGGGAAGGTGAGAGATGTGCTTAAGTGGGAACCGCCACAGAATGTCAAGGAAATTCGGAGTTTCCTTGGAATTGCTGGATATTACCGCCGATTCATAAAGGATTTCTCCAAAATAGCCAAGCCTATGACCGAATTACTCATGAAGGGAAAGGCATTCCGATGGACTCAAGCTTGTCAGGATAGCTTTGAGGAGTTAAAGAAAAGGTTGACAACCGCGCCAGTGTTAGTAATACCGGACGTGAGCAAGAGTTTTGATATATATTATGATGCATCAAGACAAGGATTAGGATGTGTGCTCATGCAAGAAGGCCAAGTGGTAGCTTATGCATCGAGGCAACTAAAGAAACATGAGTTGAATTATCCTACACACGACCTTGAACTCGCAGCCGTAGTACACGCCTTGAAGATATGGAGACACTACGTTTTTGGTCACCGATGTGAGATTTATACGGATCACAAGAGTCTCAAGTACATATTTACGCAAACGGATCTGAATCTGAGGCAACACCGATGGTTGGAGCTCATCAAGGATTATGACGTGGGAATCAACTATCACCCAGGGAAGGCCAATGTAGTGGCCGATGCTTTGAGCCGAAAAGGAGTAAGTCATCAACTCACAGTACGAGAGCTGCCATCTGAGTTATGCAAGGAATTTGAACGGTTGAACCTTGGATTCATAAATGAGATGGGAACAATGGAAGTCAACCCAACATTAGAGCAGGAAATACGGGAAGGACATACAAAGGACAAGGAAATACATGAAATCAAGGAAAGGACCCAAGAGGGAAAGGAATTCAGATTTGATGAGGACGAACAGGGTACCTTATGGCTTGGAAAGAGGATTGTGGTACCTAATGTCAGGCATATTCGTGAAACAATATTGAAGGAGGCACATGACTCGCCTTACTCAATTCACCCCGGTTGTACAAAGATGTACAAGGACTTAAAGACATGCTATTGGTGGGCTAGCATGAAAAAGGACATAGCCGAATATGTTGCACTTTGTGATGTGTGCCAACGAGTTAAAGCTGAACATCAAAAGCCAGCCGGATTGCTACAACCATTGAAGATCCCGGAGTGGAAGTGGGAAGAGATTGGTATGGACTTTATAGTTGGATTACCGTGAACTCAGTCTGGCTATGATTCAATATGGGTTATTGTGGATCGATTGACAAAATCAGCTCACTTCATCCTTGTCAAGACCACATATACCACCGCGAAGCTAGCAGAATTGTATATGGAACATATTGTGTGTTGACATGGAGTACCGAAGAAGATAGTCTCGGATAGAGGTTCTCAGTTTACCTCCAGATTTTGGCAGAAATTGCATGAAGCAATGGGAACAAGGTTGAACTTCAGTTCGGCGTATCACCCTCAAACAGATGGACAAACCGAGAGGACCAACCAAATTTTGGAAGACATGTTAAGAGCTTGTGCTTTAAAGCATGGGAAAAGTTGGGATAAAAGTTTGCCGTATGCTGAATTCTCGTACAACAATAGTTACCAAGCAAGTTTGAAAATGTCACCCTATGAAGCATTATACGGAAGGAAGTGTAGGAATCCCTTGTTTTGGAATGAAACCGAAGAGAATCAAGTGTTTGGTCCCGATGTGTTACAAGATGCTGAAAGGCAAGTCCAAATAATACGGGAAAACTTAAAGGCTGCCCAGTCTCGACAGAAAGGTTATGCTGATAATAGGCGAAGGAGTTTGACTTTTGAAGTTGGAGATTTTGTATACCTCAAAGTGTCACCTATCAGAGGTCAGCGACGGTTTAACGTCAAAGGAAAACTGGCACCACGTTACATCGGACCATTCAAGATTTTGGATAAACGAGGAGAAGTGGCATATCGACTTGAGCTGCCGACGTATCTCTCCGATGTACACGACGTATTTCACGTCTCTCAACTCAAGAAGTGTCTCAGGGTACCGGAAGAACAAGTGCCGATGGACGACTTAGAACTTCAGGAGGATTTGTCCTATGTCGAGCAACCTATCAAAATTTTGGACATAAAGGAAAGGGTCACGAGAAATAAGAGGATCCGTTGGTGCAAAGTGCAATGGAAACACCATACGGAAGCCGAAGCTACATGGGAACGTGAAGAAGACTTGAAGGCAGAATTCCCTCACCTTTTCTCCACGCTATCGAATCTCGAGGGCGAGATTCACTTTAAGGGGGGTAGGTTTGTAACACCCTAAATTTTCGCATCATGCATTGCATACATGATCATGTATTAAACATTAGTAGAATGAAAGAAAAATAATAAGACATAAAATATGCATATACAAATATGTGTAGCAAAAGAAGAAAAAGAAATAAAAATAGCCTAAAACTAGTAATAAGGAATAAGTATAAAAATAATAATAATATACATATATAAATAATATATATAACAATATATAAAAATAGATAAAATATTAATATTAATAATATATGTTATAAAAATAATAAATAATAAATATATAATATGTATAATATATATATATAAATATATATATATATATAATAAATTATATAATAAAAAAAAGAGTATAAAAAAGTAAAATAAATAAATATAAATTATAAAATAATAATAATACTAAAAAAAGAAAAAAAAGAAAAAAAAGGGCCAACCCGGCGGCCAGGCCAAGCGGCCTAGCGGAACGCCGCCCCCGACCGAATCCCGCGTACGCGCCTCCCGCGATTTTTCCCGCCTCCCGCCGTTTTTCCCGCCTGGCCCCGCCCGCCGTACGCACCCCGCTCGGCCGCCCGCCCCCGAGTCCCGCGCCTCGACTCCCGCTCCCGCCCGCTGTACGCGCCCCACCCCGCCAGCCTCCCGCTCCCGCGTGGCCTCGCGCCCGCCCCCGAGTCCCGTCCCGCCCAGACTCGCTCCCCCCCCCCCCCCCCCCCCCCGATTCCGCCGGCTCCGGAACCGATTCCCGATCGCCTGTTCCGCCGCCCCTATAAAAAGGGACCTAAGGCTCACGATCTCGACGCCAGAAACGCCCAGGAAAAACCTAGTCGCCGGGAAAATACCAGGGACCAGAGAGCTGCGCCCAGGGAAGAAAAAGGAGAAAAAGAAGGGGAAGAAGAGGAAGAAAAAGAGGAGGGCCCCGCCGTCCACCGTAGATCGTCGTCGACATCGCGCCACCGTCGTCGTGCCGCCGGAGGACGCATCTACTTCGTCTACGCTTCGTCCCCATCCCGCGATCATCGAAGCCATCGCATCTACGGTAGGCCATGTTCCCGATGCGAATTTTAGCGATCATATTGAATCTAATAGGCGTAAATTGATTTTAGTTGCACCATAATTTTTATTTTCAGTAGCATTAATCCACCCTAAAACCCCCGTAAACTCATATGAACACGTATGAACTACTCGCATCTAATTAATAAACGACCGTAGTAAATTAAATATTAAATTGTGCATGCATGCATGTCATTGCATGTTGATTATTTTGTGTGCATCATGTTGAATTGTATATGTTCTCTTGTATGTATGATCACGCGTAGAGGAACGTGCTCAAGGGGCCGCATACGAGGATTTCCAAAATCAAGACTTCGAAGCGATTGAGCAACCCCATCCGCCAGAGCAAGGCAAGTGTCCTTGAAGCATATTGATCCTGTTTTAAAATAAATGTTTTGTTTGCGAACTTGCATGCTTGTGTCAAATTGATGGGAATCCTATGGTAGGAAGTTTACTAGTTTTGTTTGACCACCCTTGTCACCTGGAATATATGGTAGAGAGTCGGGAAGGGTTTTTACCTTTTTGCTTCGCTTAATTAATTGGGATGGCAAACACCACTACACATTTAATTATGCATCAATGATATTCTGGTTAATGTGAACTGGTCAATATGATGGGTGATCTAAGCAAGCATGGTTATGTGGATGGGTTGGTTGTTATGCTGGTTTGCTTGCCTTAGATCTAAGGACCGGTTCATGCGAGAATATGCCAGGTCAACAGTGCCACCACAAGGCCAAGTATGGGTGCGGCGTAGCTGAATAATTAGGAGCGCTGCTAGTATTGTATGGACCATTGGATGGCGTGGGGAATGGGAGTCGAGGAGGACTGCCCTGGGATCCGCATGGCACACGAGGGGGCCCGTGGGTGGGAGAATGGAGATTCAAGCCTGCCGGTGAAACCTTAGTGGGCCCGTACATACTAGTAGTCCCTTTTGAAAGGCTATTTTGTGATCTCTTGGCCACACACCTACGAAAGTGTGAGATGGCACAATGGAGGTTTCTTAGTCATCGAAAGGTGATAAAATTACAAACATGTGGGTAAAGTGGTACAACCTCTACAGAGTGTTAAAAACTATCATGATAGCCGTGCTCCCGGTTATGAGCGCCTGGATGACCTACATGATTAGAGTTGGAATTGGGATTTGGGATGGTTATGGTCTGGTAATGGTTATGACATTGATTATGGTTATTGGTAATGGGTATGGTTTATGGATTATGGTCATGGATATGAATTTGAGTTATGGTAATTGGACATGGATAATGGTAATGTTGGCAATAATTGGATATGGTTTATATGTTGTTAATATGATGGTTATGATGGGATTGTTTCACATAGACATAGTATAATGCTTTTTAAATGTTTTACTGTACCTTTCAGCACTTAGCCATTTATTACATTCGTCATTTGAATAAGCCACATGTCATACTTTTCACACTTGCTGAGTACGACATGTACTAACCCTTGCAATCCCCCCCAACAGCTACTGGAGACAATTGGGAGTACCCCTGAGGATCACGTGGAGTACTAGGTTGCGTACCGCCGTCAATTGCCTGTGGATTGGAGTCGTGCTGCTTATTTTATTTTCCGCTGCATTATTTAGAGTTTTACCATTCGTGAACTATTGGATTATTTTAATAAAGTACTTATTTAATAGTTAAGACGTGGTTAAATTCTGTATATCGTTTGTGATGCAACCGTATATGTGTGATGAACTTCCTGGCCACACATATGCGTCACGCTTGGTTCATACTCGGAACCGGGTGTCACACCTGTTGGCCCATAGAGTGGGCGGAAGCTCTTCGATCCAGTTGGCTCCATGTTTTTTCAAGCGCTCATAGGTGCTCATTTTGAGTCCTTTAAGGATTTCAGCATTTGCTCTCTCGGCCTGGCCATTGCTTGCCGGGTGAGCTACGGAGGCGTAGCAAACTTGAATGCTGAGGTCTTCGCAATATCCTTGAAATGCAGAGCTTGTGAATTGGGTCCCATTATCAGTGATGATTTTGTTTGGGACTCCAAATCTGCATATAATGGACTGCAAGAAATTGATAGCAGATTGTTTGTTGATTGTCACAACTGGAGTTGCTTCCGGCCACTTGGTGAACTTGTCAATGGCGACGTACAGGAACTTGTAACCTCCGACGGCTCTTGGGAAAGGTCCCATGATGTCCATCCCTCACACAGCAAAGGGCCATGTAGGAGGTATCATTTGTAAGGGCTGAGCCGGTGTGTGAATTTTCTTTGCATGAAATTGGCATGCTTCGCAGTTCTTCACTAGCTCAGTTGCATCCTGGAGTGCTGTAGGCCAGTAGAAGCCGTGCCGAAAGGCTTTACCAACCAGCGTGCGGGAAGACGCGTGGTTCCCACACTCGCCTCCATGGATTTCTGTGAGGAGCTCGCAGCCTTCTTCCCTTGTGATGCATCGCATTACGATGCCGTTGGCACCGCGCCAGTAGAGATTACCTTCTACCAACGTGTATCTTTTAGCCAATCTGACTATCCGATCAGCAGATACATCATCGTCAGGAAGGATGTTGTCTTTCAAGTAGCTTCGGATCTCCGAGATCCATGCATCGGAGCTAACTTGAGCATTTGAGTCTTGCGTGCTGGGTTGCTCGGAGCTTCCGGCAGCACCTACGACCCTTGATGGCTGCCATGGTGATGAGTAGGTTTAGGCCCGATCTTCCGAAAGGTATGTCGATTGGGGTGGAGAACTCGACGTTGATGATCCGCGGGACTCGAGCGGTACGAGTACCCCTGCAATCACTACACCACGGCTCCATTGGTTATCAACCGTGCTGCACACGCTTGACCTCGCCAAGAAGGCTAATCCCTGCAAGTGCAACTGAGAACACGAGCAAGAACATAGAAGACACGATCTGAAATCGCGAAGTTGGGGTCTCACAAACCGTAGAATGGCGATATTATTGATCTAAGAAAAACCCAATTGTTCATGGCGGCTACCATGGAGTATATATAGGTGGGAGGACGTCCAAGGGGGTTTTAGGGTCGTGACCTAACCCTAAGACACGAAAATAATGGACTTAGACTTGATACAAGGCCCAATGGCCCAATACGGTGGCGCAGCACCCTGACAGATTCTGTACTTGATTTTGTTTCGACGATTTCCGTCGACTCCCAAGGTATTTTGACATGGGACCGGCGCCATTGGAAATATTATCCTCTCCCCTTTCCGATCTTATGTAGAACGTCCAAAACAGAGTTCGTATGCGTCCTGGGCGTCCGTTTTAGTGCGTACTGCTCCTGGACTCTGAGTTGGTTACGATTTGGAGTTTGGTTCGGTTTCCATCTTCTTTGAACGAATTCTCTGGTCTTCCACGTCCCTAATACTCCCTCCAAGTACTCCTTGAACCTCTCCATGGATCCTAATCACAAATAAATCATTAAGTAGCAATCTATGCTCAAAAACATATAAGGAAATATATAAGAACGAGTTCACCTCTGAAATTAATTGTTATGTATGAACTCTATTGATTGTATCTTGTATGTTCAATGGAGTGTTGTTTGTATCCATAGAAGTGATGTCCTCATCATCTTCTCCTTCTTGAATTGGAGTCGTCCTCGACTCAAGTTCATCTTCTATCATGTGTGGGTCCATACGTGCATCGCCATCAAATCTTCTTGTAAGCATGAAAGGAGGAGGCCAAGGTGGTGGACGGCATAGTGCACCATCTTGATCTTGTCCATCAAATAAGAGTGCACATTCACTTGAGCCAGGATCCCAAACAAATAAACATTGTGTCATGTTTGTAGGTGCAATAATAATATGCATGATCTCATCATTCTCCCCTTCTTTATGACAAGCCGTCCTCGGCTTGCTCGTATGTCCAGCAAAGAGGCTTGCGTTGGAGGTAGAGTAAGTGCTGTCCATAATGCACAACCACAGTGAATAATGCTTTTGTTGTCCCTGCTGCAAGGAAAAAATACTAGAAAAACTTGACAATACATTATTAGTGTTAGTGCATCCATTCATTTCACCATGTTGTTGCAGCACAAAAGGAGCTTGCACATTTGAACATATGTAAACTTTATGCACCATAAACATACCACTATTTTCATATTTGCCTATAGCATGAAAAATATTTCTACTTAATAAAGGTAATTCAGATTGAGAAAATATTATCTTCTCTACGATATCTAGATCACAAAGAGTGTCAAATTCAATATAGCCCAAAGTATTTAGAAAAGATAACAATTTCAGCTCATCCCTTTCACAAGTAATTGGAATCAAATTCTTAATTTCAGCACATGTGGGTGATAAAGTATCAAATTCATTCAGTTGTTCTAGCATAGGTACAATATAATTATTAGCACACAACTCATTTTTAATAGAAGGATCAGCAGGAAAATCAACATGTGGCAATGGTGTATCAATAAAAGATTCCACTAGTCGCTCCTCGACAATAGCATGATTGGTGAAAAAATTTAGAACATCCAAAAACTTCTCACCTTCAACAAGTGTGTTGTGATATTCGTTACCTTTATTCTCATTTTTAGCAGTAATTGTGGGTGAAATATGAATTGATAGATCTGAATTTTCACAGGAGTTGTTGAACACCTCATTCGCTTTTGGATTTTCTACAATTATTGATTCTTGTTCCTGCAAAAGGTTAGGCATAGGAGGAGGTACAACAAGAAAATTCTTCTCAAGCTCATGTATTTCATCTTTGCAACTGGATACACTAGTAAATGTTTCTCGCATAAGAATTTCATATCTTTCCATGTTTGAGGTTTTTCTAAATCATTTAAATTGTTCCACCAAGTTAATGCACAACCTACTAATGCACTTGCAATATTTCTAATCTTCCTCCTCTCACACATATGACATTTTCCAAAAATTTTATCCAACTCTATTTCCCAAGCAATATATTCATCATAACCAAGACCATCAAAAGAAGGAAAAGATGAGAGAATGTAATTACTTATTGTTGAAGGAGTTGTAAAGGTGGTCTGAACGTCATGTGAATCCTTGGTTGATGTTTGATTTTTAGTGAGCAACTCCATCGTCGTCTTCATCATGTCCATCATCTCAGCATATAATGCATGATTCTTGCTTTTACCTGACATTGTTAGTAGCAAACAGAAGACAACAAAAAAATATGTTATCCCTATCAACTACAAAGGATAATGGCAAAATGGAAGTGGAATCACACACTCTCAAGCGTCTTACCACACTCTTACAAGTGTTCTTACCGACACTGCAGGTGGCAAACGGTGGACGGTATGAAGAAACCAATGAAGCGTGGGATGATTGCAAAGGTGTATCGATTCTGCTCAAGAGTAAGGTGTAGCTTGGATGACACTTTCTATGTAGCAAGGATTAGCAACAATGAAATCAGATAGTAAAGTTGAATAAGTGTCCAAAGTATTTGTCAAAGTTGCTGGCCTAAATGTGTTCCTAGTAGTTCAAACTAGCAAGACATGAGACAAAACTAGATGACACAAAGAATGCAAGCACTTTTGTTTTTTCTTTGTTGTTTTTTCCTCTTTTTTGTGCGGCTTTTCTTTCTTGTTTTGCACTTGCCTTTTTCTTTTTTCTTCCTTTTTTTTTTCAGAATGTGCTGCAAGGGAAGAACACAATGAAAATCAATCCAAGATATCTCGTGTGTCTATCGCAGATTTTCTACTCAATCTTCCAAGGACAAATAGGCACAATTATAGGCTCTAAATTGGAAAACTTAGAACAGAAAGATTGTAGATATATCTCTCCTCTTTAATTTCAATATATGGAAGACCTATTTTGGAAAATAACAATAGGAGATACTGCCCCTGAAATACAGACTGTTCAGAATTTTTAGGTCAATAACAGATTCGGATCTAATACAATTTCGACTTCGATAACTATATTTTCTAGGAAAATGATGAATAAGAAAGTTATAGAGAACTTCTTAAGATTTCCAGAAAGTATAAGAACACAAAAATCCGAGTTCGTATGAGCTATATATGATGAAAATACTGAACTGGACAGAGGTGAATCTAATCTGGACGTGATGACGTGATTCAAAAGGATGAATCAACACAATGCAAAACTCAAACTAAGACTAAAAACACTTCTAAACCAGCAATATGACTCAACCACGGACACAAACTCAACAAAACCAAACTGAATAACAAAGTTGCAAAGGCTCAATGTGGTTTGGACAAAGTAATGAACAGATCTACTAAACTGCAAGTTTTTTTGTGGCTTTTTTGTGGACTCTAGGTATGAAAAACAAAACTAATGTGATGGATAGATGAATTACCTAACGGGCAACTTGGAAATCTGATACCAATTGATAGGAAAAAGATGATGAGGCCCGATCTTCCGAAAGGTATGTCGATTGGGGTGGAGAACTCGACGTTGATGATCCGCGACACTCGAGCGGTACGAGTACCCCTGCAATCACTACACCACGGCTCCGTTGGTTATCAACCGTGCTGCACACGCTTGACCTCGCCAAGAAGGCTAATCCCTGCAAGTTCAACCGAGAACACGAGCAAGAACGTAGAAGACACGATCTGAAATCGCGAAGTTGGGGTCTCACAAACCGTAGAACGGCGATATTATTGATCTAAGCAAAACCCAATTGTTCATGGCGGCTACCATGGAGTATATATAGGTGGGAGGACGTCCAAGGGGGTTTTAGGGTCGTGACCTAACCCTAAGACATGAAAATAATGGACTTAGACTTGATACAAGGCCCAATGGCCCAATACGGTGGCGCAACACCCTGACAGATTTTGTACTTGATTTTGTTTCGACGATTTCCGTCGACTCCGAAGGTATTTTGACATGGGACCGGCGCCATTGGAAATATTATCCTCTCCCCTTTCCGATCATATGTAGAACGTCCAAAACAGAGTTCGTATGCGTCCTGGGCGTCCGTTTTAGTGCGTACTGCTCCTGGACTCTGAGTTGGTTACGATTTGGAGTTTGGTTCAGTTTCCATCTTCTTTGAACGAATTCTCTGGTCTTCCACGTCCCTAATACTCCCTCCAAGTACTCCTTGAACCACTCCATGGATCCTAATCACAAATAAATCATTAAGTAGCAATCTATGCTCAAAAACATATAAGGAAATATATAAGAACGAGTTCACCTCTGAAATTAATTGTTGTGTATGAACTCTATTGATTGTATCTTGTATGTTCAATGGAGTGTTGTTTGTATCCATAGAAGTGATGTCCTCATCATCCTCTCCTTCTTTAATTGGAGTCGTCCTCGACTCAAGTTCATCTTCTATCATGTGTGAGTCCATACGTGCATTGCCATCAAATCTTCTTGTAAGCATGAAAGGAGGAGGCCAAGGTGGTGGACGGCATAGTGCACCATCTTGATCTTGTCCATCAAATAAGAGTGCACATTCACTTGAGCCAGGATCCCAAACAAATAAACATTGTGTCATGTTTGTAGGTGCAATAATAATATGCATGATCTCATCACATGGTAACAGGGCCGTCGGGACCGTCAGCTTTGGGATGCTGATCTCACCCCCTTCGCTCAGTTCGGCAGGCTGAGCTGTGGGTTTTGAAAACCTCCGGACAAAAGTTCCGTCAGGTGATGGAGCTCCGGTTGACCCTTTCATCGAGAGTTCGTCGGCTTCATCGTTGTGAGCACGCTGAACATGGTGGAGGTCTAGGACTACGAAGTCCTTCTGAAGCTTTTGGACTTCGAGGAGGTAAGCAACTAGCTGGAGGTTGTTGCAGGAGCATTCACCCTTCACTTTCTTAATGATGAGCTGTGAATCTCCCTTGACCAGCAGCTGCTTAACACCATATGACAGTGCTACCTTTAGTCCGTAGATGAGTGCTTCGTACTCCGCCATGTTGTTGGTCGCCTTGAAGTCAAGGTGTACCATGTATTTTACCTTCTCTCCGGTTGGTTCGAGGAGAAGGATTCCAGCTCCGGCCCCCTGCTTTTGCATGGAGCCGTCAAAGTAGAGGGTCCAGTGAGGCTCGGTGAAGACCGGAGCCTTGTGTTCTGGCTTCTACTCACTGGGGCCCCCAGGGTTTGATGGAGAGGGAGTCCATTCCGCCACGAAATCTTCCAATGCTTGACTCTTGATTGCTTGCCTTGAAATGAATTCGAGATCAAATTCAGCCAATTCCGCTGCCCACTTTGCAATATTCCCAGTTGAATTGGGATTATGCAAGATTGCTCGAAGTGGGTAAGAGGTCACCACTGAAATATTGTGAGCTAGGAAGTAATGGCGAAGCTTCCTGGAGGCAATGAGAACTGCATAGAGCAACTTATGCACCTCTAGGTATCGAGTCTTGGCGTCATGAAGTACTTCACTGATGAAGTACACTGGGCGCTGAATGGTCCGGACCCTCCCGAAGGGGCCCGGAGCTTCCTCTTCATTGATCCGGATCCTCCCTGAGGGATCCGGACCTTCTTCGGGGACCTTCGGGTCCTTGCTGGAGGAACCCGAAGCTTCTTCAGAAGCGACCTGGACCCTCCCGAAGGGGTCTGGGTCTTCTGAAGTAACTTCTTGTGGAATCAAGTCTGGGAGTTGGGACCCAGACTCACTTTCAGGAACCTCCAGACCCTCCCGAAGGGGTCTGGAGTCCTGAGTATGGGATAGTTCTGGTCTCTCCGCAACCAGGACCATACTGACGACTTCGTCAGTAGCTGAAATGTAAAGCAGCAAAGGCTCACCAGGGTTCGGAGCTACCAGAGTTGGTAGGGTGGTGAGGAGCTGTTTTAGCTCCTGGAACGCCTTTTCTGCTTCTTCAGACCATTGGAATGGTCCGGACTTCCTCAATAACTTGAAGAAGGGAAGTGCCCGTTCCGCCAGTATTGAAATGAATCGGCTGAGGGCTGCTAGATATCCAGTTAGCTTTTGGACATCCTTGATGTGGGCTGGTGGCTGCATGTCTTCAATGGCTTTGATCTTCGCCGGATTAGCTTCTATGCCCCGGTGACTTACCAGGAAACCAAGAAGTTTTCCGGAGCTAACCCCGAAGACACACTTGTCTGGGTTTAGTTTTGTGCGGGTGACCCGCAACTTATCGAAGACAGCCTGCAAGGTGTCAAGGAGTGACTCCTTGTTCTTGACCTTGACCACGATGTCATAGACGTACACTTCCACGATGTCTCTAATGAGTTCTTCAAAGGTTTTGTACATAGCTCGTACAAAGGTTGAAGCTGCATTCTTGAGACCAAATGGCATGGCTGTATAACAGTACAATCCATCTACTGTGATGAAAGAGGTATGCTCTTCATCTTCTCTAGACATTCTGATTTGATGATACCCAGAATATGCGTCTAGGAAACATAGTAATTCACACCCGGAGGTGGAATCCACTATCTGATCTATTCTAGGTAGTGGGAATGGATCTTTTGGACATGCCTTATTTAGTGTTGTGTAGTCGATACACATCTGAAGCTTCCCGCCAGCCTTGGGCACAACGACGGGGTTTGCCAGCCATTTTGGATGGAAGACTTCTCGGATGAATCCAGCTTCGAGCAATTTCTCCACTTCTTGTCGAATGAAGTTCTGTCGCTCTGCGGATTGCTTCCGAGGCTTCTGATGCACAGGCCGGGCATCGGGGTAGATCTTCAGATTGTGCTCAATCACTTCCCTGGGGATCCCAGGCATTTGTGACGGTTGCCAGGCAAACACGTCGACATTAGCCCGGAGGAAAGCGATGGGCACGAGTTCCTATTTGTCGTTCAATCCCCCCGATATACGGGATGTCTGAGCGGCATCGGAACCAATTTGAACGACTTTGACGGGAATGTCGGTGTCGCCGCTTGGCTGCACACGAGGTGCAGAAGTCGAGCCTCGCTGACGAATGCTCGGGGATTTTGGAGCTTGCTCCTGTCTGGAGTCTTCCTCTTGCGCCGTAGTAAGCGCATGGAGTTCTTCCAGAGCAGTTACTCCGGCAGTGCAATCTCCATGGATCCGCAAAACGCCTACTGGTGTTGACATCTTTAACACCAGGTAACCATAATGAGCAGCTGCCATGAATTTGTACAAGGCAGGCCTACCCAAGATGGCATTGAAGGGTAAGTTGATATGAGCAATGTCAAAGACCAACTTTTCGGTGCGATACTTCTCCCGGGTCCCGAAGGTAATGGGGAGGGTAATAGCACCGAGTGGGGTAATGGCTCCCGGACCTACTCCAGAGAAAGGTCGGGAGGGGTGGAGATTCGAAGGTCGGAGCTGAAGCTTGGTAAAAGCTTTGAAGCTTATGAGGTTGAGCCCCGAACCTCCGTCTACCATGACATGGTGGAGCCGGATGTTATTGATGGTAGGAGATACCATCAAAGGTAACTGACCTGCTCCAACCATGCTTCGAGGGCAGTCCGAAGCATCAAAAGTGATGGCTGTGTCCATCCACTTTCGATGAGGCTCCGCCCTGGCTGTAGGAGCTACATCAGCCATGTCCCGACGCATAGTCTTGAGGACACGGCGGGAGGTGATGTCCCATGATCCACCAAAAATGGTGTTCATGGTCTTCCGACGCTCGTTGTCAGAGACGTCAGAATCGTCGTCGACGGAGGTGTAGACGGCCTTCAGGACCTTTTTGGGATCCTGAAAACCTAACTCCTCTTCACCCGGAGCTTCGTCAACTTTTTTGTTTTCCTTCCCTCTGTCGGAAAGGAGCTTCTTCCCGGCGCTTGTTGTAGCGCTCGGCAAGGTTTTGGACCTCCCGAAAGTCTTCCAAACTGTGGCTGTCCGTTTTGTGAATTGGACACCACACCTTGGGTTTGCCACCATCCTCAGAAGACGGTCGAGGTCGCTTCTCGGGGCGTGGCCCGCGGCCACCCGGAGCTGCAGCAGCTGCAACATTGGATGCACTGGCCGACGACTTCTTCTTGCCGTTGGTCTTTTTCTTCTTCTTGCCACTCCCGAAGGTAGCGTCTTCTCCTTTGGAGGATTTCTTGTGATCCTCCGGAGTTGGTTTGGAGTGCATTTCACGGCCCTCCGCAGCTCTGGCACATTTGTTGGCCAAGCTAAAGAGTTCTGTGACACTGGTAATCTCCTTGATTGCCAGTTTCTCCAGCATCTTCTTATCCCGCACACCCTGTCTAAATGCCATAATGACAGAGGTGCTAGAGATAGAAGGGATAGTGTTTCGTACCTGAGAGAATCTCTGGATGAATGATCGCAGGGATTCTCCTCCTTTTTGCACGACTGCAAAAAGATCCAGTTCAGTGCCTGGCCGGGTGTATGAACTCCCGAAGTTGGTGGTGAACTGCCGGCACAACTCCTCCCAACTGTTGATGGAGTTGGGTGGAAGGCTCATAAACCAGGACCGGGCGGTCCCAGTTAAGGCGACTGGAAAATAATTGGCCATTACGGCCTCATTTCCTCCAGCTGCTAGGATAGCAGTGGAGTAAATCTGAAGAAATTCGATGGGATTAACGGTCCCGTCAAACTTCTTCGGCCGGTGAGGCCGAAATTTCTGTGGCCACCTGACCATATGTAGATGCATGGCCAGGGCTGAACAACCTCCTCCTACTCCTTCAGGAGCAGGAATGTCTTGAGCTTCTCGTCTTTCACGAGCACGCTCAATATGGACTCGGCCGTCTTGTTGGCGATATCAGCGATCAAGCTCCTCCCGGAGGTCATGAGTTGAAAGCCTTGATACCGTGTGAGTGCGTCGTGCCCCGGAGGGTAATGACGTCACCTGCTGTGACGTAACATGTCTCCTGTTGTTGGAAACATGCGTACCAAGTCTGCCAGACAAGGTCCGTCGCTGCGACGGGGCCTGTCCTGAAGGAGGACCCTGGTTGCTGATGCGGTCGGCTGCTGCTGCAACCAAATGTTCCACATCGGCCCTCCACTGCTCCATGGCATCCCGGGATGCATCCAGAGGTGGTGGGAATTGAAGGAGAGCACGTGCTGCATGAAGCGCGTGTTCTGGGTTGTCAAGATTTCTCGACGCAGTGATTGACGTCGGTGCACCATCGCGCTGACCAACTTGATTTGCTGGTGGAGGCGGCGGTGGTGGAAGTGTGACTCCTGCTGGAACCGTGGTTCCTGCTGGTGGCTGCATATTGGAGGGATTGCCCCCAACAGCTTGAACAGCAGGATGACCATTGGATGATCCAGCGGCTGAGTTCACCATTCTTGAAATCTCAGGCGCCCCTACTTGGCGCACCAACTGTCGGTGGTTTTGATCCGGCAGATCTCCCGACACTACTAAAGTGTTAAAGGAGTTTGAGGTTCGGTGTGGGCGCGCGGAGATTCAAGAAGGTGAAGTGTTAAGTGGCACAAGAGACGCGAAGATTTACGTGGTTCGGGCCGCCTGAGCGTAATACCCTACTCCACGGGGTGTGTTGGTGTTGTATTGGATGTATGAGCTCAATGTCAGTTGAGAGTGTAGAGTGAGCGTGTCTCCCGAGAGAGTCTCCTATGTATCATCGGCCTGTCCTTTTATAGTACAAGGGCAGGTCGTTACAAGTTAGCCTGGCCCGACATGTGGCCCCGGCGGTTATGTGACGCCCGGTTCCGAAAATGAACCAAGCTAACGCATATGTGTGCCCAGGATGTTCAACACACATACACGAGTGCAATCACAAAAGAGTATACAGAAAATTACCACAAAACAAGATTAATTATCAAATTTTATTACACAAACTATATTATCCTCGAACACAAGCTCTAATGAATATTTATGACAAGTTCAACTAATGCAGCAGAAATAAACTAATTAAGCAACTAAGCAAACTAAGCAAAAGGGATAGCGCAGCTCCATGCAACACCACAGGCAAAGCTGACGGTAGACACGACCTAGAACTCCACATTATCGCCATTAAACTCACAATCCTGACCTGCAACTGTTGGGGGGATTGCAAGAGTGAGTACATGTCGTACTCAGCAAGTGTGGAAAGTATGACATGTGGCTGATTCAAATGACGACAACAATAATAGCTAAGTGCTGAAAAGTACAGTAAAACAGTTGGAAAAGCAATGTATCATATTTATGTGAAGTAAAACCATCATAAACCATGTAACCATCATGATACCAGTCCATAATTTACCATTGCCAATAACCATAATCAATGTCATAAACCATGATTCCATCCCATAACCATAACCATAATATCAACCATAACCATTACCAAACCATAACCATCCCAAATCCCAATTTCCCTCTAATCATGTAGGTCATCCAGGCACTCATAATCGGGAGCACGGCTATCATGATAGTTTTAATACTCTGCAGAGGTTGTACCACTTTACCCACGTGTTTGTGATTTCATCACCCGTCGGCGACTAAAGAGCCTCCCTTATGCCAATTACACTTCCTTTGGTGTATGGCCAAGAGATCACAAAATAGCCTTTACAAAGGGATTACTAGCCTATTTAGACCCCACTGAGGTTTCACCAGTGGCGATTGAAAGCATCTAGGCCCCATGAGGTACGGTTTTGGTGATTAATGACAACCATTCGATATTACTAATGAATTTGTGAATGCAAGGTCCCAATAATCACTCAATCAAATGAAATCAAAATGACTTTGGAGACCCATATAAAATCAACTAATGAGATCAAATCGAATCATATGAAGACAAGAAGTGAAAGCTCTAACTTGACATCACTCAATGCTTGAAGACTATCAGAACAACATTTCAAACAAGTGTCAAAGAGGTCACAAGTTCAAATTCCAAAAGAACAACTCAAAACAACTCGAAGTCAACAAGTTGAACCCACCGGATCATCCGATGTTTTCTGAGTTGACTGCATCGGTCGAGTTGGTTCAACTGAAGAAGAAGACCTCAGACAAATGCACTCACTGGATCATCCGATGTGAGTGGCTCAGTGACATCGGTCCATTAGCACAGTTTGCAATACCATTGGACCAAGTGAAGCACCGGATCATCCGATGTGCAGAATTACACACATCGGTCGATCACTCCAGTAAGCATCAAGATCAAGCAAATTCTGGAGGAAGAGCCACAGGATCATCCGATGAGAAGACAGGGGCAACATCGGTCTAACAACGGTCATATCTGACACAGTGACATCAACTAATTTGGCTTTGATCGATGATAACTGAAGGGGAGACATCGGATCATCCGGTGTTCGCAGAGCAGTGATGTCAGCCTACTTTTCCAACGGCTATTTCGTGAAGGCTGGCTATTTATACCCCTTCAACCTGTCAAATCGATAAGACTTGAAGCCCAGACATACTCTACACATCCTAGAGCATTCAAGACATAGAGCTACCACTTCCACATCATTGTTCATCATTTGTACACCAAGAGATAGGCTAAAACTAGCTAGAGATAGTGCTTGTGTGCCTCCATTCTTGGTGATTGGAATCTCTAGTGTAGTGAGAGCTGTAAGGGAGTGTCCCTTGGTGTGTGTAACTAAGAGAGACTTCCGGAGCTTGCCAAGAGGATTGTGGAAGCCCGGAGGATTCAAAGTGTACAAGGCTTGAGCTCCACCTTGCTAAGGTTGGCGAACGGAGAAGAATAGTGAAGACCCCCTTGTCTCGATGACTTGGGAGTGGCAAAACCCTTCGGTGGGTGCCACAACGTGGATGTAGGAAGATCCTTGTGATCTTGCCGAACCACGGGATAAACTCCGTGTACTTTGAGCGTTTGCATCCCTCTCCCTTTTACATTCATGCAATCTTCATTCCGCAACTTTAATTTACATTGATTGCATAGATTAATCGCATAGGGAATTGGGCTTTGCATTGTTAGTTTTTAATTACTTTAAAATTTGAAAGAAAGCCCAATTCACCCCCCTCTTGGACGTTTCGATCCTTACAATTGGTATCAGAGCCTTGTTGCTCATTGGATCATTCTAGCTTTACCGCTAGAGAGCTAAAATGGCCAAGAATGGGGGTTCGGTTCCTATCTTCGAGGGCAAGAACTTTGCCTATTGGAAAGCACGCATGCGCGCCTACCTAGAGGCTATTGCTCCCGAAGTTTGGGAAGCGACCCATGCGGGGTTTGGAGATCTTAACTATGTTGGTGATCAACTAAAATGGGATGCTAAAGCTAGAAATGCAATCTATGAATGCACAAGTCAAGACGTATTTGCTAGAATTGCTAGTAAGGAAAAAGCTTGTGAAATTTGGGCATGTTTAATTGAAATACATGAGGGCTCATCTCGTGTTAAAGAACTCAAATATCACTTGCTTAAATCCAAGTATGATGAATTTAAAATGCTTCCTCATGAGAATGTTAACCAAATGTTTTCTCGTTTAAATGTGCTCATTGAGGAGATTAACGCACTTGACATTGCTTCTCTTGGTAAGGGACTTATCAACCGCAAGATCCTAATGCTTCTACCCAAGCCCAAGTACAACATTATCAATTCAATGCTCCAAAAAGAGTTACTTGACAACATTGAAGTTTTGGAGCTCATTGGAGAAATTCATGCTCATGAGATGAGCGTACTTGGAATGATGGAGGAGTCATCGTCAAAAACCATTGCTCTCAAGGCTTCAACCAAGAAGACAACTCCTAAGAAAAAGAAAGTTGTTGAGCCTAGCTCAAGTGAAGAAGAGCAAGCAACAAGCGAAGATGACGATGATGAGCTTGCGTTGATGATGAGGAAATTCTCACGTCTAAACTCCAAGATCGCAAAGAATGGATACTCTTTTGATCCCAAGAAGAAAGCCTTCCTCCCAAGAAAAGATGAAAACAAGACATGCTATAATTGTGGTGATCTAGGCTACATATCATATGATTGTCCAAGACCGGACAAGAGGAAGGACAACCACAAGGGAAAGCATCGGAAGCTAGAAGAAAGTGATGAAGATGAAGAAGAGGTCAGGTCCAAGCGCTCCTTTGGAAAGAAGAAATTTGACAAAGGCAAGAAGACCAAGCTCTTTCCAAAGAAGAGAAGAGGGTCTCAAAAAGTCTTCATGTGCGAGGCCAATGAGTGGATCACGGATGAAGAGTCAAGTGACGAAGAGAGTGAAGATGAAGAAAACTTGGCGGGCCTCGCCATCGTCAACAAGGATAACTCACCTTTTCATCCACCTCCTATGTGCCTCATGGCGAAAGGTAACACTAAGGTATGTGACGATTCTAGCGATGATGATGATGAGCTCTCCCCCGATGAATTAGCATCTATGATTAATGAATACCATGTCATCATAAAAAGGGAGAAGAGCAAAGTTAAGGCACTTGAACAAGCTTGTGCTAAGCTTGAGAGTACAAAGCTCGATTTGCATGACAAGTATGTAACCATACTTAAAGAGCATGACACGCTCAAATCACATGTCAAGCAAATCGAGGAGGAAAATGTTCAAATCAATGACCATCATGAGCTTGACTTAGCAAACCGAGCACTCTTGGGAAAGCACAATGACTTGGTTCAAGAACATGAAGTGCTTAACCTTGCTTATGAAGCAATTGAACTAAAATTGAAAAACATGAAAAAGGAAACCCGTGATGGCAAAGTATCAACTATTTCACATGCCACTAATATTTTGGATAAGTCTTTGCCTTTGAAAGCAAGCCCTAGGGAGAAGGAGTTGATGGACGAGATTGAAAGTCTCCGCACTAGTGTGGCAATACTCTCTAAGGGGGGGGGGACAAGCACAAGGAAATCCCCTACCAACAAGCTAAAGGCTTCAACAAGAGAGGACTTGGATCCTTCCCGGTACTCAACAAAGGAAAGGTGCCCTCACCGGAGCTTAGGACAAGCTTCATCAAGGAAGTTGGTTCCTATTGTCAACATTGTGAGGTCACCAGACATCACACGAGGGAGTGTCCTCTTCCCAACCGTCCTTCTCCCAAATTGCCTCCTAACTACAAATCTACTTTCAATGATTACCACTATCTCTTGAGCAAAGTAGGTGGCAAGGTGAAGGCAAGGTTCATCGGCAAAGACATTAAGGGCATGAAGGGGAAGCTCCCCAAGCAACTTTGGGTCCCAAAATCACTTGTATCACACATACAAGGACCTAAGTTGGCTTGGGTGCCTAAACTCAAAAACTAACTTCATGTGTGTAGGTGAACTACAAAGCCGGAGGAAAGCATTGGGTACTCGATAGCGGGTGCACTCAACATATGACCGGCAATGATGGTATGTTCACCTCCATAGAGAACCCCGACAATCATGAACAAGTCACCTTTGGTGACAACTCAAAGGGGAAGGTAATTGGTTTAGGTAAAATTGCTATTTCGCATGATTTGTCCATTTCTAATGTGCTATATGTTAAGTATCTTAGTTTCAATTTGCTTTCCATTGCACAACTATGTGATCTTGGACTAACGTGCACCTTTGACAAGAATGGTGTTGTAGTGGCTAGTGAATCGAGCAAAGAACTAATCTTCAAAGGTTTTCGGCATGGACATCTTTACTTGGTGGACTTCTCCAACAAGGATGCTAGCTTGACCACTTGTCTTTTCACCAAGACGAGTTTGGGTTGGCTATGGCATCGACGCATTGCTCACATTGGGATGAGCAAGCTCAAGAAGTCGTTCAAGCTTGGGATGGTGACCGGCGTGAAGAATGTCACATTTGAGAAGAACAAGCTTTGTAGCGCTTGTCAAGTCGGGAAGCAAGTTGCTTCACACCACCCAATGAAGACAATGGTGTCAACCTCCAAGCCACTTGAACTGCTCCACATGGACCTCTTCGGACCGTCCACATATCAAAGCCTTGGTGGTAACCTCTATTGTCTCGTTATTGTTGATGACTATTCTAGATATGCTTGGACTTTGTTCCTAGGTGACAAGGGTGAAACTCCGGAAGTCTTTAAGACCTTTGCTAAACGTGATCAAAGGGAATTTCAACTTCCCATCATCAAGGTCCGGAGTGACAACGACACCAAGTTCAAGAACTACAACATTGGGGAGTGGTGTGATCGTGAAGGCGTGAAGCATGAGTTTTCGGCCACATACACCCCTCAACAAAATGGTGTCGTTGAAAGGAAGAACAAGACTCTCATCACCCTTGCTAGAGCAATGCTTGATGAATATGGCACGTCAGAGAAGTTTTGGGCCGAAGCAATCAACACGGCGTGCCATGCCGCTAATAGGGTCTATCTTCATTGACTACTTCAAAAGACCCCATATGAGCTCCTCATTGGGAGAAAGCCCAACATCTCCTACTTCCGAGTCTTTGGGTGCAAGTGCTACATCTACTGCAAGAAAAGGCTCGGTAAGTTTGAAAGAAGGTGTGATGTTGGTATCTTTCTTGGTTATGCGTCAAACTCAAAAGCATATCGAGTATTCAACCAAACCTCCGGGTTAGTTGAAGAAAGTTGTGATGTTGAGTTTGATGAGACTAATGGCTCCCAAGAGGAGAGTTTTGGTCATGATGATATAGATGATGAGCCTCTACGAGAAGCCATGAAAAACATGACCATTGAAGACATCAAGCCCGAAGTTGAGGAGAGCCATGATCAAGGGGGAGCATCAAGTTCCAACATCAACACCTCCATGGCACCTCAAGTTGATGAAGAAGAAGAAAAAGATGATGATCCATTGCCAATGCAAGATTCACAAGCCACACAACATCAACAACAAGAAGAAGAAGTCCAAGATCAAGTCCAACCACAAGACGAGCAAGATGCTTCACCATCGCTAAGTGCTTCACAATCACTTATGAGGCATGGACGCATCTCCAAGGCGCATCCGATTGATCAAATCATCGGAAGTCCGTCACGGGGAGTAAGTACTCGTTCTCGCCATGTCGCTTCGTTTTGTGAGCACTACTCGTTTGTTTCGTGTGTAGAACCCACTCATATAGAGGAAGCACTCCAAGATCCAAATTGGGTGATGGCCATGCAAGAAGAACTCAACAACTCCACCCGCAATGAAGTTTGGGTGTTGGAGGAGCGACCCAAGGACAAGAACGTCATTGGAACGAAGTGGGTGTACCACAACAAGCAAGACGAGAATGGCGTTGTGGTCCGCAACAAGGCAAGACTTGTGGCCAAGGGTTTCTCACAAGTTGAAGGACTAGACTTTGGAGAAACATTCGCTCCGGTCGCTCGGTTAGAAGCTATTCGTATACTCCTTGCTTTTGCTTCACATCACAATATAATGCTTTATCAAATGGATGTTAAAAGTGCCTTTCTTAATGGTTATATTAACGAGCTTGTTTATGTTGAGCAACCTCCCGGGTTTGAAGATCCGAGGAATCCTAATCATGTGTATAGGTTGCACAAGGCGCTCTACGGGCTCAAGGAAGCACCTAGGGCGTGGTATGAACGTCTAAGGGATTTCTTGGTCATGCAAGGATTCAAGATCGGGAGGGTGGACACTACACTCTTCACCAAGGACATCGACGGGGATTTATTTATTTGTCAAATTTATGTCGATGATATTATTTTTGGCTCAACTAACAAATCTCTTAGCCATGAGTTTGGCACCATGATGTCTAGGTAATTCGAGATGTCAATGATTGGAGAGCTCAATTTCTTCCTTGGATTTCAAATCAAGCAACTTCAAGAGGGGACCTTCATCTACCAAGAGAAGTACACCAAGGACCTCTTGAAGAAATTTGAGATGGGAGATTGTAGCTCAAGAAGTACTCCAATGGCGACAAATTGTCATCTTGACGCGGACTTGGACGGTAAACCTATTGATCAATCTCACTACCATTCCATGATTGGTTCACTGTTATATCTTACCGCATCTAGGCCCGATATCATGTTTAGTGTGTGCTTGTGTGCTCGCTTTCAAGCGGCACCTAAAGAATCGCATAAGAAGGCGGTCTTTAGGATACTTCGGTATCTCAAGCATACCCCAAGTGTAGGTTTGTGGTACCCCAAGAACGCTAATTTCCACCTCTTGGGATACTCGGATTCGGACTTTGCCGGATGCCGTGTAGACCGCAAGAGTACCTCTGGTGGGTGCCACTTACTTGGGCGTTCCCTAGTATCTTGGTCAAGCAAAAAGCAAAATTCCGTGGCTTTGTCCACCGCGGAGGCGGAGTATATAGCGGCCGATGCATGTTGTGCCCAAATTCTATATATGAAGCAAACCCTTTTGGACTTTGGAATTAAATTTGGTTGTTTGCCTCTCCTTTGTGACAATGAAAGTGCGGTTAAGATAGCTAGAAACCCCGTTCAACACTCCCGCACTAAGCACATTGATATTCGCCATCACTTCTTGCGGGATCATGAGGCTAAAGGAGATATCTCCTTGCAAGGTGTTAGGTCCGAAGAGCAATTGGCGGATATCTTCACTAAACCACTTGATGAGAAAACCTTTTCTAGACTTAGAAGTGAATTAAATGTGCTAGATGCATCTAACGTCATGTAAGTTGCCATGTTCATGTAAGGATGCATATCACATAGGTCTTGTCTAACTCCCAAAGGATAGGGGCGAGCTAGAAATAGTTTTCCCTGAGGAAGCCTTTGGAAGGTTTAAACTTGGCAAGATAGACTTATTTTATGCCTTGCATAATCCCTGCCATATAGACTTGCACTCATTTAATTTCTTGCACTATAATATGTTTGGCATTGCATACGGTAGATTGTCACAAAGGGGAACCCACCTCATGAGAAGGAGACTTGTTTGAAATACAATATCTCAACTCATATAAGGTGGAAAGAACAAAAATGTTAGGTACGATAATGCCTAGAGGAACATGCTTCAAAGAGATAGGAGTCTTCACACTCTACCTCACAAAGCATGGGCCTTACATGTTATTTTGGATATTCTCCTCCATTTTTCTCGGTGTTCCATTTGCTTTAAGGATTAGCCAAGTTATTGGCATATTAGACTTTTTGAGGGGTAAGGGGTTGACCAAAAGGTCCTAAGACATGTGTTTCTCCTTACTTGTTTGTTTGGTCAAAGGACATATATGGGATGTTTTTGTTCTGTTGTCATCGGATTATCCGATGCCTAAGTCAATCCCTCATCGGATCAATAGGTGTTCAATCTTCAAGGGCCAGTTCAGTAAGAATCTCAAATGATCCGACTCGTTCATCCTGAAAAACATCGGTCCATCCAGTGATCTCTTTTCTGGAGCTGTGGTCAATTCAACCGATGTTTACTTCCTCCCACGTCGGACCATCCGGTGTCAACATCACTCTTTTGAACACCCTTACTGTGCTATTCGACCGATGTTCAAAACCCTAAACGTCGGTCCATCCGATGTCAACAACAATTTTGGAAGATCCTTACTGTGGCATTCGACCGATGTTCATTTCAGCTAACATCGGTCCATCCGGTGTTAAAATAACGGCTAGGGTTTGGGACCCACTACTTAAACCCGTGCGCCGCTGGCCCCTTTTTCTCTCTCCTCGACGCTTTGCTCTCCCGTGCCCTCGCCGCCGCCGATCACGCCGTCCGCCGACCGCGCGCCACCGCCTCTCCCTCCGGCCGCCACCGCCGACATCCGGCCGCCGCCCACCGTGCCGCCGCCCAGCGCCGCCGCCACTCACAGCACCGCACACCCGTGCCGCCGCCTCCACCCTCGCGCCGCTCGCCGCACCGCCGTCTCCACCACTCACCACCGCATCCAAGCGCCGCCTTTGCTCCACCCCGGCACCACAGCCCCCCCCCCCCCCCCCCCCGGTGACATCTCCGTGGTGCCTCCCAAGCTCCATCTCCGCTAGGGTTTCGATCGTGGCACTTTTGTTGTTTCCCCGTGCACTCGACCCCGTCAAATCTCAACTCGCGTGATCGCAATGGCTCGCGACAAGAAGAACAAAGGCAAGGCTATCGCGGAGCCGGCCGCGAAGAAGCAAAAACTGTCAAAGGAGGAGAAGAAGGCCTTGATGGCCGCTCGCGCCGCCGAGGAGCGTGAGCGTGGCCGAGGAGGGTCGCTAAGGATCCGCGAGGCTCGTCCGAGGCAGCCTCCCGTGATCGACAACTCCGAGACCGAAGAGGAGCCGGTTGAGCCTCTTGTTCGCCGGCGCTCAGCCCGGACACGTGGGGGTCACACCGAGGCTGCTCCTCGTCCGAGACCGACGGCTGCTGACCGTCATGAGGACAGGGAGGCCCAGCGTGCTATCTACGAGATGGACACCACTGTCCATGTCGCTGAGGGAGTCCGTCTCACGGACTATAGGAAGCTGAAGGCCAAGCAGCTTCGGAAGCTCAGATGGAGTGTGTTGCTTGAGGAGTGGTACCCGCAGCCCCGGGAAGCTTTGGTGGACAGTCGCTTCTGGACGGTCACACAGGCATCTCTCTACGAGACCTACAGACGCCGAGGCCACAAGCTATTCCAACACAACTACATGGATTGGGTTTAGCTTGCAGTAGCCGCAGGGACAGAGATCAAGCCATTCTTTGAGAGATACAGGGGCCTGGTACAGTTGCTATCATATGAGCGGAGTGCCTACGTGGAGGATTGGGTCCGCGTGTTCTACGCCACCCTCTACGTCTCTGAGGGCAGAAGATCCATTGACTTCATGTTCATGGGTCAGCACTACAACCTGACGAGGCAGACGCTGGGACAGTTGCTTGGAGTAGACTTGCACGACACCTGCATACATGAGAGAGTCTACAGTCAGGCAGACCCGCCGAGGAGGCCGCTCACTGGAGGAGCGGCACTTGCTCTGGAGGAGATCCGATCACTGTTTGGACCCACCTTCTCTCCAGACCAGCCGAGAGTACCGGCCTTGTTGACTCAAGCAGCGCGCACGGTGCACCTCGCCCTGCGTCGCTCTCTCCTGCCGAGGTCCGGCTATCTTGAGGGTTTTACCAGCCTCCAGCAGACGATCCTGTTCTACATCATGAACAGGATGGACTTTGACATAGTGGATGTCATCATTTGCGAGATAGAGGATGTAATCACAGATGGTGTGGGCATGATGAAGCAGCTAGTATATGGGCACTGGATCAGCTACTTGCTCACTATGATGGTTCCCGAGGGGTCCGCCGTGCACGACCGTCTCTCTGACGAGAGTGTGACACGGTTCGGACACTATCGTGCCCCGGCTCCTGGAGATTGCCGCCTTGGCTGTCCAGTTGAGCGTCAGGTTAGGGCCCGATTGTCTAAGGAGGACTGGTCTGATCTAGAGAAAGAGGATGAGCGACTAGTAGAGGCAGAAGCTCAAGGAGGAGACCTCCAGCACGTCTGGTCCGAGAGCGACATAGACGAAAGTGTCGAGGAGTACTTCCCTCCTTCTCCTCCCTCACCGAGGCAGCACGACGCCGAGGCAGGAGGATCAGCTGCTCCACCGTCGACACCCCCCCTGTGTCCGAGGCGCAGGTGTCACAGCCGTCAGAGCTGCCGACACTTCTTCAGCAGATGATAGAGCAACAGCGCAAGGACATGATCGCGGCTGAGCAGGCCAGGGTAGAGCAGGCTGCTCACCTGGCATAGCTTTAGAGGTAGCAGCAGGAGCTTCAGCTGGAGATCGCCCGACAGAGGCGAGAGGATACGGACCGGTTCACAAACCTTGTTGATCAGATGCACCGACGTACCCTCGACCAGCAGCAGCAGACTCAGCACGCTATGATGGGGATCCTAGGGTTGATCACCAACCTATACACTCACACTGGGATCACCCTTCCTCCATAGCAGCCTGGACTGGGACTGGCTCCAGGTGCAGCTCAGGTGCCTGCTACTCCGATTCCTTCTATCAGCATGTCACCTCTTCTGGCACCCAGCGCACCGATCCACTCTCCTCTGCCGGCGACAACTCTGTTCCAGCAGACGCCAGCATCTGTGGTCAGTGCTCCGCTTCCTCCAGCTCCACCGGCGCCTCCCGTACCTGCTACTTCCTCTCTAGCACCGGCAGCGGACCCCCCAGCTCCCTCTGCTCCAGCTCCTGTGACCGGTGACTCCAGCTCCGACGACAGCGACGGTGACCAGTTCGTCATCGCGCCTAGCTCTCAGGGTCAGTAGGCTCTCTGATCCCTTTTTAGTGTCTTGATGCCAAAGGGGGAGAAGAGATAGAGGAGTCAGGGGAGTAGTAGTAGTTTCTCAGTCTCAGGGGGAGTTTACTCTTTATATTCTTGTGTGCTTGAGTACTTTTGTATTTTTAATTAAGCACTTTTCCACTTGTGTCATTTTCTTATGGTATTAATCGATTGAGCTTTCCGCGCCATTAATTTCATTTGATTTCTACAAGCTAAATGTGTCGTATCTTGTATTCATTGCATATCTACTTGAGTGTTGTACCATCAAATTCATTACTATTGCGCTTTAAATTATTGTGTTGTCATCAATCACCAAAAAGGGGGAGATTGATAGCATCTAGGCCCCATGAGGTACGGTTTCGGTGATTAATGACAACCATTCGATATTACTAATGAATTTGTGAATGCAAGGTCCCAATAATCACTCAATCAAATGAAATCAAAATGTCTTTGGAGACCCATATAAAATCAACTAATGATATCAAATCGAATCATATGAAGACAAGAAGTGAAAGCTCTAACTTGACATCACTCAATGCTTGAAGACTATCAGAACAACATTTCAAACAAGTGTCAAAGAGGTCACAAGTTCAAATTCCAAAAGAACAACTCAAAACAACTCGAAGTCAACAAGTTGAACCCACTGGATCATCCGATGTTTTCTGAGTTGACTGCATCGGTCGAGTTGGTTCAACTGAAGAAGAAGACCTCAGACAAATGCACTCACCGGATCATCCGATGTGAGTGGCTCAGTGACATCGGTCCATTAGCATAGTTTGCAATACCATTGGACCAAGTGAAGCACCGGATCATCCGATGTGCATAATTACACAAATAGGTCGATCACTCCAGTAAGCATCAAGATCAAGCAAATTCTGGAGGAAGAGCCACCGGATCATCCGATGAGAAGACAGGGGCAACATCGGTCTAACAACGGTCATATCTGACACAGTGACATAAGCTAATTTGGCTTTGACCGATGATAACTGAAGGGGAGACATCGGATCATCCGGTGTTCGCACAGCAGTGATGTCAGCCTACTTTTCCAACGGCTATTTCGTGGAGGCTGGCTATTTATACCCCTTCAACCTATCAAATTGATAAGACTTGAAGCCCAGACATACTCTACACATCCTAGAGCATTCAAGACATAGAGCTACCACTTCCACATCATTGTTCATCATTTGTACACCAAGATATAGGCTAAAACTAGCTAGAGATAGTGCTTGTGTGCCTCCATTCTTGGTGATTGGAATCTCTAGTGTAGTGAGAGCTGTAAGGGAGTGTCCCTTGGTGTGTGTAACTAAGAGAGACTTCCGGAGCTTGCCAAGAGGATTGTGGAAGCCCGGAGGATTCAAAGTGTACAAGGCTTGAGCTCCACCTTGCCAAGGTTGGCGAACGGAGAAGAATAGTGAAGACCCCCTTGTCTCGGTGACTTGGGAGTGGCAAAACCCTTCGGTGGGTGCCACAATGTGGATGTAGGAAGATCCTTGTGATCTCGCCGAACCACGGGATAAACTCCGTGTCCTTTGAGCGTTTGCATCCCTCTCCCTTTTACATTCATGCAATCTTCATTCCGCAACTTTAATTTACATTGATTGCATAGATTAATCGCATAGGGAATTGGGCTTTGCATTGTTATTTTTTAATTACTTTAAAATTTGAAAGAAAGCCCAATTCACCCCCCCCCCTCTTGGACGTTTTGATCCTTACAATTGGTATCAGAGCCTTGTTGCTCATTGGATCATTCTAGCTTCACCGCTAGAGAGCTAAAATGGCCAAGAATGGGGGTTCAGTTCCTACCTTTGAGGGCAAGAACTTTGCCTATTGGAAAGCACACATGCGCGCCTACCTAGAGGCTATTGCTCCCGAAGTTTGAGAAGCGACCCATGCGGGGTTTGGAGATCTTAACTATGTTGGTGATCAACTAAAATGGGATGCTAAAGCTAGAAATGCAATCTATGAATGCACAAGTCAAGACGTATTTGCTAGAATTGCTAGTAAGGAAAAAGCTTGTGAAATTTGGGCATGTTTAATTGAAATACATGAGGGCTCATCTCGTGTTAAAGAACTCAAATATCACTTGCTTAAATCCAAGTATGATGAATTTAAAATGCTTCCTCATGAGAATGTTAACTAAATGTTTTCTCGTTTAAATGTGCTCATTGAGGAGATTAACGCACTTGACATTGCTTCTCTTGGTAAGGGACTTATCAACCGCAAGATCCTCATGCTTCTACCCAAGCCCAAGTACAACATTATCAATTCAATGCTCCAAAAAGAGTCACTTGACAAAATTGAAGTTTCAGAGCTCATTGGAGAAATTCATGCTCATGAGATGAGCGTACTTGGAATGATGGAGGAGTCATCATAAAAAACCATTGCTCTCAAGGCTTCAACCAAGAAGACAACTCCTAAGAAAAAGAAAGTGGTTGAGCCTAGCTCAAGTGAAGAAGAGCAAGCAACAAGCGAAGATGACGATGATGAGCTTGCGTTGATGATGAGGAAATTCTCACGTCTAAACTCCAAGATCGCAAAGAAGGGATACTCTTTTGATCCCAAGAAGAAAGCCTTCCTCCCAAGAAAAGATGAAAACAAGACATGCTATAATTGTGGTGATCTAGGCCACATATCATATGATTGTCCAAGACCGGACAAGAGGAAGGACAACCACAAGGGAAAGCATCGGAAGCTAGAAGAAAGTGATGAAGATGAAGAAGAGGTCAAGCCCAAGCGCTCCTTTGGAAAGAAGAAATTTGACAAAGGCAAGAAGACCAAGCTCTTTCCAAAGAAGAGAAGAGGGCCTCAAAAAGTCTTCATGTGCGAGGCCAATGAGTGGATCACGGATGAAGAGTCAAGCGACGAAGAGAGTGAAGATGAAGAAAACTTGGCGGGCCTCGCCATCGTCAACAAGGATAACTCACCTTTTCGTCCACCTCCTATGTGCCTCATGGCGAAAGGTAACACTAAGGTATGTGACGATTCTAGCGATGATGATGATGAGCTCTCCCCCGATGAATTAGCATCTATAATTAATAAATACCATGTCATCATAAAAAGGGAGAAGAGCAAAGTTAAGGCACTTGAACAAGCTTTTATAGGCGGCGGCTAGGGCGAGCGGCGCGGTGTAACCGACTCGGTCGCGGGAATCGCGCGGATCGGGGTGCTCGGGCGGGAGTTGCGGTGCGGGAGCGGATCGGCGCACGGGAGTGGGATCGAGGAGGGCCAGGCGGGGCCCAGGCGGCGAGATTCGCGCTGGGTCGCGTGGAATCGGCGCGCGCTGCGGAAGGCGGCTGGCGTGCGGTACGGCGAGCGCGGCCAGCGGGGTGGGGTCCACGATGCGGGGAGGCAGCGGGCGAGCGGGGCGACGGTGCGGGGCTGCGCGCGGCATCGGGGCGCGAGCGCGTCATCGCGCGGGCAGCGCGTGGGACGGGAGTCGGCGGGGTGGGGCCCAGCGGCATGCGGCAGGTCGTGGGAGGCGCGGCGGGGTGGGGCCCAGGCGGGACCGCGTGGCGGCGGGGTCCGGCGGGATTCGCGCGGTCGGGGCGGGGTGCGGGGCCCGAGGCGAGGTCGGGGTGGGGCGCTCGGCGCGTGGCGGGAGCGGAGGGAGGCGTGGGATTCCGCGTCGGGGCAGGCGCCGGGCGGCGCGGGGCGGGGCACGGGAGCAGGCGGCAGGGCAGGCGCGGTCGGTCGGGCGGCCTGGTCGGCTGGGCGGCGCTGGGTTTTTTCTTTTTTTATATTATTATATTATTATTTATATTTTATTTATTTTATTTATCTTATTCATTTTATTTATTTATTATTATTATATATATATATATTTATTATTATATAATTTATTTATATATATTTCTTTTTATAAATTATTATTATTATTTTAGATTTATTCCCTAATACATGTTTTAGGATATAATTATTATTTTTCTTTTGCTACACCATATATGTATATGTATATTTTATGTTTTATTATTATTTTTTATTCTATTAATATTTAATGCATGAACATGTATGCAATGCAGGATGCGAAAATTGAGGGTGTTACAAACCTACCCCCCTTAAAGTGAATCTCGCCCTCGAGATTCAATAGCGTGGAGAAAAGGTGAGGGAATTCTTCCTTCAAGTCTTCTTCACGTTCCCACGTAGCTTCGGCTTTCGTATGGTGTTTCCATTGCACTTTGCACCAACGGATTCTCTTATTCCTTGTGAATCCAAAACAATGAGGTTGGCGGAGAAGTCTACCCCCCTTATTCTAAGGCTTATTTTTTGACATACTATATTCGTCCTCATCTCTCCTCCAGGAGACTTAACCAATAGAGTAAACTTCATATGAGAGATAGGCAAACTATACTTGGCAACATACTTTGATGCAATGAATGAATGCGATGCTCCAGAATCAAATAACATAGTCGCGGAGTTGGAGTTGGCGAGAAACATACTAATGACCACGTCATCCGCTTGTTGAGCATCCTCCGTAGAGACATGGTTCACGTTGCGACGAGCAAAATTCTGCTGTCCATGGCTCCCTTGTGGTTGTCCTCCATTGGGTCTTGAGTTTTGCCTCGGCGCATTGCTTCCTTGACCAAGGCCTGACTTAGGACATTGATGCGCAAAGTGTCTAGCTTCTCCACAAGTATAGCACCTCTTAACTCCACAGAATTATTGGGACGAGCTTGGTTTTGAACATTGGCTCCAGGAAAATTAGCACGAGGTGCATAAGGCATTGCTTGCATGACAGGGCGCTGCTGCACAAACTGAGTTGGGCGTGGTGCATAACCAGGGCGCTGAGCAGAAGCAGAGGAGTTGTAGTATGGCGCATTAGGAGGCGCAAGGCGAGGGCGCACATTACTTCCCTGTTGTTGTCCTTGATATGGCGCCTTCCTCTTGATTTCTTGCTCCATCTCACGAATCTTGTTCTCAACCACAATTGCTTTGTCCACAAGCTTCTGGAAGTTGGCATAGTCACAATTGAGCAATTGCACTTGGATTTCATTGTTCAATCCCCTCATGAACAAATATTGCTTCCGGTTGTCCCGACTAACATCCTCAGGCGCATATCTTGAGAGTTGAGTGAACTTATTGAGATATTCACTTACGCTTGATCTTCCTTGCCTTAAGTTCTCGAATTCTTGCCTCTTCAAGATCATAACACCTTCTGGCACATAATGAGAACGGAAGTTCTCTTTGAATTCTGCCCAAGTGATCCTCTCTTGATTCTCATGAGCATTGCATAGTGAATCCCACCAATCGGCAGCTGCTCCAACAAGTTGATGAGAAGCAAATAGGACCTTCTCTCGGTCAGTGCATTGGACAATAGCAAGTTTCTTCTCCATGGGCTTGAGCCAAACATCAGCATCCATAGGGTCAGCAGCTTGAGCAAAGGTTGGCGGCCTAGTCCTCATGAACTCTCCCAATCGGTTATGAGGAGGTGGGGGTGGCGGTGGAGGCATGTGGGGCTGATTGTTGATGTTATTGCTAGCCTGCAGCTATCCCATTGTCTGTATCATAGTCTGCATGAGCTGGTTTTGCATGGCCAATAGCTGCTCGATGTTGGTAGCTCCCTGAGTAGATCCTTGTCCGATGTTGTTCTGAGGTACTCCATGGTTCTCCTCCTCATCATTGAGATCCCTCTGATTGCGAGTCCTCACCATCTAGAGAAAAGCAATAGGTAAGAATTTAGGAACGTCCCCAACTAAATGCATCAAGGGATATGAAGCTAACCAACTAGCTATACTAGCCTAGGTGGACATGGCATTGCTAAAGCATCCCAAAATCCTCTATTAAGCACACAAGCAACCAATATATATAGCAAACATCACTTTAAGCAAAAACACATTGATTCCTGAGTGCTCCTATGTGCTCTAAAGTGTCCATTCTATCTAGGTTGCGTCCTACGGTCAAACCTGTGGCTCTGATACCAAATTGTGATGCCCGGTTCCGAAAATGAACCGAGCTAACGCATATGTGTGCCCAGGATGTTCAACACACATACATGAGTGCAATCACAAAAGAGTATACAGAAAATTACCACATAACAAGATTAATTATCAAATTTTATTACACAAACTATATTATCCTCGAATACAAGCTCTAATGAATATTTACGACAAGTTCAACTAATGCAGCGGAAATAAACTAATTAAGCAACTAAGCAAACTAAGCAAAAGGGATAGCGCAGCTCCATGCAACACCACAGGCAAAGTTGACGGTAGACACGACCTAGAACTCCGCATTATCGCCATTAAACTCACAATCCTGACCTGCAACTGTTGGGGGGATTGCAAGAGTGAGTACATGTCGTACTCAGCAAGTGTGGAAGGTATGACATGTGGCTGATTCAAATGACGACAACAATAATGGCTAAGTGCTGAAAAGTATAGTAAAACATTTGGAAAAGCAATGTATCATATTTATGTGAAGTAAACCCATCATAAACCATGTAACCATCATGATACCAGTCCATAATTTACCATTGCCAATAACCATAATCAATGTCATAAACCATGATTCCATCTCATAACCATAACCATAATATCAACCATAACCATTACCAAACCATAACCATCCCAAATCCCAATTTCCCTCTAATCATGTAGGTCATCCAGGCGCTCATAACCGGGAGCACGGCTATCATGATAGTTTTAATACTCTGCAGAGGTTGTACCACTTTACCCACGTGTTTGTGATTTCATCACCCGTCAGCGACTAAAGAGCCTCCCTTATGCCAATTACACTTCCTTTGGTGTATGGCAAAGAGATCACAAAATAGCCTTTACAAAGGGATTACTAGCCTATTTAGACCCCACTGAGGTTTCACCGGTGGCGATGCCTCCAACTGAGCACATCTTCAACCAAGGGCCCTCTCTTGAGCCATTCGGATCCCAGGGTAGTCCAGCCAATCATCAACAAACCCAATCCGACTACCCCTTCCCCGAGCATCCACAATGGTCCAAACAGCACTAGCAAACCCTAATTAATCAGCTACACCGCACCCATACTTGGCCTCGTGGTGGCACTGTAGTCCTGACTTATTCTCACATGAACCGGTCCTTAGATCTAAAGCAAGCAAACCACCATAACATCCAACCCATCCACATACCAAGCTTGCTTAGATCACCCATTACCAAACCGTATCGACCAGTTCACATTAACCAGAATATCATTAATATATAATTAAATGTGTAGTGTTGGTTTTTCCATCCCAATTCATTAAGCAAAGCAAAAAGGTAAAAATCCTTCCCGACTCTCTACCATAAATTCCAGGTGACAAGGGTGGTCTAGCAAGTCTAGTAAACTTCCTACCATAGGATTCCCATCAAATTGACACAGCATGCAGTTTTACAAACAAAACATTTATTTTAAAAATAGGATCAATATGCTTCAAGGACACTTGCCTTGCTCCGGCGGATAGGGTTGCTCAAGCGCTTCAAAGTCTTGGTTCTGAAAATCCTCGTACACGATCTCTTGAGCACTTCCCTCTACTTGTGATCACACATACAAGAAAACATATACAAATCAACATGATGCACACACATTAATCAACATGCGATGATTTGCATGCATGCAAAGTACAATAATTGATTAACTATGGTTGTTTATTAATTAGATGCAACTAGTTCATACGTGTTCATATGAGTTTACGGGGGTTTTAGAGTGGATTAATGCTACTGAAAATAAAAAGACGACGCAACTACAATCAATTTACGTCTATTAGATTTAATATGGTCGCTAAAATTCGCATCGGGAACATGGCCTACCATAGATGCGATGGCTTCGATGATCGCGGGATGGGGACAATGCGTAGACGAAGTGGATAACGCAGCAGTCCTTCGGTGGCACGACGACGGCGACGATCTCCGGTGGACGACGGCACCCTCCTCTTTTTCTTCCTCTTCTTCCCTTTTTTTCTTCCTTTTCTTCCCCTGGCGGCGCAACCTCTCGTCCCTCTTTTTTTTTGTACCGGCGGCTAGATTTTTCTCTTTTATGGGCGTCTCTGGCGGTGCTGCGGGTTTCTGGCCTAGGCGGCGGCGTTGTTTCCTGGGATCGAGGGAATTTACGGAGCCTTCGTGGCTTTTATAGGCGGTGGCTAGGGCGAGCGGCGCGGTGTAACCGACTCAGTCGCGGGAATCGCGCGGATCGGGGCGCTCGGGCGGGAGTTGCGGTGCGGGAGCGGATCGGCGCACGGGAGTGGGATCGAGCGGGGCCAGGCGGGGCCCAGGCGGCGAGATTCGCACTGGGTCGCGTGGAATCGGCGCGCGCCGCGGAAGGCGGCTGGCGTGTGGTACGGCGAGCGCGGCCAGCGGGGTGGGGTCCAGGGCGTGGGGAGGCAACGAGCGAGCGGGGCGCCGGTGCGGGGCTGCGCGCGGCATCGGGGCACGAGCGCGTCATCGCGCGGGCGGGGCGTGGGACGGGAGTGGGCGGGGTGGGGCCCAGCGGCAGGCGGCGGGTCGTGGGAGGCGCGGCGGGGTGGGGCCCAGGTGGGACCGCGTGGCGGCGTGGTCCGGCGGGATTCGCGCAGTCGGGGCGGGGTGCGGGGCCCGGGGCGAGGTCGGGGTGGGGCGCTCGGCGCGTGGCGGGAGCGGAGGGAGGCACGGGATTCCGCGTCGGGGCAGGCGGCGGGCGGCGCGGGGTGGGGCCCGGGAGCAGGCGGCGGGGCAGGCGCGGCCGGTCGGGCGGCCTGGCCGGCCGGGCGGCGCTGGTTTTTTTGCTTTTTTTATATTATTATATTATTATTTATATTTTATTTATTTTATTTATCTTATTCATTTTATTTATTTATTATTTTATATATATATATTTATTATTATATAATTTATTTATATATATTTCTTTTTATATATTATTATTATTATTTTAGATTTATTCCCTAATACATGTTTTAGGATATAATTATTATTTTTCTTTTTTTTCTTTTGCTACACCATATATGTATATGTATATTTTATGTTTTATTATTTTTTTTATTCTATTAATATTTAATGCATGAACATGTATGCAATGGAGGATGTGAAAATTGAGGGTGTTACAGGTTACTAATATTGATACACATTCAACATGATTAATTGCTCTTAATGACTCAGTTACGGGCTTTGACAGCACCGTTATTGGTAATTAAGGTCGTCCGATCGTGTGTCATTAATATAGTATTAATGACACTTAATCAGGTCTTGAAGTACTTGATTCCCCTTTAAAGATCCGGAGCCGTTGTGGAGTCTTCCGGAGGTTAGAGGCTGAAGATCCGTCGGTTGGACACGTGGCAGCTGCGGAGCATACTGTGGGGAACAGATAGGTCCGGAGCTACCTGACACGTGTCAGTTCTGGAGCTTCCCTCGGTCTGGGGTTAGGTCCGGGGGTGCCGCTATGGTACATAGCCCGGAGCTTCCCCCTTGTGGGCGGTAGCTCTGGTTTGATAGTACACGTGGCGACCCTGGGACTAACCATGTTGGAGAAGCGGGTTCGGTTATGTCTGACATGTGGGCCTCCAAAGGTCTTCAAATCAAGTATATGACATTCCCTTGAGATCTTTGTAATCTCAAGGGGTGTACGGTTCCCAGGGTACCGACAGTCATGTTCTAGATCAAGAAGAAGCTCCACAAGTGGTGATAGGAAGGATGGCACTTGGAGACATACGACCACAAGAGCAACCTCAAGTCACAAGTAACCATCCTATACATCAAGCAAGCTCTTCCTCAAATGATCAAGATCAACCTCCCCAAGATGCGCTTCAAGAAGATGAAAATGAAGGCATCAATCAAGGGGGACACAATGAGGATGATGAAGACCAAGATGATGAATCAAGACCTCAAGCACCTCACCCAAGAGTGCATCAAAGCGTCCAATGGAATCATCCCGTTGACAATATACTTGGAGACATCTCCAAGGGGTAACTACTCAATATCGTGTTGCAAATTTTTGTGAACATTACTCTTTTGTTTCTTCCTTGGAGCCTCACAAGGTTGAAGAAGCACTACGAGATCCAGATTGGGTGATGGCCATGCAAGAAGAGCTCAACAACTTCGAGAGAAATAAAGTATGGGAGCTTGTGAAGAGGCCAAATGCAAATGTTGTAGGGACCAAATGGGTGTTCCGCAACAAACAAGATGAACACGGGGTGATTACAAGGAACAAGGCGCGATTTGTGGCCAAAGAGTACTCACAAGTCGAAGGTTTGGATTTCGAGGAAACCTTTGCTCCCGTAGCTAGGCTTGAATCAATTCGTATATTACTTGCATTTGCTACTCACCGTGATTTTAAGCTATATCAAATGGACGTCAAGAGCGCATTCCTAAATGGTCCAATCAAGGAAGAAGTATATGTGGAGCAACCCCCCGGATTTGAAGATGAAAAATCCCCAAACCATGTGTACAAATTGCGTAAGGCTCTCTATGTACTCAAACAAGCTCCTAGAGCTTGGTATGAGGCCTTAGAGACTTTCTAACTCAAAATGGTTTTAAAATTGGGAAGGCGGATTATACTCTATTCACCAAGCATTTCAATGATGATTTGTTTGTTTGCCAAATATATGTCGATGCCATTTTGTGATGAGTTTTCCAAGATAATGACGGAAAGATTCGAGATGTCCATGATGGGGGAGTTGAAGTTCTTTCTAGGTTTTCAAGTGAAGCAACTCAATGAAGGCACGTTCATTAGTCAAACCAAGTACACACAAGATATACTCAAGAATTTGACATGGACAAGGCCAAACCCATCAAGACTCCTATGGCAACCAATGGGCATCTCGATCTCAATGAAGATGGTCCAAGTGTAGACCAAAAGGTATATCTTTCAATGATAGGCTCATTGTTATACTTATGTGCATCTAGGCCCGATATCATGCTTAGTGTGTGTATGTGTGCTAGATTTCAAGCTGCTCCAAAGGTGTGTCATTTGACCGCCGTTAAGAGAATTCTTAGATATTTAGTTCACACACCAAGCCTAGGACTTTGGTACCCCAAAGACTCTAATTTTAACCTCATTGGATATTCCGATGCGGACTATGCGGGGTGCAAAGTTAATAGGAAGAGTACATCGGGAACTTGCCAATTCCTTGGTAGATCTCTAGTGTCATGGTCCTCAAAGAAACAATACTCCATTGCACTTTCCACAGCCGAAGCAGAGTATGTCACCACCGGATGTTGTTGTGCACAACTTCTTTGGATGCGACAAACTCTTAGGGACTATGGCATAAACTTGTGCCATATTCCTCTCCTATGTGACAATGAGAGTGCCATCAAAATAGCTCACAATCCAGTTAAACACTCAAGGACCAAGCACATCGATATACGCCACCACTTCTTGAGAGATCACTCCATCAAAGGAGACATTGCAATTTCCCATGTGAGAACCGATAAACAATTGGTCGATATATTTACCAAGCCCCTAGATGAGAAAAGGTTTTGTGAACTTAGGAGTGAGCTAAATATCTTGGATTCTCGAAATGTGGCTTAAGTCTTGCACATCTGATTGAAATATTCAAAATTCACACATGCTTGCGAAAAACTCATCCTCCTCATTTTTTCCACAAATTATTTTGAAATTATTGAATCCTTGTGAATCATGGTCATAGTTTGATTGTTGATTGCTTACTGACCATATTTACAAAGATCTTTTGTGAAATATAGTCCAAAAGGATCAAATCTGCACTCAAAACTCAATATATAGGAGTTTTAAGTCTTGGGACCAGACTAGTCCGCTCCTAGTACCAGACTAGTCCGGTGGTACGAGTTGTCCGGACCCAGTCCGGATGCCGGACAAGTCTGGGTCCCTGACCGGACTAGTCCGGCCCTTGGGGACTTAACCTCCCCAGGGTGCCCTCGACCTCTCCACTTCGTTTCAAACACTCTCTCTCCAAAACGCTCAAAAACCGCCTCCCCAACGGCGATTTTTGAGTCCATCCACCAAATCCCGATTCCAATTGGTGGATTGAAGCCCCAAGGTGCTTAGGAACTTTTCCCCAAGCATCAGAGACCACTTCCTCTTCCACATTTCAACAAATCGAAGACTTGAAGAGGTATTATTGACCTAACTCCAAAATCCTTGAAATTCAATTCTTTTGGGTCCATTGATCAAATCTTCTTCACAAATGTTGTTGTACACATCAATGTGATCACATAGCTCCATTTTTGTGGTAGGATCCGTAGTTTTTGCAAAATTTCCCTAGATTAGGGTTCTTGCTGTGTGAACCGGACTAGTCCGGCCACAGGGCGGACAAGTCCGACCTAGTGTGGACTAGTCCGGCCCCTGGGCGGACAAGTCCAGGTTACACAGTGGAAACCCTAACCTAGGTTGATTTTGTGAATTGTCCCAATTTATCTTGACTCTCTGGACTTATCCACTTTCGTGCTTCTCTTGTCAGCAATCATGTCGGACAATGAGTACGTTCCTCCCTCCGACTCCGAGACCGAAGAGAAGAAGCAGACTCTCTTTTGCCGAAAACAAAGAGAGGATCAAGAGATGGCTGCTGCGTACTTTGCCTCTTAGAGGGCAAAGAAGACGCAACGTGAGGAGCATAACTCCGCTGCTGCCAAGGCTGCCCCAAAGAGGAAGAGGCTTGTGACCTTGGGTGAGCAAGCCAAGTCCCAGGGGGCAAGATCCTCAAAAGATAAGGGCAAGGTCCCTGTTGATGCTGCACCCAAGAAGAGGGTGACTGTGGCTAAGAAGGCAGCAAGCAAACTGAATAAGGGTGCCCCACAACCCATTGGCCCCTTGAGGATGTCCTCTCCTGCACGGAACCCAAACTGTGCAGCTGCTTTTGATGTCAACATCTTCAAGGGAAAGGGGGCTGAGAGGGCACACAAGTTGAGAAAGATAAATTTTTATTAGCGTGATAGGAATACTGTGGATCCCTGGTTCTGGTGTGACTTCCACTGTGACTACTATAGGACGGTCTACATAACCAAGCAAACTCCTGTCACAGATGCTCAGTGGATCGACTGGGATTACATGGCCAAGAAAGATCATCAAGCCTTCAACGCTGTGATTGAGGCTGTCGAGAGGCATGGTCTGAAGAATCTTATGGCTTTCTAGTATGACTAGAATGTGGAGGTCATCACTTAGTTCTACTCCACCCTTTACTTCCACACCGATGGGGACAGGAGGATCACCTGGATGACCCATGGAGAGCAGTACTCTACCACCTTTTGGGAGTTTGCTCAGTTGCTTGACTTGGAGGATCAACTAGATAATGAGATCATCATTTCCAATCTGAAGCCAGTTGATCGGGACACATTGGAGTACATGTATCCAAGTCATGGACAGTATGAAACTGGGCACATCAGAAATATCAAGCCCTTCTATAGTGTGCTCAACCGGGTCCTCAGAAAGACAATTGCCCCTAAGAATGGAGATGCGGGGATCATCCAAGGCAATTTGAGGCATTTAATGGTCCTCATTGATGGTGATGTCCGCTTCAATGTGGTGGACTATATCTTTGATGACATCTTCAATATCTCTCACACCCCCAACCGATCATGTGGATACGCTCCATACATTATGTACATGATCGAGAAGATCTCCGGGCTCACATTCAAGAACGATATCATTCACCGGAGGCTTCGACCACAACTCCCTCCTCCGGAGCCAACTGCCCCTCAGAGGAAGAATTCGGATCCTCCCTCTTCTTCCTCTCGCTTTGTGCCATCTCCTCCACCACCTCCGCCTTCGACACAATGCGGAAGCGGCTTCTTCAAGTGCTTCAAAGATCTCTTTTCTTCATGCCGGAAGACAAAAATTCGGCAACGTCGCATGGAGCGTCGCAATGAGAAGTATCTCAAAGTGATGTGCGACAAGCTGGACATCCCTATGTACCACGCCGAGGAGAGCGATGGTGAGCTCACTTCCTTTACCGAGTTCACTGCCGAAGAGCTCGCTGAATTTGGAGAAGCTGGAACTTCCACCGCGGCCCTGACCGAGGATCCGAAGGCCACGGAAAGCGACAGCAAGCCCCAAGGCGACAATGATGACTCCGACTCCGACGATGAGTAGTCCTAAGGGCTCTTTCTCTCTTATTTTCCTTTTTGGTGTCTTGATGCCAAAGGGGGAGAGATAGCGAGGAGATAGCTCGATGGGCTCTTAGATCTAGGGGGAGAGACATAGAGGGAGAGAAAAAGGGGGAGAGATAAAATAGATTGTTGTTGATATATGAGTGTATTGATCTATGTTGGACTTATGTTTTAAAACTCATTTCAAGTTGTATTTTAAGATTTAATCCATGTATTCATGTGTCTTGCCTAAATTTGTGATGTGTTGCCTCATTTTAATGTCTATTTTGCATAATCATTGGCTTATCACACTTTATGAATGCATCACTTAGGCACCCCACCATAACATGTATATGTATGAGAACTCTCTCAATCTCTCTTACTCATGATGCATACATTAATGGGGAGTCACTCATACAAATACATGTTATGAAAACAAATTATTAACCTTATTGTTGAAGTCTTAATGTGTTGTCATCAACTCACCAAAAAGGGGGAGATTGAAAGTGCATCTAGGCATCCCCGTGGGTTTTGGATGATTGATGACAACAATTAAGAGGCTAATGAGCTCAGTTGATCTTAAGCACAGGTACAAGGATTGAAATGAGATGAAAACCCTCAAAAAAAGGAAAAGGAGAAAACGGGCATCAAGACTCAAGTGTAGAAATTAGGGTTTCTATGGTATTGAGCTTATATGAGCCGTATCATGTGAGAGGGTGGTTGTATCATGTGCATTGAGATCATACCAAGGGGCTCAAAGTGGTGGTTTAGAGAAAAACCTAAGTGAGAAGCCTTAAATGGGAAAACCCTAGGAGGTCGGACTAGTCCGGCCACGACAGACAAGTCCGTTTTTGGACGGACCAAACGTCCCTGGAGTGTCCCCGAGTGATTTTGGAGCTAAGTCCGATAAGTCCAGACTTGTCCGTTTTTGGACAGACCAAAGCTCTCTGGAGTAGTTCGGACTTGTCCGTTTGGGCACGGACTTGTCCGTTTGGGACTTAGTGTGACGAACCAAGAGAAAACCCTAGGGGGCCAGACTAGTCCACCCCTTTGGCCGGACTAGTCCGGACCAACCCAGAAGATTCCATTTTGGGACGGACCAAGTGGTTCTGTTCCACTTTGGACTAGTCGGTTGTTGAACGGACTAGTCCGGTGTCTAGTGACCGTTTGAATTTGGAAATTAGGCGGGTAGCGTGACGATCGTTGCTCAGTGTGGCAGTTGTTGGGAACTTACCAGGGGGTCAGTAGTCCCATAGGGCCGGACTAGTCCGTGGTCTAAGGCCGGACTAGTCCGCCCCTTTGCTGATGTAAGCAAAAGGGTTTCGGGACCTCTATAAAAAGGGGATCCCCGGGCTCATTTGCATAAGACTAGAACCCTAGCGCCTCCACAAGAAACCTATAGCCTTACAAAGCCTTCTACTCGTCCTACTAACCCCCTAAGAGCAAATCTTGAAGATATTAGGGTTTGGGGGAGGAGCGTAAAGGAAGATCATCGCGCTTTGGCTCTCGGTTTGATCTCTTGCACATTGTGTTGTGTTTTGTGGCTTGTGTGAGTTGAGCTTCGTGTGCTCCTCATTCTATTGATTTGTGGGAGCCTCAATTTGTGAGTAGACCCATCAAACATTGTGATTGCCCATTGATATGGTGAAAACCAAGCCGGCCATTGTGGTGGCTTGGTGAGAGAAGGGTCAAGTGAGACCCGGTCCTTGTGTGGACTTCTCAACGTGGATGTAGGCTTCTTCGTGGAGATGAACGACGGGATAAATCTTGTTTCACTTGTTTTTCTCTTTTTGTGATCACTAGTATTGCTATTAGGGTTCACTTTGCTTTTATTGATTTACACTTTGATCATAACTGTGAACTTGCAATCTAAGTGTTTAAACTTCACAATCTAAGCTTCACAAGTCTACTACACATTGCTCATATCTTTTGTGAACTTTAATTCCGCAAATAACTTGTAGAAATCAAGTTTTAGGGTTTCCACCCTGTGCTGAGCGGACTAGTCCGGCCCTGTGCAGACTAGTCCGGCCACGGGAATTTAATCTCGTTTGATTAAGTGATTTCAGGTATTATTGCCTATTCACCCCCTCTAGGCGACTTTCACCCCTTGCGTGGAGTTGTTCCGGACTTTCTTCACTGTCCACCCGACCGAGAAGAGCGATGAGTTCATCGGCTTTTACTACTTCGTGAAGCGGAAAAACTCCCCCCCCTCAAGTACTTGAGGTCCTTCCCTTCTGGCAAGTGGGACGACTGGAAGAAGACTGGGTGGTCATCACCGTCGAGGGATACGAGAGGCTGGAACTACCTGAAGGCCTCCCCCACGTTGACACCGACATTTGGAGTGACGTGCCAGAGCTATCGAGGGAGTACAGGCCCATTGTGGACAGAATCCAGGAGTGCGTCGCCGGTGGGGTGACCCCTCAGATGGTCTTCGGCAACTTCTTGATGAACAGGTGGGTCCCGCTGATGGCTAGGAGCCGGCCTGCCTGGGCCTTCAACAGTGAGATGGACACCAACCGCATTGAGGTAGGCTTGGACACCAACTTGATCGGTGAAGCTATGAAGACCCATCTCAAGAAGTTCCAGCCTGGGAACATCGGCCCTAGTGACGTGTCTCCACCGGTGGCCTTCCTTCCCCTGAATATGATACCAGAGGAGTGCAGAGAGCTCCAGAGGAAGATGACGCTGTTGGACGACTTGGGCCTGATGGAGAGGCGATGAACCTCCGGGGTGGCGATCCCCGGAGCTTCGGAGGATAGCTCTGTTCCCGCCTCAAAGCCCAGAACCGAAGTCGTAGGCAAGGGCAAAGAGTTGGTCGAGCCCTCGAGCCGCAAGAGGAAGTTGAAGCATGCTGACGGGAGGTCCGTCAAACCTGCTTCTTCCATGACGGCTCCTTCTCCCCGATGGAGGGGATCTTCAACAGCGATGACCACTCCAGCATCAGCATCTCCTCGGGACGCTAGCTCCGGCCATGTGGCTCCGGTACCAGGACCAGCTGAAGGCTCTAGGTCCAAAGGTCCTTCTTGGTCGAGGGGGGCCTCAACCAAGACGTCGCTGATGGCGGGAGCAAGATCCGTGGAACCTTTCGGAGCTACCACACCAGTGGCGACAGGGTCCAGTCCTGAGCGTCCGGTGAAGAGGTTCCGTGCTAGCTGGAGCGGAAGTCTTCCAAGGTAAGTTTGATTTTTTACCTCAGTTGATTTTTTTGTTATAACTATGTTTTGAGTTTCTTCGTACTTCATCCATAGAGTGCCCAAGAAAGGGGCTGAAGCTCCGGTTTCTGCAGCAGCAACTGATGCTGCATAGACGGAGACTCCGACTCTAGTTCTAGCGCCGCCCCAAGAGGTGGCTGAGGCCGCGGCAGCTCCGGCGCCAGCTGTCGTGGTACTTGACCTCAAGTCATCCCCTGAAGCTCCCGTGGTAGCGCCGGACCATGGGAATAAAGATGTACCAGTGGCACCAGCCCTGGAGGTTGAAGCTCCAGGTTTGGATGCTGAGATTATGGACGCTCCGACCTCAGAGCCAAAGGTATGTGCGGTCTCGGCCCTAGAGCCGGATGTTGTTGAAGCCCCGACAGCGGAGCCGATGGTTGATGAAGCCCTGGCGGTAGAGCTGGTGGTTGATGAAGCGCCGGTGGTAGAGCTGGTGGTTTATGAAGTTCCGGTGGCGGAGCCTGATCTCGATGAAGTTCCGACGCCTGAGCCGGTAGTCGCAGAAGTGCTAGCGCCTGAGCCAATGGTGGTCGAAGCACCAGCGCCTGAACCGGCAGTGGAGGAGGCGCCAGCGTCAGAGCCGAAAGTGGCTTCAGCTCCGGTCGATCCTTCAACGCCTGCCCCAGAGGTAGTGATTCCGGCGGTGCTCGTGCCTGAGCCAGGGTGCCAAGATGAAGCTGTCGGTCCCCCGCCTGAGGGACCAGTTGCTGATGACCTGGCGGAGGGACCTTCAGAGCCGACTCCGGAGGTAGAAACTTCTGCTGCAGGACCTTCCTCGGCGGCGACCGAGGCTATCCCGGAGGGCGGCCCTAGTGCCGTGGAAGCTCAGGGGACCTCTTGTAGAGTGGGACCCGATTTTTGTTATGGAGAACCCACTGGAACCAGCGGAGAGGACCCCGGCAGGTCCGGAGCCAATCCCTTTGTCACTGTCTATCGACAACGCCTGCTCCAGTCTTCGTCAGGTCCAGCTGGCCTTTTACCACGACAGCAAGGCCCTCGAGGAGGAGCGCCAAACCCTTAGGAGGTGGCGCAACTGGCTCCAATTCGAGACCAAGCTGGCGTAGACGAGGCTTGCTGATGACAAGGAGTGGGTGAAAAGGGAGAAGGTCCGGCTGGAGTACTGGGGTCTGCTGCTGGATGAGAGGGAAAGCACGACGCGATCCCTCGAGGACCAGTCCCGGGCCATCCACGAACAGGCCGTGGCTGCTAATGAAGCAGCGAATGAGCTCCAAGAGAAGCTCAGCGCCATCCACGACAACCTCGTCAAGCGCCGGGAGGCTCCTGAGGAGCAGGAGAAAAAACTCGAAGATGAAGAGCAAAAACTCCTGGAGCTGCAGGATGACCTCATGAAGAGGGATGAGGATCTTACTCAAATCTGAATTTGGGTGACAAGAGTCTCGCGGAGCGCACCAAGAAGCTGGAGGAGCGTTGCGAGAAGGAGGACAAGAAGGCCTGGCAGCGAGGACAGGACCTCCACAAGAGGGAGAATGAAATTTATGCCAGGGAGAAGAAAGTGTGGGGCCAAGAGAAGGACCTGGTTGACCGCCGGAACAAGATCCACATCCGGGGAGGAGCTTGGTAAACTCAAAAGGCAGGTTGCTGAAAAGATTCAACAGAACGTCAAAGAGGTTGAGCGCCTTGCCCGGGAGATTCCGGAGCTTGCGACGACTAGGAGATCCTTGGAAGAGATGCGAGGCTCAAGGGCTGTGGAGTCCCAACAAGTTTGGGACTTCTTGGGCAAATCCAATGACGCACTAACGCTGATGGGTTTTATTCCCGTGCATCTGGATGATCTGGAGCTGGAGCTGGACCAGGTGTTGCAGGTGTTGAGCTCGGCGGGCAAAAAGCTCACCAAGATGGGCGATGTCATCACGGACCAGCGGGAAACCGAAGGACAATCCCTGGCGAAGAACGTCGCAGAGTACATGCTAACATGTTGCACAAGCCGGGACCCTCACTTCCCACTGGACCCGGTGCTTGAAAGCCCCATCGACGGAGAGGGAGAAGCCGCCAAAGCAAGCGTGTCGGAGGTTGCCCAGAAGGCCGCCTCGTTCTTCCATAGGGTCTAGGACTCTCTCTTTGTAGCTCCCGCTTGTATTCTCTCTTCTTTTTCTCCAATTTTGTTATCTCTTGTCTCCAAATTAATGAAATCCAAGAATTTTATGAAATTTTATGAATTTCATTTTTTGTCTTCAACATCTTTGTCCCACTTGGCCCCCTGGTAGATGTACACAATTTGATTGTGAACATGTACCAAGAGGATGTAGCATTTTGTTGAAGACTTGCGCGCTTCAAACTTGTAGTTTGTAGGTCCGAAGTCGCCGATAGTAGGGTCCCCCTGAGGTTGTCGGAGCTTAGTAGCTCCTGTAGTGACCCTTGTCAACACGTAGAGCGTTGATGGTTAGTCCTCTGGGGTTGTCGGAGCTTGATAGCTCCGGCAGCGACCACTGTCAACGCGCGGTGCGTCGACAGCAGACCCCACTCGGGAGTCTCCCCACCATATTTTCTTCATGTTGACGGCTGTCCCCCTGGATTTGCCAGAACTTTGTAGCTCCGGTGATGTCTACTATCAATGCTTGGAACATCGTTAGTAGACCATCTTAGGGGGTGTCGGAGCTTTGATAGCTCCGGCTTCATCCACCATCGTCATGAGATCTTTATTTTTCCCGCACACTGAAATCAAGAAAAACAGTAAAATCCATTTCTTCTCTATAACTCGTTTGCGGCTTACTATTCCTAAAAGAAATTTTTAGGTTGAACGCAATTCTAAATACAATCAAGTTCATTGGCTTGTTTTCTCCAGGTCCGATCGTTTCTGGACTCGCCTTACTTCTACTTGCTGGGGTGTAGGTAGAGTGGTGTACTTAGGGTGCAGGACCAGGCTAGTCGATAGCAAACTCTGGACCTAGATTGGCTTGGCGGCATTCAGACGAGTAGACCATTAACAATGTTTAGACCCGGAAGAATTGACAATGCAACTTGAATTATATATGAATTGGTCGAGCTAAGGTTTCTTAAGAATTGCACAACTTTGTTATAGACAAGAAAGAGAAAAATAAAAAAAATTGAGCTTGTACAAAATAAATGCACGTGAAGTCTGTTTTCACACAATGATGTCTTTCATTATAGGTCTGTGGTACAGGGGAAACAAGTACACTCTTAGGGTACGAAACCATACTAAGTGTGTTGCGTTTCCCGTTTGACCCAAGGTAGCTAGCTACACTTTTAGTTCTGAGACTGTGACAAGTGTTGCCTGAACTTTGCGGACCTTTCGGGGAAAGTTCGGCTGTTCTCCCGAAGGAGCTACCCGACTCTGTACAATGAATCTATAACATACATCACATGTAACTACAGACTCACCTCTATGATATTAAGCGTAGAACTTACGGAGGTGCTCAATGTTCCAAAGATTAGGGAGAGGTGTCCCATCCTTGGTTGCCAAGCGAACGCATTCGGGACGGGATACTTTGATCACTCGGATGGGTCCTTCCCAGCTGGGGGAGATTTTATTTAACCCTTCTCGAGTTTGTATTCTCCGTAGCACCAGATCGCCTTCCTCGAGCTGTTGGCTGTGAACATGCCTCTGGTGATAGCGCTGAAGAGCTTGGCGGTATTGGGCATTCCGAACAGCTACTCGACACCTTCCCTCTTCAAGGAGGTCAAGGTCTTCACACCGGAGCTGGTCCTGCGTGGCATCATCGAAGGTCCGGACCTGGAGTGACCCCAAGGTGATTTCCGGAGGAAGGACTACTTCAGCTCCGTACACCAGGAAGAAGGGTGTCTCTCCATTTGACCGGTTTGGGGTTGTCCTGTTGGCGCACAAGGTAGGCGGAAGCTCTTCGATCCAGTTGGCTCCATGTTTTTTCAGGCGCTCATATGTGCGCGTCTTGAGTCCTTTTAGTATTTTTGCATTTGCTCTCTCGGCATGGCCATTTCTTTGGGTGAGCTACTGAGGTCTTCGCAATATCCTTGGAATGCAGAGCTTGTGAATTGGGTCCCATTATCAGTTATGATCTTGTTTGGGACTCCAAATCTGCATACAATGGACTGCAAGAAGTTGATTGCTGATTGCTTGTTTATTGTCACAACTGGAGTTGCTTCCGACCATTTGGTGAACTTGTCAATGGCAACGTACAGGAACTTGTAACCTCCGATGGCTCTTGGGAAAGGTCCCAAGATGTCCATCCCCCACACAACGAATGGCCATGTAGGAGGTATCATTTGTAGAGGTTGAGCTGGTGTGTGAATTTGCTTTGCATGGAACTGGCATGCTTCACATTTCTTCACTAGCTCAGTTGCATCCTGGAGTGTTGTAGGCCAGTAAAAACCATGCCAGAAGGCTTTACCGACCAGCGTGCGGAAAGACGCGTGGTTCCCACACTCGCCTCTATGGATTTCTGCGAGGAGCTCGCAGCCTTCTTCCCTTGTAATGCACCACAATAGGACGCCGTTGGCACCACGCCGGTAGAGATCCCCTTCTACCAGTGTGTATCTTTTAGCCAATTTGACTATCCGGTCAGCAGATACATTATCTCCAGGAAGGAAATTGTCTTTCAAGTAGATCCAGAACTCCGAGATCCATGCATCAGAGCTGACTTGAGGATTTGAGTCTTGCATGCTGGGTTGCTCGGAGCTTCCTGCAGCACCTACGACCCTTGATGAACGCCATGGTAATAGGGCCATCGGGACCGCCAGCTTCGAGGTGCTGGTCTCGCCCACTTCGCTCAGTTCGGCAGGCTGAGCTGTTGGTCTTGACAATCTCCGGACGAAGTTTACATCGGGAGCCAGAGCTCTGGTTGAAGCTTTCGTCGAGAGTTCATTAGCTTCAGCGTTGTTGAGATGCTGGACATAGCAAAGATCCAGGACGTCGAAGTCCTTTTGAAGCTTCTGTACTTCAAGTAGGTATGCAGCTAGTTGAGGGTTGTTGCAACAGCATTCACCTTTGACTTGTTTTATGACAAGCTGCGAGTCACCCTTTACCAACAGCTGCTTGAAACCATAGGATAGTGCCACCTTGAGCCCATAGATTAGTGCTTCATACTCCACCATGTTGTTGGTCACCTTGAAGTCAAGGTGAACCATGTATTTGACCTTCTCCCCGATCAGAGCGAGGAGAAGGACTCCAGCTCCGGCCCCCTGCTTCTGCACGGAGCCGTCGAAGTAGAGAGTCCAGTGAGGCTCGGCAAAAAACAGAACCTTGGATTCTGACTTCTGCTCACTGGGGCCCCTAGGATTTGATGAAGAGGGGGTCCATTCCGCCATGAAGTCCGCCAGTGCTTGACTCTTAATTGCTTGTCTTGGGACGAATTCAAGATCGAACTCGGCCAGTTCCGCTGCCCACTTTGCAATGTTTCCAATAGAGTTGGGATTATGCAAGATTGCACGCAGCGGATAAGAAGTTAACACTGAAATCTTGTGAGCTTGGAAGTAGTGTCGGAGCTTCCTAGAAGCAATAAGAACTGCGTAGAGCAGCTTATGCTCCTCCAGGTACCGAGTCTTGGCGTCATGGAGTACTTCGATGATGAAGTACACTGGGCATTGGACTGTTCGGACCCTCCCGAAGGGGCCCAATGCTTCCTCCTCATCAACCCGGACCCTCCCGGAGGGGTCCGGACCTTGCTCGGGGACCTCTGGGTTCCTGCTGGAGGAACCCGGGGCTTCTTCTGAAGTAGTCCGGACCTTCCTGTAGGGGTCCGAATCTTGTTGCTCAGCAGCAACAACTTCTTCATTTGAAGGAGGTTGATCCTCTAGCATCCCGCCTTGAGGATCAGGGTCTGGGAGCTGGGACCCAGACTCGTCTTCAGGTAGCTCCGGACCCTCCCTAAGGGGTCTGGATTCCTGAACAGGAGATGGTTCTGGTCTTTCCGCAACGAGGACCATGCTGACAACTTTGTCAGTTGCCGAAATGTAAAGCAGAAGTGGCTCACCAGGATTCGGAGCTACCAAGGTTGGCAGAGTGGTGAGGAGCTTCTTCAGCTCCTGGAATGTCTTTTCTGCTTCTTTAGACCATTGGAATGATCCGAACTTCCTCAATAACTTGAAGAAGGGTTGCCCCCGTTCTGCCAGTCTTGAGATGAACCGGCTGAGGGCAGCTAGACATCTAGTCAGCTTCTGGACGTCCTTGATGCGGGCTGGTGGCCGCATGTCTTCAATAGCTTTAATCTTCGCCGGATTCGCTTCTATTCCTCGGTGGTTCACCAAGAATCCAAGAAGCTTTCCGGAGCTAACCCCAAAGACACACTTGTCTGGGTTCAGCTTCATGCGTGTGACTCGCAACTTGTCGAAGACAGCTTGCAAGATGTCAAGGAATGACTCCTTGTTCTTGATCTTGACGATGATGTCATCGACGTACACTTCCACTACATCTCTGATGAGCTCTCCAAAAGTTTTGTACATAGCTCGTACAAACGCTGAAGCAATGTTTTTGAGACCGAATGGCATGGCAGTGTATATAATCCATCTACTGCGATGAAGGAATTATGCTCTTCATCTTCCCTAAACATTCTGATTTGATGGTACCCAAAATACGCGTCTAGGAAACACAGTAATTCACACCCGGAGGTGGAATCCACTATCTGATCTATTCTAGGTAGTGGGAATGGATCTTTTGGACACACCTTATTCAGTGTAGTGTAGTGGATACACATCCGTAGCTTCCCGCCGGCCTTAGGTACAACGACTGGGTTTGCCAGCCATTTTGGGTGGAAGACTTCTCGGATGAATCCAACTTCAAGCAACTTCTTCACTTCTTGATGTATGAAGTGAATGTAGGCCTAGAGGGGGTGAATAGGCCTTTTTGAATATTTGTCGGATCCTGCAGCACTCAACAACCGGTTTAATACGAGAGATATCGGACTAGTCCGGTAAAGTGCGGACTAGTCCGGTGTTCACAGACTAAGCTTATTAAACTTAATTGATTGGTTTGATTCTTTTATGTGTACAGCAGAAGTATAGAATCAAACAGCAGTTTAACAGCGATATACTGAATTATATCACAATTAAGTCTTATGTTGTGACGCCCGGTTCCGAAAACTGAACCAAGCTAACGCATATGTGTGCCCAGGATGTTCAACACACATACACGAGTGCAATCACAAAAGAGTATACATCAAATTACCACGGAACAAGATTAATTATCAAATTTTATTACACAAACCATATTATCCTCGAATACAAGCTCTAATGAATATTAATGACAAGTTCAACTAATGCAGCGGAAATAAACTAATTAAGCAACTAAGCAAACTAAGCAAAAGGGATAGCGCAACTCGATGCAACACCACAGGCAAAGCTGACGGTAGACACGGCCTAGAACTCTGCATTATCGTCATTAAACTCACAATCCTGACCTGCAACTGTTGGGGGGGGGATTGCAAGAGTGAGTACGTGTCGTACTCAGCAAGTGTGGAAAGTATGACATGTGGCTGATTCAAATGACGAATGTAATAATAGCTAAGTGCTGAAAAGTACAGTAAAACATTTGAAAAAGCAATGTATCATATTTATGTGAAGTAAACCCATCATAAACCATGTAACCACCATAATACCAGTCTATAATTTACCATTGCCAATAACCATAATCAATGTCATAAACCATGATTCCATCCCATAACCATAACCATAACCATAACCATAATATCAACCATAACCATTACCAAACCATAACCATCCCAAATCCCAATTTCTCTCTAATCATGTGGGTCATCCAGGCGCTCATAACCCGGAGCACGGCTATCATGATAATTTTAATACTCTGCAGAGTTTGTACCACTTTACCCACGTGTTTGTGATTTCATCACCCGTCAGCGACTAAAGAACCTCCCTTATGCCAATTACACTTCCTTTAGTGAATGGCCAAGAGATCACAAAATAGCCTTTACAAAGGGATTACTAGCCTATTTAGACCCCACTGAGGTTTCATCGGTGGCGATGTCTCCCACTGAGCACATCTTCAACCAAGGCCCCCCTCTTGAGCCATTCGGATCCCAGGGTAGTCCCACCAATCCTCAACAAACCCAATCCGACTACCCCTTCCCCGAGCATCTATAATGGTCCAAACAGCACTAGCAAAGCCCTAATTAATCAGCTACGCCGCACCCATAATTGGCCTCGTGGTGGCACTGTAGTCCTGGCCTATTCTCGCATGAACCGGTCCTTAGATCTAAAGCAAGCAAACCACCATAACATCCAACTCATCCACATACCAGGCTTGCTTAGATCACCCATCGTATTGACCAGTTCACATTAACCAGAATATCATTGATGCATAATTAAATGTGTAGTGTTGTTTGCCATCCCAATTAATTAAGCGAAGCAAAAAGGTAAAAATCTCATCCCGACTCTCTACCATATATCCCAGGTGACAAGGGTGGTCAAACAAAACTAGTAAACTTCCTATCATAGGATTCCCATCAAATTGACACAAGCATGCAGTTTGCAAACAAAACATTTATTTTAAAAACAGGATCAATATGCTTCAAGGACACTTGCCTTGCTCCGGCGGATAGGGTTGCTCAAGCGCTTCGAAGTCTTGGTTCTGGAAATCCTCGTACACGATCTCTTGAGCACTTCCCTCTACTCGTGATCACACATACAAGAATATACATATAAATCAACATGATGCACACATATTAACCAACATGCGATGACATGCATGCATGCAAAGTTTAATAATTAATTAACTATGGTTGTTTATTAATTAGATGCGACTAGTTCATACGTGTTCATACAAGTTTACGGGGGTTTTAGCAAGGATTAATGCTGCTGAAAATATAATTATGGTGCAACTAAAATCAATTTACGTCTATTAGATCTAATACGTCGCTAAAATTCGCATCAGAAAAATGAATCCTACCGTAGATGCGATGGCTTCGAAGATCGAGGGACGTGGACGATGCGTAGACGAAGTAGATGCGCAAGGTCCTCCGGCGGCACAACGACGATCTCCGGCAGACGATGACGCTCTCCTCTTTTTCCTCCTCTTCTCCCCCTCCTTTTTCTTCCTTTTCTTCCCTGCGGTGCCTCTGTTCTCTGTACCGGCGCCTTTTTCTTCTATGGCGGCGGCGTTTCCTGGGATCGTGGAACCCTACGAAGCCCTCAATCCTTTTTATAGGCCGCGGGACGCGGTCGATCCAGCGGCCGAGTCGGTTCGACCGGGCACTGCGGGATCGCGTCGGGGTCGGGCGCTGCGGGGCGTCGGGGTCGGCCGGGAGTCGGGCGGGCGCGCGAGCGGTGCGGGGCGTCGGTCGGGTGGGGTCGGGTGCGGGACCCCGGCGGGATCAGCGCGGGCGGCGTGGCGGGGCGCGCTGCAGGTCGGCGCGAGCGGAGGGGCGCGCGGGAGGCGCGTGGCGGCGGGGTCGCGCGGGAGGCGCGGTGCGTCGGGCAGCGGGGTGGGGTCCAGCGGGGCAGGCGGCTCGCGGGACACATCGGGCGCAGCCCGTGGGGTGGGGCCAGGCGCGCCTGTCGACGCCGGCTGGGCCAGCTCGGCCTGGCCGGCGGGGTTTTCTTTCTTTTTTTTCTTCTTTTCTTTTTTTTTTCTTTTCTTTTCTATCATAAATAAATATTAATATATATTATATTTTTTTATATATATTTTTTATTTTTTTTAAACATACTTTTTTTTTTCTATTATCATACATTTTTTACATGTATATATCATTATATATTATTTATTTATATATATTTCTTTTATTATTATTTTTTATTACTGATTATTATTTATCTATACTTATTCCCTAATACATGTTTTATATTGTTATTTCTTTTCCTCTATTAATGTTTAATGCATGAATATATATGCAATGTGATGCATGATGCAAAGATTTAGGGTGTTACAAACCTACCCCCTTAAAGTGAATCTCGCCCTCGAGATTCGACAGCGTGGAGAAAAGATGAGGGAATTCTGCCTTCAGGTCTTCTTCACGTTCCCATGTAGCTTCGGCTTCCGTATGGTGTTTCCATTGCACTTTGCACCAACGAATCCTCTTATTTCTCGTGACTCTTTTCCTTACGTCCAAGATCTTGATAGGTTGCTCGACATAGGAAAAATCCTCTTGAAGTTCTAACTCGTCCATCGGCACTTGTTCTTCCAGTACCCTGAGACACTTCTTGAGTTGAGACACGTGAAACACTTCGTGTACATCGGAGAGATACGCCGGCAACTCAAGTCGATAAGCTACCTCTCCTCGCTTGTCCAAAATCTTGAATGGTCCAATATAATGAGGTGCAAGCTTGCCTCTTATGTTAAACCTCTTATGACCTCTCATAGGTGATACCTTGAGGTAAACAAAATCTCCTATTTCAAAGGCTAATTTCCTTCTCCTATTGTCCGCATAGCCTTTTTGTCTTGATTGGGCAGCCCTCAAGTTTTCACGAATTATCTGGACTTGCTTTTCGGCTTCTTGCAACACATCCGGACCAAATACTTGAGTTTCTCCTGCCTCATTCCAGAATAATGGTGTCCTACACTTCCTCCCATAAAGCGCTTGATATGGTGACATCTTCAAACTTGATTGGTAACTATTGTTGTATGAAAATTCCGCGTATGGCAAGTTTTTGTCCCAACTTTTCCCATGCTTTAAAGCACAAGCTCTTAACATGTCTTCCAAAATTTGGTTGGTCCTCTCGGTTTGTCCATCTGTTTGAGGGTGGTACGCCGAACTGAAGTTCAACCTTGTTCCCATTGCTTCATGCAATTTCTGCCAAAATCTGGAGGTAAACTGAGAACCTCTATCCGAGACTATCTTCTTCGGTACTCCGTGTCGACACACAATATGCTCCATATACAATTCTGCTAGCTTCGCGGTGATATATGTGGTCTTGACAGGAATGAAGTGAGCTGATTTTGTCAACCGATCCACGATCACCCAAATCGAGTCATATCCGGACTGTGTACGTGGTAATCCAACTATAAAGTCCATACCAATCTCTTCCCACTTCCACTCCGGAATCTTTAATGGCTGCAATAATCCTGCTGGTCTTTGATGTTCAGGTTTAACTCGTTGGCACACATCACACAATGCAACATATTCGGCTATGTCCTTTTTCATGCTGGCCCACCAATAGCATGTCTTCAAGTCCTTGTACATCTTTGTACAACCGGGATGAATTGAGTACGGCGAGTCATGTGCCTCCTTTAATATTTTCTCCCGAATATGTTTTACATTAGGCACAACGATTCTCTTTCCAAGCCATAAGGTACCATGTTCGTCTTCATCAAATCTGAATTCTCTCCCTTCCTCAGTCCTTTCCTTGATTTCCTTGATCTCTTCATCTGTGGTTTGTGCTTCTCGAATTTCTTGCTCCAAGGTTGAATTTAACTCCATTATTCCCATCTCATTCACGAATCCGAGGTTCAACCGTTCGAATTCCTTACATAGCTCGGGTGGCAGCTCCCGGACTATGAGTTGGTGGCTTGCTCATTTCCGGCTCAAAGCATCGGCCACTACATTGGCCTTCCCTGGATGATAGTTGATCCCCAAATCATAATCTTTGATGAGCTCCAACCATCTTCGTTGCCTCAAATTCAGATCCGTTTGTGTGAAAATATACTTAAGACTCTTGTGATCCGTATAAATTTCACACCTATGTCCAAGAATGTAGTGTCTCCAAATTTTCAATGCATGCACCACGGCTGCTAGTTCAAGATCATGTGTAGGATAATTATGCTCATGTTTCTTCAGTTGTCTTGATGCATAGGCGACCACTTGACCTTCTTGCATCAATACACATCCAAGTCCTTGTCTTGATGCATCGTACAAATCCAAATTTCTTGCTCACGTCTAGTAATACCAGCATCGGTGCAGTTATAAATCTCTTCTTCACCTCCTCAATGTCGTCATAGCAAGATATAGTCCATTTGAGAAGCTTTCCCCTTGTTAGCAACTCAGTCATGCATTTCACTACGTTGGAGTAGTCCTTGATGATTGGTTAGCTTTGATATTTATTGCGACGCATCAAATCCAATGCTAACTTCCTTATCACTTGTCGATTGCTTTGTCCTTGTGGCATATTGGACCACTCCATCATGCTTTCGTAGTCAATCCATTCCAAGCGTCATGTCCGATCCTTGTGAATCCAAAACAATAAGGTTGGCGAAGGATTCTACCCCCCTTATTCTAAGGCTTACTTTTGGACATACTATATTTGTCCTCATCTCTCCTCCAGGAGACTTAACCAATAGAGTAAACTTCATATGAGAGATAGGTAAACTATACTTGGCAACATACTTCGATGCAATGAATGAATGCGATGCTCCAAAATCAAATAACTAAGTCGCGGGGTTGGAGTTGGCGAGAAACATACCAATGACCACGCCATCCGCTTGTTGAGCATCCTCCGTAGAGACATGGTTCACGTTGCCACGAGCGAAATTCTGCTGTCCACGGCTTCCTTGTGGCTGCCCTCCATTGGGTCTTGGGTTTTGCCTCGACGCATTGCTTCCTTGACCAAGGCCTGACTTAGGACATTGATGCGCAAAGTGTCCAGCTTCTCCACAAGTATAACACTTCTTAAATCCACCAGAATTATTGGGACGAGCTTGGTTTTGAGCATTGGCTCCCGAAAAATCAGCACGAGGCGCATAAGGCATTGGAGGCCTAGGTGCTTGCATAACAGGGCGCTGCTGCACAAACTGAGTTGGGCGCGGTGCATAACCAGGGCGCTGAGCAGGAATAGAGGAGCTGTAATAGGGTGCATTGGGTGGTGCAAGGCGAGGGCGCACATTACTTCCTTGTTGCTGTCCTTGATATGGCGCCTCCTCTTGATTTCTTGCTCCATCTCACGGATCTTGTTCTCAACCACAATTGCTTTGTCAACAAGCTTCTAGAAATTGGCATAATCGCAGTTGAGTAGTTGCACTTGGATCTCATTGTTCAAGCCCCTCATGAACAAGTATTGTTTCCGGCTGTCCCGACTAACATCCTCAGGCACATACCTTGAGAGTTGAGTGAACTTGTTGAGATATTCACTCACGCTTGATCTTTCTTGCCTTAAATTCTCAAATTCTTGCCTCTTCAAGAGCATAACACCTTCCGACACATAATGAGAACGAAAATTCTCCTTGAATTCGGCCCAAGTAATTCTCTCTTGGTTCTCATGAGCATTGCAATAAGCATCCCACCAATCTGCAGCTGCTCCAACGAGTTGATGAGAAGCAAATAGGACCTTCTCTCGATCACTGCATTGGACAATAACAAGTTTCTTCTCCACGGACTTGAGCCAATCATCAGCATCCATAGGGTCGGCAGCTTGTCAAAGGTTGGCGGTCTAGTCCTCATAAACTCCCCCAATCGGTTATGAGGAGGTGGGGGTGGCGGTGGAGGCATGTGGGGTTGATTGTTGATATTGCCAGCCTACAGTTGTCCCATTGTTTGTATCATGGTCTGCATGAGCTGGTTCTGCATAGCTAGTAGCTGCTCGATATTGATGGCTCCATGAGCAGGTCCTTGTCCAGTATTGTTCTGAGGTACTCCATTGTTCTCCTCCTCACCATTGACATCCCTCTGATTGCGAGTCCTCACCATCTGAAGGAGAGCAATAGGTAAGAATTAAGAAACGTCCCCAACTATATGCATCAAGGGATATGAAGCTAACCAACTAGCTATACTAGCCTAGGTGGACATGGCAATGCTAAAGCATCCCAAAATCCTCTATTAAGCACACAAGCAAACAATATATATATATATAGCAAACAACACACTAAGCAAAAACACATCGATTCCTGAGTGCTCCTATGTGCTCTAAAGTGTCTATTCTATCTAGGCTGCGTCCTACGGTCAACCTGTGGCTCTAATACTAATATGTGACGCCCGGTTCCGAAAACTGAACCAAGCTAACGCATATGTGTGCCCAGGATGTTCAACACACATACACGAGTGCAATCACAAAAGAGTATACAGAAAATTACCACAGAACAAGATTAATTATCAAATTTTATTACACAAACCATATTATCGTCGAATACAAGCTCTAATGAATATTAATGACAAGTTGAACTAATGCAGCGAAAATAAACTAATTAAGCAACTAAGCAAACTAAGCAAAAGGGATAGCGCTGCTCCATGTAACACCACAGGCAAAGCTGACGGTAGACACGGCCTAGAACTCCGCATTATCGTCATTAAACTCACAATCCTGACCTGCAACTGTTGGGGGGGGGGGGGTTGCAAGAGTGAGTACGTGTCGTACTCAGCAAGTGTGGAAAGTATGACATGTGGCTGATTTAAATGACGAATGTAATAATGGCTAAGTGCTGAAAAGTACAGTAAAACATTTGAAAAAGCAATGTATCATATTTATGTGAAGTAAACCCGTCATAAACCATGTAACCACCATAATACCAGTCTATAATTTACCATTGCCAATAACCATAATCAATGTCATAAACCATGATTCCATCCCATAACCATAACCATAACCATAATATCAACCATAACCATTACCAAACCATAACCATCCCAAATCCCAATTTCCCTCTAATCATGTAGGTTATCCAGGCGCTCATAACCGGGAGCACGCCTATCATGATAGTTTTAATACTCTGCAGAGTTTGTACCACTTTACCCACGTGTTTGTGATTTCATCACCCGTCGGCGACTAAAGAACCTCCCTTATGCCAATTACACTTCCTTTGGTGTATGGCCAAGATATCACAAAATAGGCTTTACAAAGGGATTACTAGCCTATTTAGACCCCACTGAGGTTTCACCGGTGGTGATGTCTCCCACTGAGCACATCTTCAACCAAGGGCCCCATGTTGAGCCATTCGGATCCCAGGGTAGTCCCACCAATCCTCAACAAATCCAATCTGACTACCCTTCCCCGAGCATCCACAATGGTCCAAATAGCACTAGCAAAGCCCTAATTAATCAGCTACACCGCACCCATACTTGCCTCGTGGTGGCACTGTAGTCCTGGCCTATTCTCGCATGAACCGGTCCTTAGATCTAAAGCAAGCAAACCACCATAACATCCAACCCATCCACATACCAGGCTTGCTTAGATCACCCATCGTATTGACCAGTTCACATTAACCAGAATATCATTGATGCATAATTAAATGTGTAGTGTTGTTTGCCATCCCAATTAATTAAGCGAAGCAAAAAGGTAAAAATATCATCCCGACTCTCTACCATATATCCCAGGTGACAGGGTGGTCAAACAAAACTAGTAAACTTCCTATCATAGGATTCCCATCAAATTGACACAAGCATGCAGTTTGCAAACAAAACATTTATTTTAAAAACAGGATCAATATGCTTCAAGGACACTTGCCTTGCTCCGGCGGATAGGGTTGCTCAAGCGCTTCGAAGCCTTGGTTCTGGAAATCCTCGTACACGATCTCTTGAGCACTTCCCTCTACTCGTGATCACACATACAAGAATATACATACAAATCAGCATGATGCACACATATTAACCAACATGCGATGACATGCATGCATGCAAAGTTTAATAATTAATTAACTATGGTTGTTTATTAATTAGATGCGACGACGGCGACGCGATGGCGACGACGATCTCCGGCGGACGACGGCGCTCTCCTCTTTTTCCTCCTCTTCTCCCCTCCTTTTTCTTCCTTTTCTTCCCTACGTCGCCTCTGTTCTCTGTACCGGCGGCTTTTTATTCTATGGCGGCGGTGTTTCCTGGATCGTGGAACCCTACGAAGCCCTCGGTCCTTTTTATAGGCCGCGGGACGCGGTCGATCCAGGGGCCGAGTCGGTTCGGCCGGGCGCTACGGGATCGCGTCGCGGTCGGGCGCTGCGGGGCGTCGGGGTCGGCCGGGAGTCGGGCGGGCGCGCGAGCAGTGCGGGGCGTCGGTCGGGTGGGGTCGGGTGCGGGACCCAGGCGGGATCAGCGCGGGCGGCATGTCGGGGTGCGCTGCGGGTCGGCGCGAGCGGAGGGGCGCGCGAGAGGCGCGTGGCGGCGGGGTCGCGCGGGAGGCGCGGTGCGTCGGGCGGCGGGGTGGGGTCCAGCGGGGCATGTGGCTCGCGGGACACGTCGGGCGCCGCCCGTGGGGTGGGGCCAGGCGCGCCTGTCGACGTCGGCTGGGCCAGCTCGACCTGGCCGGCGGGGTTTTCTTTCTTTTTTTTTTCTTATTTTCTTTTTTTTCTTTTCTTTTCTATCATAAATAAATATTAATATATATTATATATATATATATATTTATACATACTTTCTTTTTTTCTATTATCATACATTTTTTTACATGTATATATCATTATATATTATTTATTTATATATATTTCTTTTATTATTATTTTTTTATTATTGATTATTATTTATCTATACTTATTCCCTAATACATGTTTTATATTGTTATTTCTTTTCCTCTATTAATGTTTAATGCATGAATATATATGCAATGTGATGCATGATGCAAAGATTTAGGGTGTTACATATGTTTAACAATTTAACATAAGATGAACAATGTGTGTAAAACCCTAGATTAAGTTGATTAACTTGAATGATGAACAATGAAACAGGATACAAGTGTTTATCCCGTGGTTCGGCTACCACAAAAGGTCACCTATATCCACGTTGAGGAGTCCACAAAAGGACCGGGTCTTCTCCAACCCTACCCTCATTGGATCGCCACGAAGGCCAATCCTCTTCCACTAATCACAAAGGGGTGAATAACCAAATTCAAGGGGCGATCTCACACTTTGAGAGCTCCCTTATATTACAAAACACAATACCACCGAAAACACACTCAAAAGTTACAATTGAAATGCAGGAGTGTGTTAGAGAATCAAACCAAGAGCTCAATGTGGTGTAGCAAGTGTCTCTCCAATAATCTAGATAGAATCCTCAAAGGATTGGACAATTTTGCACTTAATTTCGTGGAAAGAGGTCATTTTTGAGTCTCTTGGGAGGTGTGACGACGCTAGAGTTCGAGAGAGTGTAAAAGTAGGCCGTGCACCTCTATTTATATGGGGTTTCTGAAGTGACCGTTAGGGTTCAGAAAGTTCGGACTAGTCCATGGTGGTCACCGGACTAGTCCGGTGTGCTATGTGTTGCAAACCCTAAGAGTCCCGAAATATCGGACTAGTCCGGCTGAAAGCGGACTTGTCCGATTTCGCTACTGGAAATCTTCGGACTAGTCCAATGTCCATCGGACTTGTCCGAACATGTGAAACCCTAAGTGTGTTGGATGACAAGTCCGCACTCGGAGGACTTGTCCGACTTGGATCAGTGGGGTTTTTCAGACTAGTCCGTGTGAACATCGGACTTGTTCGAAGTGGATCAGAAAGGATATCGGACTAGTCCGGTTGATAATGGACTTATCCTATTTTGTGTGACTTGTGTAGTGTTTTGAGGACTAATACGCACTGGGGGGGGACTAGTCCGATTCTAGTCAGAAAGATATCGGACTAGTCCGACAGATATCGGACTTGTCCGATCTGGTGCAGAAAGGTTTATCGGACTAGTCCGATGGTGAACGAACTAGTCCGGTCCTGTGAAACTCTGTGCAATGGGTGTGTTTAATTATCATTGAGCTCTTGGGGTGTGTTTCCTTAACACACTCCATACACAATAATCTGCTATTCTTTTTCCTTGAGCTCATTTCCGCTTTGCTCCTCCTCATCCCTTCTTTTTGGTATTTTGCTCATTTTTCCATTATAGGCCTGCATTCATCTCAATAAAGAGGTTAGGATCCCAATTGCTTGTCATAAATCATCCAAAACCCACAAGGGAGTCCTAGATGCACTTTCAATCTCCCCCTTTTTGGTGATTGATGACAACCAATTGAGATTTCACAAAATATGACAAAAATTGAGATTTTCATGAAGTATGCACATATGAATCAAAATACATCAAGCAGTGAGAGAATTATCCATATGTGCATTCTTTATGGTGGGATGCATAACTAAGTACATTAAGACATCGAGAATGATATAATTTGCATTAATCAACCAAAATAAAGCACATATGTCATTCCAGGAGCAATGCTTACAGATTTTAACCAGTACTTCTCAAATTAAGTAAGCATTGCATTCACAGAACCAAAGTTAATATTAGAAACACAGTTAAAACATTACAATCACAAAGATAAATAAAAAGAGCTCTCTCCTCACATCCTACAGCTAAAGCTAAGACTCCCCCTCAATCTCTCCCCCTTTGGCATCAAGACACCAAAAATATGAGAGGAGGGTCCTAGGGTCTTCACTCTTCACTGTCGGTCCTCTCGTCGTCGTCTTTGTCTTCTTCATCATCAGCTTGACGAGGAGGAGAAGGAGGAGGGACGGAGCCACTCGAGCCCCCAATGCCAAAGTAGGCAAGCTCGGAGGGGTTCAAGGGTGCGATCTCAGTGTAGTCTAGATCAGAGTCCTCAGAGATCACTAGAGATCCAATGGGATCAATCTCCAGCTTTTGGCAAATTTGCTTCACATTGGCCTTTATGTACTTCATGTCCTCCCTTCTCTTCTGATTGAGCTTGTGGGCCTTCACTTCGGCCTTCTTGCAGGAGGTGAATATAGCAGCCAGATACTTGAGGATTCCACTAGTTGATCCTCTCTGAGGGGCTTCCCTAGGAGCAGGGACAGCCCTGCCACCTTCACTTGATCTTGCCGGTGCCTCGGGACTGGAGGCTGTCGAAGGAGCAGCCTGCACACTCGGCTTTTGAGGCATTTGAGGCCTCAAGGGGAGATGCTCCACATCTTTCACAAACTCAATGCCGGTGAATTTTTCAGTCACAAACATAAGGTAAGGAGCATATCTACAAGATCTGTTGGGAGTGCAGGAGATGTTTACCATATCATTCCAAATGTATTCTGCCACATCAAATGGGTGGTCCTTGCTTATTACTCTCATCAGAGTCCGGAGGTATCCTTGCACACTCCCTGCGTCCCCATCCTTAGGGGCAATGGTCTTTCTTAGCACTCTGTTCAACACTACAAAGAATGGCTTCATGTTTTTGGTGGAAGGAGGGTTGAACTTTGAGTTTGGGTCATATAGAAACTTAATCTTGTCCTTGTCAATGACACCAATGTTGTGTATAACTAAGCAATCAGACCTTGTGGAGTCAAGGTGAAGCAAGCTAATGAAATCTTCTTGAGTGATGTTGTACTTGGATCCATGGGTCATCCAAGTGACACTCTCTTCATCCTCACTAGAGAAGTGACAGGTCGCAAAGAACTGCGCAATCACTTCATCATTCCAGTTGTGTCTGAAAGCAAACAGATCTCTCAGTCCATGCTTTTCAATGGCTCTCACTACATCAGTGAACAGTGAGCAGCCCTTCTTCTAAAAGTGTGCCCATTCAATCCGATGACTGCGCACCACAGGGGTCTTCATCGGTAGATACACTGATTTGTAGAAATCTGCATGGAAGTTGCACCAGAACCTTCCATCTGCAGCTTGCTTTGGCCTGCCATACCAGTCAATGCTTCTGAATTTTGCGGCCGAGTCACTGCCCTTGCGATTGAACTTCTCCTCAGTAGGGTCCCGGACCCCTTCCCTGGGAGCATGCAGCTTCAAGGGCCTGACTGGCCCCGTCGCTATCTCATTTCCCTAGCCCTTTGCTTGGCGGGCACTTGCCGAGCTAGGGCCACCACCAGCCTTAGAGGCTGGCACCTTGGAGGGCGGCTTCTTCGCTAGCACTTTCCTCCAAACCTGAGGAGGGGAAGGAGCAGGCTCGGAGGGTCTTTCTTGGCGCTTCTTGCTAAGACCCGTCGAAGTCCGAGGTGCCACCTCGTGGTCCATCTCGGCCTCAAAGTCGGAGATTTCATCGTTTGAGCTCGACATGATCTGAGAATCATTTGCAAGAATGATGATAAGTGATACAAGGCATAGGTATGAAAAGATAGCAAGGAAGTGCATTGAGGAATTGAAGAATTAGGTTTTAAGTTCAGAAATATCGGACTTGTCCGGTGCACAAGCACGGACTAGTCCGGGGGACCGGACTTGTCCGTGCATGGACCGGACTAGTCCGGTGTTCATCCTCAAAAAACCTAACATAGTGGACAAAGGCTGATTCCTAATGCATAACAAGTTTAGCATACACGTAGTACATCAAAGGGGCATGTATCTAGTGGAAGATGCTAGGCTATTCGATCAACAATGGAGAAAAACAAGATTTCTTGGGTCTGGGAGAAAATTACCGAAGAATTCGATTGAAGCTTGAGGAATAGGGAGTTGGATCCCGGACAAGTCCGCTAGCTTCAATCCGCACGAGGTCAAGCTTGATTTGCACCCAAATGCGCACCTTTTTGATGGTGGGATCAAGGAACCACGTTGGGAGCTCGAGCGCAAGAGAGAGAGAGTGCGTGAGGAAGTGTGGGTATGAGAGGAATTAGGGTTTTGTGGCAGCTAGTGTTATGGACACGAAAAATCGGACAAGTCCGGAGATGACCGGACTAGTCCGAACTCATCCAGAGAGCTATATCGGACTAGTCTGGCCTAACCGGCACTCGGCAGACTGGTCTGCAGGGGCGGACTAGTCCGGGTAACCACGGACTAGTCCGTGGTCACCAGGAGAAATTTGCATAGCCCATTCATATATATTTGAAGGTTCATAAATAGAGAATGGAGGGGCAAAACAAATCAATTAATCTTGATGAATTTGATCAGTAAGCATACAACAAACAAACAATGATCATAATTCACCAAGATCTAGTAATTGACATAGTTTTTCGAGAAAAATTGAGAGAGATGATTTTCACAATTCAATCAACATTTTGAAGAATTCATACAAGTATGCAACCTTTCAAGCCACACTATGAGAATCAAGGATATTTAGTTCATTTTGGAGTTCGCAAAAACGCTTTTCATCAAGTGGCTTGGTGAATATGTCAGCCAATTGCTTTTGGGTGTTGACATGTGAGATGGTTATATCTCCTTTCATGGAATGGCCTCTCAAGAAATGATGTCTTATGTCTATGTGTTTAGTTCTAGAGTGCTCAACTGGATTGTGGGCAATTTTAATGGCACTCTCATTGTCACAAAAGAGAGGAATACAGTTCATATTGTAACCGTAATCCCTTAGAGTTTGTCGCATCCAAAGGAGTTGTGCACAACAACTCCCGGCTGCAACATACTCCGCTTCGGCTATGGATAGGGCAATGGAATTTTGTTTCTTGGACGACCAAGAAACTAAGGATCTCCCTAGGAATTGGCATGTGCCGGAGGTGCTTTTTCTATCTACTTTGCAACCGGCATAGTCTGCATCAGAATAACCAATGAGATTGAATTTTGAGCCATTTGGGTACCAAAGACCAAGGTTGGGTGTATGAACCAAATATCTCAAGATCCTTTTTACGGCTGTCAAGTGACATTCCTTAGGGTTGGCTTGAAATCTTGCACACAAACACAAACTTAACATAATATCTGGCCTAGATGCACATAAATAGAGTAGAGATCCAATCATGGAGCGATATACCTTTTGGTCGACATTAGGTCCATCTTTATTGAGATCCAAGTGGCCATTTGTTGCCATGGGGGTCTTTATGGGCTTTGCCTTGTTCATGCCAAACTTCTTAAGTATGTCCTGCGTGTACTTGGTTTGTCTTATGAACGTTCCTTCCTCTTGTTGCCGCACATGGAATCCCAAAAATTATTTTAATTCTCCCATCATTGACATTTCAAACCTGTCTGTCGTGATTTTGCTAAATTCCTCACAAAAAGATTGATTAGTTGACCCAAAAATTATATTGTCAACATAAATTTGACAAATAAAAAGATCATTATCTAAATTCTTTGTAAATATTGTATAATCTACTTTGCCAATTTGAAAACCATTCTCAATTAAGAAATCTCTAAGACACTCATACCAAGCTCTAGGAGCTTGTTTGAGGCCGTAGAGAGCCTTACGCAATTTATATACGTGGTCGGGGAACTCTTCGTCTTCAAATCCGGGTGGTTGCTCCACGTACACCTCTTCCTTGATCGGTCCATTGAGGAAGGCGCTTTTCACGTCCATTTGATACAGCTTGAAATCATGGTGAGTAGCATATGCAAGTAATATTCTAATAGATTCAAGCCTAGCTACTGGAGCAAAAGTCTCATCAAAATCCAAACCTTCGACTTGTGAGTACCCTTTGGCCACAAGTCATGCCTTGTTCCTTGTCACCACCCCGTGTTCGTATTGTTTGTTGCGGAAGACCCACTTGGTGCCGACGATGTTTGCATTGGGTCTTGCCACAAGTTCCCACACTTCGTTCTGCTTGAAGTTGTTCAATTCTTCTTGCATCGCCACCACCCAGTCCGGATCCTTCAATGCATCCTCAATCCTGCGTGGTTCCAAAAAGGATACAAATGAATAATGCTCACAAAAGTTAGCTATGCGAGATCTAGTGGTTACTCCCTTTTGGATGTCACCGATGATGTTGTCTAGGGTGATCCCTTTGGACGCATTGGTGTACTCCTGGATGTGGCACTTGAGGAGTTGTGTCTTCATGATTGTCTGCTTCTCCCCCTATGTGGTTGCCTTCATTGACTTGTTGATCATTTTCGTACTCTTGTGGTTGATCTTGTGTTGAGGCTCCCCCTTGATTGATGGTCTCCTCTTGTGGTTCATTTTCCTCATGTTCGTGTGAAGGTGGTTCTTGTGGTCGAACTTCGCCTAGAGCCATTCTTTTCAATGCTTGACATGGAGCTTCTTCTTTACCTAATTCACTTGAATCAACTTGCTCCTTTTGGGAGCCATTAGTCTCATCGAACACTACGTCACGTGCAACTTCAACAAGTTCGGAGGCCTTGTTGAAGACATGATAGGCGTAAGTGTTCGAATCATAACTAAGCAAGAAACCTTCATCGGACTTCGAAGCGAACTTTGAAGTCCTAGGCTTCTTGTTCAGGATGTAACATGGAGAACCGAAAACTCAAAAATATGAAATGTTTGGTTTGTTACCGGTAAGTAGCTCATAGGGAGTCTTCTTGAGTAGTCGATGGAGATAAAGTCAATTTGCGGCGTGGCAAGCGGTGTTAATCGCTTCCGCCCAAAATCGATCCGATGTCTTGTACTCATCGAGCATTGTCCTTGCCATCTCAATGAGTGTTCGGTTCTTTCTTTCGGCAACTCCATTTTGTTGTGGCGAGTATGGCGCTGAAAATTCGTGCTTGATGCCCTCTTCATCAAGGTACTCCTCCACTTGTGTGTTCTTGAACTCCGTGCCATTGTCGCTTCAAATACTCTTGATTGTCAATGAAAATTCGTTTTGGGCTCACTTGAAGAATTTCTTGAGTGTTCCTTGTGTTTCTGACTTATCATGCAAAAAGAAAACCCAAGTGAAGCGAGAAAAATCATCAATGATAACTAAACCGTATTTGTTACCGCCGATGCTTATGTAAGCAATTGGACCAAACAAGTCCATGTGAAGTAGTTCGAGCGGTCTTGTCGTAGTCATGACGTTCTTTGCGGGATGATGTGCTCCAACTTGCTTCCCGGCTTGGCACGCGCTACAAGGTCTGTCTTTCTCAAAAACAACATTCCTCAAACCTCGGATGTGATCGCCCTCGAGGAGTTTTTGAATGTTCCTCATACCAACATGCACTAGCCGTCTATGCCACAGCCAACCCATGTTGGTTTTTCCAATCAAGCATGTGTCGAGTTCGGCTTTATCCTTGTTGAAGTCAAACAGGTAAAGCTTTCCCTTCAACATACCCTTGAATGCAATAGAACCATCACTCCTCCTAGAGACGGTCACACCTTCGTTAGTGAACAAGCAATTATAACCTTTGTCACATAGTTGAGATATGGACAACAGGTTATAATCTAAAGATTCAACATGTAAAACATGAGAAAGCGTGTGTTCAGAGGATATTGCAATTTTACCGGTACCGAGCACCCTTTCTTGACTATTATCTCCGAAGTAGATGCCTTCGTTTTGGTCCTCGTTCTCTTCATATTTCACGAACATCCTCCTTTCTCCCGTCATGTGATTGGTGCACCCACTGTCCAACACCCATTTGGATCCACTGGAGGAATAGGCCTGCAAAAACAAATTATGCTTTGGTTTTAGGTACCCAAGCTTGCTTGGGTCCTTGGAGGTTAGTCACAATACATTTGGGCACCCACACATGGGATTTTGTGTTCCCATGGTGTGGCCCAACATAATAAGAATAGACCTTGCCAAGGTTGTTTCTCATTAACACATAGGAGGCATCAAAAGTTTTAAATAAAAGCTGCTGTTGTTCATGAGTCAGACTAGTCTGGGGGGCCGGACTTGTCCGGACGACCAGACTTGTCCGGACACGGACCGAACTAGTCCGGTATTCATGTGAGTTCAGGTTTTTATCCTTCGACTTACCAGTTTGAGAGGATCTTCCCTTCACAAAGGATATCCTTCCCTTGTTATTCTTATGACTTCCAGCATGTAGCTTTTCATCATAGGAGTAACCAATGCCATACTTGACATTTCGAGGTCTTTAGACCAAGCATGCACTACGTGCATAGTTGATCTTCTCCTTGTCAAATATGCTACATTGAGTAGGATTTTTATCCTTTGTGGAGATTGATTTCCCTTTCAATCTGGTGTCAGTTTTACCACATGTGCACATATGAGCAAATTCAGTTTTAGTGGGTTGAGAAGGTGAGTTTGAAGAAGAGGAGGGTTCACTCAGCTTGAGTGACTCAACTTGCACTTCAAGGATCTTGTTAACCTTGATCAGGTCAGCAAGTTGGTCCTTAATTGCAACATTTGAGTCGGTTAACTCCAAGCAAGCTTTCTTGCTTGAAGCTAACTCAAGCTCCAGTGAACTATTTTTCTCCTTTTCAATCTCTAGAAGTTTTTCAAGTTCGACATACTCCTCCTTTTGGGAGATAATCATGTCCTCTTGACGATCAATTAACCTTTCCTTCTCAACAAGTTGGTCAAGTAAGAATTTCATTTTTGTTGCAGTTTTCCTATCTAGTCCATTTAGCATATCCTCATCATCACTATCTATTTCATCATCACTAGAGTAGGAATGCATAGAAGGGGTTTTGATGTTTACCTTGCATTTACCTTCCTTTGCCATAAGGCAAGTGCCATTTCCCTTTCTTGCACCGAGTGTAGGAAAGAGTGTAGATTTCTTGGACGTGTTCTCGATGGCTATGCTAGCCATCTCTTCTTCATCGGATGATGAGGACTCATCGTTTGAGTCCCACTCCTTCCCAATATGCGCTTGTTCGGCTTGTTTTTTCTTCTTGAAGAACTTCTTCGATTGAGGCTTGGATTCTTTAGTCTTCTTCTTGTTCTCCTCATATGGGCAATCCACTATAAAGTGGTTATATTCACCACAATTATAGCACACCCATCTCAATTTTGGCTTTGTTCTTTCCTTGTACTTGCCTTCACTTGATTTTGTCCCTTGCTTTTTCTTCATTATTCTCTTGAACTTTTTCATGAACAAGATCAAATCCTCTTCATCTAGCTCACTGCTCTCTTCATCACTGTCCTCCTCTAGTTGTGCTTCTCTTGCTTCTTTGGATAGAGGCTTAAGGGTGGACTTTAAAGCGACTCCTTTCTTCTTCGCCGAGGTGAGGTCGACAATTTCCTTGACGTGCTTTGCTTGTTTCTCCATCATTTCAAAGTTGATAATTTTACCAAGCAATTCATCCGAAGTCATACTTTTGTATCCGGGGCTCTCTCTAATCATGAAGCATAGCGTGACATTGCGAGGCATAAAGGCTCTAAGGATGAGCTTTACCACCTCGTGGTCATTCCACTTCTTGCTCCCATATGATCGCACTTTATTGACGAGTGTCTTCAATCGATTGTACATATCCTGAGGTGACTCGTCTTCCTCGATTGCGAATCTTCCTAGTTCGCCTTCGATCATCTCAATCTTTGCTTCACGCACATGCTGGTCACCTTCATGTGCGGTTTGCAGAGTATCCCATATTTCCTTAGCAATTTCGAGTCCATCCACCTTGGTGAACTCGTTCCGACTGAGTGAGGATGTGATTACAGTTGCGGCTTGAGCATTTCTATGAATGGCCTACTCTTGGCTTGGGGTGAGCTCTTCGTCGTCATCCGGAATATCTATCCCTGTGCATACAATATGCCATAAACTTGGGTTGAGGGAAATCAAATGCATTTTCATATTCTGCCTCCACATGGAGTAATCAATTTCATCGAAGTGTGGGGCTTTTCCAAGTGGGATAGATAAGTAATGGTTGTTATTGGAATTTAGACGATCATAGTTAAAAGGATATCGGGAGTAGTCGGTGTGACTACTCCCCTTCTTCTTCTCTTCAAACTTTGCTTTCCCTTTGGAAAGTGCCTTCTTTCTGAGGAGTGCCTTCAGCTCCAGCGTCTCCTCATCATTGTCCTCGAAGTCTTGAATGGCTTCGAGGTACTTCTCCAGTTTTTGGGTCTTGTCGTTGTTAGCTTCCTCTTGGTTGTTGATTTTGTGGACGTCCTTCATGTCCGACATGATCTCTTCGAGTGGTTAAACTCTTTCTTGAAGAACCTGCTCTGATACCAATTGAATGTAGGCCTAGAGGAGGGTGAATAGGCCTTTTTGAATATTTGTCGGATCCTGCAGCACTCAACAACCAGTTTAATACCAGAGATATCGGACTAGTCCGGTAAAGTGCGGACTAGTCCGGTATTCACAGACTAAGCTTATTAAACTTAATTGATTGGTTTGTTTCTTTTATGTGTACAGCGGAAGTTTAGAATCAAACAGCAGTTTAACAGCGATATACTGAATTATATCACAATTGAGTCTTATGTTTAACAATTTAACGTAAGATGAACAATGTGTGTGAAACTCTAGATTAAGTTGATTAACTTGAATGATGAACAATGAAACAAGACACAAGTGTTTATCCCGTGGTTCGGCTACCACAAAAGGCCACCTACATCCACGTTGAGGAGTCCACAAAAGGATCGGGTCTTCTCTAACCCTACCCTCGTTGGATCGCCACGAAGGCCAATCCTCTTCCAATAATCACAAAGGGGTGAATAACCAAATTCAAGGGGCGATCTCACACTTTGAGAGCTCCCTTAGATTACAAAACACAATACCACCGAAAACACAATCAAAAGTTACAATTGAAATGCAGGAGTGTGTTAGAGAATCAAACCAAGAGCTCAATGTGCTGTAGCAAGTGTCTCTCCAATGATCTAGATTGAATCCTCAAAGGATTGGACGATTTTGCACTTAATTACGTGGAAAGAGGTCGTTTTTGAGTCTCTTGGGAGGTGTGACAGCACTAGGGTTCGAGAGAGTGTAAAAGTGGGCCGTGCACCTCTATTTATATGGGGTTTCTAAAGTGACCGTTAGGGTTCAGAAAGTTCAGACTAGTCTGTGGTGGTCACCGGACTAGTCCGGTGTGCTGTGTGTTGCAAACCCTAAGAGTCCCGAAATATCGGACTAGTCCGGCTGAAAGCGGACTTGTCCGATTTCGCTACTGGAAATCTTCGGACTAGTCCAATGTCCATCGGACTTGTCCGGACATGTGAAACCCTAAGTGTGTTCGATGACAAGTCCGCACTCGGAGGACTTGTCCGACTTGGATCAGTGGGGTTTTTCGGACTAGTCCGTGTGAACATCGGACTTGTCCGAAGTGGATTAGAAAGGATATCGGACTAGTCCGGTTAATAACGGACCTGTCCAATTTTGTGTGACTTGTGTAGTGTTTTGAGGACTAGTCCGCACTGGGGGGGGGACAAGTCCGATTCTAGTCAGAAAGATATTGGACTAGACCGACAGATATCGGACTTGTCCGATCTGGTGCAGAAAGGTTTATCGTACTAGTCTGATGGTGAACGGACTAGTCCGGTCCTGTGAAACTCTGTGCAATGGGTGTGTTTAATTATCATTGAGCTCTTGGGGTGTGTTTCCTTAACACACTCCATACACAATAATCTGCTATTCTTTTTCCTTGAGCTCATTTCCGCTTTGCTCCTCCTCATCCCTTCTTTTTGGTATTTTGCTCATTTTTCCATTATAGGCCTGCATTCATCTCAATAAAGAGGTTAGGATCCCAATTGCTTGTCATAAATCATCCAAAACCCACAAGGGAGTCCTAGATGCACTTTCATGAAGTTCTGTCGCTCTACTGATTGCTTCTGAGGCTTCTGATGTACAGGTCGAGCGTCGGGATAAATCTTCAGATTGTGCTCGATCACTTCCCTAGGGATCCCAAGCATTTGTGACGGTTTCCAGGCAAACATGTCAACATTAGCCCGGAGGAAAGTGATGAGCGCGAGTTCCTATTTGTCATTCAGAGCTCCCGATATACGGGTGGTCTGAGCAGCGTCGGAACCGATTTGGACGACTTTGACGGGAATGTCGGTGTCACCGCTTGGTTACACGCGAGGTGCAGAGGTTGAGCCTTGATGACGAATGCTTAAGGGTTTTGGAGCTTTCTCCTTTCTGGATTCTTCTTCCTGCGCTGTAGCAAGCGCATGGAGTTCTTCCAGAGCAATCACTTCGGTGGTGCGATCCCTGCAGATCCGAAGAACACCTGCTGGTGTTGGCATCTTCAACACCAAGTAGCCATAATGGGCGGCAGCCATGAACTTGTACAAGGCTGGCCTACCCAAGATGGCGTTGAATGGTAAGTTTATCTGCGCCACGTCAAAGATCAACTTCTCAGTGCGGTAATTCTCCTGGGTCCCAAAGGCCACTGGGAGAGTAATGGCACCGAGTGGGGTTATGGCCCCCGGACCTACTCTGGAGAAATGTCAGGAGGGGCGAAGATCAGAAGGTCAGAGCTGAAGCTTGATGAAAGCTTCAAAGCTTCTGAGGTTCAGCCCCGAACCTCCGTCCACAATTACATGGTGTAGTTGGATGTTGTTGATGGTAGGAGATACCATCAGTGGAAGTTGGCCAGCTCCAATCATGTATCGAGGGTAGTCTGAAGCATCAAAAGTGGTGGCCGTGTCCATCCACTTCTGGTGCGGCTCCACCCTGGTGGTGGGAGCTACTGAGGCCATGTCCCGCCGCATGGTCTTGAGGACACGGCGGGAGGTGATGTCCCACGAACCACCAAAGATGGTGTTCATAGTCTTCCGACGCTCGTTGTCGGAGATGTTCGAGTCGTCATCGATGGAGGTGTAAATAGCCTTCAAGACCTTTTTAGGTCCTGAAAGCCTAACTCCTCTTCAATTGGAGCTTCGTCGACTTTATGTTTTCCTTCCCTTTGACAGAAAGGAACTTCTTCCCCGCGCTTGTTGTAGCGCCCGACAAGGTTCTGGACCTCTCGGCAGCCTTCCAAGTTGTGGTTGTTCGTCTTGTGTATAGGACACCACATCTTGGAGCTGCCTCCGTCTTCAGACGATGACCGAGGTCATTTCTCGGGGCGTGGCCCCCGGCCATCCGGAGCTGCGGCAGTTGCGGCTGTAGGTGTGCCGGCCGACGGCTTCTTCTTGTCATTGGACTTTTTCTTCTTCTTACCACTCCCGGAGGTAGTGGATTCCCCCTTCGAGGACTTTTTGTTGTCATCCGGAGGTGGTTGGGAGTGCATTTCATGGCCCTCCGCAGCTTTGGCGCACTTGTCTACCAAGCTGAAGAGTTCTGTGACGCTGGTGACTTTCTTGGTCACCAGCTTCTCCAGCATCTTCTTGTCTCGTACGCCCTGTCTAAATGCCAGAATAACAGAAGCACTTGAGATCGAAGGTATGGTGTTTCGTACCTGGGAGAACCTCTGGATGAAGGATCGCAGGGACTCTCCCCCCTTCCGCTTGACAGCAAAAAGGTCCAGTTCGGTGCCTGGTCGGGTGCTTGAATAGTTCACCGCCAATTTCGGGAGTTCATACACCCGACTAGGCATCGAACTGGACCTTTTTACTGTCAAGCTGAAGGGGGGAGGGTCCCTGCGATCCTTCATCCAGAGGTTCTCCCAGGTACGAAACACCATACCTTCTATCTCAAGCGCTTCTGTTATTATGGCATTTAGACAGGGCGTACGAGACAAGAAGATGCTGGAGAAGCTGGCGACCAAGAAAGTCACCAGCGTCACGAAACTCTTCAGCTTGGTAGACAAGTGCACCAAAGCTGTGGAGGGCCATGAAATGCACTCCCAACCACCTCCGGATGACAACAAAAAGTCCTCCAAGGGTGAAGCCACTACCTCTAGGAGTGGTAAGAAGAAGAAAAGGACCAACAGCAAGAAGAAGCCGTCGGCCGGCACACCTACAGCCGCTGTTACCGCAGCTCCGGGTGGCCGGGGGCCACGCCCCAAGAAACGACCTCGGCCATCATCTGAAGACGGAGGCAGCTCCAAGATGTGGTGTCCTATACACAAGACGAACAACCACAACTTGGAAGGCTTCCGAGAGGTCCAAAACCTTGTCGGGCACTACAACAAGCACCGGGAAGAAGTTCCTTTAAGTCAAAGGGAAGGAAAACAGAAATTCGACGAAGCTCCAACTGAAGAGGAGTTAGGATTTCAGGACCCTAAAAAGGTCTTGAAGGCTGTTTACACCTCCGTTGACGACGACTCCGATGTCTCCAACAACGAGCGTCGAAAGACCATGAACACCATCTTTGGTGGTTCGTGGGACATCACCTCCCGTCGTATCCTCAAGACCATGCGGCGGGACATGGGCTCAGTAGCTCCCACTGCCAGGGTGGAGCCGCACCAGAAGTGGGTGGACACTGCCATCACTTACGATGCTTCGGACTGCCCTCAGAACATGATCGGAGCTGGCCAACTTCCACTGATGGTATCTCCTACCATCAGCAACATCCAACTCCACCATGTAATGGTGGACGGAGGTTCGGGGTTGAACCTCATAAGCTTTGAAGCTTTTGTCAAGCTTCAGCTCTGACCTTCTGATCTTCACCCCTCTCGACCTTTCTTCAGAGTCGGTCCGGGGGCCATAACCCCACTCGATGCAATTAATCTCCCAGCGACCTTCGGGACCCGGAAGAATTACCGCACTGAGAACTTGGTCTTCGACGTGGCGCAAATCAACTTACCATTCAACACAATCTTGGGTAGGCCAGCCTTGTACAAGTTCATGGCTGCCGCCCAGTATGGCTACTTGGTGTTAAAGATGCCAACACCAGCAGGTGTTCTACGGATCCGCGGGGATCGCACCGCCGGAATGACTGCTCTGGAAGAACTCCATGCGCTTGCTACAACGCAGGAGGAAGAATCCGGAAAGGAGCAAGATCCAAAACCCCCGAGCATTCATCATCGAGGCTCAACCTCTGCACCTCGCGTGCAACCAAGCGGCGACACTGACATTCCCGTCAAAGTCGTCCAAATCGGTTCCGACGCTGCTCAGACCACCCGTATATCGGGAGGTCTGAATGACAAATAGGGACTCATGCTCGTCACTTTCCTCCGGGCTAATGTCGACGTGTTTGCCTGGCAACCGTCACAAATGCCTGGGATCCCTAGGCAAGTGATCAAGCACAATCTGAAGATTTATCCTGACACTCGGCCTGTACATCAAAAGCCTCGGAAGCAATCAGTAGAGCGACAGAACTTCATACGTCAAGAGGTGAAGAAGTTGCTTGAAGCTGGATTCATCCGAGAAGTCTTCCACCCAAAATGGCTGGCAAACCCAGTCATTGTACCTAAGGTCGGCGGGAAGCTTCGGATGTGTATCGACTACACTACACTGAATAAGGCATGTCCAAAAGATCCATTCCCACTACCTATAATAGATCAGATAGTGGATTCCACCTCCGTGTGTGAATTAGTGTGTTTCCTAGACTCGTATTTTGGGTACCATCAAATCAGAATGTCTAGGGAAGATGAAGAGCATACTTCCTTCATCACAGTAGATGGATTATATACACTGCCATGCCATCCAGTCTCAAAAACGCTGCTTCAACGTTTGTACGAGCTATGTACAAAACTTTTGGAGAGCTCATCAGAGATGTAGTGCAAGTGTACTTCGATGACATCGTCGTCAAGATCAAGAACAAGGAGTCATTACTTGACACCTTGCAAGTTGTCTTCGACAAGTTGCGAGTCACACGCACGAAGCTAAACCCAGACAAGTGTGTCTTTTGGGTTAGCTCCGGAAAGCTTCTTGGATTCTTGGTGAACCACCGAGGAATAGAAGCGAATCCAGCGAAGATTAAAGCTATTAAAGACATGCGGCCACCAACCCGCATCAGGAACGTCCAGAAGCTAACTGGATGTCTAGCTGCCCTCAGTCGGTTCATCTCAAGACTGGCAGAACGGGCGCTACCCTTCTTCAAGTTATTGAGGAAGTCCGGACCATTCCAATGGTGTGAAGAAGCAGAAAAGGCATTACAGGATCTGAAGCAGCTCCTTACCACTCTACCAACCTTGGTAGCTCCGAATCCTGGTGAGCCACTTTTGCTTTGCATTTCGGCAACTGACGAAGTTGTCAGCATTGTCCTGGTTGCAGAAAGACCAGAACCATCTCCAGTTCAGGAATCCAGACCCCTTCAGGAGGGTCCGGAGCTACCTGAAGACGAGTCTGGGTCCCAACTCCCAAACCCAGATCCTCAAGGAGGGATGCTAGAGGATCAACCTCCTTCAAATGAAGAAGTTGCTGTTTCTGAGCAACAAGGTTCAGACCCCTACGAGAAGGTCCAGACCACTTCAGAAGAAACCCCGGGTTCCTCCAGCAGGAACCCAGAGGTCCGTAAGCAAGGTCCGGACCCCTCCGGGAGGGTCCGGGTTGATGAGGAGGAAGCTTCGGGCCCCTTCGGGAGGGTCCGGATAGTCCAACGCCTAGTGTACTTCATCAGCGAAGTACTCCATGACGCCAAGAATCAGTACCTAGAGGTGCATAAGCTGCTCTACACATTTCTTATTGCTTCTAGAAAGCTCCAACACGACTTCCAAGCTCACAAGATTTCAGTGGTAACTCCTTATCCACTGCGTGCAATCTTGCATAATCCCAACTCTACTGGGAACATTGCAAAGTGGGCAGCGGAACTGGCTGAGTTCAATCTTGAATTCGTCCCAAGACAAGCAATTAAGAGTCAAGCAGTGGCGGACTTCATGGCAGAATGGGCCCCCTCTCCATCAAATCCTGGGGGCCCCAGTGAGCAGAAGCCAGAACCCAAGGTTCCGATTTTCACCGAGCCTCACCGAACTCTCTACTTCGACGGCTCCGTGCAGAAGCAGGGGGGCGGAGCTGGAGTCCTTATCCTTGCTCCTACTGGGGAGAAGGTCAAATACATGGTTCACCTTGACTTCAAGGCGACCAACAACATGGCGAAGTATGAAGCACTAATCTATGGGCTCAAGGTGGCACTATCATATGGTGTCAAGCAGCTGTTGGTAAAGGGTGACTCGCAGCTTGTCATAAAACAAGTCAAAGGTGAATGCTGCTGCAACAACCCTCAACTAGCTGCATACCTACTTGAAGTCCAGAAGCTTCAGAAGGACTTCGATGTCCTCGATCTTTTCCATGTCCAGCATCTCAACAACGGTTCGGCTCCTAACGGAACCTTCACCTGGAGATAGTCAAGACCAACAGTTCAGCCTGCCGAACTGAGCAAAGGGGGCAAGACCAGCACCTTGAAGCTAGTGGTCCCGATGGCCCTGTTACCATGGCGTCCATCAAGGGTCGTAGGTGCTGCAGGAAGCTCTGAGCAACCCAACACGCAAGACTCAAATCCTCAAGTTAGCTCCAATGCATGGGTCTCGGAGATCTGGAGCTATTTGAAAGACAATTTTTGTCCTGAAGATAATGTATTTGTTGACCGGATAGTCAAATTGGCTAAAAGATACACACTGGTAGAAGGGGATCTCTACTGGCTTGGTGCCAACGGCGTCCTAATGCGGTGCATTACAAGGGAAGAAGACTGCGAGCTCCTCGCAGAAATCCATGGAGGCGAGTGTGGGAACCACGCGTCTTCCTGCACGCTGTTCGGTAAAGCCTTCTCACATGGTTTTTACTGGCCTACAGCACTCCAGGATGCAACTGAGCTAGTGGAGAAATGCGAAGCATGCCAGTTCCATGCAAAGCAAATTCACACACCAGATCAACCTCTACAAATGATACCTCCTACATGGCCATTCGCTGTGTGGGGGATGGGCATCTTAGGACCTTTCCCAAGAGCTGTCGGAGGTTACAAGTTCCTGTACGTTGCCATTGACAAGTTCACCAAATGGCCGGAAGCAACTCCAGTTGTGACAATAAACAAGCAATCAACTATCAACTTCTTGCAGTCCATTATATGCAGATTTGGAGTCCTAAACAAGATCATAACTGATAATGGGACCCAATTCACAAGCTCTGTGTTCCGAGGATATTGCGAAGACCTCAGCATTCAAGTCAGCTATGCCTCGGTAGCTCACCCGGCAAGCAATGGCCAAGCTGAGAGAGCAAATGCAGAAATCCTAAAAGGACTCAAGACGCGCACATATGAGCGCCTGAAAAAACATGGAGCCAACTGGATCGAAGAGCTTCTGCCTACCTTGTGGGCCAATAGGACAACTCCAAACCGGTCAACTGGAGAGACACCCTTCTTCCTGGTGTACGGAGCTGAAGCAGTCCTTCCTCCGGAAATCACCTTGGGGTCACTCCGGGTCTGGACCTTCGATGATGCCACGCAGGACCAGCTCCGGCGTGAAGACCTTGACCTCCTTGAAGAGGGAAGGTTCCGAGCAGCTGTTCGGAATGCCCGATACCGCCAAGCTCTTCGGCGCTATCACCAGAGGCATGTTCACATCCGACAGCTCGAGGAAGGCGATCTGGTGCTATGGAGAATACAAACTCGAGAAGGGTTAAACAAACTCTCCCCCAGTTGGGAAGGACCCTTCCGAGTGATCAAAGTATCCCGTCCCGGATGCGTTCGCTTAGCAACCGAGGATGGGACACCTCTCCCTAATCCTTAGAACATTGAGCACCTCCGTAAGTTCTACGCTTAATATCACAGAGGTGAGTCTGTAGTTACATGTGATGTATGTTATAGAGTCATTGTACAGAGTCGGGTAGCTCCTTCAGGAGGACAGCCGAACTTTCCCTAGAAGGTCCGCAAAGTTCAGGCAACACTTGTCACAGTCTCAGAACTAAAAGTGTAGCTAGCTACCTTGGGTCAAACGAGAAACGCAACACACTTAGTCTAGTTTCGTACCCTAAGAGTGTACTTGTTTCCCCTGTACCCCAGACCTATAATGAAAGACATCATTGTGTGAAAACAGACTCCACGTGCATTTATTTTGTACAGGCTCAATATTTTTTATTTTTCTCTTTCTTATCTATAACAAAGTTGTGCAATTCTTAATAAACTTTAGCTCGACAAATTCATATATAATTCAAGTTGCATTGTCAATTCCTCCAGGTCTAAACATTGTTAATGGTCTACTGGTCTGAATGCCGCTAAGCCAATCTAGGTCTAGAGTGTGCTATCGACTTAGCCTGGTCCTGCACCCTAAGTACGCCACTCTACCTACACCCCGGCAGGCCGAAGTAAGGCAAGTCCAGAAACGATCAGACCTGGAGAAAACAAGCCAGTGCACTTGATTGTATTTAGAATTGCGTTCGACCTAAAAATTTCTTTCAGGAATAGTAAGCCGCAAACGAGTTATAGAGAAGAAATGGATTTTACTGTTTTTCTTGACTTTAGTGTGCAGGAAAAATAAATATCTAATGATGATGGTGGATGAAGCTGGAGCTATCAAAGCTCCGACACCCCCTAAGATGGTCTACTGACGATGTTCCGAACATTGATAGTAGACATCGCCGGAGCTACAAAGTTCTGGCAAATCTAGGGGGCCAGCCGTCAACGTGAAGAAAAGATGGTGGGAAGACTCCCCAGTGGGGTCTACTGTCAATGCACCGCACATTGACAGTGGTCGCTGCCGGAGCTATCAAGCTCCGACAACCCCAAAGGACTAACAATCAATGCTCTACATGTTGACAAGGGTCACTGCCGGAGCTACTAAGCTCCAACAACCTCAGGGGGCCCCTACTATCGGCGAATTCGGACCTACAAACTACAAGTTCGAAGCGCACAAGTCTTCAACAAAATGCTACATCCTCTTGGTACATGTTCACAATCAAATTGTGTACATCTACCAGGGGGCCAAGTGGGACAAAGGTGTTGAAGACAAAAAATGAAATTCATAAAATTTCATAAAATTCTTGGGTTTCATTAATCTGGAGACAAGAGATTACAAAATTGGAGAAAAAGAAGAGAGAATACAAGCGGGAGCTACAAATAGAGTGTCCTAGACCCTATGGAAGAACGAGGCGACCTTCTGGGCAACCTCCGACACGCTGGCTTTGGTAGCTTCTCCCTCTCCGTCGATGGGGCCTTCAAGCACCGGGTCCAGTGGGAAGTGAGGGTCCTGATTTTTGTAGCACATCAGCATGTACTCTACGACGTTCTTCGCTAGGGATTGTCCTTCGGTTTCCAGCTGGTCCGTGATGACATCGCCCATCTTGGTGAGCTTGTTGCCTGCCGAGCTCAACGCCTGCAACGCCTGGTCTTGCTCCGGCTCTAGATTATCCAGACGCACGGGACTAAAACCCATCGGCGTCAGTGCGTCATTGGCTTTGCCCAAGAAGTCCTAAACTTGTTGGGACTCCGCAGCCCTTGAGCCTCGCATCTCTTCCAAGGATCTCCTGGTCGCCGCAATCTTTGAATTCTCCCAGGCAAGGTGCTCAACCTCTTTGGCATTCTGCTAAATCTTTTCAGCAACCTGCCTTTCGAGTTTACCGAGCTCCTCCTCCCGGAGGTGGATCCTGTTTTGGCGGTCAACCATGTCCTTCTCTCGGTCCTGCACTTTCTTCTCCCTGGCAGCAATTTCATTCTCCCTCTTGTGGAGGTCCTGTCCTCGCTGGCAGGCCTTCTTCTCCTCCTTCTCGCAGCACTCCTCCAGCTTCTTGGTGCGCTCCGTGAGACTCTTGTCACCTGGAGTCAGCCTATGAGTAAGCTCCTCCTCCCTCTTCACGAGGTCATCCCGCAGCTCCAGGAGTTTTTGCTCTTCATCTTCGAGCTTTTTATCCCGCTCCTCAAGAGCCTCCCAGCGCTTGACGAGGCTGTCGTGGATGGTGCTGAGCTTCTCTTGGCGCTCATTCGATGCTTCATTAGCATCCACGACATGTTCGTGGATGTCCTGAGACTGGCCGTCGAGGGATCGCATCATGCTTTCCCTCTCATCTAGCAGCCGACCCCAGTACTCCAGTCGGGCCTTCTCCCTTTTCACCCACTCCTTGTCGTCGGCAAGCCTCATCTGCACCAGCTTGGTCTCGAATTGGAGCCAGTTGCGCCACCTCCTAAGGGTTTGGTGCTCCTCCTCGAGGGCCTTGCTGTCGTGGTAAAAGGCCAGCTGGACCTGACGAAGACTGAAGTAGGCATTGTCGATAGATAGTGACAAAGGGATTGGCTCCGGACCTGCCGGGCTCCTCTCTGCTGGTTCCAGTAGGTTCTCCATAACAATAATCGGGTCCCACTCTACAAGAGAGGTCCCCTAAGCTTCCACAACACTAGGGCCGCCCTTCGGGATAGCCTCGGCCGCCGCCGAGGAAGGTCCTGCGGCAGAAGTCTCTACCTCCAGAGTCGGCTCCGAAGGTCCCGCCGCCAGGTCATCAGCAACTGGTCCCTCACGCTGGGGACCAGCAGCTTCATCTTGGCACCCTAGCTCAGGCACGGGCACCTCCGGAACCACCACCTCTGGGGCAGGCGTTGAAGGTTCGGCTGGAGCTGAAGCCACTTCCGGCTCCGACGCTGGCGCCTCCTCCACCGCCGGTTCAGGAACTGGTGCTTCGACCGCCATTGGCTCAGGCGCCGGCACTTCTGCGACTACCAGCTCAGGCACCTGAACTTCATCGAGACCGGGCTCTGCCGCCGGAACTTCATCAACCACCAGCTCCACCGCCAGGTCTTCATCAACAAACGGCTCTACCGCCGGGGCCTCATCAACCATCGCCTCCGCTGCCGGGGCTTCAACAACATCCGGCTCTAGGGCCGAGACCGCAGATACCTCCGGCTCTGAGGCTGGAGTGTCCATCATATCAGCATCCAAACCCAGAGCTTCAACCACCAGGGCTGGTGCCGCTGGTACATCTTCATTCCTGTGGTCCTGTGCTACCACATGAGCTTCAGGGGATGAATCTAGGTCAAGGACCACGACAGCTGGCGCCGGAGCTACCGCGGCCTCAACCACCTCTTGGGGCCGCACTGGAACTAGAGCCGGAGTCTCCGTCGCACAACATCAGTTGCTGCTGTAGGAACCGGAGCTTCAGCCCCTTTCTTGGGCACTCTATGGATGAAGGACGAAGAAACTCAAAACATAGTTATAACAAAAACAATCAACTGAGGTAAAAAATCAAACTTACCTTGGAAGACTTCCGCTCTAGCTAGCGCGGAACCTCTTCACCGGACGCTCAGGACTGGACCCTGTCGCCATTGGCATTGTAGCTCTGGAAGGTTCCCTGGAGCTTGCTCCCGCCATCAGCGACGTCTTGGTTGAGGCCCCCCTCGACCGGGAAGGACCTTCAGAACTAGAGCCTTCATCTAGCCCTGGTACTGGAGCCACATGGCTAGAGCTAGCGTCCCGAGGAGATGTTGATGCTGGAGTGGTTGTCGCTGTCGAAGACCTCCTCCGTCGGGGAGAAGGAGCCATCGTGGAAGAAGCAGGTCCGATGGACCTCCCGTCAGCATGCTTCAACTTCCTCTTGCGGCTCGAGGGCTCGACCAACTCTTTGCCCTTGCCTATGACTTCGGTTCTGGGCTTCAAGGCGGGAACGGAGCTATCCTCCGAAGCTTTGGGGATCGCCACCCCAGAGGTTGATCGCCTCTCCATCAGGCCCAAGTCGTCCAACAATGGCATCTTCCTCCGGAGCTCTCTGCACTCCTCTGGTATCATATTCAGGGGAAGGAAGGCCGCCGGTGGAGACATGTCACCAGGGCCGATGTTCCCAGGCTGGAACTTCTTGATATGGGTCTTCAGGGCTTCACCAGTCAAGTTGGTGTCCAAGCCGACCTCAATGCGGTTGGTGTCCATCTCACTATTGAAGGTCGAGGCAGGCCGACTCCTAGTCCTCAGCAGGGCCCACCCGTTCATCAAGAAGTTGCCGAAGACCATCTGAGGGGTCACCCCACCGTCGAAGCACTCCTGGATTTTGTCCATAATGGGCCTGTACTCCCTCGACAGCTCCGGCACATCACTCCAAATGTCAGTGTCGACGAGGGGGAGGCCTTCAGGCAGTTCCAGCCTCTCGTGTCCCTCGACGGTGATGACCACCTAGTCTTTCTTCCAGTCATCCCACTTGCCGGAAGGGAAGGACCTCAAATACTTGAGGGGGAAGTTTTTCCGCTTCGCGAAGTAGTAGAAGCCGATGAACTCATCGCTCTTCCTGGTCAGGTGGACAGTGAAGAAAGTCCGGAACAACTCCACGCAAGGGGGCACACGCACCCACATCTCGCAAAAGTGGACAAAAGTCGCCACCAGCAAGATTGAGTGGGGGCCAAGATGGTGGAGCTGCAGACCATAGAAATCAAGCAGCATCAGAAATAAAGTGGAGAAAGGCGGGATCAAACCCGCCATGGCGTACCCAAGGAAGTACACCATATCTCCGACTCGCTCCTTTTCGAAGGGAAGCTTGCCGCAACGAATGTCGTTGTCGAAGGAGTCACTAGACCATCCCATGTAGGTCTGGACCTTAGACAACTCCTTCTTGCTCCCGATGCGGCTCTTGGGAAGTCCCAACTTCATCGCAACACAGCGTGGCGAGAGTGGAAAAGCAAGCGAAAGTTTGGAGGATTTGAACGCAAGTTCGAATGAAGGCATAAAGAATCCCCAAATGGTGTGCGCTTTCCTTCTTAAGTAAGCCCCCGCAACGCTTGGATGGAAACCGCAGGGGAGCCAACGATACAGTTCAAAAACTTCACCCTGCCAATGACAAGGGGGCCCGGGGCCACCCCGACGATCAAGTCGAGGTCCTTACCCCAGGCGAACGGTTGTCATCATGAGAGGCGGGAAGCCCGTGGGCGGCGGCCTGACAGGGCGCGTGGAACCGATACAATTTTTGTATCGGGAACCGGTGACCTTCAATTGCGTGAGATCCGCATGCTCAGATCTCACCTGCTGCATCCTGGATATTGCACGTGGTGATGGTTTAACTGCGAACTACCGCCAACGGCCCATCCAAAGACCCTTGAAGACAAGACTCAAAAACCGAAGGATGGACCCACCTCTGGCAGAACGACTTCATCCAAAAGGTCTCTCCCAGAGGTGGGCCCAGGGGGCCACTGTCGGTACCCTGCGTACCGAATACCCCTTGGGATTGCAAAAAGATCAAAGGAACTTCACCTGTCTGAATTGAAGACCTCCAAAGGCCCCACACGTCATAAAGGACCGGACCTGCCTCCCTTCTATGGTTAGTCCCGGTACTGCCACGTTTATACCGCAACCGGAGCTATGTCCCACACATGGGAAAGCTCTGGGCTAAATACCTGCGCGGCACCCCCGGACCTAACCCCCGACAGAGGGAAGCTCCAGTACCGACACGTGTACAACTGCACCGGACCAACCCGTCCCAGACGGTAGGCTCCGAAGCTGCAACATGTCCAACCGTCGGACCTTCAGCCTCAACAATCAGACTGGTGGACCCCCAACGACTCGGACCTTCAAGGGACAATTAAAGACTTCAAGACCCGATTAAGTGTCATTAATACCATCTTAATGACACACGATCCGAGGGCCCTTAATACCAGTAACGACACTATCAAGGCTCGTTACCACACTATTATGGGCAATTAACCTCATTAATTGTGTATTAAGCATCAGTAATCGTGAGGGCCACATGTCAGGCCAGGCTAGTGATGTAACGACCAGTCCTTGTACTATAAACGGACTAGTCGAGCAATACACAGGCTGACTCTTCCGGAGACTCTTCCAGACTCGGCTCTGACACACGCTCACAAGTGCTCAAATGCTCAATACAACAAGTACACACCCCGTGGAGTAGGGTATTACGCTTAGGTGGTCCGAACCACGTAAATCCTCGTGTCAACTTACCATTGTGTTCTGAATCTCTGCGCGCCCAATACCAAACTACAAACTCCGCGGGCTACCAACAGTAGTACCGGGAGAATTGCTGGAACCAGACTTCGACAATGCAGAATCCGGATGTGTATCTTCTTTGTTCTGGGCACCCAGTCCAAATTTTCATCAGTATACACAGTAAGTTGTTTTGATGGAGAGACATGTAGGTGAAGTCCGAATTTGTCTGTACCTCGTACATATTGTTGGATCCTTTTGAGGAGACAAAGATGAACATCTTTCGGGTCATGCATGTGCAAACATGTCTGCTGAACGGCGTAAGCAATATCCAGTCTTGTGATGGTTAGGTATTGGAGACCTCCATCCAGCTGAAGATACTCACTAGGATTGTTGATGCTTTGGCCTTCATTTGCTGATAATTTGCACTTCGTATCAACTGGAGTGGAGACAGGCCTGCAATTTGTCATGTCGGCTCAGTCAAGCAGTTCGTCGGCATACTTGATGTGACGCCCGGTTCCGAAAATGAACCAAGCTAGCGCATATGTGTGCCCAGGATGTTCAACACACATACACGAGTGATTCACAAATGATAAACAGATAATTACCACAGCTCAAATTATTAAATAAGTACTCTTATTACATAATTCATTAAATCCTCGAATACAAGCTCTAATGAATATTAATGATAAGTTCAACTAATGCAGCGGAAATGAACTAATTAAGCAACTAAGCAAAAGGGAATAGCGCAGCTCCATGCAACACCACAGGCAAAGCTGACGGTAGACACGGCCTAGATCTCCACATTATCGCCATTAAACTCACAATTCTGACCTGCAACTGTTGGGGGGGATTGCAAGAGTGAGTACATGTCGTACTCAGCAAGTGTGGAAAGTATGACATGTGGCTGATTCAAATGACGACAATAATAATGGCTAAGTGCTGAAAAGTACAGTAAAATATTTGAAAAAGCAATATATGTATTATGTGTATGTAAACCCATCATAAACCATGTGACCATCATAATACCAGCCCATAATTCACCATTACCAATATCCATAATTAATGTCATAAACCATAATTCCATCCATAACCATAACCATAATCATAATATCAACCATAACCATTACCAAACCATAACCATTCCAATAACCATCCCATTACCAAATTCCCTCTAATCATGTAGGTCATCCAGGTGCTCATAACCGGGAGCACGACTATCATGATAGTTTAATACTCTGCAGAGTTTGTACCACTTTACCCACGTGTTTGTGATTTCATCACCCGTCGGCGACTAAAGAACCTCCCCTATGCCAATTACACTTCCTTTGGTGTATGGCCAAGAGATCACAAAACAGCCTTTACAAAGGGATTACTAGCCTATTCAGACCCCACTAAGGTTTCACCAGTGGCGATGTCTCCCACTGAGCACATCTTCAACCAAGGGCCCCCTCTTGAGCCATTCGGATCCCAGGGTAGTCCCACCAATCATCAACAAACCCAATCCGACTACCCCTTCCCCGAGCATCCACAATGGTCCAAACAGCACTAGCAAAGCCCTAATTAATCAGCTACGCCGCACCCATACTTGGCCTCGTGGTGGCACTGTAGTCCTGGCATATTCTCGCATGAACCGGTCCTTAGATCTAAAGCAAGCAAACCACCATAACATCCAACCCATCCACATACCAGGCTTGCTTAGATCACCCATCGTCATACCATATTGACCAGTTCACGTTAACCAGAATATCATTAATATATAATTAAATGTGTAGTGTTGTTTTTCCATCCCAATTAATTAAGCGAAGCAAAAAGGTAAAAACCCTTCCCGACTCTCTACCATAAATTCCAGGTGACAAGGGTGGTCAAACAAAACTAGTAAACTTACTATCATAGGATTCCCATCAATTTGACACAAGCATGCAAGTTCGCAAACAAAACATTTAATAAAACAGGATCAATATGCTTCAAGGACACTTGCCTTGCTCCGGCGGATGAGGTTGCTCAAGCGCTTCGAATTCTTGGTTCTGAAAATCCTTGTACACGATTTCTTGAGCACTTCCCTCTACTCGTGATCACACGTACAAGAAAATACATACAATTTAATATGATGCACACACATTAATCAACATGCGATGATATGCATGCATGCAAAGTACAATAATTAATTCACTACGGTTGTTTATTAATTAGATGCAACTAGTTCATACGTGTTCATACGAGTTTACAGGGATTTTAGGGTGGATTAATGCTGCTGAAAATAAAATTATAGTGCAACTAAAATAAATTTACGTCTATTAGATCTAATACGGTCGCTAAAATTCGCATCGGGAACAAATCCTACCGTAGATCTGACGGCTTGACGGTCGCGGAACAAATGCGACGCGTAGACGAAGTAGATGGTGCAACAGTCCCTCGGCGGCACGACGACGGCGACGATCTCCGGCGGACGGTGGCACCCTCCTCTTTTTCTTCCTCTTCTTCTCCTTTTTTTTTTCTTCTTTTTCTTCCCCTGGCGGCGGCGGCTCTGGTGCTTTTCTATTTCTTTTCTTCCTGGCGGCGTGGCTTTCCTTCCCCTGGGCGTCTCTGGCGGCGGCGTTCCTGGGATCGGGGGAAACCCCTAGGGACCTACGGTCCTTTTTATAGGCGCGTGGGGGGTCTCGATCGAGGCCCTGAGTCGGTTCCGGACGCGCGGACACGGCGGGAATCCCGCGGGATTCGGAATCAGGCTCGGGGGTCAGGGAGTCGGGCAAGCGGGCGTGCGGGGATCGGGAGCCGGGGCGTGGGGCCCAGGGGTGCTGCGCGCGCGGCGCGTACGGGCGTTTGGCGGGAGCGGCGGGATTTTCGGCGGGGCACGGCGGGTACGCGCGTGAGGGAGCGGGGGCGCTGGGGCCCAGCGCGGCCGGGGTCACGCGCTGTGCCGCGTGGGCGAGCGGCCGGGAGCGGATGACGCGGGAGGCGCGTGGCGCCAAGCGGCGGTGCGGGCGGGGCAGGTGGCGGGGCCCAGCGCGCGGGGCGGGTGCGCTGCGCGCGGGAGAAGGGGGGGGGCCATGTGCGCGGCAGGCGGCGGGGTGGGACCGGGCGCACGGCGCGCGGAGCGGGAGTCGCGGTACGGCGCGCTGGGGCGGGGTGGGGCCCGTGGGAGCGGTGCGGCAGGCGGGGCCCGCGGTGGGGTCGGCCGGCAGGCGCGGGGGCCGAGGCGCCTGGCGCGGTCGCGTGCGGCATGGCCGGCTGGCGGCTCGGCCGCTGGCCGGTATTTTTTTTCTTTTTTTTTTCATATTCTGTTATTATATATTGTTTATTTTATTTATCTTATTTATTTTATTTATTTATTATTATATAATTTATTTATATATTTCTTTTTATATATTATTATTATTATTTTATATTATTTTTTTGTATATATATAATTGCTATAGATATATTTATATATATTTTTATTATTATTATTTTTATACTTATTCCCTATTACAGGTTTTAGGATATAATTATTATTTTCTATTTATTCTTTTGCTACATACACTTGTATATATATGCTCCTTCTTTTATGTTTTATTATTTTCCTTTTATCCCACTAATGTTTAATACATGATTATGTATGCATTGCAGGATGCGAAAATTTAGGGTGTTACAATTCTACCCCCCTTAAAGTGAATCTCGCCCTCGAGATTCGATAGCGTGGAGAAAAGGTGAGGGAATTCTGCCTTCAGGTCTTCTTCACGTTCCCATGTAGCTTCGGTTTCCGTATGGTGGTTCCATTGCACTTTGCACCAATGAATCCTCTTATTCCTTGTGAATCCAAAACGATGAGGTTGGCGGAGAGGTCTACCCCCTTATTCTAAGGCTTACTTTTGGACATACTATATTTGTCCTCATCTCTCCTCCAGGAGACTTAACCAATAGAGTAAACTTCATATGAGAGACAGACAAACTATAATTGACAACATACTTTGATGCAATGAATCAATGCGATGCTCCAGAATCAAATAACATAGCCGCGGAGTTGGAGTTAGCGAGCAACATACCAATGACCACGTCATCCGCTTGTTGAGCATCCTCCGTAGAGACATGGTTCACGTTGCCACGAGCAAAATTCTGCTGTCCACGGTTTCCTTGTGGCTGTCCTCCATTAGATCTTGGGTTTTGCCTTGGCACATTGCTTCTTTGACCAAGGTCTGACTTAGGACACTGATTCGCAAAGTGTCCAGCTTCTCCACAAGTATAGCACCTCTTGACTCCACCAGAATTATTGGGACGAGCTTGGTTTTGAGCATTGGTTCCAGGAAAATCAGCACGAGGTGCATAAGGCATTGCTTGCTGTAAGACCTATGTGTGCTGAATACATTGGCTTGTAGTGAATACACTTGGCTTTGATGATAAAAGTTTTTAATATCACCAAAACACCTTTTTATCAAGGTCCGACTCTAGCTCCGAGCTACAGCAAGGTCCGACGATAGGTGCGGCTTGCTTTGGGTAGCTCCGGTTACGTTTGATGCTAGGTCCGACTTCTTGGTAAGGTCTGACCATATTTTGGTTAGCTCCGGTGAGCTTTATCTTTAGCTCCGGCATATATTTGATAGCTCCGGCATACTTTCGTTAGCTCCGGGATGCTAAGCTTCGACGTATCTTGTCTAGCTCCGGGTTTTGGGTTGACTAGTTCCGACTAGTTTTGATAAGCTCCGGATCCAGGATCCACTAGTTTTGATAAGCTCCGGATCCAGGATCTACTAGTTTTGATAAGCTCCGGATCCAGGATCTACTAGTTTTGATAAGCTCCGGATCCAGGATCTACTAGTTTTGGTAAGCTCCGGCGCTAGGTTCTACTAGCTTTCGTTAGCTCCGGCTCAAGCTCCGGGTTGCTCTGGCAAGGTCCGGAACTTGACCGCAGTACTTCTGCTTTGCATTTGCAATGTCTCGTACTTGCTTTACTTGATTGGAAAGATTGCTTAGATTTCATTTGCTAAGTTTTTGGTGCGTTTTGGATGATACGGTTGATATCGTTTCTACTGTGGTTTTGCAACATGCTTATGTGAGGTACTCACATAAGGTGTTGTGTTCGGAACTAACGTGAGTCAAGTCGAGGACTTGGGCTCGTATAGATTGGTTTTTTATTCATGTGCAGGTGTTGCTTGAGTTCAAGTCATGGCTGGTGACGAGATCCATTGGACTAGTCTCAGGAGGAGATGAGGTTCCAACAACCAAGTTCGGGAGGAACTGTGGTTGAGCGGGTCAGGAGGTCGCGCAGGATGATTGAATCAAGGGCAGTGCATATGAAGGTCGAAAGAAGGTGTTCGCACGTATGCATGAGGTGCATGACGTGGCAATATGCTTCTAGAGACGGATTATGGAAGGAAGATCTGATCGGAAGGATCGGATCGTATCGGTTGAAGACTTTGGCTGCGGCAGAGTCGGTTATGGCTCGGTATGGAAATATCGAGTTGGTTATGTTAGGATTTCGTGTGTGTCACGAAATTGAGTTGTTTAGGAATGTGGGATACGTTCCTAAGATGTTTGGAAGTCTTAAGATTGCTTCTATCTGCGTATAGAAGAATCTTGAGCAGTTATGGTAAGTTCCGATTGTGATCGGATTAGGATTAGAGTCCTAGTTGTATTGGGATGGCCTAAGGGCTGGTTATATAAGCAAGGGAAGGCCAAAGATCGTTAGAGACGACTTTGGGGGCTGTTCCTCTAGTGTTCTATTGAATAAAATTCGTAGTTTGAAGGAACTTTTGTGCCTTGTTCGTCCGACTTGTTCCAGACAAGTTTTACTCGTCGAGTTTCTGGACAACACTACCTTTCGTCGGTGGTTTTATCATAACTCGAGTTTTATTGATCCAATTGACGTGATTCTTTTTGTGTTGTCTTCGTGACTTGATTCTCTCTGATATATATATTACTTTTGTCACGGTGAAACACGTTTAGATTAGTCTCATACACGATTTCTTTAACAGATCATTTTTCTACTTAAGGGATTAGGGTTTTATTGTTTCCGCTGCGCAAGATTTTTAAATCTACCATTCACCCCCCTCTGGTAGCTTTTCACGTGCTCTTCGATCCTACAATTGGTATCAGAGCCACGGTGCTCTAATCTTTGGGATTTGCACGTGTTTTTGACTAATCATCATGGAGAAGTACTCCGCCAAACCTTGTGTGTTTTCTGGCATTGATTTCCAGGTTTGGAAGGCACGCATGGAGGCCTTCATCCAGGCGCAAGGCTTCGCAATATGGGAAAAGGTATACAAACCTTATGAAGTCCCGCCTAACGATCAAGTTACGGCTACGAACCTCCGGGACGTCGACAGTAACAACAAAGCTCGAAACTTGATCATCCAAGGACTCACTCAGAGCGACTTTGATCGTGTCGCACACCTCCGGTCAGCATACGATATTTGGAGAGCTCTCTGTGATTATCATGAAGGCTCCAACACAATCAAGGAGGTAAAACAAGATATGTTCAAAAAGGAATATATGCGTTTTGAGATGCAACCAGGTGAGTCTATCGATGACCTTTTTGCTCGTTTCAATAAAATTCTCAGCAACTTACGTAGTGTCAATGTAAATTTTTCTGATGCTGAGAATGCTAGACAACTTCTTAGTGCATTAGACATGTCAGTTTGGGAGATGAAAGTAACATCTATTCGTGAATCAACTGTCATGAGTTCTCTTACATTAGATGTACTTTATTCTAAACTAAAAACTCATGAAATTGACATCCTAGCACATAAGAACCCAAACAAGTCTATTGCATTTGTCTCACAACGAGATATGTCTAGCTCCGGTCAATCATCATCCTGCAATACTCTTGCTTTGTTGTCCTCACTAACCCTGGAACAGATCCAAGAATTTCCAGAAGAGGAGTTGGCACTCATCTCTACTAGATTCTCAAAAGCATTGCAAAATGTGAGAACTAGAAGGAGAGGAAGCTCCGGACCTCAACGTTGTTTTGAATGTGGTAAAACAGGACACTTTCGTACATAATTCCCTAACCTTTCAGGTCCGACCACCCGGGAAGAAAAACAAAGCAAGGTCCGGACCTCCTCTGGAAATTCCAACAAGAAAAAGAAGGGTACCATAGGACGCAAGATGATCAACAGCTTCATCACCGCGCTTCAAGAGCTCAGTTCAAGTGACATTGATTTTGAAAGTGATGAAGAGAATGATGACTTGGCCAACTTATGCTTCATGGCGGGCAAAGCAAGATCAAGATCAAGTCAGGAGGAAGCAAAACACAACAGTGACGATGATGAGGTATGTTCTACCTGCAATGAAATGTGTGATGCTATTTCTCGTGCAACTATTATTGTCAAGAAAAAGGACAAAAAGCTTAGGGATAGTGCTGCTAAAATTGAATCACTAGAATCTGAAATTAACCGTTTAAAGACTTTGATTCCTAGTGATGATGCATGTCCCTCATGTGACTTAATCTATGAACAATTGTCCTCTCTAAGAAGTGCACATTCCTCCACTCTAGACAGACTTGATGAAGAAATTGAAAAGAACAAAAAGCTTGCTGCACTTAATGATAAAAACTTAAAAGATGCTTCTTGTTCTACAGATGATTTGCATTGTTCTGCATGTGAAAATCTTGATAAGAAACTAAAAGATGCAATGAATGAAATTTCCATTCTGAACAATGCTTTACGATCTCATGAAGTTAAAAATTGTTCCAATTGCAAACTAAAAGAAAAAACTTCATGTGAAAACTGCCTAGACTTGTCCAAGAAACTTGATGACATGAATAGGACACTAGGTCGGTTTTGTAATGGGAATAAGAATCTAAACTTGCTGCTGAATTCTTCCAAGTCTTGCAAAGATAAAACTGGTTTAGGTTTTGATTCTCATGTTCATGCTAAGGCACATCCACCTAAAATTGTAAGGTCATTAGGAAGTGGTTTGATTCAAACAGTTCCTAAACAAAAAGAAGTGGTTTTCAAATCTGCAGGAGTGTTGCCTCATTCGGTTTCAAATAAAAATATTGCTTGCTCATCTAGACATGAACACAAAGTTAAATTTCATTGTACCTTCTGTGGTAGAGATGGTCATGTCATAGATTTTTGTTATAGACTAGCTAAACAACAGAAAAAGGAAAGAAAAATTGCTAGATCTTATAACTTTCATGCAATTAGAAAAACACAACCTGCTTTAGTGAGTCAGAAATTTGAAAAGGTAGCTTCCGGACCTTCTGGTAAGAAATCTACAAAGGCAGCTCCGGTAGTTATGATAGCTCCGAGAGTTACCGGATCTTCTGTTGTTCCCTCCGGAGCTTCAGTTTTTGCCCCCGGACCTTCTGCCTTTATATCCGGAGCTACTGGTTTTCACTCTAAACAAGTAAGAGCTTCTAAATCAACTGTTAAGAACAGAAAACCTCAATCCTTGACTCATAAACCTGCTGTTTTATCTCAGCATTCGCGTGTTTTTCCTGGTGCACGTCGCGTGACTCAGTACTGGATTCCTAAATGCCTTTTGACTAACCCCAGTATTGAGTCATCGGTGTATTGTGCTTCTATGTAGGTTACACGCTTGAGGAAGGAGAATATTTGGATTGTGGATTCAGGTTGCTCACGCCACATGACCGGTAACAAAGATTGGTTCTCCTCCCTCACCTTTGTGTCACGTGTAGAGAATGTTACTTTTGCCGATAATTCTTCAACTCCTATAATTGCTAAGGGTTCGGTTAGAGTAAATGATCACTACACTTTGAAGGATGTGGCACTTGTCAAAAATTTGAAATATAACTTGCTTTCTGTTTCACAATTCTAGATGAAAATCTAGAAATTACTTTCAATAAAAACTGCTGCAAAGTTGTAGATTCAAATAGTGAGCTTATTTTTAACATGTCTCGGTTTGGAAGAGTTTTTAAAGCTGATTTTGATATGTCTTCTTCTAAGCATAGGTGTCTAGTTGCTAATGATTCAAAGGACTTATATTTTTGGCATCGTAGACTTGGTCACGTAGGCTTTGATCACCTAACGCGTGTTAGTACTCTTGATCGCATACGTGGGCTGCCTAAGCTAAAAGGGGACAAAGAAATTGTGTGCTCTTCTTGTAGACATGCTAAGATGGTTGCAGGTTCACATACTCCTCTCACAATGATCATGACAACTGAACCATGTCAACTTTTGCATCTTGACACCGTAGGACCTTCACGTGTTCAATCCTTCGGAGGTAAATGGTATGCTCTTGTTATTGTTGATGATTATTCTAGATATTCTTGGGTGTATTTTATGGCGTCTAAGAATGAAGTCTTTAGTCACTTTAGAACTTTATTTCTTAGATTATCAATTGATCACCCAGGATCATTAAAAGCAATTAGAAGTGATAATGGAACTGAATTTAAAAATCAATTCTTTGATCACTTTTGTGCTGAAAATAGAATAGATCATCAATTTTCTTCACCATATGTACCTCAACAAAACGGTGTTGTAGAAAGAAAGAACAGAACCCTAGTTGAGATGGCTAGGACTATGCTTGATGAATATCAAACCCCTAGGAAATTTTGGGCTGATGCATTAGCAACCGCTTGTTATGTCTCAAATCGTGTTTTCTTGCATGCTAAGCTAGGTAAAACACCATATGAGCTCCGGTTTGGACATAGGCCTAGTGTTACACACTTTCGGGTCTTTGGTTGCAAATGCTTTGTTAAGAAACATGGTAATCTTGATAAATTTGAACCTAGATCCAATGATGGCATGTTTCTTGGTTATCCATCTCATACTAGAGGCTACCGTGTGCTTTTACTTGACACTAACAAAATTGTGGAGACTTGTGAAGTGTCTTTTGATGAAGCTAGCCCAGGTACTAGCTCCGGTGTTGCAGGACCAGATTCATATTCTCAGGGGGAGGGTATTTTCGAAGATGAAGAAGAGCCGGTGATACTGCCTGATAGTTCCGAAGTTGACACGTGTCCAGCTCCGGACATTGAACAAGCTCCGGCTGTCACCTCTGCTGGTCCTGATCATCCACAAATCACAAGCTCATCAATCTACAATGAACCTAATGAAAAAGAAGCTTGTGAGACATCTGTTCCCCTACGTTTTTACAAAGATCATCCCCCACAACAGATGATTGGAAGCTTGCATGAACGAGTCACACGGTCCAGGTTTTGCGATCCAAACTCTCATGCTCATTCTGCTTTTGTTGCTTCTTTTGAACCTAAAGATATATCACACGCACTCACTAATGAATCTTGGATTATTGCCATGCAAGAAGAGTTAGAAAATTTTGAAAGAAATAATGTTTGGAAACTTGTACCTCCACCTCAAGGCCACACTTTAATTGGAACTAAATGGGTATATAAAAATAAACAAAGTGAGGATGGGGTTGTGATTAGGAATAAGGCTAGGTTGGTTGCTCAAGGTTTCACTCAAGTTGAAGGTCTAGATTTTGATGAAACTTTTGCTCCTGTCGCTAGATTAGAAGCCATAAGAATCTTGTTAGCTTTCGCAGCATCTAAAGGTTTTAAGCTATATCAAATGGATGTTAAAAGTGCTTTTCTTAATGGCTACATAGATGAGGAGGTTTATGTCAAACAACCACCAGGTTTTGAAAATCCAGATTTTCCTAATCATGTTTACAAACTGTCCAAAGCCTTATATGGTCTCAAACAAGCCCCTAGAGCATGGTATGATAGGTTAAAAACATTCTTACTTGAAAAGGGGTTTACAATGGGAAAGGCTGATAAAACTCTTTTTGTGCTTAAACATGGCAATGACTCATTATTCGTTCAAGTGTATGTGGATGATATTATCTTTGGTTGTGCTTCTCATGATCTTGTGTCCAAGTTTTCAGCAATGATGAGTTCCGAATTTGAAATGAGTATGATGGGTGAACTCACTTACTTTTTGGGGCTGCAAATCAAGCAAACCAAGGAGGGTACCTTTGTGCATCAAACAAAGTATACCAAAGATCTCCTAAGGCGCTTCAACATGGACAAAAGCAAGCCTCTTCGGACACCAATGGGAACAGCAACAACACTTGAACTTGATGAAGATGGTGAATCCGTGGATCAAAAAGAATATAGAAGTATGATCGGATCACTTTTGTACCTTACAGCATCAAGACCGGACATACAATTCAGCGTATGTCTTTGTGCACGGTTTCAAGCTTCCCCACGTGTTTCTCATCGTCAAGCCGTCAAAAGGATTCTCAGGTACTTACATGGAACTCAAGAATTTGGCATTTTTCTTCCTTCTTCCTCAATCATTTCTTTGAAAGCTTTTTCGGATGCTGATTTTGGGGGTTGTAGGATTGATAGGAAAAGTACTTCCGGTGCTTGTCATTTTCTTTGTAATTCTCTTGTTGCTTGGTCCTCTAGAAAACAAAGTTCAGTTGCACAATCCACAGCCGAATCTGAGTATGTAGCTGCTGCTAGTGCTTGTTCACAAATTCTTTGGATTGTTCAAACACTTAAGGACTATGGGGTTGATCTAGATAGTGTTCCACTGTTCTGTGATAACACTAGTGCTATTTGCATTGCTAAAAACCCCGTGCAACATTCTAGAACTAAGCACATTGACATTAGGTATCACTTTCTCCGTGATAATGTTGAAAAAGGAAACATTGTGCTTCACCATGTAGATACCGAACAACAATTGGCTGACATTTTTACAAAACCTTTGGATTTCACTCGTTTTTGTTACATTCGTAGTGAAATAGGGGTTATGCATCCTCATGGCTTAAATTGAGGGGGAGTTTTTGAAACTTAGGAAGTCTATGTGTGAATCTGAAATTAAAATAATATGAGCATATTATTTCATACATATATGACTTTGTGATTCCTTTTACATGCTGAAAGTTCTTACTACATTACTCGTGTTATACTTTTTGTAGTTTTTGCCATGTCTAGTAATTGGAATAATTACTTACACTAAATCTGGTCATGGTCGAACTTTCTTGCTGTTTTGAACTTGTTGCATGCTCACAAATGCTTTTAATCATTAAGAATTTATCAAGTAATCAACTCACATGTTGAGTTTTTATGAACAAATATAAATTGAGAAAAGATCAAGAGAATATGCATGCATCGCACTTCTTCTTTCGAGATGGCTTGTCATTGCACTTAGATATGAACTTGGAAGAAGTTGTGTATGACTAAAACCATGTCCTTAAGCTTCTGATTGTCAAATGACATAGGCTTGGCTTGGTTGGTTAGAATAAGGCAGATGAGCATATAATCTCTTGCAAATATCATATTATCTAAATTTATGCTTTGAAAAATAATAAAATGCAGCAACAAATGTCATGCTTTCAGGTTTTGAAATAGTTGAGTTTGTGAGATCATGAACTGCTAAAATTGAAAATCACACTTGCTTTCTAGCATGGCTTACACTACATTATGTATCTCATTGATGTGATAGTGTAAGTTACTTGATAGTATGACTTGGGTGAGCTTTGTTTATATGTATATGTTATAATATGCTCATAACAACTAAAGAAGGAGAGATAATTTGTTTATATCTCATAACAATTAAAATTTCTCTTTTACCTTGCTGAATACATTGTCAAAGGGGGAGAGATTAATCACACATTCAAAAAGGAAGAGATAAGCATGAAGAGAATATGTGCATAAGGAAAGTTAATAAAGGGGGAGAGATAATATGGGATATTTTTTTTCCTTCCTTCTCATTTTATTTTTATTTAAACAAAAAGGGGAGAAATTGTTTTCAAAACTTTTATTTGAATAAGCCAATGTTCGGAATTTTAAATGGTGTTGCCAATGCATTCATCAAGGGGGAGATTGTAAGACCTATGTGTGCTGAATACATTGGCTCGTAGTGAATACACTTGGCTTTGATGACAAAAGTTTTTAATATCACCAAAACACCTTTTTATCAAGGTCCGACTCTAGCTCCGAGCTACAGCAAGGTCCGACGATAGGTCCGGCTTGCTTTGGGTAGCTCCGGTTACGTTTGATGCTAGGTCCGACTTCTTGGTAAGGTCCGACCATATTTTGGTTAGCTCCGGTGAGCTTTATCTTTAGCTCCGGCATATATTTGATAGCTCCGGCATACTTTCGTTAGCTCCGGGATGCTAAGCTTCGACGTATCTTGTCTAGCTCCGGGTTTTGGGTTGACTAGTTCCGACTAGTTTTGATAAGCTCCGGATCCAGGATCCACTAGTTTTGATAAGCTCCGGATCCAGGATCTACTAGTTTTGATAAGCTCCGGATCCAGGATCTACTAGTTTTGATAAGCTCCGGATCCAGGATCTACTAGTTTTGGTAAGCTCCGGCGCTAGGTTCTACTAGCTTTCGTTAGCTCCGGCTCAAGCTCCGGGTTGCTCTGGCAAGGTCCGGAACTTGACCGCAGTACTTCTGCTTTGCATTTGCAATGTCTCGTACTTGCTTTACTTGATTGGAAAGATTGCTTAGATTTCATTTGCTAAGTTTTTGGTGCGTTTTGGATGATACGGTTGATATCGTTTCTACTGTGGTTTTGCAACATGCTTATGTGAGGTACTCACATAAGGTGTTGTGTTCGGAACTAACGTGAGTCAAGTCGAGGACTTGGGCTCGTATAGATTGGTTTTTTATTCATGTGCAGGTGTTGCTTGAGTTCAAGTCATGGCTGGTGACGAGATCCATTGGACTAGTCTCAGGAGGAGATGAGGTTCCAACAACCAAGTTCGGGAGGAACTGTGGTTGAGCGGGTCAGGAGGTCGCGCAGGATGATTGAATCAAGGGCAGTGCATATGAAGGTCGAAAGAAGGTGTTCGCACGTATGCATGAGGTGCATGACGTGGCAATATGCTTCTAGAGACGGATTATGGAAGGAAGATCTGATCGGAAGGATCGGATCGTATCGGTTGAAGACTTTGGCTGCGGCAGAGTCGGTTATGGCTCGGTATGGAAATATCGAGTTGGTTATGTTAGGATTTCGTGTGTGTCACGAAATTGAGTTGTTTAGGAATGTGGGATACGTTCCTAAGATGTTTGGAAGTCTTAAGATTGCTTCTATCTGCGTATAGAAGAATCTTGAGCAGTTATGGTAAGTTCCGATTGTGATCGGATTAGGATTAGAGTCCTAGTTGTATTGGAATGGCCTAAGGGCTGGTTATATAAGCAAGGGAAGGCCAAAGATCGTTAGAGACGACTTTGGGGGCTGTTCCTCTAGTGTTCTATTGAATAAAATTCGTAGTTTGAAGGAACTTTTGTGCCTTGTTCGTCCGACTTGTTCCAGACAAGTTTTACTCGTCGAGTTTCTGGACAGCACTACCTTTCGTCGGTGGTTTTATCATAACTCGAGTTTTATTGATCCAATTGACGTGATTCTTTTTGTGTTGTCTTCGTGACTTGATTCTCTCTGATATATATTACTTTTGTCACGGTGAAACACGTTTAGATTAGTCTCATACACGATTTCTTTAACAGATCGTTTTTCTACTGAAGGGATTAGGGTTTTATTGTTTCCGCTGCGCAAGATTTTTAAATCTACCATTCACCCTCCTCTGGTAGCTTTTCACGTGCTCTTCGATCCTACACTTGCATAACAGGGCGCTGCTGCACAAACTGAGTTGGGTGTGGTGCATAACCAGGGCGCTGAGCAGGAATAGGGGAGCTGTACTGGGGTGCATTGGGTGGTGCAAGGCGAGGGCGCACACTACTTCCTTGTTGTTGTCCTTGATATGGCGCCTTCCTCTTAATCTCTTGCTCCATCTCACGGATCTTATTCTCAACCACAATTGTGTTGTCCACAAGCTTCTGGAAATTGGCATAATCGCAGTTGAGTAGTTGCACTTGGATCTCATTGTTGAGGCCTCTCATGAACAAATATTGCTTCCGGCTGTCTCGACTAACATCCTCGGGCGCATACCTTGAGAGTTGAGTGAACTTGTTGAGATATTCACTCACGCTTGATCTTCCTTGCCTTAAGTTCTCGAATTCTTGCCTCTTCAAGATCATAACACCTTCTGGCACATAATGAGAACGGAAGTTCTCTTTGAATTCCGCCCAGGTGATCCTCTCTTGATTCTCATGAGCATTGCATAGTGAATCCCACCAATCGGCGACTGCTCCAACGAGTTGATGAGAAGCAAAAAGAACCTTCTCCTGGTCATTGCACTGGACAATTGCAAGTTTCTTCTCCACGGACTTGAGCCAATCATCAGCATCCATAGGGTCAGCAGCTTGAGCAAAGGTTGGCGGCCTAGTCCTCATAAACTCTCTCAATCGGTCATGAGGAGGCGGGGGTGGCGGTGGAGGCATGTGGGGCTGATTGTTGATATTGCCAGCCTGCAACTGTCCCATGGTCTGTATCATGGTCTGCATGAGCTGGTTTTGCATAGCCAATAGTTGCTCAATGTTGATAGCTCCATGAGCAGGACCTTGTCTGTTGTTGTTTTGAGGTACTTCATGGTTCTCCTCCTCACCATTGGCATCCCTCTGGTTGCGAGTCCTCACCATCTGAAGAAGAGCAATAGGTAAGAATTTAAAAACGTCCCCAACTATATGCATCAAGGGATATGAAGCTAACCAACTAGCTATACTAGCCTAGGTGGACATGGTAATGCTAAAGCATCCCAAAATCCCCTATTAAGTACACAAGCAAAGAATATATATAGCAAACAGCACACCAAAGAAAAACACATCGATTACTGAGTGCTCCTATGTGCTCTAAAGTGTCCATTCTATCTAGGCTGCATCCTACGGTCAACCTGTGGCTCTGATACCAATCTTTGACGCCCGGTTCCGAAAATGAACCAAGCTAGCGCATATGTGTGCCCAGGATGTTCAACACACATACACGAGTGATTCACAAATGATAAACAGATAATTACCACAGCTCAAATTATTAAATAAGTACTCTTATTACATAATTCATTAAATCCTCGAATACAAGCTCTAATGAATATTAATGATAAGTTCAACTAATGCAGCGGAAATGAACTAATTAAGCAACTAAGCAAACTAAGCAAAAGGGAATAGCGCAACTCCATGCAACACCACAGGCAAAGCTGACGGTAGACACGGCCTAGATCTCCACATTATCGCCATTAAACTCACAATTCTGACTTGCAACTGTTGGGGGGGGGGATTGCAAGAGTGAGTACATGTCGTACTTAGCAAGTGTGGAAAGTATGATATGTGGCTGATTCAAATGACGACAATAATAATGGCTAAGTGCTGAAAAGTACAGTAAAATATTTGAAAAAGCAATATATGTATTATGTGTATGTAAACCCATCATAAACCATGTGACCATCATAATACCAGCCCATAATTCACCATTACTAATATCCATAATTAATGTCATAAACCATAATTCCATCCATAACCATAACCATAATCATAATATCAACCATAACCATTACCAAACCATAACCATTCCAATAACCATCCCATTACCAAATTCCCTCTAATCATGTAGGTCATCCAGGTGCTCATAACCAGGAGCACGGCTATCATGATAGTTTAATACTCTGCAGAGTTTGTACCACTTTACCCACGTGTTTGTGATTTCATCACCCGTCGGCGACTAAAGAACCTCCCTTATGCCAATTACACTTCCTTTGGTGTATGGCCAAGAGATCACAAAATAGCCTTTACAAAGGGATTACTAGCCTATTCAGACCCCACTGAGGTTTCACCGGTGGCGATGTCTCCCACTGAGCACATCTTCAACCAAGGGCCCCCTCTTGAGCCATTCGGATCCTAGGGTAGTCCCACCAATCATCAACAAACCCAATCCGACTACCCCTTCCCCGAGCATCCACAATGGTCCAAACAGCACTAGCAAAGCCCTAATTAATCAGCTACGCCGCACCCATACTTGGCCTCGTGGTGGCACTATAGTCCTGGCATATTCTCGCATGAACCGGTCCTTAGATCTAAAGCAAGCAAACCACCATAACATCCAACCCATCCACATACCAGGCTTGCTTAGATCACCCATCGTCATACCATATTGACCAGTTCATGTTAACCAGAATATCATTAATATATAATTAAATGTGTAGTGTTGTTTTTCCATCCCAATTAATTAAGCGAAGCAAAAAGGTAAAAACCCTTCCCGACTCTCTACCATAAATTCCAGGTGACAAGGGTGGTCAAACAAAACTAGTAAACTTCCTATCATAGGATTCCCATCAATTTGACACAAGCATGCAAGTTCGCAAACAAAACATTTAATAAAACAGGATCAATATGCTTCAAGGACACTTGCCTTGCTCCGGCGGATGAGGTTGCTCAAGCGCTTCGAATTCTTGGTTCTGAAAATCCTCGTACACGATTTCTTGAGCACTTCCCTCTACTTGTGATCACAAGTACAAGAAAATACATACAATTTAATATGATGCACACACATTAATCAACATGCGATGATATGCATGCATGCAAAGTACAATAATTAATTCACTACGGTTGTTTATTAATTAGATGCAACTAGTTCATACGTGTTCATACGAGTTTACGGGGATTTTAGGGTGGATTAATGCTGCTGAAAATAAAATTATAGTGCAACTAAAATAAATTTACGTCTATTAGATCTAATACGGTCGCTAAAATTCGCATCGGGAACAAATCCTACCGTAGATCTGACGGCTTGACGGTCGCGGAACAAATGCGACGCGTAGACGAAGTAGATGGTGCAACAGTCCCTCGGCGGCACGACGACGGCGACGATCTCCGGCGGACGGTGGCACCCTCCTCTTTTTCTTCCTCTTCTTCTCCTCTTTTTTTTCTTCTTTTTCTTCCCCTGGCGGCGGTGGCTCTGGTGCTTTTCTATTTCTTTTCTTCCTGGCGGCGTGGCTTTCCTTCCCCTGGGCGTCTCTGGCGGCGGCGTTCCTGGGATCGGGGGAAACCCCTAGGGACCTACGGTCCTTTTTATAGGCGCGTGGGGGGTCTCGATCGGGGCCCTGAGTCGGTTCCGGACGCGCGGCCACGGCGGGAATCCCGCGGGATTCGGCATCAGGCGCGGGGGCTAGGGGAGTCGGGCGAGCGGGCGTGCGGGGATCGGGAGCCGGGGCGTGGGGCCCAGGGGTGCTGCGCGCGCGGCGCGTACGAGCGTTTGGCGGGAGCGGCGGGATTTTCGGCGGGGCACGGCGGGTACGCGCGTGAGGGAGCGGGGGCGCTGGGGCCCAGCGCGGCTGGGGTCACGCGCTGCGGGGCATCGGGGCGCGTGGGCGAGCGGCCGGGAGCGGATGACGCGGGAGGCGCGTGGCGCCAAGCGGCGGTGCGGGCGGGGCAGGTGGCGGGGCCCAGCGCGCGGGGCGGGTGCGCTACGCGCGGGAGAAGGTGGGGGCATGTGCGCGGCAGGCGGCGGGGTGGGACCGGGCGCACGGCGCGCGGAGCGGGAGTCGCGGTACGGCGCGCTGGGGCGGGGTGGGGCCCGTGGGAGCAGTGCGGCAGGCGGGGCCTGCGGTGGGGTCGGCCGGCAGGCGCGGGGTCCGAGGCGCCTGGCGTGGTCGCGTGCGGCGTGGCCGGCTGGCGGCTCGGCCGCTGGCCGGTAGTTTTTTTTCTTCTTTTTTTTCATATTCTGTTATTATATATTGTTTATTTTATTTATTTTATTTATTTTATTTATTTATTATTATATTATTTATTTATATATTTCTTTTTATATATTATTATTATTATTTTATATTATTTTTTGTATATATATAATTGCTATAGATATATTTATATATATTTTTATTATTATTATTTTTATACTTATTCCCTATTACAGGTTTTAGGATATAATTATTATTTTCTATTTATTCTTTTGCTACATACACTTGTATATATATGCTCCTTCTTTTATGTTTTATTATTTTCCTTTTATCCCACTAATGTTTAATACATGATCATGTATGCAATGCAGGATGCGAAAATTTAGGGTGTTACACTTGAACTGAGAAAGGAAGAATCCAATCTTGTCACGTGTACTATCAAACCGGAGCTACCGCCCATAAGGGGGAAGCTCCGGGCTATGTACCGAAATAGCACCCCTGGACCTAACCCCAGACCGAGGGAAGCTCCGGAACTGACACGTGTCAGGCAGCTCCGGAACTATCTGTTTCCCACAGTATACTCCGGAGCTGCCACGTGTCCAACCATCGGATCTTCAACCTCTAACCTCCGGAAGACTCCACAACGGCTCCGGATCTTCGAAGGGGAATCAAGGACTTCAAGACCCGATCAAGTGTCATTAATACTATATTAATGACACACGAGCGGGCGACCTTAATTACCAGTAACAGTGCTATCAAAGCCCATAACTCAGTCATTAAGGGTAATTAAACGTGTTGAATGTGTATCAATATCAGTAACCGCCGGGGCCACATGTCAGGCTAGGCTAACTTGTAACGGCCTGCCCTTGTACTATAAACGGACAGGCCGATGATACATAGGACACGCTAGATACAAGCTCCATACACTACACGCTCACTCTGCACCCTGAACTCACTTTGAGCTCATACATCCAATACAACACCAACACACCCCGTGGAGTAGGTGAAAGTGCATCTAGGTTCCCCGTGGGTTTTGGATGATTGATGATGACAATTAAGTCGCTAATGAGCTCATGTGATCTTAGCACAGGTGTGGACTCGATCGGAGACGCAAACCCTCAATAAGGAAAAGGAAGGAAACGGAGTCGACTCGAAGCGTAGAAACTAGGGTTTCTAGCGTGTTGAGTTAGACTAGCCGTAGAAATAGGAGGGTGTGTGCGTAGAGTGCAAAGAGATCAAAGTAGGAGCTCAAGAGTGGTGGTTGAGGTAGAAACCCTATTTAAAGTTGCAGTTAGAGTAGTCTGGCAGGAGTGGCCGGACTAGTCCGCTCCTGGCCAGACTAGTCCGTTTTCACACGGACCAGAAGGTCCTGTGTGACTTCGGACTAGTCCGTAGTGGGCCGGACTAGTCCGTGGTACCCCTTAGGGTGGAGTTTCGGGACTAAGTCCTAGAGAGCGTACTTGTCTGTTTTGGGGCGGACCAAAAGGTCCTGTGTGAGATCGGACTAGTCTGTCCGTGGGCCGGACTAGTCCGTGTTGCTAAGTGCAGAGAGTTTTTGCGACTAAGTCTGGGAAGGCCGGACTAGTCCGCCCTTGGGGCCGGACTAGTCCGTGGTCTCCAGACTAGTCCGTTCTCACACGGAACAAAAGGTTCTGTGTGAGATCGGACTAGTCCGGTGAGGGCCGGACTAGTCCATTGTTGAAGTTACCGTTTGAATTTGAAGTTTGGCGGGTAGCGTGACGATTGCCGCGCAGTGCGACAGTTGTCAGAGGGGTCAGTGGTCCCCTAGGCCAGACTAGTCCGGGCCTGAGGCTGGACTAGTCCGCCCTTTTGCTGAGGTCAGCAGTTTGGGCTCGGGACCCCTATAAAAAGGGGACCCCCGGCCTCATTTCAAATACGCTCGAACCCTAGCGCCGCCACAGCCAACTTGGAGCACTCTTAAGCCTCTTTCTTGCCTACTTTCCCTCTAAAACTAATTCTTGAGTGGATTAGGGTTTAGTGAGGTGGAGAAGAGGAAGAACATCGCGCTTGTGCTCCCGGTTTGATCTCTTGCACTCATTGAGTCGTTGTAACCTGTGTGTTGAGTGTGTTTCGTTGTGTTGATCATCTTTGTGGTGTGGGAGCCTCAGATTGTGAGAAGCCCCAACGAATCTTGTATTCACTCTTTGAGATAGTGGAGAACCAAGTTAGGCCCGTGCGGTAAACTTGGTGAGGGAAGGGTTGTTGAACCCGGTCCTTTGTGGACTCCTCAACGGGGACGTAGATTCTTGTGTGGAATCGAACCTCGGGATAAAATCCTTGTGTCCCCGTGTTCTTCGCACTTCGTTTATCGAATATTTCGTTCTAGGGTTGCTAGTTTTGTTTCGTGCTTCACATTGCTATAATCTTGTTGAAACTTGACTTACTCTTGTGTTGGTAGTTTCTAAACTTGTCATAAACATATCCTCACCTGTAGCCTCGAGAAAATTCCCTTAAAACTTGCTAGAAACATTTTTTAGGGTTCTTCACGCAGGCTGACCGGACTAGTCCGCCCCCAGACCGGACTAGCCCGCCCCCTGTGATCTAATCTCATTTTATTAAGTCATTTGCAGGTCGATTAGCCTATTCACCCCCCCTCTAGGCAACTTTCAATTGGTATCAGAGCGGGACTCTCCACAAAGAGTCTAACAACTCGGAGAGATGGCTGGAGTGGTGTTCGAAGAGGTGTCGACCAATGATTCTCAACCGACACGTGAGGAGACAATGGCTTATCAAGACAAGCCAACGGATGATGAGGAGACTCGCCAGCTCAAGGCGAAGCTCCGGGAGAAGCTGAAGATTGTTGTGATTGAGCCGTCAAGCTCATCAAGCGGTGGCGGCGGGGTCAACTACAACCGACAAGGGTTCAACTATGAACGTCTTGCCGCCAACAACCACTACCTCTCCATCCCATTGGGGAAACCTCCTCAATTCGATGGAACCGACTACGGGATGTGGAAGCACAACATGAAGATCCACCTCGTGTCACTCAATCCCCATTGTGGCAAATTGTCATGACCGGGGTGGAGATCCCGAAGGATGAGGACAACATCACGCAAGAACAAGCCATCCTCATCCACCGCAACGCTCAAGCTGCAGGTGTGATCATCTCATCCCTCTCAAGAGATGAGTTCAACCGCGTTGATGGTCTTGAGGTGGCCAAAAATATATGGGACACCCTCAAGACGGCGCATGAGGGAAATCGGGTGGTCAAGGAGGCCAAGATCGAGCTCATCGAAGGAGAGCTTGGGAGGTTCGCCATCATGGATGGTGGATCCCCCCAAGACATGTACAACCAGTTGAAGATACTCATCAACAAGAGCCTATCATATGGCTGCACCAAGTGGACCGACCACGAGGTGGTGAAGAGGATGATCCGGGCATTCATGCCTAGGAACGTCGCTCTTTACTCCATGATTCGAGAAAGCCCGGGATTCACTCAAATGACCCCGGAGGAGGTCCTTGGTAGGATCATCAACCACGAGATCATGGAGAAGGAGGCGTTCTTCTACAACGACCTTCAAAAGTTCACCGCCTCCAAGATGAAGAATGTTGCACTTAAGGCAACACCCTCTTTAAAGGAGCAAGAGGAAAGCGATGAGGAGAGCCTCGACACCGATGAGGAAGAGGCCTTCTTCATCAACAAATTCAAGAGGATGATGAGGAGGAATAAAGGCGGACACAACTATGAAGGCAAGGGGAAGGAAAGAGCAAGGCCCAAATCAAAAAGGGCTTGCTACAATTGTGGCGAGTATGGCCAGTTCATCGCTGATTGCCCCCATGAAGAAGTAAAGAAGAAGAAGGAGGGCAAGCCTCAAGAGAAGAAATTCTTCAGGAAGAAGAGGCCCTCCGGACAAGCACACTTGGGCAAGGAGTGGGACTCTAACGATGAGTCCTCCTCCGAAGAAGAAGAGGAGAAGATGGCTACCATAGCCATCGGGAGGAGCTCCAAGGGAAGCAAGCTCTTCCCCAACCTCAACAACGACTACAAACCAACTTGCCTTATGGCAAAGGAGGGAAGGAGAAAGGTAACATCTCACTCCCCCTCCTCCATTTCCTCTCATGATGAATTTGATAGCGCTAGTGAAAATGAGCACATGTTTAAGGACATAAGCAAAAGCACCCTGCGTAGGATGAAGTTGCTTATGGATGAGATCTTTGAGAAGGAGGATCTCATCAACAGACAAGAGGACATGCTCATCCTTGAAAAGGAAATATGTTAAGAGCTTAATGATCTCCTTGAGCTTGAAAGAGAGAAGAGCAAGGCATTGGAACACGAACTTGCTCTAAGTAAGAAAACGTGTTCAAGTCTTGAGGAGAAATCAATTGAACTCAAGGATGAACTTGGGAACTTGTCAAAAGTTAACAAGATCCTTGAGACTCAAGTTGAGTCTCTCAAGAACAATGTAGCCTCTTCCTCCAAGAGCTCAACCTCCTCAAAGGCCTCATCCAATGCAACTCTGGCTTGCAAGTGCTCTAACTTAATCCTTAAGCTTAAGGATGAACTCAACTTAGCGCAGGGCAAGCAAGCACCTAAGGGTGCCATCTTTGACAAGGAGAAGGTAGCGTATGCACGAAGTGCATACACCAACACAAGACCTCCCCATGTCAAGGATGGTCTTGGCTATACTAGAGGTGGAAGGCATAACGCCAAAACCTCCAAGTATGGCAAAGACATGATTGTCTTTGTTAAGGGGAGTTCATCCACAACTAAAATTGAAAAGAACTCACCCTCTAGCAACAAAATGCCTAAATCTGAACCGCATCCTCTATTCCATGATTTTGATGCATCTTATGTGCTTATGAGGAACAAATATGGCAAAGTGTTTGCTAGATATGTTGGGCCACTCCGCAAGAGCCCCAAGCCTTGCGTGTGGGTGCCCAAATGCCTAAGCACTAACGTGAAAGGACCCAAGTCCGCTTGGGTACCTAAAAGGAAGGCATAAATTTGTTTTGTAGGCTTACTCCTCCGGCGGATCGAAATGGGTATTGGATAGTGGATGTACCAACCACATGACCGGAGAGAGGAGCATGTTCATAGAGTATGAGGAGAATGAGGACCCAAGTGAAGGAATCTTCTTTGGGGATAATAGACAAGGAAAAATCCTTGGCTCCGGTAAAATTGCTATCTCCTCTTCACATACTCTATCTAATGTTTTACATGTTGATTCCCTAGACTATAATCTCCTATCCATATCACAACTGTGTGATAAAGGATATAAGTGTGTATTTACTAGTGAGGGTGTGAACGTTCTTAGAGAGGGTAATGACTCGATAGCCTTTAAGGGAGTGCTCAAGGGAAATCTCTATCTTGTGGACTTTACCACGGATAAGGCTCAACTTGACACATGCTTAATGGCGAAAGCCAACATGGGATGGCTTTGGCATAGAAGGCTAGCCCATGTTGGAATGAGGAACCTTCAAAAGCTCCTTAAGGGAGAGCATGTTCGTGGCCTAAAGGATGTGGTATTTGAAAAGGATAGGCCATGTAGTGCGTGCCAAGCGGGAAAGAAAGTAGGAGCTCAACACCCCTCTAAGAATGTCATGACGACAACTAGACCTTTGGAGTTACTCCATATGGATCTTTTTGGCCCCATTGCTTATATTAGCATTGGTGGCAACAGGTATGGTCTAGTCATCGTTGATGACTTCTCTAGATATACTTGGGTGTTCTTCTTGCATGATAAGGGTGAAACCCCCGGTGTCCTCAAGAAATTCCTACGGAGACCTCAAAATGAGTTCACCTTAAGGATAAAGGCTATAATGAGTGACAATGGCACCGAATTCAAGAACATGCAAGTAGAAGAGTTCCTAGATGAGGAGGGCATCAAGCATGAGTTTTCCACTCCCTATTCTCCTCAACAAAATGGAATTGCCGAAAGAAAGAATAGGACGCTTATTGAGATGTCAAGGACGATGCTAGATGAGTACAAAACATCAGACCGGTTTTGGGCGGAAGCGGTTAACACCGCTTGCCACGCCGTAAACCGATTGTACCTTCATCGCCTCCTCAAGAAGACTCCCTATGAGCTTCTCGTTGGTAAGAAACCTAATGTTTCTTACTTTCGTGTCTTTGGTAGCAAGTGTTATATCCTCAACAAGAAGCCTAGGACTTCGAAGTTTGCTTCAAAGTCCGATGAGGGTTTCTTGCTTGGATATGACTCAAACACTCATGCGTACCGTGTGTTCAACAAATCCTCCGGAATTGTTGAAATAGCACGTGACGTGGTGTTTGATGAAACCAATGGCTCTCAAGTGGAGCAAGTTGATCAACATGCCATTGATAAAGAGGAACCTCCACTAGAAGCTCTAAGGAGAATGGCACTTGGAGATGTTCGCCCACAAGAACCATCTCAAAGCCCAAGTGACCATCCTCACTATGAAGTAGGTCAACCCCCCATTGGACAAGTTGGATATCCACTAGATGCTCCCCAAAGTGTAATGGAAATGAAGATCAAGGGGGAGGCATGGATCAAGGGGGAGACCAAAGTGAAGAAGATGAAGCAAGTGGGTCAAGAGCTCAACCTCTGCATCCTCGTGTTCATCAAAGTGTTCAACGGGATCATCCCGTTGACAACATTCTAGGAGATATCACAAAAGGAGTAACAACACGTTCACGTGTTGCAAACTTTTGTGAGCACTTCTCCTTTGTCTCATCCTTGGAACCTCATAAGGTTGAAGATGCCTTAAGAGATCTGGATTGGGTAGTTGCCATGCAAGAGGAGCTCAATAACTTTGAAAGGAACAAGGTTTGGGAGCTTGTCAAGCGCCCACAAGCTAATGTTGTTGGAACCAAGTGGGTGTTCCGCAACAAACAAGATGAGCATGGCATGGTAACTAGGAACAAGGCATGACTTGTGGCAAAAGGGTACTCACAAGTTGAAGGATTGGATTTTGATGAGACATTTGCCCCCGTAGCTAGGCTTGAGTCAATTCGGATATTACTAGCCTTTGCTACTCATCATGACTTCAAGCTCTACCAAATGGATGTTAAGAGTGCATTCCTTAATGGCCCAATCAAGGAAGAAGTTTATGTAGAGCAACCTCCGGGGTTTGAAGATCTAGACTATCCTAACCATGTTTACAAATTGCGAAAGGCTCTCTATGGCCTCAAGCAAGCTCCTAGAGCTTGGTATGAGTGCCTAAGAGACTTTCTAGTTGAAAATGGTTTTAGGATAGGCAAAACGGACTATACCCTTTTCACAAAGCACTTCAACGAGGATCTTTTTGTGTGCCAAATATACGTGGATGACATCATATTCGGTTCCACAAATAAGGTGTTTTGTGATGAGTTCTCCAAGATAATGACGGAGAGGTTTGAAATGTCCATGATGGGTGAGTTGAAGTTCTTTCTAGGTTTTCAAGTAAAACAACTCGAAGAAGGGACGTTCATAAGTCAAACTAAGTATACACAAGATATTCTAAGGAAGTTTGACATGGATAAGGCAAAACCCATCAAAACCCCTATGGGGACAAATGGACACTTAGACCTAAATGAGGACGGTCCAAGTGTGGACCAAAAGTTATATAGGTCTATGATTGGTTCACTTCTCTATCTTTGTGCATCTAGGCCCAATATCATGCTAAGTGTGTGTATGTGTGCACGCTTTCAAGCGGCACCTAAGGCTTGTCATTTGACCGCCGTTAAAAGGATCTTGAGATATCTAGTACACACACCTTCCCTAGGACTTTGGTACCCCAAAGGATCTAAGTTTAACCTCATTGGATATTCCGATGCGGACTATGCGGGGTGCAAAGTTGATAGGAAGAGCACATTGTGTACGTGCCAATTCTTGGGTCGATCTCTAGTGTCTTGGTCCTCCAAGAAGCAAAACTCTATTGCTCTCTCCACCGCCGAAGCGGAATATGTTGCAGCCGGAAGTTGTTATGCACAACTTCTTTGGATGCGACAAACCCTTAGGGATTATGGGATTAGCTTGTGCAACATTCCACTCTTGTGTGACAACGAGAGTGCCATAAAGATAGCCCATAATCCGGTGGAGCACTCTAGGACCAAGCACAGAGACATACGACATCACTTCTTGAGAGATCACTCAATGAAGGGAGATATTGTGATTTCTCATGTGAGGACAGAACATCAACTTGCGGATATCTTCACCAAGCCTCTTGATGAGAAGCGTTTCTGTGAGCTAAGAAGTGAGCTCAACATTTTGGATTCTAGGAATGTGGCTTAAACCACATTCCTCACATTTTTTGAGCTATATTTCGAAAAACTCTTATCTATCTTGATTTCTCTTCAAAAACTTTTTGAGAAAACTTTTTCTTGGAATTTGATCATGTATTTATCATATTTTCTTCATTAATCATGTTTGTATTGCTAGTTGTCCAAAAGGACCGATAGTTTGTGAGCAAAACTCAAAAATATTGTTTTTCAGCCCAGTCGGACCGGACTAGTCCGCTCCTGTGGACGGACAAGTCCGGGTCCAGACTAGTCCGCGGCTGGTCCACACACCGGACTAGTCCGCCCTGACACCAGACTAGTCCGGCCCTTGGGGACTTAAACCCCAGGGGCGGCCCAGACCCCTCCTCTCTCCTCTCAGTCCCGCTTCTCACTCTCCCGCACGATAGAAACCTCCTCCTTCGGCGATTTTTTGCTCCAACCACCAAATCTCGATTCCAATCCATGAATTGGAGTCTTTGGGAGTGAGGGATCATTTCCCCGTGCTCCACCTTCACGATCCATCTTCGATTTCGTCGATTCTCGCGGATTTGAGAAGGTATTCCCTCTTTTTCAAAAACTTTCCCCATTCTTGATTCTTGAAGTTTTTGATAGGAACACCTGCATTGATGTTGCTCCATATACCCTTGCGACCATAGCCTAGGAGTATTGCGCGCTGATTTTAAGATTTTTCGAAGAATCGATTAGGGTTAGGGTTTATCCTGCGCAACCCGGACTAGTCCGGCCCCTGGCGGACAAGTCCAGTTTGCACAGAGCAAACCCTGGTCCTAGTCTTCTCTCGAGATTTCTTTCGCAACGCTCCCTCTTCTTGGACTCATACCTTCTTTTCTCTGCATTTTCTGCAGCATGTCGAATTCAGAGCGGTCCCCTTCTCGTCTCAACCCCGCGGGCGAGGAAGAACGTGTTGAGACCTATCGAGGCCGCACCGAGGAGAGAGGTGCTGAAGTGCCCCGGGAAGGCCGCACCAAAGCACAGATCGTCGAGGCAAGGACGAAGGCTGCCCTCATTAAGGTGTAGAAGGAAAAGGAAGAAAGGCGGCTGAAGGCACTTGAAGCCTCCAAAGTAGCCGCAACCATTTACAATGAAGAAGAAGCTATGGCACGAGCAACTGCGGAATCTCTTAATGAGCTAAGGAAGAAGAAGAGGCAAGATAGGGAGGCTCACAACTCCAGGGCCACTGAGGCCAATGCCCCTAAAAGGAAGAAACTCGACACTGTTAGCGAGAAGGCAAAGGGCAAGGAGCAAGTCCAGAGGGAAGATGAGCCTAGGGTCGAGCGTGACCCTAACAAAGGAAAGGCTCCGGCTCCAGTCGAGCCGAAGAAGAAAAAGCCATCTGTCAAGGTGCCAGCGAAGAAGGCACCCGGAGGAGTGGTGATCCGTGAAAAAGGGAAGGCCCAGGCCGTTGGCCCTCTCATGATGCACAGTCCAGCACGCAACCCAAACCGTCAGCCTAACCTCTCAGCCAACACATTCAATGGAAAGGGAGCTGAGAAGGCCAGTAGGCTCAGAGATGAGAATGTCTATAGGTATGAGAGGTCCACCGCCGACCCTCGGTTCTGGTGTGACTTCCATTGCGATTACTATCGCACAGTCTACCAGGCAATGAAGAAGCCAGTGATCCAGGCTCAATGGGTGGACTGGACCTATATGGCTAAGAAGAAACCCGAGGCGTTTGATGCAGTGATTGAGGCAGCTGAGCGCCACGGGATCAAGGACATTCTTGGATTCAAGTATGACTGGAATGAGGAGGTCATCATACAGTTTTATACCATAGTTCACTTCCACTCTCGTGGCGACCGAGCCATCACTTGGATGACCAACGGTGAGCAGTACTATGCCACCTTCGAGGTCTTTGCTCAGGCTCTTGGTCTGGAGAGTCACCTGGACCATGAGATCATTATCTCCAATCTCAAGGCTATGGACAGGGATGACATGAGCTATATGTACCCTCCTCACGTCCGCTGTGAAGCTGGATTGGCCAGAAACATCCTTCCTTTCTACAGCATCCTTAACAGGATTCTTCGGAGGACGGTGGCTCCTAAAGAAGGGGATGCAGGGATCATCCAGGGTCACCTCAGGCACCTGTTGGCACTCATTGATGGACATGAGATGTTCAACCTTGTGGATTACATCTTCGATGATATCTACAACATCTCACACACACCCAACCGTGCCTGTGGCTATGCCCCTTACAAAATGTGTCTGATCAAAAAGGTGTCCGGGCTCGTGTTTGTGAAGGACACCACTCACCAGCCTCTCCGGCCCCAGATGCCCCCTGCTTTCCCGATCCCTCTGCGCCAGAAGAACGCGGATCCTCCCTCTCAGCCAGAGGAACCTCGTGTTGGAGCCTCTCGCCGTGCCTCTCACTCACCCAGTGGCTCCTCTAGCAGCGGAGTCCTTAAGTTTCTTCGGTCCATCTTCACCTCGTGCCGCAAAGCCGAGGTGCGAGCTCAGCGGACTGAGCGATACGTGAGGAAGCTCTGCGACAAGATGGAGATCCTGATGAGTCCTGAGGCCTCTGATGACGAGCTCACTCCATACCCCCTTCTCACCCCCGATGAGTTGGCACTCTTGGGTGAGACGGAGGGTACCTCCGCACCGGGCTCCGACGATGACGACGCCGACGATGCCAACTATCATGAGGAAGACGTCGAGGACCCGGAGGCCACGGAGAGCGACTCCCGCGATGGCGATAGTGATGAGGACAAGGACTAGCTTTTAGGTCCTTGTCCCCCTTCTTTTCCTTTTTGGTGCCTTGATGAAAAAGGGGGAGAGTTAGGGGGAGTTAGTCCTTTATGTGGAGTTAGGGGGAGGTAGTCTTTTGTGTGGTGTGCTTTTGGCATTCGGACTTCATTTTTAATATTTTCATGCTACTTGGATGTTTACATTTGTGCAAGACCTGTTAGTTTTGTTTACTCTCAATATAATGTTCTTATTGTCAATCTTATGATTATATTGATGTTCTTTATGTCTTGTCACAATTGTTGAGCACATCACGTAGGCACCCCACCATAACGTGTGTGGGTATGAAAGATCTCCTCCACCTCTTTTACATGCTGCATACATTGAGGGGGAGTCATTCATACGCACACAAGTTATGAAAACCAAAATTTATATTCTTAATTGTGAAGGACTTGATGTGTTGTCATCAATCACCAAAAAGGGGGAGATTGAAAGTGCATCTAGGTTCCCCATGGGTTTTGGATGATTGATGATGACAATTAAGTCGCTAATGAGCTCATGTGATCTTAGCACAGGTGTGGACTCGATCGGAGACGCAAACCCTCAAAAAGGAAAAGGAAGGAAACGGAGTCGACTCGAAGCGTAGAAACTAGGGTTTCTAGCGTGTTTAGTTAGACTAGCCGTAGAAATAGGAGGGTGTGTGCGTAGAGTGCAAAGAGATCAAAGTAGGAGCTCAAGAGTGGTGGTTGAGGTAGAAACCCTATTTAAAGTTGCAGTTAGAGTAGTCTGGCAGGAGTGGCCGGACTAGTCCGCCTAAGGGCCGGACTAGTCCGCTCCTGGCCAGACTAGTCCGTTTTCACACGGACCAGAAGGTCCTGTGTGACTTCGGACTAGTCCGTAGTGGGCCGGACTAGTCCGTGGTACCCCTTAGGGTGGAGTTTCGGGACTAAGTCCTAGAGAGCGGACTTGTCCGTTTTGGGGCGGACCAAAAGGTCCTGTGTGAGATCGGACTAGTTCGTCCGTGGGCCGGACTAGTCCGTGTTGCTAAGTGCAGAGAGTTTTTGCGACTAAGTCTGGGAAGGCCGGACTAGTCCGCCCTTGGGGCCGGACTAGTCCATGGTCTCCAGACAAGTCCGTTCTCACACGGAACAAAAGGTTCCGTGTGAGATCGGACTAGTCCGGTGAGGGCCGGACTAGTCCGTTGTTGAAGTTACCATTTGAATTTGAAGTTTGGCGGGTAGCGTGACGATTGCTGCGCAGTGCGACAGTTGTCAGAGGGGTTAGTGGTCCCCTAGGCCGGACTTGTCCGGGCCTGAGGCCGGACTAGTCCGCCCTTTTGCTGAGGTCAGTAGTTTGGGCTCGGGACCCCTATAAAAAGGGGACCCCCGGCCTCATTTCAAATACTCTCGAACCCTAGCACTGCCACAGCCAACTTGGAGCACTCTTAAGCCTCTTTCTTGCCTACTTTCCCTCTAAAACTAATTCTTGAGTGGATTAGGGTTTAGTGAGGTGGAGAAGAGGAAGAACATCGCGCTTGTGCTCCCGGTTTGATCTCTTGCACTCATTGAGTCGTTGTGACCTGTGTGTTGAGTGTGTTTCGTTGTGTTGATCATCTTTGTGGTGTGAGAGCCTCAGATTGTGAGAAGCCCCAACGAATCTTGTATTCACTCTTTGAGATAGTGGAGAACCAAGTTAGGCCCGTGCGGTAAACTTGGTGAGGGAAGGGTTGTTGAACCCGGTCCTTTGTGGACTCCTCAACGGGGACGTAGATTCTTGTGTGGAATCGAACCTCGGGATAAAATCCTTGTGTCCCCGTGTTCTTCGCACTTCGTTTATCGAATATTTCATTCTAGGGTTGCTAGTTTTGTTTCGTGCTTCACATTGCTATAATCTTGTTGAAACTTGACTTACTCTTGTGTTGGTAGTTTTTAAACTTGTCATAAACATATCCTCACCTGTAGCCTCGAGAAAATTCCCTTAAAACTTGCTAGAAACATTTTTTAGGGTTCTTCACGCAGGCTGACCGGACTAGTCCGCCCCCAGACCGGACTAGTCCGCCCCCTGTGATCTAATCTCGTTTTATTAAGTCATTTGCAGGTCGATTAGCCTATTCACCCCCCCTCTAGGCAACTTATAGTAGGGTATTACGCTCAGGCAGCCAGAACCACGTAAATCTTTGTGTCTACTGTGTCATTTACACTTCACCTTCTTGAGTCTCCGTGCGCCCACACCGAACCTCAAACTCCTCTAACACTTTAGTAGTGTCGGGAGATCTGCCGGATCAAAACCATCGACAGTTGGCGCGCTAGGTAGGGGGCGCCTGAGATTTCAAGAATGGTGAACTCAGCTGCTGGATCATCCAACAATCATCCTGCTGTTCAAGCTGTTGGGGGAAATCCCTCCAATATGCAGCCACCAGCAGGAGCCTCAGCGCCAGCAAGAGTCACACTACCACCACTGCCGCCTCCACCAGCAAATCAAGCTGGACAACGCGATGGTGCACCGGTGTCCATCACCACGTCGGAAAATCATGACAACCCGGAACACGCGCTCCATGCATCACGTGCTCTTCTCCAACGTCCATCACCTCCGGATGCATCCCGGGATGCACTGAAGCAGTGGAGGGCCAATGTGGAACATTTGGTTGCAGCAGCAGCCGACCGCATCAGCAACCAGGGTCCTCCTCCTTCAGGACGGGCCCCGTCGCAGTGACGGACCTTGTCTGGCAGACTTGGTCCGCATGTTTCCAACAACAGGAGACGTGCTGCATCACAACAGGTGACGTCATTGCCCTCCGGGGCACGACGCACTCACACGGTATCAAGGCTTTCAACTCATGACCTCCGGGCGGAGCTTGATCACCGATATCGCCAACAAGACAGCCGAGTCCATATTGAGCGTGCTCGTGAAAGACGAGAAGCTCAAGACATTCCTGCTCCTGAAGGAGTAGGAGGAGGCTGTTTAGCCCTGGCCATGCATCTGCGTATGGTCCGGTGGCCACAGAAGTTCCGGCCTCACCTGCCGGAGAAGTTCGACGGGACCGTTAATCCTGTCGAATTTCTTCAGATTTACTCCACTCCTATCTTGGCAGCTGGAGGAAATGAGGCCGTAATGGCCAATTATTTCCCAGTGGCTTTAACTGGGACCGCTAGGTCTTGGTTTATGAGCCTTCCACCCAACTCCATCAAAAGTTGGGAGGAGCTGTGCCGTTAGTTCACCGCCAATTTCGGGAGTTCATACACCCGACCAGGCACTGAGCTGGACCTTTTTGCAGTTGTGCAAAAAGGGGGAGAATCCCTGCGATCATTCATCCAGAGATTCTCTCAGGTACGAAACACTATCCCTTCTATCTCTAGCGCTTCTGTCATTGTGACATTCAGACAAGGTGTACGGGATAAGAAGATGTTGGAGAAATTGGCGATCAAGGAGATTACCAGTGTCACGGAACTCTTCAGCCTGGTTGACAAATGTGCCAGAGCTGCGGAGGGCCGTGAAATGCACTCCAAACCAACTCTGGAGGATCACAAGAAATCCTCCAAAGGAGAAGCCGCTACCTCCGGGAGTGACAAGAAGAAGAAAAAGACCAACGGCAAGAAGAAGTCGTCGGCCGGTGCATCCAATGCTACAGCTGCTGCAGCTCCGGGTGGCCGGGGGCCACGCCCCGAGAAGCGACCTCGACCATCTTCTGAAGGCGGTGGCAAACCCAAGGTGTGGTGTCCAATTCACAAAACGGACATCCACAGTTTGGAAGACTGCCGGGAGGTCCAAAACCTTGCCGAGCGCTACAACAAGCGCCGGGAAGAAGCTCCTTTCCGACAGAGGGAAGGAAAACAAAAAGTTGACGAAGCTCCGACTGAAGAGGAGTTAGGTTTTCAGGATCCCAAAAAGGTCCTGAAGGCCTTCTACACCTCCATCGACGACGATTCTGACGTCTCTGACAACGAGTGTCAGAAGACCTTGAACACCATTTTTGGTGGGTCATGGGACATCACCTCCCGCTGCGTCATCAAGACTATGCGTCGGGACATGGCTGCTGTAGCTCCTACAGCCAGGGCGGAGCCTCATCAGAAGTGGATGGACACAGCCATCACTTTTGATGCTTCGGACTGCCCTCGAAGCATGGTTGCAGTAGGTCATCTACCTTTGATGGTATCTCCTACCATCAATAACATCCAGCTCCACCATGTCATGGTAGACGGAGGTTCGGGGCTCAACCTCATAAGCTTCGAAGCTTTTACCAAGCTTCAGCTCCGACCTTCGGATCTCCACCCCTCTTGACCTTTCTCTGGAGTAGGTCTGGGAGCCATCACCCCACTCGGAGCTATTACCCTCCCCGTTACCTTCGGGACCCGGGAGAAGTATCGCACCGAGAAGTTGGTCTTTGACGTTGCTCAGATCAACTTACCCTTCAATGCCATCTTCGGTAGGCCCGCCTTGTACAAATTCATAGCAGCTTCTCATTATGGTTACCTGGTGTTAAAGATGCCAACACCAGTAGGCATTCTCCGGATCCGCGGAGATCGTACCGTCGGAGTAACTGCTCTGGAAGAACTCCATGCGCTTACTACGGCGCAAGAGGAGGACTCCAGGCAGGAGCAAGCTCCAAAACCCCCGAGCATTCATCAGCGAGGCTCGACTTCTGCACCTCGTGTGCAGCCAAGCGGTGACACCGACATTCCCGTCAATGTCGTCCAAATTGGTTCCGATGCCACTCAGACCACCTGTATATCAGGGGGATTGAACGACAAATAGGAACTCGTGCTCATCACTTTCCTCCGGGCTAATGTCGACGTGTTTGCCTGGCAACCGTCACAAATGTCTGGGATCCCTAGGGAAGTGATTGAGCACAATCTAAAGATCTACCCCGACGCCCGGCCTGTGCATCAGAAGCCTCGGAAGCAATCCGTAGAGCGACATAACTTCATTCGACAAGAAGTGAAGAAATTGCTCGAAGCTGGATTCATCCGAGAAGTCTTCCATCCAAAATGGTTGGCAAACCCAGTCGTTGTGCCCAAGGCCGGCGGGAAGCTTCGGATGTGTATCGACTATACAACACTAAATAAGGCATGTCCAAAAGATCCATTCCCACTACCTAGAATAGATCAGATAGTGGATTCCACCTCCGGATGTGAATTACTGTGTTTCCTAGATGCATATTCTGGGTATCATCAAATCAGAATGTCTAGGGAAGATGAAGAGCATACCTCTTTCATCACAGTAGATGGATTGTACTGTTATACAGCCATGCCATTTGGTCTCAAGAATGCAGCTTCAACCTTTGTACGAGCTATGTACAAAACCTTTGAAGAACTCATTAGAGACATAGTGGAAGTGTACGTCGATGACATCATGGTCAAGGTCAAGAACAAGGAGTAACTCCTTGACACCTTGCAGGCTGTCTTCGACAAGCTACGGGTCACCCGCACAAAGCTAAATCCAAACAAGTGTGTCTTCGGGGTTAGCTCTGGAAAACTTCTTGGTTTCCTGGTAAGTCACCGGGGCATAGAAGCTAATTCGGCGAAGATCAAAGCCATTGAAGACATGCGGCCACCAGCTCGCATCAAGGATGTCCAAAAGCTAATCGGATGTCTAGCAGCCCTCAGCCGGTTCATTTCAAGACTGGCGGAATGGGCACTCCCCTTCTTCAAGTTATTGAGGAAGTCCGAACCATTCCAATGGTTTGAAGAAGCGGAAAAGGCGTTCCAGGAGCTAAAACAGTTCCTCACCACCCTACCAACTCTGGTAGCTCTGAACCCTCGTGAGCCTTTGGTGCTTTACATTTTAGCCACTGACGAAGTCGTCAGTATGGTCCTGGTCGCGGAGAGACTAGAACTACCCCATACTCAGGAATCCAGACCCCTTCGGGAGGGTCCGGAGAATCCTGAAAGCGAGTCTGTGTCCCAGCTCCCAGACTTGAATCCACAAGAAGTCACTTCAGAAGACCCAGACCCCTCCGGGAGTGTCCAGGTCGCTTCTCAAGAAGCTCCGGGATCCTCCAGCCAGGACTCGGAGGTCGTCGAAGAAAATCCGGATCCCTCTGGGAGGATCCGGGTCAGTGAAGAGGAAGCTCCGGGCCCCTCCGGGAGGGTCCGGACCATTCAGTGCTCAGTGTACTTCATCAGCAAAGTACTACATGATGCGAAGATTTGGTACTTAGAGGTGCATAAGTTGCTCTATGCAGTTCTTATTGCCTCCAGGAAGCTTCGCCATTACTTCCAAGCTCACAAAATCTCAGTGGTGACCTCTTACCCACTTCGAGCAATCTTGCATAATACCAACTCAACTGGGAATATTGCAAAGTGGGCGGCAGAATTGGACGAATTCGATCTCGAATTCATTTCAAGGCAAGCAATCAAGAGTCAAGCATTGGTAGACTTCGTGGCGGAATGGACTCCCTCTCCATCAAACCCTGGGGGCCCCAATGAGCATAAGCCGGAACACAAAGCTCCGGTCTTCACTGAGCCTCACTGGACCCTCTACTTCGACGGCTCCATGCAAAAGCAGGGGGCCAGAGCTGGAATCCTTCTCCTCGCACCAACAGGGGAGATGGTAAAATACATGGTACACCTTGACTTCAAGACGACCAACAATATGGCGGAGTACGAAGCACTCATCTACGGACTAAAGGTGGCACTATCATACGGTGTTAAGCAACTGCTGGTCAAGGGAGATTCACAGCTCATCATTAAGCAAGTGAAGGGTGAATGCTCCTGCAAAAATCTCCAGCTAGCTGCTTACCTCCTTGAAGTCCAGAGGCTTCAGAAGGACTTCGAAGTCCTAGATCTCCACCATGTCCGGCGTGCCCACAACACTGAAGCCGACGAACTCTCGACGAAAGCGTCAACCGGAGCTCCGGCTCCTGACGGAACTTTTGTCCGGAGGTTGTCAAAACCCACAGCTCAGCCTGCCGAACTGAGCGAAGGGGGCGAGATCAGCATCCCGAAGCTGACGGTCCCAATGGCCCTGTTACCATGGCAGCCATCAAGGGTCGTAGGTGCTGCCGGAAGCTCCGAGCAACCTAGCACGCAAGACTCAAATGCTCAAGTAAGTTCTTATGCATGGATCTCGGAGATCCGGAACTACTTGAAAGACAATATCCTTCCTGACGATGATGTATCCACTGACCGGGTAGTCAGATTGGCTAAAAGATACACGTTGGTAGAAGGGGATCTCTACCGGCGCGATGCCAATGGCATCCTAATGCGGTGCATCACAAGGGAAGAAGGTTGCGAGCTCCTCGCAGAAATCCATGGAGGCGAGTGTGGGAACCACGCTGTGAGGACCGGAATCCACACATCCGAGGATCTCATTGGGTGGTGTCGTGCGATGCGACACCCAACAGTATACAAGAATAGAACCAGAATAAAGTACAAGACCAAGTCTTTTATTTAATACACAGCGGAAGTTTTTACAATACTATAGGAAAAAAAGAAATATATATATATATATATATATATATATATATATATTATAGCTACGCTCTCGGCACTAGCTATGCAAAAGCAAAGTTATCCATGCCTGGGATACTTTGCACTAGCAACACGCAAACTATGGCGGCGTGCAGGGTTCCCACTCGGCTGTACACCCTGGAGGGGGTGTTGCCTCATCGTCAAACCCATCCTCAACAGAGTAACCTGCAAAAACTCGTTAACTGCAAACGTGAGCATAAGGCTCAGCAAGACTAACCCGTCTCACTAGACATATGCAAGGTGGATGCTAAACATAGGTAAGTTGAAGCATAAATGTCTCGCCTACAAGTTGATCCTTATAATCAAGTTTTAAGTAGCAAATGACATTTCCCAAGCACGGCACATCATGGGCTTCACAATCAAACAAGAAACGCTTTACCAATGATATGACATGCTCGAGACACATAATGCTATTACAGCTAAAGTATGGGGAAATTGAAAATCTTTAGTTATACTATCTCTAAACCAAACAAGGTTGCAAAGTAATTATAATTCAATACCATATGACTTTTCTGACTTCTTTAGTATTTACTACGTCACCGCTCAGTGAACAAGTGGTACTCTATTACTGCGAGGGACAGTGATTGCAATCAAGACACACCCGGACAACACGACACATACGTCGTTCGGAAGTGTCAGCGAGCATACCTGTACCTATCTAACACTTCAGTACTAGGCGTATATGGCCACCTTTCACAAGAAACTCGAATGTTGAGCCCGTCTCACCTTCGCAAACAGAAGGTCTCTGCACGAAACACCTCAGGTGTCCGCCGACCGATTTACACCTTACTGTCCTCAACCCACCCCTATCGATGGTGAGTTAATGGGTCCCGACATCCCAGTTATCAAGTTACATCAGTTTATTGGATTCCATAGGTCCATTATATTGTCGGTACAATTCAAGCTTGTCCGAAGGGGCTGCATACGGACGGGCCTTAATCGACACAGGCAGGGCTATGCGACCAAGGCTCAATTCTCGCCGCTTCCTATCCATTCCCTGCCCGGTCTCAATTTCATTATATTAAGCCATTTTCTATTCAACCAATCCTGTGAGATACATCTCTCGCGAGTAGATTCCAACTACCCGACTTCTACCGTATCTCCTATGCATTTGCGAAGCAGTTACTACAGGTCAACTGTAACTCGTGCCAAATAAACCCTGGGATCTTTGGTCATGCATGTGGAGTATCATTCACCCTAAACGTAATGCACAATTCATATACTACTCATCATAGTGATAAAGCAAAAGTTTATAAACGACTTAAATGCAAACTGGGGCTTGCCTTGTTGCAGGTCAGGTTCTGAGTTAGAAATTGGAAGATGCTCTTCCAAGGCCTCTGACTCCTCCTCGACTTCGGTTACTATACGATATGCATAAAATACGGTATGAATGACTTTGAAAATATTTAATATCAAGACCAGGATTTTAATTTATGGTGACCATTATAGGATAATTAGTTATTTGGCTTGGGAACGTTGAATTAGGTATTTAGGGAATACTATAGAAGTTCTTGCAAAGAACAGGAGATGATCAAAGTAGAGTGTGGTCTCTAAGATTATGGCAAGAAAATAACTTCCACAATTTTTAGAGATGAAACTGCAGCTTGAATATAGCCATCAGTTGATAATCAAGATAGAGAAAATTGTCCTGGTCCTAGCAAAAGTGGTTTCATAAATTTCTAAGCCTTGGTGAAGAATTGATTGAGTTTCTAAGTTGACAAGAATTTCTGGAATTGTCTTGTAATTGAACTTTTAAGCATTTAGTCAATATTCAGTTTGAAATTGAATTAAGACTAGAATATGAGGTCCATTAAATCCAAGATTTTTACAGGAGCTAAGGTACGACCAAAGGAAGATTCAGTCCAAATTTGGGGCATAATAAAGCATCTGCATATCTGTGAAAATTCAATAACTGAAAAAGGTAATTGAATTATACAGAGGTTAAAACAGGTGCAATGGCTCCCAAATTTTTGCTGGTAGTCAAGAATAGGACAATAATTTTTATGTGAATTTTGGGGAGTTTTCCAGGGAATACTTCATCTGGAAAAATTGCATTTTACTTGGGAACGATTAATTTCTACAGAATTAAATATTGATTTTCACAGAGCCTAATTGGTTCTGAGCGAAACTAGAGCTCAAAAGGCTTTCAAACAAAATTTGTTTGAATGAATTTGGAGTATTCTACAGAAAGATATTCAATTTAGAAGTTTGGACAAATTTCTAGAATTAAATACATCCCAAAGACCACGTGGCGCATTGTGCTTGAGGCAGCACCGGGGTCCACAGAATTAAAGCTGTAAGACCTATGTGTGCTGAATACATTGGCTTGTAGTGAATACACTTGGCTTTGATGATAAAAGTTTTTAATATCACCAAAACACCTTTTTATCAAGGTCCGACTCTAGCTCCGAGCTACAGCAAGGTCCGACGGTAGGTCCGGCTTGATTTGGGTAGCTCCGGTTTTGTTCGATGCTAGGTCCGACTTTTTGGTAAGATCCGACTAGCTTTGGTTAGCTCCGGTGAGCTTTATCTTTAGCTCCGACATGTCCTTGATAGCTCCGACATATATTTGATAGCTCCGGCATGCTTTTGCTAAGCTCCGACGTACTTTGTCTAGCTCCGGTTTTTGGGTTGACTAGTTCCGACTAGTTTTGGTAAGCTCCGGATCTAGGATCTACTAGTTTTGGTAAGCTCCGGATCTAGGATCTACTAGTTTTGGTAAGCTCCGGATCTAGGATCTACTAGTTTTGGTAAGCTCCGGATCCAGGATCTACTAGTTTTGGTAAGGTCCGGCGCTAGGTTCTACTAGTTCTTGGTAGCTCCGGCTCAAGCTCCGGGTTGCTCTGGGAAGGTTCGGAACTTGACCGAAGTGCTTCTGCTTTTCATTTGCAATGTTTCGTACTTGCTTTACTTGATTGTAAAGATTGCTTAGTTTTCATTTGCTAAGTTTTTGGTGCGTTTTGGATGATACGGTTGATATCGTTTCTACTGTGGTTTTGCAACATGCTTATGTGAGGTTCTCACGTAAGGTGTTGTGTTCGGAACTAACATGAGTCAAGTAGAGGACTTGGGCTCGTATGGATTGTTTGTTTGTTCATGTGCAGGTGTTGCTTGAGTTCAAGTCATGGCTGGTGACAGGATCCATTGGACTAGTCTCAGGAGGAGATGAGGTTCCAACAACCAAGTTCGGGAGGAACTGTGGTTGAGCGGGTCAGGAGGTCGCGCAGGATGATTGAATCAAGGGCAGTGCATATGAAGGTCGAAGGAAGGTGTTCGCACGTATGCATGCGGTGCATGACGTGGCAATATGCTTCTAGAGACGGATTATGGAAGGAAGATCTGATCGGAAGGATCGGATCGTATCGGTTGAAGACTTTGGCTGCGGCAGAGTCGGTTTCGGCTCGGTATGGGAAGTATCGAGTTGGTTATGTTAGGATTTCGTGTGTGTCACGAAATTGAGTTGTTTAGGAATGTGGGATACGTTCCTAAGGTGTTTGGAAGTCTTAAGATTGCTTCTATCTGCGTATAGAAGAATCTTGAGCAGTTATGGTAAGTTCCGATTGTGATCGGATTAGGATTAGAGTCCTAGTTGGATTGGGATGGCCTAAGGGCTGGTTATATAAGCAAGGGAAGGCCAAAGCTCGTGGTGCACGACTTTGGGGCTGTTCCTCTTGTGTTCTATTGAAAAAAATTCGTAGTTTGAAGGAATTTTTGTGCCTTGTTCGTCCGACTTGTTCCAGACAAGTTTTACTCGTCGAGTTTCTGGACAGCACTACCTTTCGTCGGTGGTTTTATCATAACTCGAGTTTTATTGATCCAATTGACGTGATTCTTTTTGGGTTGTCTTCACAACTTGATTGTCTATCATCTGTAAAAATTTCACGGTCATTGGATTTGTGGTTTTTGATCTACACGAGTTTCCTTGCAGCATTCCAGAAACTGTTTTTCTCGGGTAGGTCAGATTGACCAGTGTTTGATCTTTTGATCATAACTTGAGTTTTTCTCGACGGATTTTAGTAATTCCTTTTGTGTTGTCTTCGTGACTTGATTCTCTCTTATAACTATCACTTTTGTCACGGTAAAACACGTTTAGATTAGTCTCATACACGATTTCTTTAACAGATCGTTTTTCTACCGAAGGGATTAGGGTTTTATTGTTTCCGCTGCGTAAGATTTTTAAAGCTACCATTCACCCCCCCTCTGGTAGCTTTTCACGTGCTCTTCGATCCTACAATTGGTATCAGAGCCACGGTGCTCTAATCTTTGAGATTTGCACGTGTTTTTGACTAATCATCATGGAGAAGTACTCCGCCAAACCTTGTGTGTTTGCTGGTATTGATTTCCAGGTTTGGAAGGCACGCATGGAGGCCTTCATCCAGGCGCAAGGCTTCGCAATATGGGAAAAGGTGTACAAACCTTATGAAGTCCCGCCTAACGATCAAGTTACGGCTACGAACCTCCGGGATGTCGACAACAACAACAAAGCCCGAAACTTGATCATCCAAGGACTCACTCAAAGCGACTTTGATCGTGTTGCGCACCTCCGATCAGCATACGATGTTTGGAGAGCTCTCTGTGATTATCATGAAGGCTCCAACACAATCAAGGAGGTAAAACAAGATATGTTCAAGAAAGAATATATGCGCTTTGAGATGCAACCAGGTGAGTCAATCGATGACCTCTTTGCTCGGTTCAATAAAATTCTCAGCAACTTACGTAGTGTCAATGTTAATTTTTCTGATGCTGAGAATGCTAGACAACTTCTTAGTGCATTAGACATGTCAGTTTGGGAGATGAAAGTAACATCCATTCGTGAATCAACTATCATGAGTTCTCTTACATTAGATGTACTTTATTCTAAACTAAAAACTCATGAAATTGACATCCTAGCACGAAAGAACCCAAACAAGTCTATTGCATTTGTCTCACAACGTGATATGTCTAGCTCCGGCCAATCATCATCCTGCAATACTCTTGCTTTGTTGTCCTCACTAACCCTGGAGCAGATCGAAGAAATTCCAGAAGAGGAGTTGGCACTCATCTCTACTAGATTCTCAAAAGCATTGCAAAATGTGAGAACTAGAAGGAGAGGAACCTCCGGACCTCAACGTTGTTTTGAATGTGGTAAAACAGGACACTTTCGTACAGAATGCCCTAACCTTTCAGGTCCGACCACCCGGGAAGAAAAACAAAGCAAGGTCCGGACCTCCTCTGGAAATTCCAACAAGAAAAAGAAGGGTACCATAGGACGCAAGATGATCAACAGCTTCATCACCACGCTTCAAGAGCTCAGTTCAAGTGACATTGATTTTGAAAGTGATGAAGAGAATGATGACTTGGCCAACTTATGCTTCATGACGGGCAAAGCAAGATCAAGATCAAGTCAGGAGGAAGCAGAACACAACAGTGACGATGATGAGGTATGTTCTACCTGCAATGAAATGTGTGATGCTATTTCTCATGCAACTATTATTGTCAAGAAAAAGGACAAAAAGCTTAGGGATACTGCTGCTAAAATTGAATCACTAGAATCTGAAATTAACCGTTTAAAAACTTTGATTCCTAGTGATGATGCATGTCCCTCATGTGACTTAATCTATGAACAATTGTCCACATTAAGAAGTGCACACTCCTCCACTCTAGATAAACTTGATGAAGAAATTAAAAAGAACAAAGAGCTTGCTGCACTTAATGATAAAAACTTGAAAGATGCTAGCTGTTCTACAATTGACTTGCATTGTTCTGCATGTGAAAATCTTGATAAGAAACTGCAAGATGCTATGAATGAAATTTCTATGTTGAACAATGCTTTACGTTCTCATGAAGTTAAATTTTGTTACAATTGCAAACTAAAAGGAAAAACTTCATGTGAAAACTGCCTAGACTTGTCCAAGAAACTTGATGACATGAATAGGACACTAGATCGGTTTTGTAATGGGGATAAGAATCTAAACTTGCTGCTGAATTCTTCCAAGTCTAGCAAAGATAAAACTGGTTTGGGTTTTGATTCTCATGCTCATGCTAAGGCACATCCACCTAAAATTGTAAGGTCATTAGGAAGTGGTTTGATTCAAACAGTTCCTAAACAAAAAGAAGTGGTTTTCAAATCTGCAGGAGTGTTGCCTCATTCGGTTTCAAATAAAAATATTGCTTGCTCATCTAGACATGAACACAAAGTTAAATTTCATTGTACCTTCTGTGGTAGAGATGGTCATGTCATAGATTTTTGTTATAGACTAGCTAAACAACAAAAAAAGGAAAGAAAGATTGCTAGATCTTATAACTTTCATGCAATTAGAAAAACACAACCTGCTTTAGTGAGTCAGAAATTTCAAAAGGTAGCTTCCGGACCTTCTGGTAAGAAATCCGCAATAGCAGCTCCGATAGTTCCGATAGCTCCGAGAGCTACCGGATCTTCTGTTGTTCCCTCCGGAGCTTCAGTTTTTGCCCTCGGACCTTCTGCCTTTATATCCGGAGCTACTGGTTTTCACTCTAAACAAGTAACAACTTCTAAATCAACTGTTAAGAACAGAAAACCTCAATCTTTGACTCATAAACCTGCTGTTTTATCTTAGCATTCGCGTGTTTTTCCTGGTGCACGTCGCGTGACTCAGTACTGGATTCCTAAATGCCTTTTGACTAACCCCAGTATTGAGTCATCGGCGTATTGTGCTTCTATGTAGGCTACACGCTTGAGGAAGGAGAATATTTGGATTGTGGATTCAGGTTGCTCACGCCACATGACCGGTAACAAAGAGTGGTTCTCCTCCCTCACCTTTGTGTCACGTGTAGAGAATGTTACTTTTGCCGATAATTCTTCAACTACTATAATTGCTAAGGGTTCGGTTAGAGTAAATGATCACTACACTTTGAAGGATGTGGCACTTGTCAAAAATTTGAAATATAACTTGCTTTCTGTTTCACAATTGCTAGATGAAAATCTAGAAATTACTTTCAATAAAAACTGCTGCAAAGTTGTAGATTCAAATAGTGAGCTTATTTTTAACATGTCTCGGTTTGGAAGAGTTTTTAAAGCTGATTTTGATATGTCTTCTTCTAAGCATAGGTGTCTAGTTGCTAATGATTCAAAGGACTTATATTTTTGGCATCGTAGACTTGGTCACGTAGGCTTTGATCACCTAACGCGTGTTAGTACTCTTGATCGCATACGTGGGCTGCCTAAGCTAAAAGGGGACAAAGAAATTGTGTGCTCTTCTTGTAGACATGCTAAGATGGTTGCAGGTTCACATACTCCTGTCACAATGATCATGACAACTGAACCATGTCAACTTTTGCATCTTGACACCGTAGGACCTTCACGTGTTCAATCCTTCGGAGGTAAATGGTATGCTCTTGTTATTGTTGATGATTATTCTAGATATTCTTGGGTGTATTTTATGGCGTCTAAGAATGAAGTCTTTAGTCACTTTAGAACTTTATTTCTTAGATTATCAATTGATCACCCAGGATCATTAAAAGCAATTAGAAGTGATAATGGAACTGAATTTAAAAATCAATTCTTTGATCACTTTTGTGCTGAAAATAGAATAGATCATCAATTTTCTTCACCATATGTACCTCAACAAAACGGTGTTGTAGAATGAAAGAACAGAACCCTAGTTGAGATGGCTAGGACTATGCTTGATGAATATCAAACCCCTAGGAAATTTTGGGCTGATGCATTAGCAACCGCTTGTTATGTCTCAAATCGTGTTTTCTTGTGTGCGAAGCTAGGTAAAACACCATATGAGCTCCGGTTTGGACATAGGCCTAGTGTTACACACTTTCGGGTCTTTGGTTGCAAATGCTTTGTTAAGAAACATGGTAATCTTGATAAATTTGAACCTAGATCCAATGATGGCATGTTTCTTGGTTATCCATCTCATACTAGAGGCTACCGTGTGCTTTTACTTGATACTAACAAAATTGTGGAGACTTGTGAAGTGTCTTTTGATGAAGCTAGCCCAGGTACTAGCTCCGGTGTTGCATGACCAGATTCATATTCTCAGGGGGAGGGTATTTTCGAAGATGAAGAAGAGCCGGTGATACTGCCTGATAGTTCCGAAGTTGACACGTGTCCAGCTCCGGACATTGAACAAGCTCCGGCTGTCACCTCTGCTGGTCCTGATCGTCCACAAATCACAAGCTCATCAATCTACAATGAACCTAATGAAAAAGAAGCTTGTGAGACATCTGTTCCCCTACGTTTTTACAAAGATCATCCCCCACAACAGATGATTGGAAGCTTGCATGAACGAGTCACACGGTCCAGGTTTTGCGATCCAAACTCTCATGCTCATTCTGCTTTTGTTGCTTCTTTTGAACCCAAAGATATATCACACGCACTCACTAATGAATCTTGGATTATTGCCATGCAAGAAGAGTTAGAAAATTTTGAAAGAAATGATGTTTGGAAACTTGTACCTCCACCTCAAGGCCACACCTTAATTGGAACTAAATGGGTATATAAAAATAAACAAAGTGAGGATGGGGTTGTGATTAGGAATAAGGCTAGGTTGGTTGCTCAAGGTTTCACTCAAGTTGAAGGTCTAGATTTTGATGAAACTTTTGCTCCTGTCGCTAGATTAGAAGTCATAAGAATTTTGTTAGCTTTCGCAGCATCTAAAGGTTTTAAGCTATATCAAATGGATGTTAAAAGTGCTTTTCTTAATGGCTACATAGATGAGGAGGTTTATGTCAAACAACCACCAGGTTTTAAAAATCCAGATTTTCCTAATCATGTTTACAAACTGTCCAAAGCCTTATATGGTCTCAAACAAGCCCCTAGAGCATGGTATGATAGGTTAAAAACATTCTTACTTGAAAAGGGGTTTACAATGGGAAAGGTTGATAAAACTCTTTTTGTGCTTAAACATGGCAATGACTCATTATTTGTTCAAGTGTATGTGGATGATATTATCTTTGGTTGTGCGTCTCATGATCTTGTGTCCAAGTTTTCAGCAATGATGAGTTCCAAATTTGAAATGAGTATGATGGGTGAACTCACTTACTTTTTGGGGCTGCAAATCAAGCAAACCAAGGAGGGTACCTTTGTGCATCAAACAAAGTATACCAAAGATCTCCTAAGGCGCTTCAACATGGACAAAAGCAAGCCTCTTCGGACACCAATGGGAACAGCAACAACACTTGAACTTGATGAAGATGGTGAATCCGTGGATCAAAAAGAATATAGAAGTATGATCGGATCACTTTTGTACCTTACAGCATCAAGACCGGACATACAATTCAGCGTATGCCTTTGTGCATGGTTTCAAGCTTCCCCACGTGTTTCACATCGTCAAGCTGTCAAAAGGATTCTCAGGTACTTACATGGAACTCAAGAATTTGGCATTTTTCTTCCTTCTTCCTCAATCGTTTCTTTGAAAGCTTTTTCGGATGCTGATTTTGGGGGTTGTAGGATTGATAGGAAAAGTACTTCCGGTGCTTGTCATTTTCTTGGTAATTCTCTTGTTGCTTGGTCCTCTAGAAAACAAAGTTCAGTTGCACAATCCACAGCCGAATCTGAGTATGTAGCTGCTGCTAGTGCTTGTTCACAAATTCTTTGGATTGTTCAAACACTTAAGGACTATGGGGTTGATCTAGATAGTGTTCCACTGTTCTGTGATAACACTAGTCTATTTGCATTGCTAAAAACCCCGTGCAACATTCTAGAACTAAGCACATTGACATTAGGTATCACTTTCTCCGTGATAATGTTGAAAAAGGAAACATTGTGCTTCACCATGTAGATACCGAACAACAATTGGCTGACATTTTTACAAAACCTTTGGATTTCACTCGTTTTTGTTACATTCGTAGTGAAATAGGGGTTATGCATCCTCATGGCTTAAATTGAGGGGGAGTTTTTGAAACATAGGAAGTCTATGTGTGAATCTGAAATTAAAATAATATGAGCATATTATTTCATACATATATGACTTTGTGATTTCTTTTACATGCTGAAAGTTCTTACTACGTTACTCGTGTTATACTTTTTGTAGTTTTTGCCATGTCTAGTAATTGGAATAATTACTTACACTAAATCTGGTCATGGTCAAACTTTCTTGCTGTTTTAAACTTGTTGCATGCTCACAAATGTTTTTAATCATTAAGAATTTATCAAGTAATCAACTCTCATGTTGAGTTTTTATGAACAAATATAAATTGAGAAAAGATCAAGAGAATATGCATGCATCGCACTTCTTCTTTTGAGATGGCTTGTCATTGCACTTAGATATGAACTTGGAAGAAGTTGTGTATGACTAAAACCATGTCCTTAAGCTTCTGATTGTCAAATGACATAGGCTTGGCTTGGTTGGTCAGAATAAGGCAGATGCGCATATAATCTCTTGCAAATATCATATAATCTAGATTTATGCTTTGAAAATAATAAAATGCAGCAACTAGTGTCATGCTTTCAGGTTTTGAAATAGTTAAGTTTGTGAGATCATGACCTGCTAAAATTGAAAATCACACTTGCTTTCTAGCATGGCTTACACTATATTATGTATCTCATTGATGTGATAGTGTAAGGTACTTGATAGTATGACTTGGATGAGCTTTGTTTATATGTATATGTTATAATATGCTCATAACAACTAAAGAAGGAGAGATAATTTGTTTATATCTCATAACAATTAAAATTTCTCTTTTACCTTGCTGAATACATTGTCAAAGGGGGAGAGATTAATCACATATTTAAAAAAAAAAGGAGAGATAATAAAGGGGGAGACATTTTCATTTTCAAAAGGGGGAGAGATTTTCATTTACGTTTGTTTTACAAAAGGGGAGAAATTGTTTTCAAAACTTTTATTTGAATAAGCCAATGTTCGAAATTTTAAATGGTGTTGCCAATGCATTCATCAAGGGGGAGATTGTAAGACCTATGTGTGCTGAATACATTGGCTTGTAGTGAATACACTTGGCTTTGATGATAAAAGTTTTTAATATCACCAAAACACCTTTTTATCAAGGTCCGACTCTAGCTCCGAGCTACAGCAAGGTCCGACGGTAGGTCCGGCTTGATTTGGGTAGCTCCGGTTTCGTTCGATGCTAGGTCCGACATTTTGGTAAGATCCGACTAGCTTTGGTTAGCTCCGGTGAGCTTTATCTTTAGCTCCGACATGTCCTTGATAGCTCCGACATATATTTGATAGCTCCGGCATGCTTTTGCTAAGCTCCGACGTACTTTGTCTAGCTCCGGTTTTTGGGTTGACTAGTTCCGACTAGTTTTGGTAAGCTCCGGATCTAGGATCTACTAGTTTTGGTAAGCTCCGGATCTAGGATCTACTAGTTTTGGTAAGCTCCGGATCTAGGATCTACTAGTTTTGGTAAGCTCCGGATCCAGGATCTACTAGTTTTGGTAAGGTCCGGCGCTAGGTTCTACTAGTTCTTGGTAGCTCCGGCTCAAGCTCCGGGTTGCTCTGGCAAGGTCCGGAACTTGACCGAAGTGCTTCTGCTTTTCATTTGCAATGTTTCGTACTTGCTTTACTTGATTGTAAAGATTGCTTAGTTTTCATTTGCTAAGTTTTTGGTGCGTTTTGGATGATACGGTTGATATCGTTTCTACTGTGGTTTTGCAACATGCTTATGTGAGGTTCTCACGTAAGGTGTTGTGTTCGGAACTAACATGAGTCAAGTCGAGGACTTGGGCTCGTATGGATTGTTTGTTTGTTCATGTGCAGGTGTTGCTTGAGTTCAAGTCATGGCTGGTGACAGGATCCATTGGACTAGTCTCAGGAGGAGATGAGGTTCCAACAACCAAGTTCGGGAGGAACTGTGGTTGAGCGGGTCAGGAGGTCGCGCAGGATGATTGAATCAAGGGCAGTGCATATGAAGGTCGAAGGAAGGTGTTCGCACGTATGCATGCGGTGCATGACGTGGCAATATGCTTCTAGAGACGGATTATGGAAGGAAGATCTGATCGGAAGGATCGGATCGTATCGGTTGAAGACTTTGGCTGCGGCAGAGTCGGTTTTGGCTCGGTATGGGAAGTATCGAGTTGGTTATGTTAGGATTTCGTGTGTGTCACGAAATTGAGTTGTTTAGGAATGTGGGATACGTTCCTAAGGTGTTTGGAAGTCTTAAGATTGCTTCTATCTGCGTATAGAAGAATCTTGAGCAGTTATGGTAAGTTCCGATTGTGATCGGATTAGGATTAGAGTCCTAGTTGGATTGGGATGGCCTAAGGGCTGGTTATATAAGCAAGGGAAGGCCAAAGCTCGTGGTGCACGACTTTGGGGCTGTTCCTCTTGTGTTCTATTGAAAAAAATTCGTAGTTTGAAGGAATTTTTGTGCCTTGTTCGTCCGACTTGTTCCAGACAAGTTTTACTCGTCGAGTTTCTGGACAGCACTACCTTTCGTCGGTGGTTTCATCATAACTCGAGTTTTATTGATCCAATTGACGTGATTCTTTTTGGGTTGTCTTCACAACTTGATTGTCTATCATCTGTCAAAATTTCACGATCATTGGATTTGTGGTTTTTGATCTACACGAGTTTCTTTGCAGCATTCCAGAAACTGTTTTTCTCGGGTAGGTCAGATTGACCAGTGTTTGATCTTTTGATCATAACTTGAGTTTTTCTCGACGGATTTTAGTAATTCCTTTTGTGTTGTCTTCGTGACTTGATTCTCTCTTATAACTATCACTTTGGTCATGGTAAAACACGTTTAGATTAGTCTCATACACGATTTCTTTAACAGATCGTTTTTCTACCGAAGGGATTAGGGTTTTATTGTTTCCGCTGCGTAAGATTTTTAAAGCTACCATTCACCCCCCCCTCTGGTAGCTTTTCACGTGCTCTTCGATCCTACAAAAGCGCGCAGCCACACTAGATCTCAGCCGCACCGTGATCCCGCAGTGAATGGCAGGTGGGACCCAATGGGGTCATCGTCTACCTCGGGCCGGTGCTCGCGCGGAGCAGCACCCGCGGCGGTGGCTCGCCGGCGAGCTCGCCGCCGGCTAAACCAACAGACCAGACTCGCGGAAACTTGCCGCCTGGGGGTTTTTAGGGTCGCTGAGCACGATGGTGAGGTCAGTGGGTCCTGAAACTCGCCGGAAAAGGTCGTGCGACGCCGGTGGTGGCGATGAGCGCTCAGGCAACATAGAACTCGCTCCAGAGTAGCTCAAATCACTTGGGAATTTCTCCAAAACCTTTCTGGGATGATGGAAATCAAGGATCTGGGCGTAGAAGGGGAGTGAGTTGCCGGGAATCACGAGTTCGACGGTGAACCGAGGTTTTCTCACCGGCGGCGAGCAAAACTCGAAATTCAGAGCCGTTGCTCGATGATTCTTAATGGTTCTTGCTCAGACAGGAGCGCTAGGGCCTATAGAAACTATCTCTAAGCAATTGCAAAGGATGATTACGTGCAGAAAAGGAATCGACATGAAAACTTAGCTAGTTATCTACTTTCGGCCGTAGGGGAAACGCACAATAACTCGCCCAAGCTTCAACGATAAGGGAAATGGTTTGTACCATGAGCTAGGGTTTGATCAGGCGCACCTTTTTGCTCTTTGGAGCTTGGCTTGAAACGACGCGGAACGGCGGCACACCGCGAAGCAGTGGCGAGCGGCGGCGATGGCGCGCGGCGGAAGAAAAGTCGCGAGGCAGTGGAGCTGCGATCGGGGATGAGGAGTGAAGGGAGCTTCGGCCGGCCTTTTATAGGGCCGCGGCGAGCAGGCAGGCAGCTCGCTGGAGCTGCATGCGCGCGTGCGGTGTCGAGCGGAGGTGCGTCGGTATAGAGATGGCGGGGTCGAGCTGATCCGTTCAAAGAGGAGTTGACATGTGGGGCCCACTGTCCAGTGATACTCCCCACAGTTCAGTTACTAATTCATTTAAAAATAGAAGATCAACTCCAAAAATCATGAAATTTTGTGGAGATGGCAAATGAATTATTCTGAACACAATGGTGAACTCAAATCTTATGTTTAAAGAAGATGGAGAAGAATTAAAAATTCAGATTTGAATTTGATTCAAATTTGCCAAGCACCTCAATTAAAATAGTAGATGAGTTTCTAAAATCTTGAAACTTTGTAAGCATGCTATTGAGAAATTTAGGAGCTCATGGAAAAATTTAGAGCCCTTAATTTGAATATTTGGGTTAGAGCTTATTAGGGCTTCATTTTGCATTGCTTACTAAATCTTACCCAAAAATTCTTATTCTTAAAAAGGGTGAATAGAATAAAATTTGGATTCATGGTGAAGTCCAATACCCATGTTAAAAGAATTTAACAATGAGTGCAAGAAAAGTTTTGGATGGCATAGTTCATGTGCACCATTATATTGGATATCTAAAATAGTTGATCACAAAACCCATATGAACTTAACATGCCATAAAAGTGGGGTTTTACACACACGTCTTCCCGCACGCTGGTTGGTAAAGCCTTTCGGCATGGCTTCTACTGGCCTACAACACTCCAGGATGCAACTGAGCTGGTGAAGAAATGCGAAGCATGTCGATTTCATGCAAAGCAAATTCACACACCGGCTCAGCCCCTACAAATGATACCTCCTACATGGCCCTTCGCTGTGTGGGGGATGGACATCTTGGGACCCTTCCCAAGAGCCGTCGGAGGTTACAAGTTCCTGTACACTGCCATTGACAAGTTCACCAAGTGGCCGGAAGCAACTCCAGTTGTGACAATCAACAAGCAATCTGCTATCAACTTTTGTAGTCCATTGTATGCAGATTTGGAGTCCCAAACAAAATCATCACTGATAATGGGACCCAATTCACAAGCTCTGCATTTCAAGGATATTGCGAAGACCTCGACATTCAAGTTTGCTACGCCTCTGTAGCTCACCCAGCAAGCAATGGCCAAGACGAGAGAGCAAATGCTGAAATCCTTAAAGGACACAAAACGCAAACTTATGAGCGCTTGAAAAAACATGGAGCCAACTGGATTGAAGAGCTTCCGCCATATGAACTTAACATGCCATAAAAGTGGGGTTTTACATTCCTCCCCCCTTAAAAGAATCTCGTCCCGAGATTACAAAAGAAGGTAAAGGAAAAAGGATCTATCGAACATATGCCGCTAACAAGTCCGGATAGTTCGTTCTAAGATACTCCTTGCTTTCCCACGTGGCTTCTTTCGCACTGTGGTTGCTCCACAAAACCTTATAGAAATGCAAGGTGCGACTTCTTGTGGTGCGAGTCTTTTCATCAATGATCTGAGTTGGATGCTCGGAATAAGTGAGATCTGGTTGGAGAGATTCCAAATCCTCTATATGGATATCAGCTGGAGCCTTAAGACATTTCTGCAATTGGGAAATGTGGAATACATTGTGGACTCCTGAAAGTGACGTTGGTAACTCCAATTGATATGCCACAGGTCCGCATCTTTCGATTATTGCGAACGGCCCAATAAAGCGTGGAGCTAGCTTCCCTTTTACCCCGAAGCGATGGATACCCTTCATAGGGGATACCCGGAGATAAACTTGATCTCCAACTTCGAAGTGAAGAGGTCGACGTCGTTTGTCCGCGTAGCTCTTCTGACGAGACTGAGCAGCTTTGAGATTCGCCTGAATAGTGCGAACTCGATCCTCGGCTTCATTTACTAAGTCGATGCCGTACACTGCCCGTTCACCTGATTCGCACCAGTTCAAGGGCGTGCGACACTTTCGGCCATAGAGAGCTTCATATGGCGCCATCTGGATGCTAGCCTGGTAACCGTTGTTGTATGAAAACTCTGCCAAAGGTAGATGATCATCCTAGTTCTTACCCTGGTGGATGGCATAGGCACGAAGCATGTCTTCTAGCACTTGATTCACCCGTTCGGTCTGACCATCAGTCTGAGGATGATAAGCCGAGCTCCGAATCAATTTGGTCCCCAGTGCATCGTGGAGATGCTCCCAGAATCGCGAAACAAATACAGCTCCATGATCTGAGATGATGGTACAGGGTACACCATGTAGACATATTATTCTGGAGATATAAATTTCCGCATATCGCTTCGCATCGTATGCCACGTTGACCGGTATGAAATGAGCCGATTTGGTCAATCGGTCAACGATCACCCAAATGGAGTCGTGTTTATGGAGAGTGGGAGGCAACCCAACAATGAAATCCATACTGATATCCTCCCATTTCCAAGCCGGTATGCTTAAAGGTTGAAGCTGTCCAGCTGCCTTCATATGGTCGGCCTTTACTCGCCGACACGTATCACACTCGGACACGTATTTAGCTACTTCTCTCTTCATCCGAGTCCACCAGAATTTCTTCTTCAAATCTTGGTACATCTTGTTGCTTCCCGGATGAATGGAATACTTGGACAAATGAGCTTCGTCCAGTATCTTCTTTCTAAGTTCCATGTTTCGGGGTACCACTATACGGTCGTTAAACCAGATGGTACCCTCTTTGTCACTATGGAAACATTTCATTTCCCCCTTTATCATTCTTTGTCGAATATGCGACATTCCTATGTCTTCCTGCTGAGCTGCTACAATATCCTCCCTGATGGTAGGAATGAGAGCTAGGTTGTAGAGTGCTCCATATGGAACCAAGTAAAGACTCGGTCCTTCTTCTCCTTCCATTGTGGTGAGGGAAAGATTGTTGACATGGGACTTGCGGCTCAGTGCATCTGCGACTACATTCGCCTTGCCTGGATGGTAGTGGATCTCAATCTCATAATCCTTGATCAATTCTAACCATCGCCTTTGTCGCATATTCAAATCCTTTTGGGTGAAGATGTATTTTAAGCTTTTGTGATCAGTGTAGAGGTGTACTAAATTACCCAGTAGATAATGCCTCCACATCTTCAATGCTAGCACCACATCAGCGAGTTCAAGATCATGAGTCAGGTAATGCTGCTCATGATTCCGAAGCTGCCGTGATCCATACGCGATCACTCTTCGCTCCTGCATCAACACACAACCCAAACCAATCCCAGATGCGTTGCAAAAGACATCAAATGCTTTGGTTGTGTCTGGTTGGGCTAAAACTGGTGCCGTGATGAGGTGTTTCACCAATGCTTTGAAACCTGCCTCACATGCCTCGGTCCATACATACTTCTGCCCTTTCTTCAGAAGTTCTGTCATTGGTTTAGCTATCCTGAAGAAATTGGGGATGAACCTCCGGTAATATCCAGCTAAACCCAGGGAACTTCGGACTTCATGTACAGACTTTGGAGACTCCCATTTAAGGACTTGGTGGATCTTACTTGGATCAACTGCAATCCCTTCTACTGATATGATGTGCCCTAAAAATGGCACCTGGTTGATCCAGAATTCACACTTGCTGAACTTAGCATACAGCTGATGGTCCCGTAATCGTTGAAGCACAATATGCAAGTGTTGAGCATGTTCTTCTTCGGATTTTGAATACACAAGTATGTCGTCAATGAAGACCACGACAAACTTGTCCAATTCCGGCATGAATACTGAGTTCATGAGATACATGAAATGAGTCGGGGCATTGGTTAATCCGAAGGACATAACCAGATACTCATACAGTCCATACCTTGTTGAGAATGCTGTCTTGGATATATCTTCTGGTCGGATTCTAATTTGATGATAACCAGAACGAAGATCCATCTTCGAAAATACTTTAGCACCCACCAATTGATCGAAAAGAATATCAATGTGCGGTAGTGGATACTTGTTCTTGATGGTGAGAGCATTAAGTGGACGATAGTCTACACACAGCCTCAAGGTCTTATCTTTCTTTTCTACAAACAGTGTAGAACAACCCCATGGTGATGAACTTGGACGAATAAAACCTTTGCTCTCAAGTTCAGTTAATTGTTCCTTCAGTTCTGCAAGTTCCTTGGGTGCCATCTTGTAGGGTGGTCTTGAAATTGGCACTGTTCCTGGTGCAAGTTCAATCTTGAACTCTATATCTCTTTCTGGAGGCATACCAGGAAGATCTTCAGGAAACACGTCGGGGTATTCACATACTACCGGAATATCCTTTAGTTCCATAACCTCGGTATTGAGAATAGATGGTTCCAATGGAACGATGTTCTCAAGATTGAGAACTTGGGGTTGATGGAGTGGAGAGTTTAGATAAATCTTTCTAGGAATGATATCGAGAATAGCACCATGGTACTGCAACCATGCCATTCCTAAGATGATATCTAGCTTTTGATGCTCTAATATCAGAAATGAAGTAAGATATATGGTCCCATCTAAGTTAAGTGGGATTCCAGGAACCAATTTATTTGTTACCGTTTTCCCGGCTGGAGTGCTAATCACATATGGAGTTTTTGTGGGGATTATTGGTAATTGACTGTTGAGGACAAAAGATTTACTAATAACATTATGCGAAGCTCCGGAGTCAAAGAGTATGACTACGGGTTGATCGAAGATAGAGAACGTACCCGTGAGCACGGGTGCGCCTTCCGGAACGTCCTCGATGGCGAGGTGGTGGACATTGCCGGGTCTGGTGGCTAGCTTCTTGGGCTAGTTGCGGGGTTGGTTGGCCCCCTGGTAAGATGATGGCCCTCCGCCTTGTCGACCCTGAGGGCAATCCTTGGCGAAATGTCCCGTACGCCCACACGTGAAACACGTGTACGGGGTTTGGCCAGTACGAATGGGAGGACGGAATCCCGGTGCACGTGGTGTAGGTGGGAGTGCACGTGGGATCATCCCCTGCTGCTGTTGTGGCCGGAATCCGCCGTTGTTGAACTGACGACCATGGAACATTGGTGGTCGCTATGGCGGCTGCCACCTCTGGCCGGATGGTGATCGATACACCATACGGTACTTCTGAGGAGTACCACCTCCGCTGCTCTGCGGAGCACCCCTCTTCTTTTTATCGGAGGACAGCTCGCGCGTGGCGTCCTCCTGCATTATGGCAGCATTGACGATGTCGTTGAAGTTGCCGCGGTTGAACAGGACCAGCTTGTCCTTCAACTTGGAGTTCAAACCCTTGTAGAAGCATTCACGCTTCCGATCCTCGGTATTCACTTGGTCCTGAGCGTATTGGGCCAAGTGATTGAATGCTTTGGAGTACTCGTATGCACTCCTCCCTCCCTGTCTTAGCTCCAAGAACTCTTGAAGCTTCCTCCTCATAATTCCGGGAGGAACATGGTAGGCGCGGAACGCCTCCCGGAACTTGGCCCAGCTTATGACATGGCCGGCGGGGCGTGCTGCAAGGTAATTGGCCCACCATGCGCCGTCAGACCCCTGGAGTTGTTGTGCTGCAAACAGCGCTTTTTGCGGTTCGGTTATGTTGAGTAAACCGAACTTCCCTTCAATGGAGCGGAGCCAATTGTCCGCCTCCAAAGGTTCGTCGGCCTCCCTGAAGACCGGTGGATGCGTCGATGCGAAATCAGAGTAGGAACTCTGATATTGATGACGCGGTTCATCATCCTGTCGTCCCCCTCGACGGGACGAGTGCTGCACCAACGTCCGCAGTAACTCGGTTTGCTCGTCGCGCGAGCCGAGCACTGCAGCGAGAACCTCCGCGAGACTCCTGGGGAGTGTGGTCGGAGGTGGTGGAGGTGCTTGCGTCTGAGGCGTATTCTGCCCCGGGGGTGGTGTGTCATCCCCCTGTCCTCCACTAGATCCTCCCACCTCTGAGGCTGCACGAGTAAGCACCATACTGCAATACAACGATTAACACGGTAAGTCCCATTGCCTCAAGTTCATCCTCCCTTAGAAATGCGGTAGATAATAATAGACGATGCATAACATTTACATATATTGATAAAGCATAAACTTTATACCAAATATATAATATCATGACCAAGTTTACAGTAGTAAACCCAAAATGATGGACTCCCCTTATGGAAATACATCTCTACCATACTTGGTCTTCCTGACATGTCATACTCATCTAATTATCTAGACATCACTACCATTACTCTTAATATGACACAAACATGGTCACAAAAGAAAAACACTAGCAACCATTTAACTATATGTTGCCCTGTGTTGGCGGAAGTGCTACCACATCTCACTTCAATACGCCCTACTCGACGTATTCAAGTTCCTCTGGGTCTTCTTCTTCCTCTTCATCTTCAGGGCTAGGCACCACTGATACGGGTGCTGGAGTAGAAGTTGATACATCATTCAACATCAACGTCTTCTTGGCAGCCATAGCTTGCCAATCTGCCTGTATCATAAACATCCCCCAGGCCTCATTCTCCTGCTGAGCCTGCTCACAGCTGGCCTTCCAGCTCTGAGCCTGCATCCTGGACTTATCCCGGTCCACAGTCACTGCGTTCAACTGAGTGTCCCGATGGTGTCCATAATGTAGGCTTGCCCCTAACTCAGTCTCCATTTCTAAAGCCTCCTGGCGAGACGCGGCTAAATCCCTTACAACGTCATGCCATTGATTCTCCCTGATATTCAAACGATGGTTGAGAGGAGCTATCATATCCCTAAGTCCGTCATTTGCCCACTCAAAGTGATCTGCTCGAGCCATGGCTTGCTTCAGATTGTCCGTCAATTCTTTTATGCATGCCCTTTGATTTCCCTTCTCGCGATGGGATGCGGCTGCATACGCCGCTAAAGCAGTCGTGGAAGTTTCGCCACGATTTTCTACCTCCATAAGCAAACGGGTTGCCCAAGCTTCGGAAGCCCTGCCGATAACTGGAAAGAATTCATATGGAGTACCCACCAGACTATTGCCATGGAGTTTGCAGAATCTCCCTATGGCAACACTTGCGGCGTAGCTCCACGTTTCTTCCAATATTAACCCTTTAATCTTGATGGAGAATGGAGCCCATCCGAGATGCGGTGGACCAGCAGGCACATCAACATAGATGGTGCAACTCCACATACCGCTTTCCTGGAATTTCTTGCCCCAATATTTAGGCCACTTCCGGTAGCCAAATTGGCAAAGCAATTTCACAAACACGTCCGGAAAACCGGCGTGTCCGGTACACGTTGAGAACACCCATCCATTTGGTAACTGAATTCTTGGTGCTGCCATCTGTGGACAAGCATACCAGGATATCAATACACAGTATAAGTATTCAACTTAATCACTGATAATTTTGGATCAAAGAAACTATCCATTATCAAATGATCCAAGAAAGCTGCAAACTGGAAGTGATCACAGTTCTGTTCCAGCCGACCTGTCTGCATTAACCCGTAAGTTTCATACAGAAGAAGTCAGAACTAAAATTTAAGTTGAATACAAAAGTTGTAGTACACTTCAAAACCTTTCCAGATTGTACTCATACAGCTACTTTTGAACTAGTATGAACAATCCATACCGGTTTTGAGTTGACTCAAGGGTTCTGGAAATTTTGACAGATCCTCTCCTGTATATGGGCTTATCTCCACATTCTATACAGGTTTATCATGGTAAGATATTGAGGTAATGTCAAAATAAACACTGAGTAACATCGTGTTAACAATCCAGAACTAAAGAAGTTCCACCACGAAAACCTTGTTATGTAGGGATTATGCATCAATTCACAATTATGTGCAAACTGTTCCAAATTCTGGACTGCAGGAACCAAATTTGCGACAAATAGAATTAGGCATAGCTATACCCAGATCCAGGTCAGGAGCGATAAATAACGTTGATAGATAACTTCCCAAGCTTTCCAGAAATGTATATGTGTAACCATATCACTGTTCTGGATTAGGAGTTATAACTATCCAAACTTAACAGTAAAACTGACCGGTTTGCATCAGCAGTCATGCAGTTCACTGTGCTGACTTTCCAATTTGGTTAAACTCCAATTAAAATCAGGAAAGACTTCCCATAACAAACTCGTAAATCTCCACCTACCCTTCTCAAACATATATCCCTATAAGGCAGTGGACTTTTCTACAGTGAGTTATAGCAAGAATACAGAAACGGGTACAAAGGTGGGTTCATATGGAGTAATTACAGTAAACCCCAGTTTTCAACAGATTAACAAGCTTTTCTGTCTTTATGGTCAACAGGAAAGTTGGAGAGGTCTTCACGAGCTTTCCATCTATGTAGGATACTCTTATGTTATCTAATTGCTAACCAAGATTACAACCTGGCGAAGTTGAGCCACTTCAACCAGAAAGCAAGAATCTTGGTTCTATCTACCTTATCAAGTTGGAGTTTCTTTTTTATGAGCCCGAAATTACCAGCATCTGATAGTCGGACTTTCTCGAAACACAATGCAACCATTCTGTCGGTGGGGAGGGTCTAGTGTCATGTTTGATACTGACGGTACTACGTGCCTCACGAAAGGAAATTCTATCCGGTACATCCGGTTACGTCTATAGGTGGTTCCTATATCGTTCTCTCGCAAACGGTTTCTACACGGTCCTCTACCGAAATTAGTGTCCCTGTAGAAAGCAAACAATCCCCTGGCACGGGCACGCCGTACGGCGGCAGGGAAACAGAACAGGTAACCACAATATAAAATTATATTTGAAAGTAAAAGCATACGACTCTGGAGTGAGTTGCCCTTGAGCGAGGTCATGCCTCGAGGTACATGGCTGTAAATACGTCTGTACAGCAAAGACTCCCGTACGATCCGGCTTATACATGCTCGGGCATACGTGTTCGCATGTTCACATAGATATGAGGACACACTATCGGGTTACATACCACCCGACGGGGTTTTCCTCTAACTTTGTGTCACGCTGGGGTACCGCGTGTCATATGTTCTCAAAAACATGGAAAGTTTCAAAGACTCATATTGACTTTCCGTGCCAAGCCACGGAAATTTCACATACCACCTCTCGTATGCTGAGCTTACCGAGATTGATCCGCTCTCGGTGGCGCACCTTACCTCTTACCTGATGTCGGAGCGTCGTTACAGAATATAATAACACATAGTTAGTTTACCACCATTATAACTTATACTAGTAATACTCCTTATAAAGGCATATAACTAATTCCTCACTCAAGTTCCTAATTTTTGAAAATATGTTCTTTTCAGGTACACTGTTCCCAATGATGCTCTGATACCATGTCTGTGAGGACTGGAATCCACACATCCGAGGATCTCATTGGGTGGTGTCGTGCGATGCGACACCCAACAGTATACAAGAATAGAACCAGAATAAAGTACAAGACCAAGTCTTTTATTTAATACACAGCGGAAGTTTTTACAATACTATAGGAAAAAAAGAAATATATATATATATATTATAGCTACGCTCTAGGCACTAGCTATGCAAAAGCAAAGTTATCCATGCCTGGGATACTTTGCACTAGCAACACGCAAACTATGGCGGCGTGCAGGGTTCCCACTCGGCTGTACACCCTGGAGGGGTTGTTGCCTCATCGTCAAACCCATCCTCAACAGAGTAACCTGCAAAAACTCGTTAACTGCAAACGTGAGCATAAGGCTCAGCAAGACTAACCCGTCTCACTAGACATATGCAAGGTGGATGCTAAACATAGGTAAGTTGAAGCATAAATGTCTCGCCTACAAGTTGATCCTTATAATCAAGTTTTAAGTAGCAAATGACATTTCCCAAGCACGGCACATCATGGGATTCACAATCAAACAAGAAACGCTTTACCAATGATATGACATGCTCGAGACACATAATGCTATTACAGCTAAAGTATGGGGAAATTGAAAATCTTTAGTTATACTATCTCTAAACCAAACAAGGTTGCAAAGTAATTATAATTCAATACCATATGACTTTTCTGACTTCTTTAGTATTTACTACGTCACCGCTCAGTGAACAAGTGGTACTCTATTACTGCGAGGGACAGTGATTGCAATCAAGACACACCCGGACAACACGACACATACGTCGTTCGGAAGTGTCAGCGAGCACACCTGTACCTATCTAACACTTCAGTACTAGGCGTATATGGCCACCTTTCAGAAGAAACTCGAATGTTGAGCCCGTCTCACCTCCGCAAACAGAAGGTCTCCGCACGGAACACCTCAGGTATCCGCCGACCGATTTACACCTTACTGTCCTCAACCCACCCCTATCGATGGTGAGTTAATGGGTCTCGACATCCCAGTTATCAAGTTACATCAGTTTATTGGATTCCATAGGTCCATTATATTGTCGGTACAATTCAAGCTTGTCCGAAGGGGCTGCATACGGACGGGCCTTAATCGACACAGGCAGGGCTATGCGACCGAGACTCAATTCTCGCCGCTTCCTATCCATTCCCTGCCCGGTCTCAATTTCATTATATTAAGCCATTTTCTATTCAACCAATCCTGTGAGATACATCTCTCGCGAGTAGATTCCAACTACCCGACTTCTACCGTATCTCCTATGCATTTGCGAAGCAGTTACTACAGGTCAACTGTAACTCGTGCCAAATAAACCCTGGGATCTTTGGTCATGCATGTGGAGTATCATTCACCCTAAACGTAATGCACAATTCATATACTACTCATCATAGTGATAAAGCAAAAGTTTATAAACGACTTAAATGCAAACCGGGGCTTGCCTTGTTGCAGGTCAGGTTCTGAGTTAGAAATTGGAAGATGCTCTTCCAAGGCCTCTGACTCCTCCTCGACTTCGGTTACTATACGATATGCATAAAATACGGTATGAATGACTTTGAAAATATTTAATATCAAGACCAGGATTTTAATTTATGGTGACCATTATAGGATAATTAGTTATTTGGCTTGGGAACATTGAATTAGGTATTTAGGGAATACTATAGAAGTTCTTGCAAAGAACAGGAGATGATCAAAGTAGAGTGTGGTCTCTAAGATTATGGCAAGAAAATAACTTCCACAATTTTTAGAGATGAAACTGCAGCTTGAATATAGCCATCAGTTGATAATCAAGATAGAGAAAATTGTCCTGGTCCTAGCAAAAGTGGTTTCATAAATTTCTAAGCCTTGGTGAAGAATTGATTGAGTTTCTAAGTTGACAAGAATTTCTGGAATTGTCTTGTAATTGAACTTTTAAGCATTTAGTCAATATTCAGTTTGAAATTGAATTAAGACTAGAATATGAGGTTCATTAAATCCAAGATTTTTACAGGAGCTAAGGTACGACCAAAGGAAGATTCAGTCCAAATTTGGGGCATAATAAAGCATCTGCATATCTGTGAAAATTCAATAACTGAAAAAGGTAATTGAATTATACAGAGGTTAAAACAGGTGCAATGGCTCCCAAATTTTTGCTGGTAGTCAAGAATAGGACAGTAATTTTTATGTGAATTTTGGGGAGTTTTCCAGGGAATACTTCATCTGGAAAAATTGCATTTTACTTGGGAATGATTAATTTCTACAGAATTAAATATTGATTTTCACAGAGCCTAATTGGTTCTGAGCGAATCTAGAGCTCAAAAGGCTTTCAAACAAAATTTGTTTGAATGAATTTGGAGTATTCTACAGAAAGATATTCAATTTAGAAGTTTGGACAAATTTCTGGAATTAAATACATCCCAAAGACCACGTGGCGCATTCTGCTTGAGGCAGCACCGGGGTCCACAGAATTAAAGCGCGCAGCCACACTAGATCTCAGCCGCACCGTGATCCCGCAGTGAATGGCAGGTGGGACCCAATGGGGTCATCGTCTACCTCGGGCCGGTGCTCGCGCAGAGCAGCACCCGCGGCGGTGGCTCGCCGGCGAGCTCGCCGCCGGCTAAACCAACGGACCAGACTCGCGGAAACTTGCCGCCTGGGGGTTTTTGGGGTCGTTGAGCACGATGGTGAGGTCAGTGGGTCCTGAAACTCGCCGGAAAAGGTCGTGCGACGGCGGCGGTGGCGATGAGCGCTCGGACAACATAGAACTCGCTCCAGAGTAGCTCAAATCACTTGGGAATTTCTCCAAAACCTTTCTGGGATGATGGAGTTCAAGGATCTGGGCGTAGAAGGGGAGTGAGTTGTCGGGAATCACGAGTTCGACGGTGAACCGAGGTTTTCTCACCGGCGGCGAGCAAAACTCGAAATTCAGAGCCGTTGCTCGACGATTCTTAATGGTTCTTGCTCAGACAGGAGCGCTAGGGCCTATAGAAACTATCTCTAAGCAATTGCAAAGGATGATTACGTGCAGAAAAGGAATCGACATGAAAACTTAGCTAGTTATCTACTTTCGGCCGTAGGGGAAACGCACAATAACTCGCCCAAGCTTCAACGATAAGGGAAATGGTTTGTACCATGAGCTAGGGTTTGATCAGGTGCACCTTTTTGCTCTTTGGAGCTTGGCTTGAAACGGCGCGGAACGGCGGCACACCGCGGAGCAGTGGCGAGCGGCGGCGATGGCGCGCGGCGGAAGAAAAGTCGCGAGGCAGTGGAGCTGCGATCGGGGATGAGGAGTGAAGGGAGCTTCGGCCGGCCTTTTATAGGGCCGCGGCGAGCAGGCAGGCAGCTCGCTGGAGCTGCATGCGCGCGCGCGGTGTCGAGCGGAGGTGCGTTGGTACAGAGATGGCGGGGTCGAGCTGATCCGTTCAAAGAGGAGCTGACATGTGGGGCCCACTGTCCAGTGATACTCCCCACAGTTCAGTTACTAATTCATTTAAAAATAGAAGACCAACTCCAAAAATCATGAAATTTTGTGGAGATGGCAAATGAATTATTCTGAACACAATGGTGAACTCAAATCTTATGTTTAAAGAAGTTGGAGAAGAATTAAAAATTCAGATTTGAATTTGATTCAAATTTGCCAAGCACCTCAATTAAAATAGTAGATGAGTTTCTAAAATCTTGAAACTTTGTAAGCATGCTATTGAGGAATTTAGGAGCTCATGGAAAAATTTAGAGCCCTTAATTTGAATATTTGGGTTAGAGCTTATTAGGGCTTCATTTTGCATTGCTTTCTAAATCTTACCCAAAAATTCTTATTCTTAAAAAGGGTGAATAGAATAAAATTTGGATTCATGGTGAAGTCCAATACCCATGTTAAAAGAATTTAACAATGAGTGCAAGAAAAGTTTTGGATGGCATAGTTCATGTGCACCATTATATTGGATATCTAAAATAGTTGATCACAAAACCCATATGAACTTAACATGCCATAAAAGTGGGGTTTTACACACGCGTCTTCCCGCACGCTGGTTGGTAAAGCCTTTCGGCATGGCTTCTACTGGCCTACAACACTCCAGGATGACTCTGAGCTGGTGAAGAAATGCGAAGCATGTCGATTTCATGCAAAGCAAATTCACACACCGGCTCAGCCCCTACAAATGATACCTCCTACATGGCCCTTCGCTGTGTGGGGGATGGACATCTTGGGACCCTTCCCAAGAGCCGTCGGAGGTTACAAATTCCTGTACACTGCCATTGACAAGTTCACCAAGTGGCCGGAAGCAACTCCAGTTGTGACAATCAACAAGCAATCTACTATCAACTTTTGTAGTCCATTGTATGCAGATTTGGAGTCCCAAACAAAATCATCACTGATAATGGGACCCAATTCACAAGCTCTGCATTTCAAGGATATTGCGAAGACCTCGACATTCAAGTTTGCTACGCCTCTATAGCTCACCCAGCAAGCAATGGCCAAGACGAGAGAGCAAATGCTGAAATCCTTAAAGGACTCAAAACGCAAACTTATGAGCGCTTGAAAAAACATGGAGCCAACTGGATTGAAGAGCTTCCGCCCACTTTATGGGCCAACAGGACAACTCCAAACCGGTCGACTGGAGAAACACCCTTCTTCCTGGTGTACGGAGCTGAAGCAATCCTTCCTCCGGAAATCACCTTGGGGTCACTCCGGGTCCGGACCTTCGATGAAGCCACGCAGGACTAGCTCCGGCGTGAAGAACTAGACCTCCTTGAGGAGGGAAGGTGCCAAGCAGCTGTTCGGAATGCCCGATACCGCCAAGCCCTTCGGCGCTATCATCAGTGGCATGTACACAACTGATAGTTCGAGGAAGGCGATCTGGTGCTACGGAGAATACAATCCAGAGAAGGGTTAAACAAACTCTCCCCCAGCTGGGAGGGACCCTTCCGAGTGATTAAAGTATCCCATCCCGGAAGCGTTCGCTTGGCTACCGAGGATGGGACACCTCTCCTAAATCCTTGGAATATTGAGCACCTCCGTAAGTTCTACACTTAACATCACGGAGGTGAGTCTGTAGTAACTTAAGGTGTATGTTATAGAGTCATTGTACAGAGTCGGGTAGTTCCTCCTGGAGAACAGTCGGACCTTTTCCAGAAGGTCTGCAAAGTTCATGCAACACTTGTCACAGTCTCAGGGCTAAAAGTGTGGCTAGCTACCCTGGGTCAAATGAGAAATGAAACACGCTTAGCCTGGTTCCGTACCCTAAGAGTGTACTTGTTTCCCCTATACCCCGGACCTATAATGAAAGACATCTTCATGTGAAACAGACTCCACGTGCATTTATTTTGTACAGGCTCAACATTTTTTATTTTTCTCTTTCTTGTCTATAACAAAGACGTGCAATTCTTAAGAAATTTTAGTTCGCCCGGTTCATATACGATTCGAGTTGTATTGTTGATTCTTTTGGATTCAAATATTGTTCGTGGCCCACTCGCCTGAATGCCGCCAAGCCAACCTAGGGTCGGAGTGTGCTATCGACTTAGCCTGGTCAAGCACTCTAAGTAGCCACTCTACCTACACCCCGACAGGCCGAACTAAGGCGGGTCCAAGTACAATTGGATCTGGAAGAAAAGACAACGCATTCGGTTGTATTTAGAATTGTGTTTGACCTAAAATTTTCTTGAAAATCGTAAGCCGCGACGAAGTTATAGGCAAGAAACAAATTTTACTATTTTTCTTGGCTTCAGTGTGCAGGAAAAATAAAAAATCTACGTTGATGGAGAAAAGCCGGAGCTAACAAAGCTCCGACTCCCCTAGGTGGCTTGTAATCGATGTTAAGCATTGAAAACGAGCATCACCGGAGCAACCAAGCTCCGGTAGAGCTAGGGGGGCCAGCCGTTGACGCTAAATAAAAGATGGTGAGAAGACCCCACAAACGGAGTCCGCTGCCGACAAACTACGTGTTGGCAAAGGTCACTGCCGGAGCTACTAGCTCCGACACCCCGGAGGACTAACTATCGATGCTCTACGCGTTGATAGGAACTATTGCCGGAGCTACTAAGCTCCGACGATACACAATGTCGGAGCTTCTAAGCTTCGACAACCTCAGGGGGCCTTCACTGCCGAAGACTTCGGACCTACACTCTACAAGTTCGAAGCAAATGAGTCTTCAACAAAACACAATATCCTCTTGGTACATGTTCACAATCAAATTGTGTACATCTACCAGGGGGCCAAGTGAAGACAAAAGTGTTGAAGACAAAAAGTGAAATTCACAAAAATTTAGGGATTTCATTCATCTGGAGACAAGGGATTACAAAATTGAGGAAGAAAAAGAGAGAATACAAGTGGGAGCTACGGAGATGGTCCTAGACCTTATGGAAGAACTGGGCGACCTTCTGGGCAACCTCCGACACGTTGGCTCGGGCAGCTTCACCTTCTCCTTCAACGGGACCTTCAAGCATCGGGTCCAGAGGAAATTGGGGATTCCGGCTGGTGTAGCATGTCAGCACATACTCTGCGACGTTCGTTGCCAGGGATTGCCCCTCAACCTCCAATTGGTCCGCGATGATGTCACCCACCTTGGAGAGTTTGCTACCTGCCGAGCTCAACGCCTGCAACGCCAGGTCCGGCTCCGGCTCCAGATCATCCGGACGCATGGGACTGAAGCCCATCAGTGTCATCGCGTGTTGGCCTTGTGTGACGTCCGGTTCCGAAAAATGAACCAAGCTAACGCATATGTGTGCCCAGGATGTTCAACACACATACACGAGTGCAATCACAAAAGAGTATACAGAAAATTACCATAGAACAAGATTAATTATCAAATTTTATTACACAAACCATATTATCCTCAAATACAAGCTCTAATGAATATTAATGACAAGTTCAACTAATGCAGCAGAAATAAACTAATTAAGCAACTAAGCAAACTAAGCATAAGGGAATAGCGCAGCTCCATGCAACACCACAGGCAAAGTTGACGGTAGACATGGCCTAGAACTCCGCATTATCACCATTAAACTCACAATCCTAACCTGCAACTGTTGGGGGGGGGGGAATTGCAAGAGTGAGTACATGTCGTACTCAGCAAGTGTGGAAAGTATGACATGTGGCTGATTCAAATGACGACAATAATAATGGCAAAGTGCTGAAAAGTACAGTAAAACATTTGAAAAGCAATATATTATATGTATGTGAAGTAATCCCATCATAATCACGAGTAATACCATAATACCAAACTAAATTCATTACCATCATCAATAAGTCCAGATTTCACCATTGCCAATAACCACATTCAATACCAGAAATAAATCCATAACCAACCATAACCATCACCATAACCATTACCATAACCATTACAATAACCATTACCAATACCAAATACCCTCTAATCATGGAAGTTGTCCAGGTGCTCATAACCGGGAGCACGACTATCATGATAGTTTTAATAGACTCTGCAGAGTTTGTACCTCTTTACCCACGTGTTCGTGATTTCATCACCTTTCGGCGACTAAGAATCTCCCTTATGCCCATGACCCGTCAGTCACATTACACACTTCCGTTGGTGTGTGGCCAAGAGATCACAAAATAGCCTTTACAAAGGGATTACTAGCCTATTTAGACCCCACTGAGGTTTCACCGGTGGCGATGCCTCCAACTGAGAACATCTTAAACCAAGGGCCCCCTCTTGAGCCATTCGGATCCCAGGGTAGTCCCACCAATCATCAACAAACCCAATCCGACTACCCCTTCCCCGAGCATCCACAATGGTCCAAACAGCACTAGCAAAGCCCTAATTAATCAGCTACGCCGCACCCATACTTGGCCTCGTGGTGGCACTGTAGTCCTGGCTTATTCTCGCATGAACCGGTCCTTAGATCTAAAGCAAGCAAACCACCATAACATCCAACCCATCCACCTACCAGGCTTGCTTAGATCATCCATTACCATACCATATTTAACCAGTTCATGTTAACCATAATCTCATCCATGCATAATTAAATTGAGTGGTATAGTTACTTCCCATCCCAGTTGATTAAGCAAAGCAAAAAGGTAAAAAGTCCATCCCGACGCTCTACCATAAATTCCAGATGACAAGGGTGGTTTAGCAAGTCTAGTAAACTTCCTACCATAGGATTCCCATCAAAATTGACACAAGCATGCAGTTTTACAAACAAAACATTTATTTTAAAAACAGGATCAATATGCTTCAAGGACACTTGACTTGCTCCGGCGGATAGGGTTGCTCAAGCGCTTCGAAGTCTTGGTTCTGGAAATCCTCGTACACGACCTCTTGAGCACTTCCCTCTACTCGTGATCACACATACAAGAAAATGTATACAAATCAACATGATGCACACACATTAATCAACATGCGATGATATGCATGCATGCAAAGATCAATTATTAATTAACTATGGTTGTTTATTAATTAGATGCAACTAGTTCATACGTGTTCATACGAGTTTACGGGGGTTTTAGAGTGGACTAATGCTGCTGAAAATAAAAAGACGATGCAACAAAAATCAATTTACATCTATTAGATCTAATACGTCACTAAAATTCGCATCAGAAAAACGAACCCTACCGTAGATGCGATGGCTTCGAAGATTGCGAGGGTGAAGGCGACGCGTAGACGAAGCAGATGCGCAAGGTCCTCCAGCGGCACGACGACAGCGACGCGATGACGACAGCGATCTCCGGCGGAAGACGGCACCCTCCTCTTTTTTCTTCCTCTTCCTCCTCTTTTCTTCCCTGGCGGCGCAGCCCTCTGGTGCTTTTTTCTAGCCGCTAGGGCTCTCTTCTCTGGAAGGCGGCGGCATTTCTGGCGGCTGGGAAAATACGAGGCATCGATCCTTATTTATAGCCGCAGCAGCTAGGGCACCGTGGCCGACACGGCTGGCGCACGGCGCGCGTGCGGGGCCCAGGCGGCGCGTGCGGCGGGGTCGCGCGGGGCCAGGTGGCGAGCGGGGCCCAGGCGCGGGGTCGCGGTCGGGTGGCATGGCGCGTCGGGAGTCGGGCGCGCGGGTTGGGCGAGCGCGTCGGGTGGGTGAGGCCGGCGGTTGGTTTTTGTTTAGTTTTTTTTCTCTTTTTTTATAAATATATTATTATTTATTTATTCTTTATATTATTTTTTTATATACAGTTATTATATATATTATTTATATATATATATTTATATATAGTTTATTATTATTATTTTTATATTTATTCCCTATTACAAGTTTTAGGCTATAATTATTATTTTCTCTTTCTTCTTTTTGCTACACCATATATGTATGTTTTATCATTTTTCTTTTATTCTATTAATATTTAATGCATGAACATGTATGCAATGCATGATGCGAAAATTGAGGGTGTTACAAACCTATCCCCCTTAAAGTGAATCTCGCCCTTGAGATTCGATAGCGTGGAGAAAAGATGCGGGAATTCTGCCTTCAGGTCTTCTTCACGCTCCCACGTAGCTTCGGCTTCTGTATGGTGTTTCCATTGCACTTTGCATCAACGGGTCCTCTTATTTCTTGTGACTCTTTCCTTTACGTCCAAGATCTTTATAGGTTGCTCGACATAAGACAAATCCTCTTGAAGTTCTAACTCGTCCATCGGCACTTGTTCTTCTGGTACCCTGAGACACTTCTTGAGTTGAGAGACGTGAAATACGTCGTGTACATCGGAGAGATACGCCGGCAGCTCAAGTCGATATGCTACTTCTCCTCGTTTGTCCAAAATCTTGAATGGTCCAATATAACAAGGTGCAAGCTTGCCTCTTATGTTAAACCTCTTATGACCTCTCATAGGTGACACCTTGAGGTAACCAAAATCTCCTATTTCAAAGGCTAATTTCCTTCTCCTATTGTTCGCATAGCCTTTTTGTCTTGATTGGGCAGCCCTCAAGTTTTCACGAATTATCTGGACTTGCTTTTTGGCTTCTTGCAACACATCCGGACCAAATACTTGAGTTTCTCCTGCCTCATTCCAGAATAAAGGTGTCCTACACTTCCTCCCATAAAGCGCTTCATATGGTGACATTTTTAAGCTTTCTTGGTAACTATTGTTGTATGAAAATTCCGCGTATGGCAAGCTTTTGTCCCAACTTTTCCCATGCTTTAAAGCACAAGCTCTTAACATGTCCTCCAAAATTTGATTGGTCCTCTCGGTTTGTCCATCCGTTTGAGGATGATATGCTGAACTAAAATTCAACCTCGTTCCCAAAGCTTCATGCAATTTTTGCCAAAATCTGGAGGTAAATTGAGAACCTCTATCCGAGACTATCTTCTTCAGTACTCCGTGTCGACACACAATATGCTCCATGTATATTTCGGCCAATCATGCAGCTGTATACTTGGTCTTCACAGGGACAAAATGAGCTGACTTGGTTAAGCGATCCACAATTACCCAAATTGAGTCATACCCGGACTGAGTACGTGGTAACCCAACTATGAAGTCCATTCCAATTTCTTACCACTTCCATTCCGGAATCTTCAACGGTTGCAATAATCCGGCTGGCCTTTGATGTTCCGCCTTGACTCTTTGGCACATATCACATAATGCTACGTATTCAGCTATGTCCTCCTTCATGCTGTCCCACCAATAGCAAGTCTTCAAGTCTTTGTACATCTTTGTACAGCCGGGATGAATTGAGTACGGCGAGTCATGTGCCTCCTTTAATATTGTCTCTCGAATATGCTTTACATTAGACACAACGATCCTCTTTCCAAGCCATAAGGTACCATGTTCGTCTTCATCAAATCTGAATTCTCTCCCTTCCTCGATCCTTTCCTTGATTTCCTTGATCTCCTCATCCGTGGTTTGTGCTTCTCGAATTTCTTGCTCCAAGGTTGGGTTTAACTCCATCATCTCCATCTCATTTACAAACCCGAGGTTCAACCGTTCAAACTCCTTACATAACTCGAATGGTAACTCTCGAACCGTGAGTTGATGACTTACTCCTTTTCTACTCAAAGCATCGGCCACTACATTGGCTTTTCCCGGATGATAGTTGATCCCCAAATCATAATCTTTGATGAGCTCCAAACATCTTCGTTGCCTCAAGTTCAGATCCGTTTGTGTGAAAATATACTTCAAACTCTTATGATCCGTGTAAATTTCACACCTATGTCCAAGAATATAGTGTCTCCAAATCTTCAATGCATGTACCACGGCTGCAAGTTCTAAATCATGTGTTGGGTAATTCTGCTCATGTTTCTTCAATTGTCTGGACACATAGGTGACCACTTGACCTTCTTGCATAAGCACGCATACGAGTCCTTGTCTTGATGCGTCACAATAAATATCAAAACTCTTGCTTACATCCGGCAATACCAAAATTGGGGCTGTTGTTAACCTCTTCTTCAACTCCTCAAAACTGTTTTGACAAGCTTCAGTCCATTGGAACGTCTTTCCCTTCATTAGCAACTCCGTCATAGGATTGGCTATCTTGGAAAAATCCTTGATAAACCAACGGTAATATCCAGCCATCCCAAGAAAACTCCTTATTTCCTTGACATTTTGCGGCGGCTCCCACTTCAACACGTCTCTCACTTTTTCGGGGTCAACCGATACTCCTCCTCCTGAGATTATATGACCCAAAAATGGCACCTCTTTCAACCAAAACTGGCACTTGCTGAACTTGGCATACAATTGATGCTCCCTCAATTTCTGCAGCGTAAGCCTCAAGTGTTCATCATGTTCCTTCTCATCCTTCGAGTAGATCATAATATCATCAATAAACACCACAAGAAATCTATCCAAGTACTCCATGAAGACCCTATTCATGAGGTACATAAAGTAGGCAGGCGCATTTGTCAATCCAAATGATATCACGGTGTACTCATAAGATCCATACCGTGTTCTAAAAGCTGTTTTGGGTATGTCTGATGGTCTAATCTTCATTTGTAAGTAATCTGACCTCAAATCAATCTTGGAAAACACACAGGCACCTTTCATCTGATCAAACAAATCCTCTATACGGGGCAAGGTGTACTTGTTCTTGATTGTTACCTCGTTGAGAGCTCGGTAATCCGCGCACATCTTTGGGATCCATCCTTCTTGTCCACAAATAGAACGGGCGCTCCCCAAGGTGAAGAGCTAGGGCGAATAAAACCTTTCCCTAATTGCTCTTGAATTTGCTTCTTGAGCTCCGCTAATTCCATAGGAGGCATCCTATACGGCCTCTTAGCTATAGGTGCAGTTCCAGGTATTAAATCAATAACAAACACAATGTCTCGATCAGGTGGCATACCTGGCAACTCATCTGGAAACACATCCAAAAATTCACACACTACCGGAATCTCCTTAATTGAGGCACCGTCCATATGATTCAGCTCCAATTGCTTCGGTGCAGTTTGAGATGCTTCAAATTATATGGTGATCCCTTCCTCATTAGTCAACTTCACCGTCTTTGTGGCACACTCAATAACTCCATTGTGCTTCCTCAACCAGTCCATACCAAGTATAATGTTCAATCCTTGAGAATCCAAAACAATAAGGTTGGCGGAGAAGTCTACCCCCCTTATTCTAAGGCTTACTTTTGGACATACTATATTTGTCCTCATCTCTCCTCCAGGAGACTTAACCAACAGAGTAAACTTCATATGAGAGATAGGCAAACTATACTTGGCAACATACTTCGATGCAATGAATGAACGCGATGCTCCAGAATCAAATAACATAGTCGCGGGGTTGGAGTTGGCGAGAAACATATCAATGACCACGTCATCCGCTTGTTGAGCATCCTTCGTAGAGACATGGTTCATGTTGCCACGAGCAAAATTCTGCTGTCCACGGCTTCCTTGTGGCGCTCCTCCATTTGGTCTTGGGTTTTGCCTCGGTGCATTGCTCCCTTGACCAAGGCCTGACTTAGGACATTGATGCGCAAAGTGTCTAGCTTCTCCACAAGTATAACACTTCTTAACTCCACTAGAATTATTGGGACGAGCTTGGTTTTGAGCATTGGCTCCAGGAAAATCAGCACGAGGTGCATAAGGCATTAGAGGCCTAGGTGCTTGCATAACAGGGCGCTGCTGCACAAACTGAGTTGGGCGCGGTGCATAACCAGGGCGCTAAGCAGGAATAGAGGAACTGTAATAGGGTGCATTGGGTGGTGCAAGGCGAGGGCACACATTACTTCCTTGTTGCTGTCCTTGATATGGTGCCTTCCTCTTGATTTCTTGCTCCATCTCACGGATCTTGTTCTCAACCACAATTGCTTTGTCAACAAGCTTCTGAAAATTGGCATAATCGCAGTTGAGTAGTTGCACTTGGATCTCATTGTTCAAGCCCCTCATGAACAAGTACTGTTTCCGGCTTTCCCGACTAACATCCTCAGGCGCATACCTTGAGAGTTGAGTGAACTTATTGAGATATTCACTCACGCTTGATTTTCTTTGCCTCAAATTCTCAAATTCTTGCCTCTTCAAGAGCATAACACCTTCCGGCACATAATGAGAACGAAAATTCTCCTTGAATTCAGCCCAAGTGATTCTTCCTTGGTTCTCATGAGCATTGCAATAAGAATCCCACCAATCCGCAGCTGCTCCAACTAGTTGGTGAGAAGCGAACAGGACCTTCTCCCGGTCACTGCATTGGACAATGGCTAGCTTCTTCTCCACGGACTTGAGCCAATCCTCCACATCCATAGGGTCAGCAGCTTGAGCAAAGGTCGGCGGTCTAGTCCTCATAAACTCTCCCAATCGGTTATGAGGAGGTGGGGGTGGCAGTGGAGGCATGTGGGGCTGATTGTTGATGTTACTGCCAGCCTGCAGCTGTCCCATAGTTTGTATCATGGTCTGCATGAGCTGGTTCTGCATAGCCAGTAGCTGCTCAATATTGATAGCTCCATGAGCAGGTCCTTGTCCAGTATTGTTCTGAGGTACTCCATGGTTCTC